>CM053028.1:280834829-282034829 GCA_028564925.1 Lithobates sylvaticus
CTGTCTCAGGGTGCGTGCGCCTATACTAGATAAATGGAGGCCAATTCCACACCTTTTGCAACTTGTTATTTTTATTTTATACATGAAGACCTACACTATTATAATGTGCCCAACCTGGCACACGCCTCATTCTCGCATAATAAACAAGTGCAGGAAGGTGCCAGGTACGTTAATGTCACTGCATGCAGATCTAGGCTTACCACCACAGCTCATTTACCAAATGAGTACACTGTCTACATGTTTACAAGGCAGGCACAATATCACTTTCACACTTGGAAAAGCCATCAATCCTCAGTTACTAAAAAAGAAAATAAAGTTTAAAGTACAGGAAAGTGTCAGGTACCTTTATGTCACTGCATGCAAATCTAGGTTTACCACCACAGCCCATTTATCAAATGAGTGCACTGTCTACACGTATTTTTACACAACTGTATAAACCTATCCTCCGTTAAAATCAAGTTTGCATTCAGTTTCTCTATTTGGACAAAACACAGCAAGAGCAAAGTAATGAGACGATCTGGGTTATAAATGAATTATTAGCGGAGCAAAGGGAGAATGGATCAGGAAGATCCAGTACACATCTACTCTGCACTCCTATTTGGGTTTACAAGACGTTTGGCTCTGCTGGCTAATCCCTGAGAGTCAATTCAATATATTATATATGTTTTATTATTATTTATTATTATTAATTTATTTAATATATGATTATATAATTATAATAAATATATATATTTATTTTTTACATCAGCACGGAAAGATAGACAGATAGATAGATACAAAACGCATATATATATATATATATATATATATATATATATATATATATATATATATATATATATATATACATTTATATAATTGATCTATATTTTCGAGTTTTATATCTATCTATCTATCTATATCTATCTCTGTACTGATGTACATTTATAAATATCTATATCTATATTTATATATATATCGATATCTATCTATCTATCTATCTATCTATCTATCTATCTATCTATCTATCTATCTATCTATCTATCTATCTATCTATATCTATCTCTGTACTGATGTACATTTATAAATATCTATATCTATATTTATCGATATCTATCTATCTATCTATCTATCTATCTATCTATCTATCTATCTATAGATAGATATAAAACAATTTATTTTTATCATTTATCTATATTTTTTCTATTTTTATCTATCTATCTATCTATCTATCTACTGATATCTATCTATCTATCTATCTATCTATCTATATATCTATCTATCTGTACTGATGGATATAAATTATATATATATATATATATATATATATATATATATATATATATATATATATATATATATATATATATATATATATACCGTGTATGTGTGTGTGTGTTATAACTATATATTTTTTGCAAAACTATTTCATTGTAGATGTATTCTATAGGCTACGAGTGTTTTTCATTTTTTTTTTTTTTTTTTTTTTGATTAAAGAAAATGCGCAAAGACATACACAAATGAGCAAATGGACAAAAAACTGAAAAATCAAAACATGAATCTATAGCACACAAAGGCAATTGTGTATGTTAATGCATTGATATATTTCTATAAATATATGCAGTGTTCTGTATTTAGGTGAACACAAATAAAATAGATGGTGGTGACATTAGAATACATAGGGGTGTTTATATCGGTACCAGTAAATTGTGCGTTTCCTGTAGCTGAATACCGACAAGGAGGCAGATGAATGGACCTGTGTGATAGAGAAGCATGGTATAAAAGAAATGCCATCACAGTGGTCAGTGGATTGAATAAGACCTGATCAGACAGGTTGGAAGTGAGACAGAAGATGTGGCCATTGTCCATTTGAACATGTGTCGTTTAGCTTTGTTTCCTGACAAATGTCATATTTGTAGGATGCCAGTGATTAGGGATGTATGTATATAGCGCATACAATGCACGCAGTGCAGAGATTTCGCTGTTTTCCATCATAATAGAAAGGAACAACTGCCCGCAGACCTGTCATGTACCTGGAAATGAGAGGATGACTTATCTTTCCAGATCATCATTCATCACTTTAAATGGTGCACTCCCCTGGTTCACTTGAAGCTTCCTTGGAATTGGGGGCAGTTTAGAGATCAAAATAAGGTGGAATTATGTTATCTACCAATTACCTGTAAGTTTAATAAAGGGCACTTTGCTGTCTGTAGTCTGCCTTGCTCTGGTTCATGAATTTTAGACTTATTATTGGTATTATTATTAGTTGTAATAGCAGTGGCAATATAATAACAATAGTATTGGTGATTCTTTTTTATTTTGACAATCTATATACTTTTTTTTTTTTTAATTTTTATAAATTCCTTTAAATTATACACCAACTATTTTTTTTTTTTTTTTTTTTTTAACAGAACAGCCCCCCAACCCATTTGGTTTACTGCTTTTGCAGCTACTACTGGATGGGTTAGGTGCATAAATTAGGGCAGTATTTTGCAACCTTTTAAAATTCAGCACAATCTGGGGGACACTCCATTCTAAAATGTATAAACGCACTTAATAGTTTTACATAATACAGCAACATTCACACACCTAGGACACCCAACATTTGAGGTGATTTATTCTTACAAAGCAAATACACCTTTGCACACTGGTACAGACATTCTACCATTTCTCTTGGTTTTTTTTTTTTCTCTCCCACTCTCAGCTAATGTGACCCCAGTGCTGATGAAGAGGGGCGCAGGGAGGGACAAACAAAGAGCACCCAACCTGCTTCTTATCAGCCGATGATGTCATCAGTTGTTAGAAAACTGCCGGCTTTTTGTAATGCTGCACAATAAAAAACGGTGGCTTTGCGTAATCACAAGGCAGGCTTCATCCACTTGCTGGTTTGTGGAAAATTTCTGGGTAATTTGGGGTGATTTGTAGGCATTTTGCCAAGGCACCCCCAGAAGGCACCCCAGGATGAAAAAGGCTGAATTAGAGAATAGCGACCTAGAGATAATTAAAATTCATATCCGCCAATCAGATTTCACATTTATTTCCCCCAATCAACTAAGAGAATGGAAGGTACAGCCCTACTGGATGCTGTTCATCATAATCCTATTTTCTTTCTTCTCCTCCTGTCTTGATAACTAAGTCAACATGGCTTTGGAGATGCAACAGCATTTGGTCAGTTTGTAATAGTGTATGTATAGTCAACACAAAGTTTTGGATAAAGTAGGGAAGGATTAAAATCTCTATCAAGTTGTCATTGTTGTCAAGTCCCGACTAGGTAGATTCACCTCCTATATTTACCCTGGTGGCCACAGTCAATAAGACAGAAAATGAAGAGAAATTAAAAATGTTACAGTTGTCATCCAAACAAAAGGTGAAGATAAGTCTTC
Organism: Lithobates sylvaticus; assembly: GCA_028564925.1. Taxonomy (NCBI): domain Eukaryota; kingdom Metazoa; phylum Chordata; class Amphibia; order Anura; family Ranidae; genus Lithobates; species Lithobates sylvaticus. The sequence continues at coordinate 280,838,192 of CM053028.1, forward strand.
CAAATGCATACATCTGTTCTAGTGACATCTGAGTAAGGCCGGGTTCACATATGTGCAGCCACGGTTTCCAGCACGGGGTGTGGTGCGTTTCTTTTCACTGATTCAGGTGCGATTTAGGTCTGAATTTTTGCCTGAATTTGCACCTAAACTGGAACCCAAAAAACACACAAGACCCTTTTGGAGTTTGTACCGCAGCCACCTCGGACACATGTGAACCGGCTCCAGCCAGCAAAAGATTGAGAGCAGGCTCTCAATTTTTCGGTTGGAAAAAGTTACGGTTGGAAATTCCGATTGTCTGTAGCAATTCCAACGTGCAAAATTCTTACGCATGCTTGGGAACAATTAGACGCAAGCTCGGAAGCATTGGACTTAATTTTCTTGGCTCGTCATAGTGTTGTATGTCACCGCGTTCTTGACGGTCAAAAGTTCAGAAAACTTTTGTGTGACCGTGTGTATGCAAGCCAAGCTTGAGCGGAATTCCGTCAGAAAAAACATCCAAGATTTTTCAGACGGAAAATCCGCCCGTGCGTACGGGGCATTAGAAGGTAATTTTGGAGAGATCTCCACTTACTTCCTGTTTTGTCTCCAGTACACAAAGTAAAGGGAAATTTCCCCAACAGGACACAGACAGCAACAATTAAAATAATGAGGGTTTTAACCATTCTGTACTATATCTAAAAGCTTTACATACACTTTAAAGGGCCACACAATGCAATATAGTATTGCTAGAAAGCCAAGGTAAATTGGTTTTATATGGGCAAGGTAAATAAATCAACTTAATGCTAATGTCAGATACTTTATAGGCAGGTGCGTTTGCATTAAACAAAAAGAATAAAAGACAACTATCTGTATTGATCAGAACAGCCATCCTCTCTCTCATTGTTTGCAGTCCAACCAGAAACATGCCGGTAGATCATTTTCTAATGTTACACATTTTATGAATGACAGATGCATTCATTCTATAGCAATGTGTTTTCTCTAAGAAAATGAGTTATTCCTTCACAGCACCAAAGAGTTTCCAACTTTAATGGCAGATGGTGGCTGAGGTGAAAGGAACGTTGGCTCTTAGTATAAAAAAGATGATACTTCCTGACATGTTTTTGTACCAGCTCAGCCAACTGGTGATGACTTCCAACACCCTACTAAGTAACAATCCATTAAGTGTCTTCAAATACCAGAGCTTTAGTGTGGTTTACTGAGCATGCACACCATATGCAAACTGGGAGCAATATTTTGAACCATTTTGTATCAGATCTATGCAATTACATCTGATGCTCTGTGATCTCCTGCATGCATCAGTTTGAAAATGCTTTACATAGAATGCAATGACATGTTACCTCTTGGCATAGGTGTGCGCAGCCTATTGCATTAGGGTGTGGACCCCAAAGCTCAAACATGCATGTGCATGTGTGTGTGTAATATATACACACATATAAATGAATGTAAAGAACATTTTAAAATGTATTAAAACATAGACGGGGTTAGTAGGCCAGTGGACGTGTCAGAAGTTTTTTATTCATTTATTTTCGTATTATTTTTTACAGTATTTTTAGGAGCCCCATTGTGGCATCTTGGGGAAATAGCAGGGGGAATCTGCTCTGCATAGGGTGATTAGGGTGTGCCCAGGCACACCTGGTACACCCCTTGCGCACACCTCTGCGTCTGTGAATACCTTATCGCTCCAATTAAATTGTAGTTTAAAAACTTCAGGACTTTTAAGATATAAATAATAATATTGGTACAAAGCCTAAAGCATACTTGTCACATGTAAGGCTCCATGCACACTGGGCTTAAAAAAAATGTCAGTTCCCCTGGCTGAAAAAAACGCCCAGATAGAGCGTATTTGTACACAATTTAGTCGAGTTTAGGAAAGTTTAGTGTTTTTTCTGCTAGAAAACTCCAATCAGAAACGCAAACCAGAAAGGTTTTTTTTTTTTTTTCCTGCCTAGGCTGAGCTCAAAATATGCCTGTAATCGTCCTAATGTGCATGGACACATAGGATAACATTAAGCTGCTTCTACAGGCAGAACACAAAACTTCTGTAGAAGCAGCAATTTCTAAGCCAGTGTGAACGGAGCCTTAGGCAAACTATAATTTTATCTGTGCACATCATGGTAATATTTTACCATTGTTGAAGAAAAGTTTCACCCTTAATTGGCTGAATTATCAGGGTCATATGCCGCAATTAGCAGCAGTGAAATATCACAGAGAAAAGGCTGGAGAGAAGTGGAGAAAAGTGCAGGGAAGGCTTTTCAAGGGTGCACACAGGCATCTATGGGAGGAAACCTACAATCCTCATAGAAAGAGTCATATATTACTCCTCCCACATACATGAATTAAAAATAAAAACACATAAACAGTCCCATATTATTCCTATTATTATAGAAAGCATCCTACACTGTAGCATTTTTATATTAAGCCTTACAAAATGAGTTTTATATTACATAGCAAACACTCTTCCAATGGTCTTTGCATCCATACAATAGACTAGTTCACACCATGTTCAGTGAGCTGCACTAGATCAACACAGGCTCAATGCAGAGGCACATTGGGGTTGATGTACTAAAACTGGAGAGTGCAAAAACTGGTGCAGCTGTGCATGGTAGCCAATCAACTTCCACAGCTTGTTCAGTTAAGCGTTGACAGAAAAAAACTGGAAGCTGGTTGGTTGTTATGCAGAGCTGCACCAGATTTTGCACTATCCAGTTTTAGTAAACCTACCCCATAGAAAACAATAGTTTTCTATGTGCCCTGTTCACACCTTAATGCTACATTTTGTGTTGTGATGCATTGCATAAAATGCAGCATATCTTCAATTTTACGCAGCACACTGCACCTACCCATGTGTCACACTGCTGCTTGGCACAACAAGACATGCCTTTAGTTCCTTCCTGACATATCTCCATTTATTAAACACCTCACAAGGGACTTCACTGTGAAAAGCTGTGAAAAGTCCTATCATTGGCTTTTCACTACTTGGTAGAGAAACATGAGTCCATGCGGAAAATTTGTTCACTTTATACATTCATGCTACCATATGATTTCCAGCACTTTAAAAAAATAAAAGCCGTGTAGAAGTTAAAATTACAAAAGAGTATGAGCTTCTAATCCTGTAGATATCTATTCAACATGGCTGTACACAAAGTAACATTTATATTATGTTACCACAATAAAGCAGACACTGGCAGAATCAGGGGAATCATTTTACTGTATCCAGTTAGTGAACAAGCATGTTCAAACATCCTTATTTGTTACATAGTTACGTACTAGGAGAGGTTGAAAAAAGACACAAGTCCATAAAGTCCAACCTATGTGTGTGATTATATGTCAGTATTACATTGTATATCCCTGTATGTTGTGGTTGTTCAGGTGCTTATCTAATAGTTTTTTGAAACTATCGATGCTCCCCGCTGAGACTACTGCCTGTAGAAGGGAATTTCACATCCTTGTCGCTCTTACAGTAAAGAACACGCTATGTCGTTTAAGGTTAAACCTCTTTTCTTCTAATTTAATGAGTGGCCACGTGTCTTATTAAACTCCCTTCCACGAAACAGTTTTATCCCTATTGTGGGGTCACCAGTACGGGATTAATAAATTGAAATCATATCCCCTCTTAAGCGTCTCTTCTCCAGAGAGAATAAGTTCAGTGCTCGCAACCCTTCCTCGTAACTAATATCCTCCAGACCCTTTTTTAGCTTTGTTGCCCTTCTCTGTACTTGCTTCATTTCCAGTACATCCTTCCTGAGGACTGGTGCCCAGAACTGGACAGCATACTCTAGGTGCGGCCAGACCAGAGTCTTGTAGAGCGGGAGAATTATTGTTTTATCTCTGGAGTTGATCCCCTTTTTAATGCATGCCGATATTCTGTTTGCTTTGTTAGCAGCAGCTTGGCATTGCATACCATTTGTGACAGATTCACTTTAAGATTGTTGCCTAATTTACTAATAGACATGGCTTTTTTTTTTTTTTAAGAAAACAGGTGCATAACCCCTCTACCCTGCCCACAACCCATCCCCTGTTCATCCATTCCTCTGCCCCTACCCACTTTCGAGCACCACCCTCTTTTAAAGATAAAATGGTTCAGCAGCAACAAAAAATCCTCTGCAGCAAAATTAAGTCACCCAGTAGCAATAATAACCCCCCAGCAGCAACAATAAATCTCCTAGCAGCAATAATACAGAATGAGTTGGTGTGGAATAGGGAACATACACCATAGTATATGGAAGGAGGTGGTGTGGAATAAGAAATTTACAGCATTTGGAAATAGGTGATGGCATATTGAATAATGTGGTGTGGAATAGGGAACATACAGCATGGCATATGGACTGAGGTTGTACATAATAAAGAATATACAGCATTGTATATGGAATGAGGCACTGGGGAATAGGGAATATACAGCATGGCATATGGAATGAGGCAATGTGAAATAGGGAACGTAAAGCATGGGATATGGAATGAGGTAGTGTGGAATAGGGAATGTACAGCATGGCTTATGGAATGAGGTGGTGTGGAATAAGGAACATGCAGCATGGCATATGGAACGAGGAGGTGTGGAATTGGCAGTGTACAGCATGGCTTATGGAATGAAGTGGTATGGAATATAGAATGTATGGCATGGCTTATGGAATGAGGTGGTATGGAATAGGGAATGTACAGCATGGCTTATGGGATGAGGCAGTATGGAATTGGGAGCATGTAGCATGGGATATGGTGTGTACTAGCAGAAATATTTCTTTACCTTGTGTGCAGTGATTGCAGCGACAGACAGCTCAGCTGATCACTGATATGAAAGGTAAACAAGCAGCCGTGGCAGAGGAACACTACTCACTTCCTCTGCTGGGCCCTGCTTAGATAATATAAGTCAGAGTCTGAGAAAGGAAGTGAGTAGTGTAACTTAAGCCCTGTGCATGTCGGTCTGTCCAACAGAAGCCAGCCATTTGGCCATCTTCTGTCGGACGTGCATGCTCGAAAACCAGCAGCCGACTGACTCACAATCAGCGCTCTTAGCCAATGGCAGAGAGTGTTGATCGGAGTGCTCTGGCGGGGGGGGGGGGCTGTCCCCCTGTCAGAACACAACAGCTAAGGGGGGGAGATCGCTGAACTAACCTCGGGTTGCACAAAAAAAAAGCTAATAGTGTATACCCACCTTTACTCTGTCCCTTGTCTTTGCTTACATTTGCGACAGCAGCAATCGGCTGCACTGTCTATCACAGTGAATCCTCGCTGACTGAAGCCCTGAAAGGGGCACAGTTTAATTGCAGGAAACATCTCCACTGTCCCTCAGTGGTGTGGAATCCCACAGCCAGGCCCTGTGCCTGCTGGAGGTGCCTGTACTGCATAATGGCATGTTCCAAAAAAAAATAAAAAAGACCTGCTAATCGCTGGTGCATAACTTGTAACTTCAATATCCACATTAGCAGCATGCCTCATTGAAGAGGACATTTTCAGTATGTCTCTAGTCCCCTTAACCATTTCCAAGCCTGAATCACTAGCTTTAGGCACTGAAATGCTAGAGCTGATACAAATGTGCGCAAGACTGGTGGGCTGTTAGGACTCAGTTTTGGAGTACAGGCCTAATTAAGCATGCCTTGGCCAAAATTTTACATAATAGTTAATTTTTTTTGTGGTCATCTATCTTAATGATGGTAAGGATAAAAGGAAACTTTAACTGAAGAAATATATGCTGGCTGACAGTTTTGACATTTCACCTTCCAGTTGTCTGTTAGCTTTTCTATCTATTGATGCACACAGTGTTTGGAGACACAACTCTAGTCTCTGCATGCAAGGGGGGCTCCATAGGACACTGCAGGAGAAAAGAGCCCTCCTAAAACAGAAAACCTGGAGCAGTAGTCATAGCACCAGTGTATAGGTACATAGGTGAGGATTAAAAGATGAAGGAGCTGCATACTCAGCTAGTACATAAATCAGCTGCTGAAAGTGCTTAAAACGAATGGTTTAATATCACTTTAAATAATACCTGGTAATCCTGCCAATATAGCCATTCTTCAGGTGCTTCCTATTATAGGGTGACAACATCCTGTCCCTGTCTCCCAAGTTATACTCCTGTCACATGGGCATCAAATAGAGACTACAAAGGTTTGCTTAAACATACATTACACAAACATGGTCTACTGTGGTCACAACTGGGAAAGCCCCCGAGAAATGGCATGCAGCCATCACTAAAGTGCATACATGTATACATGAATTGGCTGCAAAGAGGACGCAGGATATCAGTGGCATTAATATGCAGCAATTGATGAAGAAAAACTGCAAACAAGTATTTAAAAAAACAAAACAAATGGTAGTTGTACAGATAATCAGTGCTATTGCAAACAACATTCATATGAAAATCTACCAGTGTAGTGTTAGGATTAGGGAGAAGGACAGGATAGGTGTGAGGACCAAAATTAATATTAGGGATAGCAGACAGGGGGTATCAGTACAACTGAAGTTTGTTCTCAGTGCCAAAGCTTCAGTGCCCAAAAGTATTGTGATGGGATTCTGGGCTCTAAGAACTAATGTACTGCTCCAGCCTGTCCAGAATTACTTTTTCTACTACTTGTACTATCTATTCACTATATGTAGCTGTAGTTGATCTGCGTAAGTGTCCACAACCTTATAATACAGTTGGGTGAGGAGGTGAAGATTGTTTTTGCTCACAGAAAATTTCCAGCTTGTTGAAAAATGTTTTATCTAATATACTTCATCATAGAGAAGCTGTTGGCCAATGGCCATACAACCCAATACAATGTGGTGGGAGCTGGCAGTGGGGAGATATTTACAAACCTTAAGCTGGCCATACATGTAACAGTTTTTTGTCAATCAGCCAGCGGGCTGATCAAAACAAACTGAATGGATTCCCCCATCCATGCAAGCGAGGTGGATGGAGGAATCCTCCCAACCGTGTTATTGTATTCTGACAGCAGGGACTCCTACCCTGTCAGAATACACTGATCAGCTGTGCAAGCAATTTTCTGCAGTGCTGATCAATTACAAAAATTTCAAACAAGCCCCTTTGTGAGAAATTGCTCATTGGATCGACCTTTCTGAAATGGCCATCGATGGATCAAAATTTGGTCAGTCTGTTCCAAACTGGATGATTTTCGATCCTTGTATGGCCAGCTTTAGTGAAAACTTATGTTTGTCTGTAATGTAGTTAATGATTGACTTAACATACAGTATATCTTTCATTTTAACTGTTGATATCAAATCGGCCACTATGATTATTTGTAGTGCAGTTCAATTGTGTCAGGCACTCACATACAATTTCAGTACATATAGAGAAAAGTACACCATTTATAGAGCTATTTTTCTATAGTCTGTTATTAATAGTAAGCCTGTTATATTATCAATGATTTAGGTAGGTTATAGCAGACCTAAACTCTACTTATTAGTGTGGTAACCCCTCTATCTTTCTTCCCCTAATGTCAAATATTGGCAATAGTAACCCCCCCCCCACAAAAATTAAAATAAAAATACCAAGTAATATCTTAAAGAAGTAGTTAACTAAGAACTGTATACTTGTTCTAAGTAAGTGGTTCAATAGATATTGAGGCTATTTACAGGATGAAAGCCTTCAACGGTGTACCTTTAAAACAGGTAGGCAAAGACAGCTCCCATACTTCTATCCTCTCAGATACCCTTTAAGAAATCATTATAACATTTTGAGAGCTTGGCTTTCTAAGAAATAAGTACTTAGGCGGCATGGAGACTACTAATGCTGACTCCATACCCTGAAACGATCAGTTCCTTACTGCCATGCTTATCCAATGACTTCTGCACTAAAAGTCACTGCTGGAGAACAAGTAGATTTGGAGTTCTGACATCATTCTGTCTTTCTTGATCTGCATGTTTGACATGGGTCAGTGTCTTGGGAAGTATGGATGCAAAAGACAGTCAGGAATTTGGTAAGTGCTGGTTTCCTTTAAATCATCTCTCTGGAATAAATTTCACCCTCCCCACGTAAAGTTGATCCGGGGAAAATCCGATTGCCTCTCGGGGTATCAGGAAGGAATTTTTTCCCCTGCTTTAGCAAATTGGATCATGCGCTGCTGGGGTTTTTCGCCTTCCTCTGAATCAACTTCTGGGTATAGAATTGGGAATATGGGATTGTATGATATTATTTTTATTTTTTTTGTAGTGGTTGAACTGTATGGACTTGTGTCTTTTTTCAAACTGACTAACTATTTAACTATGTAACTATGTAACGTCTCCCTCCCAATCCCCCCCATGTAAATTGCTATATTAAAAAAGATCCTTATCTGAATGTCTTTTATTATTTACCATAAGCCAAAGAACATGACACTCCAGCCCCAAGCGTTCTCCTTTTCTGTTTAATTCCTGCTTGGGGTCCTTCTTTGTTTGTCCACATTACTGCCTGCATGACATAGACTTTTCCTTTTGGATGGGATGACTGGTGGTGGGGTCTTTTCAGCAGAGGGAAGAGGCCTGTCGTCATCACAGGGAGACTCCAGGGGATTGGTAATCTTGGGTTGCCATTGGAGCAATGGATTAGCAATCCCCTGCACTGGTACCAGTAGCAGGAAGGGGGGATCTGGAATGAGGACTTAGGTGAGTTTTGCTGGCTTCATAAGGTAATTGGAGAAAAAAGATTATCGAATGAGTTAGAGGGGAGTCAAAGGAAAGTTTGGTAAAAAGTTTTATTCTGGAGTGGGACTTTAAGTGACAATGAGTGATGGACTTCCTTTCACAGTCCATATTCATAAAGGTGATTTATTATTACTATTAATGGTATTAATATAATATACTTTGCTGTAAATTCAGAGTCTGAGAAAAAACAATCAATGGTAAAACATGATGGCTATTAATCATTTTACATTATTTAAAACAGTAAAAAGTGAGTCTGGTTTCTCTTACATTAGATAAGTTGCGTTTTTATTACATTGTTATTGTTTTAAATGTTGGGATCGAAACACATGATAATAGGACTGATGAAGGATTCAGAAACTCACAAACATAATGAATTATATTGTCCCTAATACAGCTAGAAGTACACAGGTTATTTTGTGTTGACCTTGATGCAAAATGTCTTTATGGTACATTATCAGAGTTGGGCTATTTGTAGCAGCACTGTGTTTTAGTAGGGTCTAATAATGCCCATATATCATTGAAACGCACATTGAAACCTCAGCTATTTCCTATCACCAATGTTATTAACATTGAATGACATGAACAAGTTAATACATTTTGTGAGGATTTTTTAATAGATTTAATTAATGTAAAGTAAAGACCAATTAGTGCACTTTCTTAAAACAGAAGGTATTTTCAATTTTGATTTCAATCACCGATACAAAAGGGACTCATTTCTCATTTTAGGATAGTGGGTGGAGTCATGCAAATCATTCCTTTATGTTTCTTTGTAACCAATTGGACTTGCAGAACCCCTTGTTTATAGTGCAGTTACAGACTAAGGAGAAGAGCTATTTATTCCAAACTGCACACAGTTGTTTAACCTCCCTGGCGGTATGATTATTTCTGATTTTAGGTGCGGAAAGCGGTACCATTATTTTGCATGGAAATTTGGCGTTTTATATTGTAGGCCTGCAATTCTTAGGAATAACTCACTTAAACCTGTCCAAACCAGAGTCTAGTAGACATCCAGGGTATAAAAAAGTTTGAAACACAAAATCATAAATTATAATATAATAAATAACTATAAATAATTATAACAAATCATAATATAATAAAAATTATTCAATAATGTAATCAAATCAAAAACACTGAAATTTGCTCATTTGCAGAATTGTCGCTGTCATTAGATTTAGTGTTTGATGTAGAATTTCCCCACAAATCACTATCGCTCAATTCTGCAAGTGATTCTAATTTATTATCGCTGTTTTCTAGCTGGTCTAAAACCACTTTTGACATAAAGGGACACTTTTTAGTTGCTATGAACAATCTCCAAATTCCAGGCAGAAAAAACAGTATTTAAACAGTAAACAGTAAAAACAGATGCACCGATGATGTCATTGGCTGCAGAAATAGTGCATACCTCCTTAACAGTGCACAAAATATCTCTTAAACATGCACCATTTAGGAAATATTATATATAATATTTTAAGCTTTCCTGTAGGTACAAATGACCAAGCAGTGTTTACTACCACTTTAAAGCCATCTGTATAGAAGCAAGTATTTTCCCTTAAAGAATATGTAAACCCAACATTTCATATACCTGATATGTGGCTGCTGTACCATGTACTTGTATGAAAATGTATTCTGTTCTCTTTGTATTGCTTTCATTTGTGTGAGCCCCCTGGTGTTCCGGCCAGTCCTTCAGCTTTCCTATTAAAAGCTGACCACACTAAACAGGAGAACACACTGTAGTCAGTTCTCTAGTTGTGCTGAAAACTCAGCCTGCTCTCCTCCAATGATTAGACTTTTCCTGACACCCCCCCACACAGCAATTTACTGGGAAGATCAGTGTGCTGCTCAGTGGTGGCTTGTAATACAGGGTGCAGGGGGCGCCGCCCCCCCATCAATAGATTCCAATAGGGTTTTTTTTAAGCATGTGATTAGAACCAGAGGCTCTAATAGGCTTTAAAAAAGGGTCGGTGTGGAGCGCAGAGCACTGTGCCCTGAGCCTACCCAGTTGTTTGACAATAGCGAATGAATATTCGCTATTGTTACACTGGTTCTCTTCCCACCCAATCAGGAATTGGGTCCTGAGAACTTTTTCCTGATTGGCCGAAATGAGAAGTGATCCTATTGGCCTAGGAGGAGGGAGGAGACGCATGACTGTCGTGATGCCAAGGACTGACCGACCAACCCACCAGCTGCAACTTGGAGGGGAATCCTGCTTCCGCAGCAGTTGTTGTCTCCATGGCTAGCCAGGAGCTTGAGAAAAGCAACACATCCCTTCTTCCGGCTGACCTCATCAAGCTGGCATCCCTGGGCATGATCACCTGCGTCAGCCTGCTTGGCAATCTCCTGTTCGCCTACATCACCCTGCGAGACCAGAACCTGCACAGAGCCCCCTATTATCTCCTACTGGTCCATCCGGAGATAGCAGCACAGGGTAAGAGAGCCGGCAAGGGGGTGTGTGTGTGTATGGTGCACGGTGGCGGGCTGGAGCAACTTGCTTCTCCTCGCCCCAGCTCTTATGCAGGGAATATGATCACTTATAAAAAAAAGGAAAAAAAGGTATTTATAATTTTTATATCTATACACAAATATTGTGCCTTTAATTTCTATTTTAAACAAAATGAGTTGTTTTACAAGGTGATCGTATACAATCACTTTAACTTTGAATAATGCCCTTTGCTTACTGATGCTTTTAATCTACTATTTAATTATACATTGGGAGAATTTTCTAAGAAAATTCAGATATAATTGAAATGGAACAATTCCTATTCTTAGATAAGAGTATCTCCTATGCAGAAGGCTTTACAGAGTTGGGGCTTTCTAAACTGCGCTGTGCCTTTACATAGCTGATATTTGCTGGACATAGCTGAGCTCAGATACCTGATCGTATTAGTGAGCTGCTGGATGATCATGCACTCTCTAATGGTGACAGATTCTCAGGACAGATTTAGTCTAAGGAAAGTGAATCTGTCCCCAAGAAAAGAGTGCTAGCACAGGCTGCAGTTCACTAATTTGATGTAGTAAGATGTTTCCACTCAGTCTCTTAGTGTACCCAATAATTTTACAATAAAATAACTAATCTGCACTGGACTTAAAGTAAAGCTTCTTAAAAAAAAATAAAAAATACACCCTGCAAGGCAAAGGCATAATGAGCTAGTATGCATAGCATACTAGCTCATTATGCATTACTTACCTGAGATCGAAGCCCCCAAATTGGCCCTCGTTCGCCTCCTCCGACGCCGCCATCTATCCTGGAGTGACTTCCGGGTATCGCGGCTGCGGCGCTGTGACTGGCCGGAGCCGCGATGACGTCACTCCCGCGCATGGTCGGCCCGCTCAGTGCGCCTGCGCCCGATGTCTATGGCGCATGCGCCATAGACATCGGTTCTGCTATTTCTGCAAATATCTCCTAAACCTTTTAGGTTTGGGAGATATTTCTTGCACCTACAGGTAAGCCTTAATCTAGGCTTACATGTAGGTTAAATTGGTTGTAATGGGTTTACAACCATTTTAAACATTTTAAATAAATATCTGACTGTACAATATTTTCATGCTCCAGTATCTTTGCTTTAGCCATAGAGAATAAGGGTAATCGCCATATTTATTTTCTATAGTGTTATTGTAATGTTTGTTCCTTACATCTGGCTTCCCCTTGAAACACATTTTTAGTTAACTATCTCAGATGGTAACCTGTAAAACCTGTTCTGTTACCTGTAAAATGAAAAAAAATATGCTAAAAGATATGTGCCTGATTCAAGAGAAATCTTGAAAAGCAAGATAACTTTATAAATGGGAGTAGAAACAATAGGAATTAGTAATAGTGATTTTTAGGGCCAAATAGGCCAGTGTAGTTAAATTCTTTTGTTAAAGCGGAAGTAAACCCATCGATTTAATAGTTTTTAGGCATGCCGGAAATGCTAGCTGTCACATTTGCTTGTGCTCTCAACCAAACTGTCAAACTATCCAATGGCTGGTTTCATAACGGATCACATGTGCAGCATCATGGCAGTTGCAGATTAAACAGTCCAAGATGGCAGCTTCCTTGGCTGAAAATGATAGGAGGGTTTACTTCCACTTTAAGACTAATGACATTCTAAATCACAGTGGGGTTTATTTATCAAAGTGGAAATTAGATTAAACTTTTAAAAAAAAATAGATTTCTGATGTTTTTCACCACTGGGAAAAACAGTATAATTAGATATAAATAAAATTCCAGGCACCCTCTGTAATAAGAGTTTTGTTTTTGGTGAGCTACTCTCTAATGCCCCATACACACTAGGATTTTGTCCGACACTGGTGTTGCATACACGTGGTCGGACAAAGTTATCGGAAAATCCGATCATTCTGAACGTGGTGACGTTCGTTGCGTAGGACAGAACTACGTAGAGGCTAGTAGCCAATAGCTTTGGTCTCGTAATTTGATCTGAGCATGCGTGGCACTTTGTTCGTCGGAATTCTCGACACACGATCGGAAAAAGTCTGATCGGATTTTGTTGTCGGAAAATTTGAGAGCAGGATCTCAAATTTTTTCCGTCGGAAATTCTGATGGAAAAAGTCAGATGAAGCCCACACACGGCCGGATTTTCCGACAACATGGTCTGATCAGACATTTTCCGTTGGAATTTCCGACCGTGTGTGGGGCATAAGGCTTCTCTGTTTCCAAAGTCATGCAAACACTATAGCTTTATTTCATTTATTTTATATTTTAATACTGAAACTGCAACAAGTTGTTAACATGAAGCAAAATCAGTTTGAGAAAGGATTACAATTTCCTAATGACAGAGAAAAGTATTACCTGCAAACAAATCTGTTGAATTCTTGTAATGTATATAGGCTACCAATTAAAAAATATTCATATTTATAGAACAAAACTGGAGTTACCATATAAACGTATATAAAATGAAGAAAATAGTTTATATATGTATATATTTTTACCGGTACACTATAATTTTAAAGGCATCAGTAAGTGAAGCAGTACTGCTGGGAAATGTAAAAATCAGGAGAATGCTATTCAGGCCCAAAGGGGCAAACTTGCAATTCTACATTTGCATGAATGCCTTCTCTGACAATATTTGTGGCCTGGTGAGATGACTTCTACATATTATTTATTCTTGTTTTAGTTATAGTTTTATAGCTTTATGAATTGTTAATCAAACGTTGCTTAACTATCAGTGGGGTTTAATGAGTCTACTCATATATCTGCATAGTTTGGTGTTTACCTGTTTTTTTTGCTTAAATTTCAGCACTTGCCCTACAATTTCAGTAAATGTTTGCCAAACATTAACATGGTCTTTTTTTTCTAAAGACTGGTAATTCACTGAGGTTTTAGGCCAGAGCAACATTATGTTTTCGCCACAAGGTCACTTGTGAACCAAAAGCACCCTGAAAAAGACCCTGAAAAGCAAGATGCTTACCTTTCCAGTGTATGCTGTAATTGTTCTACGTAACTCATATGTCAATGAAGGACGTACTAGCCAGATGAAAGAACCACAGTATGTAGAGGGTGCATCAGATTTCCACACTCTTAGAAGCGTTGAATACCTGATGCAGTTGGGGAGCATGGAAACAATATAGTTTGAAGAAACATTCCACTGGTACGATAAATAGAGATTTTTTTTATTTTTTTACAGTGTGTGAGCTATCTTGAGCTATCAGGGCTGCGGGATAAAAAATGCAACCCATGCTAGCATGAGCCGTGACATAGCACTGGGGGAAGGGGGTTGGCGTTGCTACCGACACTCCTAAGAAGTGTCAAATTCCTATTCACTTAGAGAGCTTGTATAAAAATAAAGAAAAATACAGCACAAGTATAATTTATTCTTGAAGTATTTAAAAGCATTAAAAATAAAAATGCATGCACTGGTCACAGGGTCTCTTTAAGCACTGGTCACAGGGTCTCTTTAACTTTTGGGGTTCAGACGTTTGAGTAAGGATTAGGATGATGTTTGGGACTATTGCTTTTTTTACTTATTTGTTCTAAAAGCCCCTTGCTGAGGATCACTAGTCTTGGTGCCTACACCAACATACTATGTGAACATGCTTTTTTAAAGAAAACACTTCCCCTTCTTTTAGATAACACCCACACAATTTCCCTTTGTCTGAGGTGTATGGCCAATTTAAGACCTGGAATTAGCAGAAAAGTCCTCAAGGAGGCTATAGCCTACTTACTGTGTCAAAAGTAGTTTGTGGTTTTAAAGGGCTGCCTTGGTGACAATATACTGAATACTATGTACATTTATCTTACAGAAAATAGCACATAGAATAGTTAGCATTTTGCCAAACACACATTAAAGTTCATTGGATATCGCTAACCTCTCTATAGCTGATAACTGGGTACTCCTGTAACAGGTGGACCAGCAATTTGTTTCCTTTCCTTAGGGCTACAGTAAACATTGAACTCTAATTTCTCTTCTTTTGTTTTTTATTTATTTTGCTTAATTTTCCACATTGGGGGGCTTTACGCATAAAGAAACTAAAAAAACTGTGACTGTTACATTTCCAAAGCAAATGCTCACTTAGCTTTTGAAAGCAAGGTGAATTTGTGTTCACTACTGTTATCCAATCACGTGCAAACAGAATTCATGCATTTTCAATTTCTCTTACACAATTGGGTATTAGAAATAATTATATCTTCACCCTATTTACTAAGTTAATAGGTAAATAAATACTCAATTTGCTAAGTGACGAGTCTTTAATCCTTTAGTAGCTGAAACCCTCTGTGTGCAGTACTGAAGTATTGATTCACCATATTGGACTTAGCAAACTTTATTATCTCTTATGACAGGTTTCCAGTTATTTTAGAAGCTGTGGGTTCCTCTTTTGCTTTGCACTTGGGATTATATTAGTATCATTCATTTAATTAACATCCCGTTACAACTGGAATGAATTAGTAAATTGTGTTACCTTGAGAACATTGTTCAATGGGACACATGAGATGTGAATGGGCCCTAGAGCAGGCATGTTTATTATTTTCACCCATTTTGCTGCTAGGCAAATTTGAATGTTTTTTCAATGCCTTATTATACTGGAATATTTTTCTGTTTTTCATTATGTTTATTTCTCATCATTGTTTACTAGCTTTACAGAGCATTTTGTGACATATGGGTGTATTTTTAGTCACAAAGCAGATCAAATTTATTTGGAGAGTGTTTTCTTTCCAAAAGGCTTTAATGGCATGAACAGAGAAAATTTTGAAAAGCATGGAAGTATTTCAGATTTATAGTTTCTGTACACAGTCTTCAATCGGAGAAGCAAAACAGATACAGAATATTTCAGGGCTAAACAGCTTGGGTTTGAGGTGCTATGTCTTAGAATTGCTTATGATTACCTTATAAGTTGATTTGAGCTGCTTATGAATTGCTTCAAGCTGCTGAGTTTCTTCTGCATACACACTGATTTATGTGGGAAGAAAAACAGTCCAAATCAAAATAAATGTTGGTGTACACAAACCTATAGGGTTCATAAATATGGGTATTAAAACTCTGAAGCAAATCAAAGGAAATATTATTTTATGTGCTACAGAAATGTTTTGTTTTGCCTTTCAGTTGCTTGAGGGTTGCTTCTGAGTTGTTTTTCATTCACATTGGCTTCTAAAGGGACAAAAGCAACATAGATACATACAAAATCCATGAGCCCCAAGTGTGTCCATGAGCCCCAAGTGTGCAAGTAGCATTCCGGGAAAAATCCACCTCTTCTAAAAAAAATACCCCCTTTCCTCCTAACACCTTTGTTTACTAACCTGTATAAGAAAGATGTAAATACTTACCTATTTTCATCCCACTCCAGTCCAGTTACGTGATCAAGCTCCCCTGTGTCGGTCAGTGGCGGTTGCAGGGGAGAGGAGGGATTGCTGGCTATAGATGGACCCTAGGAGCCTATGAGTGATGTACCTGCTCCTGCTGAGTGCTCCATCCTCTCCCCTGCGGCCTCCGCTGACTGACACAGGGAATCATGTGACTGGACCAGGGCAGCCTGAAAATAGGTAAGTATACACATCTTTCTAACACAGTTTAGTAGGTGTTAGGAAAAGGGAGGGAACATTTTTAATAATACTTATGTTTATCCCAGAATTCTACTTTGAAGTGTATCTAGTTTTTTAAGGGATTTAGGCTGGCCATAGACAGATTCGAACTGTGTATGGGCAGGCTAAATGTGCCATCGATCAACTTGGGTACAACCAGCCTGCCAGATTTTATTTGCATATATCACTAACAGGTGCTACTGTATAGCCCCTAGCAATAATCACTGTCTTATCCTGGTAGGGACGGCTTTGCCCATGCTTGCACCGGGAGAATACAATTGCTCTGCGGGAGGGATTCCCCTGTCAGCACTGTCTGTGTTGATGGGGGAATCATGCAACCTGTGGTTGCAAGAAATACATTTGCACTGTCTATGGCCTGTCCAAAACCTCTGTTCATCTTCTCTTTCTGTCCTGTAACCATTGTCACTGGGACAGAAAATAATATTAAATGTCAAAATTTTAAGTTGTCACCAGAACAGCAATAAAGGGAAATCTGCCAGTAGGGAAACCTGTTCTCTGACTATGCTAGAAGAAGGATTGTAACTTCTTGTTGACAGGTATATCATTAGATTTACACTTATTTCAGTGTACTGCAAATTAGATGATTGTCAACAAGTAATTACATTTCAGTTGTAGAGAGATTAAATTACCAATATAACCCTAGCCTTTCAAAGGATTGTCCTCTCTTTTCTCTCACTCTTTAAGGTGTCTACAGGACAGGAAATGAAGACAAATATCCCTAATGGGGCATTTTGGGCAAAAAAAACGAGTTTTTAACTCCCAGCTCTATCTACAATGACGAAAACAAGTTTTGCAAAAAAAAAAATGTATAGGAAAGAGCAAGGAAAGGAACACTTCTATTACAAATGTTCAGCTTTGAGGGGCATAATTCATGTGTCCTCCCACATCTACTATGTTAAGATAGCACTGAAGATGCCTGTCTTCTTTTAAGTTAAAACTTTGGCTGGTCCACTTGTGAGTTCTCTGAGTCTTAGGTTGTTAATTTCTCCTACTCAGTAATGTTTTCTGAGATATTTATATGTGCCTGTCTAAGTATTATTTAGTAACTGTTCCAGTTTACTACATTCAGATACTACATGTAGAGGCTATCTTGTTATTATCGTTACTTTTACTGTGTGAGCACTAATGGTGTGTAAACTGGAATTACCATATGTACCTTTCTGTTTTAACTGGTGTATCAATGGATGATACTCTAGATTTTACGTAGAGATCACCTTCGGTAGGCTAGAGAGGGTATGTCTTTTGTTACGCATTGAATGTATCCCGTTCTTTTGACTTGCTATCTATGCTGTATGTACCGTATTTATCGGCGTATAACACGCACTTTTTCCCCCTTAATATCGGGGGAAAGTCGTGGGTGCGTGTTATATGCCGATACCCCCAAAAAAATGACAAAAATCGGTTGCGGCGCCGAAAAATGGCGTCCACGGCCGAAAAAGGCCGAACCGCGGACGAAAAAGGCCGGAAAAAGCCGAAGCGCGGCCGAAAAAGACCGAAGCCGGCTGTTCAGCGCCGCTCGTAGTCCCGCCTCCCTGTGCTCGCTCCAGAAACAGCAGGGAGGCGGGACTCCGAGCAGAGCCGAACAGTCGGCTCGGTCTTTTTCGGCCGCGCTTCGGCCTTTTTCGGTCGCGGTTCGGTCTTTTTCGGCCGCGCATGCGCGGTTTGTCTCGCGGCGGGAAATTTAAAAGTCGGCAAGGCTGCAAATGACGCTGGCAAACTGCAAATGACACTAGCAAGCTGCAAATTACACTGGGCAAGCTACAAATGACGCTGGGCAAGCTAAAAATGACGCTGGGCAGGTTGCAAATGACGCTGGGCAGGTTGCAAATGACGCTGGGAAAGGCTGCAAATGACGCTGGGAAAGGCTGCAAATGACGCTGGTCAAGCTGCAAATGACGCTGGGCAAGCTGCAAATGACGCTGGGCAAGCTGCAAATGACGCTGGGCAAGCTGCAAATGACGCTGGGCAAGCTGCAAATGACGCTGGGCAAGCTGCAAATGACGCTGGGCAAGCTGCAAATGACGCTTAAATTTAATTTTTTTTTTCCCTAAACTTCTCTCCTAAAACTTTTTTTCCTTAAAATTCCCTCCTAAACTTGGGGTGCGTGTTATACGCCGGTGCGTGTTATACGCCGATAAATACGGTACTTAGTTTCTAAAAGTTCAATAGAAAACAGTATAAAAAAAAAAATAACTTAACCCTGAAGTGTCTCTTGGTGGAAAATATCAGGCTTTACCTGCCTTGGCCTTACCAGGATGTTGTGCTCACACAGACTCCAACTGAACAAAATGTAATCAACAATGAAATTTAACTTTGAACAGAAACAAATGGTGATGTCCAGTCACATTCTCAGCAGGTTGGAATCCTGAGTCATGTTGCCCTTTTCACAAACAATCTATTAAATACCGTGTGCCTTGTGTTTAGGAGTTTTGCTCTGCTAGGAGAAAAATATGTTCATATTGTCTGAATATCACAAAAAGCTGCTTTTGTTATCACATTAGAACAAATGAAACCAAAAACTACCCTGCAATCGGGGGGATGGAAAATCCCATTCAAGCTGCCTGAATACTACTGTGTTCCTGCTGCTGGGGGGTACTGTGTTTTTTTGTAGATTTAGGGTGTATTCCTTTGGACAGGTTAGAACCCATTTCTCCACAGAGTGCCATTTCAGTAGCTCTGTGAACTTCTGTCTGATATACAGTCTACTTATAGTGCTAGCTTCCTCCTTGAACAGAGTTGTGTGCACCTCCAGAGCCCAGTGCCAACAACTCCCCAAAAAACACCTGTATGTGTGACACATCAGTAGCCAGCTCAGGGAGGAATTGCATAGCTTCCAAATACCCATCATTTGGAACTATATCCTTCTGTGCTCTATTTAAAAAAAATGTGTTATCTAACAATCAAAAGTGTTTTACTGAACTTACCTTTAATCAAGCCCTCAAAGTGGAACGTTAGTCAGAAAATTAAGTCCGTATAGATCACTGCAGGCTGGCTCCTTTTACAGTTAAAGCTATGTAAAACATTAAAAACAAGTGCCTACACTGTTTAAAATCCAGTAATACACTGTCTCACCCTGCGCTGCACATGCTCAGTGGCTCTCTATTCTCAGCACTGTGCCTAATATCAGAGCCACTAGAGACCGATCAGCTGACAGTTTTAAGATTCACTGTTGCTAAAGGGGGAAGAAAGCAACAAGAATGACACAGACTGTATTGAGGAATGACAGATTAAAGAGAGAGAAAAGAAATGCAGGAGAGGTGACAGGACAAACTCTGGAGGCAGGGAAATATAAAAGAGTTAAACTTACAAGGATAGGGTCATAAGCAGCCTGTGAACTTAAGCTTCTGTCAGCCTTTCTCTTTAGCTAAGCCAAGACATATAATTCAGGCTGGAAATGTACATATTTTAATACAAAAAGTGACATTTCGTTTTTGAAACAAAGGAGAGTGACTGCTATGGGCTTCAACAAAATGGCAGCCTCCAGCAAGAAGGGACAGGAGCCATGCTGGAGGCAATTTACAGCACACACTAATTTTGGTAGCATAATTATTAATGTGGAATGTATGTTCTTTTGTTAAAGAACATTAGTTGTTTTTAATGGTTATGTGTAAAGTTCCGTCTTAACTTATTCTATTCATTTTGAAGAGAGTAAAGGAAACATAGCAGTGAAAAAAACTTGTGGATTTAAGCATAAGTTTTTCCAATTTCACTGTCCCTCTTCCCCTCCCTGAACACCCATCTTTTTTTTAACATCCTACCATTATGTCTGTGAAGGTTCTCATTTGTCTAGGTCATGGTAGACCTTGTAGTACTCACATTCAGCTGGACTTGTTCTGTAATGTGCAACATTGAATGTGACTAACTGCTACAAGCTACTCTCTACATTTAGCACATGTCAATGAAGTCTTCTTGCCAGTCCGGTGATGCCATAGGTCTTTCATCTTTCTTTTCAGCAGCATTAAGGTGTGTGCTTTCCTCCTAGACTTATTGCTGCTCATCTAATGACATATGAGCACCACTCAGTCCTAAAGTACTGTGAGACACCCTGCTTAGGTGATGTGTCAGACTGGGATCATAGGAAATTATTCTGGCTGTCATTAAACACGAAGAGGACTAGTGATACTGCGCTATAGTGAAAGCTGGGAGCAGTCCTGGAGTGTGAAGAGGGTAAGTAGATCCACTTTTTTAATACAGTGTGTGGGTAGGGAGGGAGTTCTGCTTTAGTTCTTACTGACCTGTGTACCAGGGGGGCTAACAGGAGCTTGTCCTTTGCTCGCTTGTGCTATAATATGTCCCACTTTGTCTTCTTAGAAAGTTGGGATGTGTGTAATTGGTAGGAAGTGATTCTTAAAAGATTGTGGCGCTTGTGTGACCTTTAAATAAAGCTACTGAAGAAATGCTATCTAATATTCTTCAAGTTCAGGGTGCTCAATAGAAATGGAGGACCTGCACACAACAAACATGGACACCATATAGTACAAAAGTGTCCGTTTATGATGCAGTGAACAGAGGATCGCCACTGATCACAGTCCATAAACGGTTTATGAAACAATAATTGGGGGGGGGGGACAAACGTGTTTGATCATGTTCTCCCGCTGATGATCTCAGTACACTGAGAATCCTCATTGACTGACACAGAAATGGCCAGTTTATGAAGCTGTGATCTTAGCGCTTCACTTCACTGTTTGAAGCGTTTGTAGATCACTTCACTCCTCCAAAGGAGAAGTGATCTACAAAGTTTCATGAACTGACACACAGAGGAGAAAGATCTCCTCGGAGAATGCCGGAGAATGAAGCAGTGCAATCTTTTCACTGCTTCATAAACAGACACCAAAGTGTGTAAGCAGATGGCGCAACCCTGTCCATGCTCTCATTGATGCAGACCATAGAGAACTAATATGAAAAATATGACTGGTTAAAGTAGATGTGAGCCCTAACAAAATGTATTCATAAAATACATTTTGTTACCCTTTTTACATCCTTTGATCTTCTTGGTTCTTTGTGCTGTTGATCTTCTTTACTCTCTTTGCAGTCCCTTTCTGTTTACATGCATGTGTTACAGCGATATCTCTAGGGCATTTCTCAGTTTTTTTATGGTAACAACTGTGAAGCATGCATGTATAATATGTGTAGAAATGACCACTTGTAATCTTCATTGGACGTTTACTTGACAGTGTGACAATGCAGGAGAATAATTGCGATACAGAGACTAAGCGTTGTCACCCTATAACAGGAACTGCCTAAAAAAAAGACTTTGTGGTATGATCAGCACAGATTTTTTAATGATTTAAAAATATTTATAAAGGTTTCTAAGATAGCATCAATGTTTATATGTTAGATTTAGTGATTGGGTTTGTGTTTCAAATTAAAAAAATCATTTGTTTTTTCACCATTAATTTTCCTTTATACTGATTTTCATTCTTACGGGGAACAGTCCTTCCAAATAAGGGATAAATATGTGTAAGCAGTATACAATGATACAATTATGCATGTCTGGCCAGAAAAATCCCAGCTTGCACAATGATATATGAAGGTCTGCTGGCTTGCTTAAAGAACAAGCCATGCTTGTATGGCAGATTATCATTGCTGGCACTTTTAGTGTCACAACAGATCCGTATCCCAAGGTTAGCAGTGCCTCTATCACGAAGCACATAAAGTCAGCTCTTTATATAGGAGACGGAATGGGCTAAGACAATAGAGCAGTTCCATCTATCAGTGTCTGCTCCTGTACATCAGAAGCAGCGGTTGCTGAGGATATGGCTTTCCAGGAGATACTAATGAATTGCCTTCCAAGAGTTTGTAACTGGGGATGAAATCTATATTGGCCCTAGTAAGGAATTTATTGTGAAGTAGCTAGATCAATTTCCCCTGTAGCACAAAACGCCGGGGATGAGCCTGGAGGCCAGGGCTGTCTGCTGCTCATCATTCATTTGCCAACAACTGCCCTAAATGATGCCTTGGGGATTAGGTCAATTTTAGTGGATCTGCTCCGCCTCATTTGGTTACTAATTGGTTTCTTGTTTTATAAATCGAAATCTCATTTTCAGGAAATTACAAAGACCGTGAAGCTAGTCCATTGAGGTAATCCACAGGTCACGCTGTATTTAAATGGAAATAGATTTCCACAATGCTGTAAAGTTTAAGGCAACAGTGATGCTGCTGTCTGTTTTTTTATTTTTTTCTTTGGAAATAAACTTGGAATTTTTATGACCATCTAAATAAATATTAGTGTTGCCTCGGCTGTACCAAAACAAATCTATATGTAAATAGCACACAATCAAAATAAAAATCCACATTATCTGAATTTTAGAATATTATATATATATATATATATATATATATATATATATATATATATGTATATATATATATACAGTTCATGTATTTTTATTTTTTTATTTATTTTTTATTTTCCTCTATCTATCTATCTATCTATCTATCAAATTTTTTTTTTTAATCATAACACCTTCATCATTTATCTCTTTTTCCCACTCTATTTTCTGGTTGCACGTTGGTACCAAATACTTAGTGAAACTCTAAAGTGGTTTTCAGCTTTAGAACAAAAGGCTTCTGAAATTCTTTGCTCTGATGAGGTGGGCTTGTCCCCCCCCCCTGCAATAAGCTGCTTGATTCTATTTGGAGCTTATTATATCGCTAGCCTCTCCAAATTACTAGAGGATCTTCAGATCTCGTTTTCAGTGTAATCCTGATGAAAGGGGTGGCAAATTTCCATCTATCTTTAAATAGACAATCAGAGGATTTGCTGAATTTGCTGCGGTAGGTCAAGTGCAAAAATCACAATGTAAAAAAAGAAAAAAAGTTAAGTGTGCACATGCTACTCCTTTTTCATCCAACTAATTGGACTATACATTCATTTCAGTGTGTATCTGTTAGTGTGCCTGTAGACAAGAATAATATTATGAAGTTTATGTATTATGCTTAGATCTTCTTGCTCTTGTTTTCAGAAATTCTTAATTCTTTGTAAAGGTTTATTTGGTGTATGTGTAATTATGTAGCTCTAAGTTCAAGTAGTGGCATTGTCACTTTTACTAGAGGTATTAATGCGAGCCATCTCTAGCGTGAAGAACTGGACCTAGAAATCTGAAGTTGGCGTTAAACTGTAATGTGACCTGGCTACTTATTAACATCAAACAGTAGTTTTATTTCCTGTCTAGAAGACCAGAGCAATTAGTCTGCTCACATAGGATTAATAAACAACTATTGTCCCCACACAAGAAACTTTTATGTTGTATCATTTTTATGGTATAGAAGGTTTCACATTACTGATGACTAACGTGTTACTATGCATTGCTTCCTTTCCTGAAAGTTCTTTATGTGATAAAACAGTTTAATAGGAAAAATAGAATACTGCAGTAATTTCTGAAATAGAGAATTAATCGCTGTAGGAATAAAAATATCTATTCTGTACAAATGTCCTCCTCAGTTTTCCAAGCAAACACCTAAAAAACTATTGGGATTGGATATCTGAATTGGTGGTCTTGTAGCTGTATTGATATTGTGGAAAAAAAGATTCATAGAGTAACAGGAATGAAACGGGGAATTGTGAAAGAGTTAGGGATAATGAGAGGTTGCCACATAAAGATAGAGAAGGTATAAGCCAGATGGCAGAGTGAAAAGAAGTGTGTTTGGATAGTGCTATTGGGAGTCTTTGCAGACTAAGCCCCTCTGAGTCTAGTCAATGGGACAAGAGACACAGGCTGTCTCCCAATGACCAGCTTTTATCCTTTCCCTGGTTTTATAGAGATCTGAATAATAATTGCATAGCAAAATGTTACAGACCCATAAATAAGCATTTTTTTTTTTTTTTATAGAGCTATCAGCCTGGGTCTGCAGGCCTGATGTCAGTGCTCCATTGTGTTCTTAACACAACCATTGGCCGTTGTGTTAAATCACAGCTCTTTTATGCTAGTGGTAGAAAAACATTGGCAATAATATTAACCATTTATGTGAAAGTAAGCTAGCAGGAAACGTCCTATGATGAGCCAGAAATGCTGGGCTTTTTTCCCTTTTTCTCCCCCTAAGGTAATATATATTCTCCCTGGCCCATCTTCTGTGGAAATGAAGCAAAGATGGTCTCTTCTTTACTGAAACAGAGTGTATTGTGCACATAAATTTGAAATACCTATCACTGAGTGTGTATCTCCTGACCTCACAAAAGGTAGTGAGCAGTGATTTTAAAATGGAATGAACATATTTTCACAATGAGGGTTTACTAAAGGAGTTTAGAATATTATTTAAAAAATCTGTTACATTTTCAATTCAGTTATTCAATCATACAAACAACAATTTCCGTTTCACTTTGAACACCCAGACTTGTACAGATGCTGCTTACATGTCTGAATAATTGTGAATTTTGTAAATAATAAGTGAATTTTGACACAATGACACTGATTTACTAAAGGAGTTGAAAATCTTCATGCAATAAATTGTAGGATCATTTATTTTAGTTTTCTATGCATGTTCAGATTAGATAAATAAACAGGGTTTTGCTTTTCACATGATTGGATAATTGAATTTAAAATGAACACACATTGTGTGTTATTTCCTCTACTAAATCAGCCTCATCTCCTTTAGTAAATCAGCCTCAATATTTTGCATGAAGATCATCATCTAGTTTAGTAAACCAACCTACATACTTTACTGCAATTCTTTAGGCTTACTTGGGCTTCATTACCATACATTAAAAATTGAATATCAGAATGTGCTAATATATATATATTTTCTGACAGCTGCCATTTAGAACTATACCTGCGTAATTAGGGAATGATAAATGTAGTTTATGATCTAGATTGCCTTTCAAAATGTATTTTCATAGGATTAATATTCACAATGCCACCCTGGCTTCTACACCTGGGCATGACCATGTGCCTTAAAAAGCTCCCAGACAGAGAAACTTAAAGTCTAATATCACAGCAAATATTTATCTGTGTGTGCCTAACCTGATGATTCAAGCTTGCACACCCTTCCAAGCCTTGCTGTGCTAGCCATTGTTACCAGGCACTTATTTGATACATTTATAAAAAATGTTTATGTTGCCATGTCTTAATGGTGGGAAACAGGTGTGAATGTGTACACAGGCATGTACAGTTTGGAAAGCCTTGGAGTGGGCAGTAGTGGGCATTCCATTTATATATAGGATTTTAAATGTACTTTATTATTTTGAAAAACAACAGTTCATATCAGCGATGTTTAAGCCAGCGTGCATGGAGCCTTAAAAAGATGAATGAATGCACCTATTTTTATTAAAAGAGATATGAAGGGTTCATAATGGATTTATTCACACAGTGTGGTTGATTTATTGAAATTGGAGAGTGTAAAACCTGGTGCAGCTCTGCATAGAATCCAATCAGCTTCCAGTTCTTTTTGTCAAAGCTTAATTAAACAAGTTGAAGTTAGAAGCTGATTGGCTACCATGATGAACTGCACCAGATTTTGCACTCTCCAGTTTTAGTATTATTATTTGAAGTATTAGCAATTTTAATTGTATAATTGCTTTGAGCATTTTCTTCTTCTTTATCATGTAATATTTTGTGTAAACTCTTCAGAACAAACAATTTTTCCCACTTGTTTAATAATGTATGGTTAGCTCCATCCCTGGGATCACCCACTGAGCAGTGCCGCGTTTGGCCATATAAATATACTTGTGGGTGTGCAGGGATGAATACTGCTTGCCTGGCTGTAAGTTCACCTAAGAATTTAGAGTCGGGGCTTTCTCACACTTGGAAGAATCAGGTAGAGATATAGCATGCTTAGATTTTCATTTTAATTCATAGTGACAATAATATCTACTTAATTCAATTTATATTTTCTGCAGGGAATGTCAAACATTCTACAGCTTAAGAGAGCACTGCTAATGATAAAAATAACTCACTGATCATGCACACATACTTTTTTAGTCAATTTTATAAATGTAGAAAAGTAAAACATATTAATTAAATGCCTTGTGTATTTTCATTTATATATACTTAAATTGAGATATTAGCGCTGCTATATTGTATAATTATTATTGGAAGTTTTTTTTATACGACAGCTGCTATTATTCTTTTATGTCTTGATCACATTAACATGTATGTAGAAATACATTAGTAATTATTTTCTTTTATATGAAAGTTTAGTTTTGGTTAGGATCGGTTGTGGCAGCTGCTCATCAGGGGAGGTTTGTAACACTTTAATGTTCATGGGGGTGTACATATGTTATTTTTTATGTACCATATTTTGATTTGTTTTTTTGCGCTGTGGACAGGAGGGGACCGACAGTTTTGAGGAAGAAGGACAGTGTTTTTTACTTTCTGCTATTAAGCATATCCAATAACATGTAGGGAATCAAGTTTTTTGATGAATTTAGGACAATATGTGTTCTGCTACATGTTTTTGGTAGAAGGGTCCCAATAGGCGTATGTTGATTGGTTTGCCCAGGGGTTGTGGCATCTGCAAACTATGGGATACATACTGGCATTTCTATTTCTTTAATTTTTTTTAACTAGTAATGGCGGCGACCAGCGACTTAAAAAAATTAGCAAAAAAAAAGTACTGCATTTATGGTAATACTATTTGTGTCATAAAGAATGGGAGATATTGGTGGAAACCTTTCCCCAACTTGGAAAATCAGTGCCTGAAAGAATACTCCACAGCACATTTAACAGATCACATGTACCTGCAACAGGGCACCTGTGAGATCTTCATTTTATAGCCTACCTGTAGGTACACAACCTATTCCTGAAATCATCTGAATTATGCAGATTGAAACTTGCACATTTATGCTGCAACCTTCTTTCAGTGCAAAGCTCATCCACAGTAGTAGGTCTGATCCTGGGAAAAAAGTCCCAGATCTCCAGAGGTAAGTTGTACTGTCCATTGGCCTGATATATTGAAGGGAACTGACACAAGTACAAAGTAAATCATAGTGAGTATGCTCTTTTTCCGTCTTTGCTAAATGAGTTGGAAAATTATTTCAGTAAAGCTAGCCATATATTATACAATTTTCTTATTCAATTTCCTTAAAATTTACCTTCAACTATGTAGTACAAGGGCCTGCCTGATTGCATTCAAATTGAAAGTGTTTAGGTTTGACCTCATATTATATGGTTTTGGTAAATCTAAAGGATAATTGTAAAGGAAAATTGTAAAAGAAAATTGTATAATGTATGGCCAGCCTAAATCGTTATTTCCAGAATAATATCTAGCTTTTAATAAGATCAGTGTTTTAAACTTGATTAATGAATAACCAATTAAACTGTAATAACATATTGAGGGACTGATTTGCTTAAGGACTACTTTTTGACTTAGCTCAGTCTAGTTCAGTGTTTCTCAACTACAGGCCTCAAGGCACCCCAACAGGTCATGTTTTCAGGATTTTCCTCAGATGAAACGGCTGTGGTAATTACTAAGGCAGTGAAACTGATCAAATCACCTGTGCAAAATAATGTAAAGCCTGAAAACATGACCTGTTGGGGCACCTTGAGGACTGGAGTTGAGAAACACGGGTCTAGTTGAATAATTAAAGACGTAGAACATTTTTACACTGCAAAATAAATGCTCACTTATGAGTAAGTGCGTCTCAAATGGAGAGAATATCGCTATAGTCTCTCCAATGTATCCAATCTGCATTATACCTGCCATTCATATGTTGCAGGCCACAATGTGGAGCTTGTGGTGTCCATTGAATATTGTTGCAAAAAACATGCTGTGATAGCGGGAGGGACAGGTCCCATGACTTTGACATGTAACTGGGCTCCCCTTTTCCCAACACATGTTTTTTCCCATTTTAGCTATTATTATAAATGGGGCTTTGCATGCTTTGGAGTCACAAAGCAGGCAGCACAGCAGAATTGTGGCCACAGTAAGGCAATGGGGGTTATTTACGAAAGGCAAATACACTTTGCACTAAAATTGCAAACTACAAGTGCAAAGTGCACTTGAAATTGCACTGAAAGTGCACTTGGAAGTGCAGTCGCTGTAGATCCGAGGGGGAGATTTTAGCTTGCACATGATTGAAAGATAAAATCAGCAGAGCTTCCCCTCATTTCAGATCTACCCCTCAGATTTACAGCGACTGCACTTCCAAGTGCACTTTCAGTACAATTTCAAGTGCACTTTGCACTACAAGTGCAAACTAAAAGTGCAAAGTGGATTTGCCTTTCGTAAATAACCCCCAATATTCCTCCATCATAAATGGACCCCTTAGTTTAGAACAAAAAAGGAAGCTGCATTAAAGTGGTATTAAATCTAAAAGCAAACATTTATTATATTACAGCTTACCAGTTCTTAGATATGCTAGCTGCATTTGTTTTCTTTTTTAAGCTTTCCTTTATTTTCACCTGGTGATCTGTTACTTGTTTGTTTAACAGAACAAGCTATCCAGCATATTTAGTAGTGATAGGATTAAGTGAAACCATTTAACACTGACAGGAGTGATTACAATGATCAGTTTTTATTTATTTATGTAAAACCTTTAACCTTTATTCTAAGAAGTAAAAAAAAAAACAGTTTGCTGCAACTGCTTATAAAGTGTTAGCTCAAGTTTGTCCTCAATTTGTTAGTGCATCTAAATCTGCTAGTCCAAAGGTGCCCCCTGTGCTTCTTCATCCAGAGTGTAGGCACTGTAATACAGGATGTGTGTTACTTGCCAGATCACCAGCTGAAAACAGAGAGAAAAAAGTCTAAGAAAAGAAAACTGATTCTGCCACCACATCTAATGATTGATAAGCTGCAATACATTACATTTTTGTTTCTTTGGGTTTAATACCACTCATATTTCAATCATTTATAAAAAAAAATTGTGTTTTTTTTATTTATTTATTTCCCTTGTACACAGTTGATATTCACTAAGCTTAGTGAACATTCTTAATTTTTTTAGACATTCAGTACAGATCCAAGGAATTAATCCTGTGCAGGAAAATGCCCTTATTTTCCCTTATTTGCATTGCACATGATTAGGTGGTGTAAATTAATACAGTTTACTGGACTGACAAAATCTATATGAGTTCCAGATACCATATTAGTAATATTATATGACATCAATCAGAGTACACTTCACTTACACATATTAAGCACATATATAACTAGCCACAATACAGAGCTATTAGTTATTAGCTACCTTGTTTTTTTGTATTTTATTGTGCTCTTTTCTTTTTTATATTTAATTGTTTTTTAAAGGTATACTGTACCAATTGTTTTTAATTTTAGCAAAAGAAATGAAATGTGTTCCAGTTTGACAATGTTATAAACATTGAAACAAAGAAAACCAGAGGTGTCAACACTAGTCAGATTTTACTAATTTCCTATGCTTCAGACTTTATAACTCAGCTGCAAGTCAAAGTGGAGTGAACAAAATATTTCTTATTACCACAAAATATGGGAGCTGGAGAAAAAAATGGAAAAGGCCATAAGTTGACTGAATATATGGTCAAGCATAACAATGGTCGAGTTGACTTTGGGCTCTGTATTTTTATTGGTGTTATGCTTGTTTTAGAACCACATACACACAACAATTTTGTTACTGCCGTCATACATATTGTAGTATGTATAACCAGATTTGCATATTCAGAAGGAAAACAGACAAAAAAGTGCGCAGGAGAACATTTTATGTGGCACTGCTGGGCATATGCAATTGTCAATATATCTGTGAAATCTAAATTGCTCATGGATAGTAAGAAAACCGAATGTGCAGGTAGAAGAAGTGTACCAATCTCCAGTGTCTGGTCTTAAAGAACATTGTTACTTATAAAGCAATGTTAAGACAAGCAACAAGTCACTAATTCAACAGCGTAACGTATATATATATTTTTTTAAAGATCTGTTTATTCAGCATTTTAATGCAGTTACACATAAACAGACATAAAACAAAGAAAAGAACCAAAACATACAAGAGTGAAATATACAAGATGCCACCCATGCAGGGGAGTAAAGCAGGCAATTCAACTTAATCATGGTGCAGCAGCCTAGGTGACAAAAACAATAACGTTGCAGTATAGCATTTTAAGAGTTATATGAAATAACATGTAAAGCTCTATCAAGCATTAAAAAAGGTATAGTTCCAGGGATGACCCCATTAGAGGCAGACACTTAAATTATCACACAATCAGGAACACTTATGAGTAACCAGGATATCAAAGCAGTGGAAGGTTCTTCTAACCATTTTGACCAAACCCATTCATATTTAGCAGGGCACCCCCTGTTGGCATCACTATCTTTATATAGTGGAAGATTGTTGGCGACCAATTGCTTCCAAAAGATGGGAAGGCCTGTTTTTTCCAGTGTAGCCTTATGGCCTTTCTGGCATAAAAGAACAGGAGACTGGCTAGAGTTCTCTCCGCTACTCTTAAAATTTGATTTTCTAGAAGCCAAGTAGGCCGACTTTGATAGTCACGGGTAGAGGAGTCGGTGTTATGGAATTGATGATATTGAGCACCTCCTTCCAGTACCCAGTGATTATGGGACATGTCGGGAAAATGTGGGAAAAATCTCCTGGGACTTGCCCACTACTCCAGCACTCCTGAGAATGGGACTAGTTCATTTTATGGAGTCTAGAGGTAGTGTAGTAGGCGCTACGTACTCTCAGGAATTGCACGAGTCTATCAAGGAGGGAAACTAGGGCACGGAATGGTAAGTCAGTTGGTGCCAATATTCAAAAAAGGGCAGAGACATATTCCTGGAAACTACAGGCCACTCAGCGTAACATCAATAGTGGGTAAATTAATGGAGGGGATGATAAGGGACTATAGCCAAGAATTTGCTGAAGAAAACAGAATGATTATTAAGCATGGGTTTACAAAAGGGTTGTTCCTGCCAGACCAATCTCTTAACATTCTACAAGGAAGTGAGCTGCCATATAGATAGGGAGAGGCCTGTGGAAGTGGTGTATCTGGATTTGGCAAAATAATTTGATACAGTTCCCCATAAACGCTTAATCTACATGCTGAGGTCTGCAGGCATGGACTATAAGGTTTGTTCTTGGAGAGAAAACTTACAGGGGCCCATCCAAAGGGTGGTGATAAATAATGTGTACTTAGACTGGTCTGGAATGGTAAGTGGGGTACCTCAAGTCTCAGTCTTAGGACCAATTCTGTTTTATTTATTCATAAAGGATATAGAGGATGGGATAAATAGCTCAATCTCAGATTTTGCAGATGACACAAAAATAACTTCACATCAGGATATAAACATTTTACAGAAAGACCATAACAAAATAAAGAAGTGGGCATCTACATGGCAAATGAGGTTTACTGTGGGGGAATGTAAGGTAATGCACTTGTGGGTTAAAAACCTAAACGCACACTACTCACTAGGGGGAGAACCTCTGGGGAATCAAGGATGGAGATCCTAGTAGAAGACAGACTGAGCAATAACATTCAGCTACCAAAGCCAGCAGAATTTTAGCATGCATAAAAAAGGGGATATACTCCAGAGATTAAAATATAATCCTGCCACTTTATAAAACTCTGGTTAGGCCAAATCTGGAGTTTTCTGTCCAGTTCTGGTCACCAGTCCTCAGAAAGGATGTGCTGGAGCTGCAGAGAGTCCAAAAAGGGCAACTAAATTAGGGGATTGGAGGACCTCAATTTACGAGGAAAGACTACAAGCACTGAGTTTATTCTCGCTGGAGAAGAGACGCTTTAGAGGGGACATGATATCGATTTACAAATACCTCAATGGTGATCCCAGTGTAGGAAAAAACTATTCAGTCACAGGGAGTGTAATAGTAGTGCGCCGTCAATAAATTTGTTTTGTTTCGTTAGTTTTGTATTAGCCGTTAATTCGAATTTTCGTTAGGTTCGTTAACTTTTCGTAACAATTACGAACGTTCGTTATGATTAATTTATCATTATGAGGAGCTCCCACCATCCCTGTGCTGTGCTCATTGAGGGGCTCCCACCATCCCTGTGCTGTGCTTACCTACTGGGTTTTTAACTTCATCATAACGAATAATTGTAATTAATGAACATTCTTATTTTGTCCGAGTCTGAATCTCCCAGTCTCCCACTCTGATATTAAAAAAGGTAATTTTCCCAACCCTCACTCAGCAGCAGAAGAAAACCTCTGATTGCTCAACAAAACACCAGTAACGTTTCTGTTGTAACGGAATTTGGATCCGAAGTTCGTAAATGAAATTTCGTATTTCGTATAAAATTCGTAAGCATAGCAATTCGTATTTCGGATCCTCCCGAATGTACGAATTTACGCAAATTTGTACGAAACTAATCGCACATGTCTAGAGTGTAAGAGTACACAGGGCCACACAATGAGATTGGTGGAGAAGTGGTTTAACCTTAAAGTGGAGTTCCACCCCAAAATTTTTTTTATTAATGCGCTTAAAAAAAAAAGCATTTGGAGAATTTTTTTTTTTACTCACCTCTAAATGCCTGTTGCTAGGGGGTCCCTCGTAGTCTGCCTCCTTCAGCGCCTGAGCTCCCTCAGCGCAGTGACAGGTCCCAGATGATTGCGTGGCTCGCGCATGTGCAGTGGGTGCCTGGCTGTGAAGCCATAGCCGGGCGCCCATAGTTAAAATGCTGGCACCACCGAGAGGAAGGGGAGATGAGCGGGGCTTCGATCCCCCGCATTGCTGGACCCTGGGACAGGTAAGTGTCCGATTATTAAAAGTCAACAGTTGCAGTATTTGTAGCTGCTGACTTTTAAATTATTTTTTCTTAAGTGGGAACCCCGCTTTAAGCTGCGTAGGGGTTTTTTCACTGTCAGGGTGATAAGGATGTGGAACTCTCTTCTACAATTGGTGGTGTCAGCGGGGAGTATTTATAATTTTAAAAGACTTTTGGACGTGCATCTTAAAGAACACAACATACAGGGATATGGGAAATGATCATCGGCACTGCCACACGTACACCTATACAGGTTGAGCTGGATGGACTATTGTCTTTATTCAACCTTACCTATTATGTAATTATGTAAGTCCCAGATATCTTCCCAGTCATCATTGTCCAGTTGCGGAACATCCCTCTGTCACCGAGCTTTCAGAGAACCCAAGCGTAACGTATTTTTAAATTTATCAGTATTCAAAATATTTGTAAATTGTAATAATGCATTTATAGCGCTGTTGTGTGGCGTCTTTTTGTACAACATCAAGATATTAATGCAGCCAATAACCTGCTTTTGCCAAAAGTACTGATTTCCACTGCTGAATAATTGACAATGAGAACAATAGTTTAAAAATAAATATTTAATATAGGGGGCTTCCATGACACTTGTGTCACAAAGCATGAATTTTTCCAAAGAGAAAGAGCGGATACTTTCAAATGGCCTGTTTCTAATTGAAAGTATATTAGGAGCTGTACACATAGGGGATTGAGGAAAGAATGAGTCATTCCTCTAAGTATTCAGCTTTGTGTGTAATTTGAGCTAATGCTCAAACATGGGGACAACACACAAACTGCATATATAAATATTGTCCCTGGTAGGCATGAAAGCCAATGTCATAGTGTTGGAGTGCTAACCAACATATTGTCTGCTCATTTATGAAATGATCAGAAAAAATATATAGATATATGATATATCTGCTTTCCCCTAGGCAATGCAATAGGGCCAATGTAAAACAATTTAAAAACAACATTTACATTTACATCCTTCTGGATCTCCTTTGGTTGCGATTCATTGAAGAAAATATTTAATTTTGCTAAGTTGGTACAGCCATGCATTGAATAGATATCTCCAGCACCAGTGGTATCTTGGGCTAATATTAACTGACCGGGAAAATACAATTCAGCTGATCAACTATACCCTGAGTGTGATCTGTTCTTATGACAAGATGTGGCAGAAAATATAATGCTCATCATCACAGTGCTCTAAAGTCTACTGTAAGGGCCTTTACATTTTGCTGGTATTTCCTAGGATAAATGGCCAAGCAGACCTGAAAATGTCATTCATCAACATTGAATGCTGCTAATTTTAGGTGATTTCTGCCAATTGTTGGTCCAGTTTTTCCCTAGAATGTTGATTAACAGTGTATATACTTGCATATGCATTGAATGGTGTAGACCCATAGGCACTGCACAGAGGCACAAGTGTGACACTAGCTTATTATTGCTTAAGCATCTAAAACGAATGGAATCACCATTGAAAAATATAAAGACCAACAGACCAACTTTCTAACAACTGACACTAGTCTGATTGCTCAGTGTTCATCCCACTTTGTTAATTGTCATATAATAGCATAGCAATTTTTTGGACCATAAAATTGTTGGTATAGCTGAGACCTCTGAATTTTCCAATCACATTTTTTATGAATAAACATGCATACTTGTATTTTCTGAGTATACATGTTTTTTTGCTGTGAAAACACTCATGTTGTAGATTTAAAATTGGTTACATCTAGCATTCTTGAATCTTTATGTATCCCAGTATATGACAAAAAAAAAATATAGAAAAGAGATAATATTTGAATATTGAAAGATTTAGGCTTTTTAGGAGGCAGTGCTCTCTACCTGTATATGTTTCAACATTTTTCAGCCTTAGGCCCTAGAGAGGATGGGTGTATAGATAAAGCTTATACATCTAAAGATGCATTTATAAGATATGTTTATATATGAGATTTAATATGAAGTTTAAAGTATAAGTACATGAAGTATAAGTACACTTAGCTTAGTGCATACGATGAAGCTGTGTTTGCTTAAGGCAGCCCATAGATGGTGCAAATTTCTTGAAACCAATGAGCTTCCAGGTTTTATTACCAAAGCTTAATTGAACAAGCTGGGGTTAGAAGCTCATTGGTTTCTATGCAGAAGTGAGCCTGATTTTGCACTTTCCAGCTTTAGTAAACAAACCCTATTGTGTACCTAAAAGTGGGGTATGCCTGTATATATATATATATATATATATATTTGCCAATCCCTTCACTGGCTTCCCCTACCCCACCGTGTAAAATTCAAAATGTTAACCATAACATACAAAGCCATCCACAACATCGCCCCCATCTACATCACCAACCTCATCTGCAGATATCGCCCAAATTGTCCCCTCCGCTCCTCCCAGGACCTCCTGCTTTCTAGCTCCCTTGTTACCTCCTCCCATGCTCGCCTTCAAGACTTCTCCAGAGCCTCTCCTATCCTCTGGAACTCCCTGCCCCAGTCTGCCCGATCAGCCCCTACCCTGTCCACCTTTAGGAGATCCCTGAAAACTCATTTATTCAGGGAAGCCTATCCCACAAACACCTAACAGCAATTGTCCCTGAGCCACCCCCATCAAATCATTCTCTGCAGCTTTTACCTTTTGTACCACCACCCCTCCCTAGAATGAAAGCTCTATGAGCAGGGCCCTCCTGTACCTTTTGTATTGAACTGTACTGTAATTGTGTGGTCCCCCCCTATACATTGTAAAGCGCTGCGTAAACTGTTGGCGCTATATAAATCGTGTATAATAATATAATAATAATAATATATATTTTAGAAATGAAAGTCTTATTAATTTCAATTATACAAGTATGTTTCCACCAGTCAGTACATAGGTGTCCTTTTATGAATCAGTGAAATCTATTCACTGCTTCATTCTCCGGCATTCACAGAGGAGTTCTTTCTCCTCTGTGTGCCAGTTTATTAAGCGGAGTAGATGCTTCACCCTTGGAGGAGTGGAGCGATCTACAAACGCTTCTAACACTGGAGAACGGCCCCTGATACTGGAACCTCGTGAGACTTTACGAGATTACAGCACCAGAAATTCACAGAAACACTGAGATGTCAGTTTATTAAGCGGTGATAGATTATCACAGCTCAATACACGGACATGTATACATTATATATACATGTATACACACACACACATTATATATTTATGTATATATACACACACACATATATACATGTATATACACACACATTATATATATATATACATATACACATATATGTATACACATACATATGACAGGGGGACATGGTTACAGTGTTGGGAGGTCTGAACGAGGCATAAGGAAGTTAATAATCTTCCTCTTTCCTCCTCCGATCCCCGAGATTCCCTCTTCACTCCCCGCTTCACCACCTCTGAGTTGGTGAATCGGGGAGTGTGAATTCTGACACAGATCGCCAGTGAAGCACTCAGATCGCAGCTTCATAAACTGGCCGTTACTGTGTCAGTCAATGAGGATTCTCCATGTGCAGATATAATCGGCGGGAGAACAAGTTCAAACACTTCTCCCCCCTATTATCTCTGGTTCATAAACTGTTTATGGGCTGTGATCAGCGGTGATCCTCGTGATCTCCGCTGATCACTGCTTCATAAAAGGACACATATAGTACTATTTTTTAATTGCTTAAATTACTGATTTATGTTTTTTTCTTTTAAATAAATAGCCTGCACCCCATTCTATATGAAGCTCTTTAAGGGTTAAGCATATCAGGGAAACAATTGTGTGTTTCCAATAAGTACACATTTTGAGTTATTAATGATACTATTTACCTGATATTTATTTAATGTACCTTTCACATTTTTACTTGTTTGCTCTTTAATGCTTTCAGGAAAATGTTACATACAGTATATAGATTTCTAGATTCCCACTATTGTATATGGTATCAAATAAATACAGTACCACCCTTACTGAACAGCTGCTATGATCAAACCAATTACCGTAAATAATGTCTGAAAATGGTATTTTGTTCAGTAGTCTGCAAAGACTCACACTGAGAAAGAAGTGTTAAGCAAAACCATGGTGGTACAAAACATGGGGAACACAAAGGACAGTCTGTATATGTAAAAAGCAAACATGATATTTCCATGCAATATATAATTATATTCTATACACTTTTTAAGCATTAATACATAGTGATAACATGATTCACATTAAAAGTAAACATAAATGCATACATACATTCGTAATAATGGAAAATAAAGGTATAAAAGTATTGCATTTTTGCAAGGAATTTTTTTTTCCATACCAGTAAATAAGAATGGTCATATTTATCATACTAGTTATTTCAAGGTGATTGTGCTGATTATTTTTGTTTATAATTTAGTTTTTTTTGCAAGTAATAGGAAGGGTGCAGAAAATTATTAAGTTATACGGAAATGTTTTTTCTTGTTTTCGTAACTTTGGTATTTACAAAATTACTTTATTTAAAGAGAAACTGTAATGATTGCAGGTCAATTTTTATTTATTTTCTTTATAAAGTTAGCTAAAGCATTAGCACAACAAAAATAACTTTTTTTAGTCATGATCTCTCTTGCTCAGCTGTCCAGTAATAAACAAGTAACTACTGACTACATTATATTCATATGGATTATTAATATTTACCTGACAAAAAAACTGAGGTAAGCAGGTAAGTAATTCTATACAAGACCATGTGATGACAGGGTCACTTTAATACTGTTTACCCCCTGGCATAATACTTCTTTTTCACTGGTCCATGCCCCTCTTGTACTTAAGTGACTTTTTTCATAAATGGGGGAATTGTTAATAACTGGTTTGAAGCCAATGAGGTACATTCCTCTATTTATATAAATGTACAGCACTGAGAAGGTCATTCTGTCTAACCTCATATGAACCAGCCATGTCCTATTAAACATCATTTATCATTTCCATGGATATGAATATTCTTCTTTTATGAGGATAAGTGCTTCTATTTCATGTAGTAGCTCATATTTCATTCACACTTGTGTCCTTAATACTGCTACGCTAGTGTATAGCTGTCAAGACATGATTCACTTTACAGAAATTGAGCTAGGAATAAAATGCTACTGTTTGCAATGAGTTAAGGTAGCAGTTGACCTCTAGGATGCTGGAGTGCAGGACCAGCCCTCTCACCAATTCGTATGTTTGTTTATGCACATAGGACTTGGAGAAGCCTGGGGCCATTCTAGCAGACCAAGCACCTTGGATAATGTTGGTCGAGAGTTGGGATCTCATCTTTTACAGGTACTAAATTTAGGCAAAATTACCATATCTGATTAATCATTACAAAATGTAGACCTTTCAGTGAACTTTTAATTATAACTTGGTGTAATTTATACTAGTTCACGTGCATTAGTTTTATTGAATTAGCAAGTAATTAAAACAGTTACCATATTATGAATTTTATGTTTGTATGTAACCTTTTACTTTACAGGCTTTTTAAACAAGATTTGTCAATAGTAACTCATTGCAGAAAATCTGCTTTTGGTTTTCATCAGATTGGGTGAATAAAAAAAAAAAAATTAACCTGATTGGTTAATATGGATTACTACTGCACATTGCTCTTTATTTTAAAATAAGAGATACGCCCACCTAACCTGATATCTCATATTCTGGTAGATGCTAGTAGTTTAGTTTGTTTATCCACCAGTGAGATCATGGTGCTGGAATTTCAATATCATCCAGCGGACATTTTAGATTAGTCTTACTCTCCCTGTTGGATGTTTCCTGTATTTTATATAATGGGGAAAGAAGCAAGAGGAGACAGAAGAGTGTTGGAGACAGAGGATTGAGTCTCTGATTCATAATAGTAGAGCACGTCTAGGAACTATAGAGGGAGCTGTAAAAGATGGAGTATCTAACAGGTAATAATACTTGAAGTGATTGTAGCCGTATTAGTGCAATTGTGACAGAGAAAATTGAGTACTGTCCGTGATACTTTTATTTGCACTAACATATCATTTTTCATGGACGAGCTTTCGGGGTGTGTCCCCTTCTTCAAGGTCTAAGCAGTACTGATTCACAAAAGTTTTAGCAGAAGGTAAAATGTTAACATTTAATGTTTTTAACAGTTTACCCTCTGCTAAAACTTTTGTAAATCAGTACTGCTTAGACCTTAAAGAAGGGGACACACCCCGAAAGCTCGTCTATGAAAAATGATATGTTAGTGCAAATAAAAAAAGTATCACGGACAGTACTCAATTTTCTCTAACAGGTAATAAAAAACGAGTGGATAAATTGACATACCGGCATCTATTAAAGATGGGTGCACTCATGCTTTAGGGGTTTTAGTTTAAAAGAAATGTAATTATTATCATGCAACTTTTATGTGGCAAGCTTGATAAATGTTAAATTGAGCTATTTGTGATAGTTATAATAATGCTTACTGAATGTTACCGTTTAGTTATCTGTGATGTGATAATGCTTGCTGAATTAAATGGAATTTGTATTGTCAAAACATGCTTTCATGCAATGATAGGATATTTTTTTTCATAAGATTGTCACCAGTGTGAATACGAAGTCCAGGAAATAAGACTGTAATAGGAAGAATGAGTGTTGTGTTTAGGAAAATACATATCTAATCCCCTGTTGTTACTTGTATAAACTGTTTATCAGATACCAGCATTGTGAGAGGCAGAATCGTCTGTAAAGTCGATTTCTGCCTTGTAGTAGCTTAAAGCCACTTTCCCTGCTGAGAGTCGTATATCTTCACAGTGTTTACAGGTGATAAGCTTTTGATATGTTAAACAATGGAAGATTAAACTCATTTCCCATATAGCACTATCTTGCCTAACACCATGTTTGATTCAACAATGAGATGTTTAAATCAGAGGTGAAGGGACATCTGACCACCCAAGCGCTCTTGAAATGTAAATAGTATTTAAATTGCTGCACTCTGGGTGTTTGGGTAGGGGAATATGAATTTGCTGTTTAGTTTATTTTCTTTTCTCCTACTTAGACCTTAGATGGTTTCATCTTTGTGGTGGCTCCTGATGGGAAAATCATGTATATCTCTGAAACTGCTTCAGTCCACCTGGGCTTATCACAGGTAGGTGATTGTGGCTGTTTGCTCATGTACAATTACTCACACTTGTAGCGGTTAATCAGAGGATGTATTAGGTTGCTACTTTTATCTGCAGATAAGCACTAAAAGCATATGTGGTGTGTGGACCCTGTTAAGCAGTTTTTCTAGAACCAGTGGGAATTGCAGAAATCTTTCCATTAGTTTATCTACCTCTCTCTTTCTGATTTGTACAGGTGAAAACATATCTGTATTCTGCATTGTTTTTCCACTCTGTTTTTCCACTCTGTGTGACTTCACGTACCCAAACACATGAGATGATTGCTGACTTTTGGTTTGGGCAATAAATCTCATGTCTATAGGTATCAGAAGACCACTGTAGAGACCCCTGCTGACTAGGTTTTGGCTGATTGTTATTGTTTCCATCATGACTATGCAAACTAGTAAGGAGGGGGAGGTTATCAATTTCCATCCATGTTTTTTTAGCATAGATAAGAAAAAAAAAGTCAACCTGACAGATCCTTTGCAGTGCTAATTGTGGACTCACAAGGGCTGTCAAAACATTGTTAACTTTCCATATGGAGTGATTCTTTAATGGTGAAAAACAATGAGCATGAAAGTTAGGTAGCACTCAGCTTTCACTTTCCATTTTATGGAATTGGTTACAGTAGACTTGATCAAAAATGTGTCTGCTCATTCTATTTTATCCTATTAGCAGTTAATTTATTAAAGGAAGGCAATGTTAAAAAATGTAAAACAACTTCTATTGGTTACAGTAGACTTGAGCAAAAATGTGTCTGCTCATTCTGTTTTATCCTATTAGCAGTTGTTTTTTTAAATGTAGGCAAATAAGCTATTCAGTTTGTAAGAGAATTACCTTTTTGGGTAGTGAATGAAGTGACTTGCATGTTCCAATAGATATTCTTTCCAAAGCAAATTTTCTCAACATTCACTTTGTTCAAGGGAAAAATTCCTTTGCAAAATTAAAGCAGTAATTAACTCAAAAGCAAACATTTATTATGTAATTTTGTTTTAGGCTCCATGCACACTGGGCTTGAAAAAAAAAAACATCTGTTCCCTTGGCAGAAAAAAACACTCATATAGAGCGTTTTTTGTACATAGGTTAGGCCAGAAACCTCCAATCAGAAACGCAAACCAGAAGTTTTTTTTTTCCCCTGCCTCTAAACGTTGAGCTTAAAATATGCCTATAATTGTCCAAATGTACATGGACACAACACAATACTCCTGTAGAAGCAATGATTTTTAAGATAGTGTGCATGGAGCCTTAGGCTTTTTCTTCTTCTATTTTCATCTGGTAATCCTACCAGTAAATCTATTTTTCAAAAGAACAAGCTCTCTTCTAGATGTATCAATGGTGGGACAAAAAATTTAACACTGGCAGGAATGCTTACAATGAGCTGGAGTTTAGCTTCAATTTGTTAGTGTATTTAAATCTATTAGTACATATCACACTACCCTTCCCCCCAACTGACAATGCTGCTGTCTGCTCTGCCCCCTATGCTCATTCATCCAGAGTGGAGGCACTCTAATACAGGAAGTGTTTTACTAGTCAGATCACCAGGTTAACCACTTGCTTACTGGGCACTTAAACCCCCCTCCTATCCAGACCAATTTTCAGCTTTCAGCGCTGTCGCATTTTGAATGAAAATTGCGCGGTCATACAACACTGTACCCAAATGAATTTTTTCCCCAAATAGAGCGTTCTTTTGGTGGTATTTGATCACCTCTGCGATTTTTTTTTTTTAATTTTGTTATAAAAATTTAAAATGGGTAATTTTTGTCCGTCATTGATGTACGCTGATGATGCGGCAGTGACGGGCACCGATAGGTGGCAGTGATGGGCACTGATGGGTTACACTGATAGGCAGCACTTTTAGGTGGCACTGATTGGCAGCACTGGTGGGCATTGATAGGTGGCACTTGTGGGCATTGATAGGTGGCACTTGTGGGCATTGATAGGTAACACTTATGGGCATTGACAGGTGGCACTTATGGGCATTGACAGGTGGCACTTGTGAGCATTCACAATTGGCATACATGAGGCATAATTGCCTCTGACTTATAGGGACCAATGTCCCTTTAAGATGAGCCGGTGATCGGCTTTTTTTTTCTCCTCCGCTGTCAGCGTGAGGAGAAAAAAAAAAACGATCACCAAGCTTTTGTTTTGATCTTGTGATCAGCTGTCATTGGCTGACAGCTGATCACATGGTAAGGGCCGGGACCCGCCCCTTACTCAGATCGCTGATCACCCGAGTCTCAGTGACTCAGTGATCACGGCGCGCTCCACGCGCCCACAGGGGAGGACGTCATATGACGGCCTCCCGGGAATTGAGATCCGCGCTGTGGCCATCATTCGGCCATAGCGCGGATGTCAAGTGGTTAAAACAGAGGGGAAAAAAGCCTAAAAAAAGGAAAAGAATGCAGCGACTACATCTAATGATTGGTAAGGTGTTTTTTATTTAATACTGCTTTAAAGTATATATGAGCCCTTATCTTGTAAAACAACCCATTCAGTTTAAAACATAAATGAAAGACAAACATTTATGTGTATATAAATTAAATTTTTTTTTCATAAGTGATGGTACTGGTATGAACATCAGGTATTTCACACAAACTAAGAAAAACAAAGAGAACAGCATACTTTTTAACACAAGTATATGATACAACAGACACATACCGTATCATAGATATGAAATGCTGAGGTAACATACTCTTTAAAAATCCCTTGCAAATAGTGCAACATGTTTGTTCTTTGTAAATTAGCCCCTTATATTCGGAATCATTCAATAATTTTACAGAAAGCACACATACCATTCAACTATCATGTAATTTGTAGCCCCATCTTCACATGGGATCAATAAGAATGGTTACATTATGATCAAATACACCTGAAGATGTGATAACTATGCAACCTAATTTTCCACCCCACCCAATTATTATTTGAATAAAGACATAGTGAGGAAGTAATTTGTTTAGCATAAGTGGGATGATTATTGGCAGTTCTAAAATAACTTAATCTGTCTGAAAATCAGATTAAGGGGTATTTAATTAAAAAACAGTGCATTGCCTCTTTAAAAGATTACTCAATAATCATAAATTGGATACATATAAAGACAGAAATAAGTGTACAAAATAACACATAAATTCAATCAACAAACATTTAAGTGTCCATATATCACACATATAAAAAGTGAACAGAAAAGTCCCACAAGTGAATAATGCAATAATTACTGCATATATAATATCCAGTGAAAAATTGGTGTTGCCATGGCAAATAAAAAAATCATCCAAGTCACCTCCTGCTAGTGTGACATGCTCCTTACCAGATAGTAGGATCCCTCAAAGAGGGATACTATAATTGCACCTTCACAATTATCCAGTAATCCTGAAATACCACTCTCAATAGAGATGTGGTCGAATAGGGCTCAATAAATTGGCCTGTGGATGCACAGTAAAAAAATAATTTTGCATAGCTGCAAGAAAGACTATAGAGATTA
Source organism: Lithobates sylvaticus (assembly GCA_028564925.1). NCBI lineage: Eukaryota > Metazoa > Chordata > Amphibia > Anura > Ranidae > Lithobates > Lithobates sylvaticus. The sequence continues at coordinate 280,882,003 of CM053028.1, forward strand.
ACGGTATGCTTTTCCTTTTGCAGGTAGAATTGACTGGAAATAGCATCTTTGAATACATCCATCCTGCTGATCATGATGAAATGACTGCAGTGCTTACAGCTCATCAGCCCTACCATTCACATTTTGTCCAGGGTAAATCACAGCTCCGTATTGCTGTCTGTGGAGAATCAGAGCTAGGTTATAGATTTAGAGGAGTGTGACATACAAGTAACACTGTTTGTCTTGCCTTGCAGAATATGAGATTGAGCGTTCATTTTTCCTGCGGATGAAGTGTGTGCTGGCAAAGAGGAATGCAGGTCTTACCTGTGGAGGGTATAAGGTGGGTGATCTTCATGAGGACTAGACTTGGTCTTTTGTGAATGAACCAATGAATATAACTATGTCATGGATAAACAAGACAATGATGCTTATATGTCTGAATTTGCAAATGTAGTTGCAATGGTTTTATGCTTTCACCAAAACTGTGCCGTCTTGTATAATTATTTTACCGTCAGTCTCAGTGGCAGATGGTGGGTTCTTCTTTTGGGTGGGGCGGCAAACAAACAACACCCCCCCCCCACCGGCGGTCACCACTGATTAGTCTTGTGGGAGTTCTTGTTCTATAGGAAGAGCACCAATTGGATAATACTTAGACAACATCTCATCTTTCACTACCCTGAAGGAAGATCTGACAGAGCAGACTTCTTACTAACCAGGGCAACCAAAGTATTGGAAGCTCCTGTTATAAACTCTTTTTTTCTCTTTCATTTACAAAGTTGAATGAGTGTTTGGCCTATCTGTACAGCACTCGAAATGGCTTTATATATCAAATCAAGGCAAATATAAAAAAACTTTTTTTTATGTACCTTGTTGCTGCCTTTAAAGTGCAGCAATAGTGATCATCAGTGATCACATTACTGGTCTGGCAAAGTTACATTGGGAAACTTGTGTGTAAGTCTGGCACTGAACAGATACCCTCACATCTCCTGTACTTGGTCATGGGAAACAGGAAAGCATTATTCTGCAGATCCCTGTGTATAAACATTTCCCTATGTGATTTTGTTAGGGCAGCACTGTAGATAGGCCAAACACTTAACATTTGGTGTACCTTTTTCACTAGTAACTGAAGCAAGCTGAACTGAACTTAATGTAAGAGTTGTTTGAGTTTGGTACAATGTACCAACGGTGCAGTTACACTATAAGCAGGGCTCAAAATTTCAAGTCCAGAGCTACTAGCCAGGCCTCAAGGGTTACTCGCCACCAGTTGCCCTGCCCAACCCCTACCCTGCCCCGCCCCTAAACCCGCCCTCATAAATGATCTCATTAAATGACACTTTAATGTTTTATGCAATTAAGTTATAAAAATATTAACAACTTTATCCATGCCTGCCAATGCAGCCTGTGTCCCCCATGTGCAGCCTGTGTCCCCCATGTGCAGCCTGTGCCCCCCCCCCATGTGCAGCCTGTGTCCCCCCCCCCCATGTGCAGCCTGTGCCCCCCCGTGTGCAGCCCGTGTCCCCCCAGTGTGCAGCCCGTGTCCCCCCCCCCCCATGTGCAGCCTGTGTCCCCCCCCCCCATGTGCAGCCTGTGTCCCCCCCCCATGTGCAGCCTGTGTCCCCCCCCATGTGCAGCCCGTGTCCCCCCCCATGTGCAGCCCGTGTCCCCCCCCATGTGCAGCCCGTGTCCCCCTCATGTGCAGCCCGTGTCCCCCCTCCATGTGCAGCCCGTGTCCCCCCTCCATGTGCAGCCCGTGTCCCCCCTCCATGGTGCAGCCCGTGTCCCCCCTCCATGGTGCAGCCCGTGTCCCCCCTCCATGGTGCAGCCCGTGTCCCCCCTCCATGGTGCTGCCCGTGTCCCCCCTCCATGGTGCTGCCCGTGTCCCCCCTCCATGGTGCTGCCTGTGTCCCCCCTCCATGGTGCTGCCTGTGTCCCCCCCTCCATGGTGCTGCCTGTGTCCCCCCTCCATGGTGCTGCCTGTGTCCCCCCTCCATGGCGCCGCCTGTGTCCCCCCTCCATGGCGCCGCCTGTGTCCCCCCTCCATGGTGCCGCCTGTGTCCCCCCTCCATGGCGCCGCCTGTGTCCCCCCTCCATGGCGCTGCCTGTGTCCCCCCTCCATGGCACTGCCTGTGTCCCCCTCCATGGTGCTGCCCGTTTCCCTCCATGGTGCTGCCCGTGTCCCTCCATGGTGCTGCCCGTGTCCCCCCATGGTGCTGCCCGTTTCCCTCCATGGTGCTGCCCGTTTCCCTCCATGGTGCTGCCCGTGTCCCCCCCCATGGTGCTGCCTGTGTCCCCCCCATGGTGCAGCCTGTGTTCCCCCCCATGGTGCCTCCTGTGTCCCCCCCATGGTGCCTCCTGTGTCCCCCCCCCCATGGTGCTGCCTGTGTCCCCCCATGTGCTGCCTGTGTCCCCCCATGTGCTGCCTGTGTCCCCCCATGTGCTGCCTGTGTCCCCCATGTGCTGCCTGTGTCCCCCATGTGCTGCCTGTGTCCCCCATGTGCCTGTGTCCCCCATGTGCTGCCTTTGTCCCCCCATGGTGCTGCCCATGTGCTGCCTGTGTCCCCCCATGGTGCTGCCTGTGTCCCCCCATGGTGCTGCCTGTGTCCCCCATGTGCTGCCTGTGTCCCCCCATGGTGCTGCCTGTGTCCCCCCATGGTGCTGCCTGTGTCCCCCATGTGCAGCCTACCTGTGGAGGAGAAGAGAGGAGAGCTGCCACTGGGAGATCACAGCTTTCGTTTCATCATAAGCTGTGTGTTCCCCCGCTGCGCGCCGTCACATAAGCCCCTCCCCTTGTCCGGGGAACTTTGATACATGTCACCCGTCCTAGGATTGGACGGGTGATCTGTCTATCAAAGTTCCGGAAAAGGGGAGGAGCTTATGTGACGGCGCGCGGCGGGGGAACACACAGCTTATGATGAAACGAAAGCTGTGATGTTCCCTGCTGTGATCTCTCAGTGGCGGCTCTCCTCTCTTCTCCTCGCCAGCCCTCAAAAATTACTCGCAAAATGCGAGTGTGCGAGTGTAATTTTTGAGGGCTGCAGTATAAGTATTATCACAAAACATTTTTTTTTATCTAAAAGTAAACCAGACTTAGCTTTCTATTCAAATGAAACTGACCTGACCCAAAATGTTTTGAAGGTAATAGTGCTGAAGTATCAGTGTTGGTCTTCAGGAATGTCTTGTGTCCCTATGGGGCATTGGCTTCTAGATTAAGCCCTGCCCTGTCACAAAGCCCCACCACCTGTTAATTAGTTGTCATATACCACCATCATGTTCTGTCCACTTGAGTTCTGGCATTTGGTAGTGGAACAACAGGGGGCAAGGTTTTTTCAAGAAGGGACATAACTTTATCTCTGCTTGGGCAGAAGCTGAGGCCACATTTGTAGCCTTAGCCTAGGATTCAAGAGTGCTCAACAGAAATTGATTTGAAGATTAACCCAGGTGCATGTCATTTTCTTGAACTTTTATTAGTTGAAAAATATTTTTGACAAGGTCAGGTTCACTTTAATATTTGTCTCAGATTTTTTCACTTGTTCACATAAATTCCATAAACCTGTATTAAAAAAATCAATGTAAATAAAAGGATGTAAATAAAAGTATGCTAATGTGTTAGGACACTCTTTCTTGTATGTTACAGGTTATTCATTGTAGTGGATACTTGAAGATCAGACAGTATAGTCTGGACATGTCACCGTTTGATGGCTGCTACCAGAATGTAGGCTTGGTGGCTGTGGGTCATTCACTCCCTCCTAGTGCAGTAACTGAGATCAAACTTCACAGTAATATGTTCATGTTCAGAGCCAGTCTTGATATGAAGCTGATATTTCTGGATTCCAGGTAGGTTGGGTTTAGTTGTGTGCAATTATTAAAGTAACATTAACACTTTCTTTAGTTACAGTAACAGTTTTTTAATGGAACTATTATGCATATGTCCTAGTAATATATAATGACATCCACAGAAATTATTTTATTTGATTTATTTTGAAATTGCTGGAGCTCACTGGAAACTTTACCCTTTTCCACAGTAAAGTATATGTTTATATGTTCATTAGTAGGATTAATTTTACTAAAAATTATGTTTTTGGAAGATTTGAATTCACTCAAGGCATATGCAACAGGTGGTCATTTTTTAATAACACGATTTCATGTCTGTCAACTGTGTAGAATTGTATACAGTTGGCTAGAGGATAGATACCAGAGTGTGGTTGTAAATGGTGTTCATTTGAAACAGAGCCCCATCTGTACTAGGTCCTGTTCTATTTAAACTATATGTAAGTTATATAACTAAAGATTTGTTGGGCAAGGTATGTATTTTTGCTCACAATACAAAGGTGTGCAATAGGGTTGATATCCCTGGATGTGTCTGTAACATAGAACATGATTTGGCATTTGGCAATTAAAGATTGGTCAAAACAGTAAAAACTGCAGTTCAGTGCTTCTAAATGTAAAATGCACCTAAGGAAAAAAGAGAGTACAATATTGGGGGGTACAGTATTGGCCAGCACTACAGAGGAAAAGGATTTGGTAGTACTTATTTCAGATGACTGCAAAATGAGCAAACAATGTTGCCATGCAGTGGGAAAACAAATAGAATTCTAGGATGCCTCACTAGAGAGGTCACCAGTAGGAAGAAGAATGTCCTGATTCCTCTATATAGATCTTCAGTTATACTTTAATTAGAATACTGTGTCCAGTCCTGGAGCCCTCACTTACAAAAAGATATTGATAAGACAGAAAGGATTTAGAAAAAATGGAGCAGACTCGATGGACCACTTGGTCTTTTTTTTGCCATCACTCTATATATAGTTTCTTTATATACATCAGTACCCCTACAGTAGTCCATGCAAGGTTCTAATTATCATTTTTTGGTTTTAGAGTTGCAGAGCTAACTGGATACGAACCTCAAGATTTGATTGAAAAGACCTTATATCATCATGTACATGGATGTGATACATTTCATCTGAGGTGTGCACATCATTTATGTAAGTATTTTATTTATGTTTTTCAATAAGAACTGCCGGTATGCTTATGAAATTGCACTGCTAAATAGTTATGGGATCTATCGCCTTTTTTTTTTCAGCCTTCTAAACTACAAATAGTACCTTAAAGGAAATTCTAATTACCACCTAAGTCCCTTTGTTGACTATGAAGGCATTATCATTTAGGGGACCATAAAATTGCTGTATTCATCCTTCCGTCTAGATATGTCTATCTGTCAATATACAATGTCTGTTTTTCTATCAATCTGTCTATCTATCTATATATCTACAGTGCCTTGAAAAAGTATTCACACCCCTTGAAAATGTCCAAATTTTGTCTTGTTACAACCACAAACTTAAATATATTTTATTGGGATTTTATGTGATAGACCAACATAAAGTGGCACATTAATGTGAAGTGGAAGGAAAACTATAAATTGTTTTCAATTTTTTTTACAAATAAATATGTGAAAAGTGTGGCGTGCCTTTGTATTCAGCTACCTTGACTTTGATACTCCTTACTAAAATCTAGTGGAACCAATTGTCTTCAGAAGTCACCTAATTAGTAAAAAAAAAGTCCACCTGTGTGTAATTTAATCTCAGTATAAACACAGCTGTTCTATGAAGCCCTCAGATGTGTGTTGGAGAACCTTAGTGAACAAACAGCATAATGAAGGCCAAGGAACACACCAGACAGATCAGGGATAAAGTTGTGGAGAAGTTTAAAGCAGGGTTAGGTTATAAAAAAATATCCCAAGCTTTGAATATCTCATGGAGCACTGTTCAATCCATCATCTGAAAATGGAAAGAGCATGGCACAACTGCAAACCTACCAAGACATGGCCATCCACCTAAACTGACAGGCCAGGCGAGGAGAGCATTAATCAGAGAAGCATGGTAACTCTGGAGCAGCTGCAGAGATCCACAGCTCAGGTGGGAGAATCTGTCCACAGGTCAGCTATTAGTTGTGCACTCCACAAATCTGGCCTTTATGCAAGAGTGGCAAGAAGAAAGCAATTGTTGAAAGAAAGCCATAAGAAGTCCCGTTTGCAGTTTGCGAGAAGCCATGTGGGAAACACAGCAAACATGTTGAAGAAGGTGCTCTGTTCAGATGAGACCAAAATTGAACTTCTTGGCCTAAAAGCAAAACGCTATGTGTGGCCGAAAACTAACACTGCACATCACCCTGAACACACCAGCCCCACTGTGAAACATGGTGGTGGCAGCATCATGTTGTGGAGATGCTTTTCTTCAGCAGGGACAGGGAAGCTGGTCAGTTGATGGGAAGATAGATGGAGTCAAATACAGGGCAATCGAAAGCCTGTTAGAGTCTATAAAAAGACTTGAGACTGGGACGGAGGTTCACCTTCCACCTAAACATACCACGAGACCTACAACGGAATAATTTAGATCAAAGCATATTCATGTGTTAGAATGGCCCAGTCAAAGTCCAGACTTAAATCCAATTGAGAATCTGTGGCAAGACTTAAAAATCACTGTTCCCAGACGCTCTCCATCCAATCTAATAGAGCTTGAGCTATTTTGCAAAGAAGAATGGGGCAAAAATGCCACTCTCTAGATGTGCAAAGCTGGTAGAGACATCCCCAAAAAGACTTGCAGCTGTAATTGCAGCGAAAGGTGGTTCTACAAACTATTGACCCAGGGAGGCTGAATACAAATGCACGCCACACTTTTCACGTTTTTGGTTGTAACATAAAATGTGGAAATAAAATTATCTATCTATCTATCTATCGATCTATCTATCTATCTATCTATCTATCTATCTATCTATCTATCTATCTATCTATCCTCAGATACTGTATCTGGACAGGCATGTTGCTCCTATGACTATGGCAGACATCTCAAAATTTAAGCTGCCCAAGGAGAAGACTGAGATATGATGGCATGTTCTAAATATCTTAAGAGAACGTGAATCCAGGTTCCAACATGAATTGTACAAAGAAGCAGTAGCAATCAGACAAAATAAACCTGCCCCATTGCTATTTCACTGACTGCTCTTATATATCTTGATTTTGCTTAGTCCCCATAGACAGGTTCTATAACACTTTTAAACACACGTTGTATGTGAAGCAAAGTTCTGTTACAGACCACAATGAAATGTATTGCCCCGTACACACTAGTATCTTTTTTATTTCGTTCATCCCAGCAGGGCTGAAGGAAAAAAAAGCTGACAGCTCAGAAGGAGCTGCTGTACTAACTATCCAACGATCTCCCCTGCTGTTCTATTTTGTTCTGACAAGGAGGCGCCCCCCTCCCCACCAAAACACTCCAGTCAGCGCTCTTAGCCATTGGCTGAGAGCGCTGATCGGGAGCTGGTCCATAGACCTTTTTTGGTCATGCCCCTTCGACAGAAGCCAGCCGAATGTCCGGCATCTGTCAGGCCGGACATTCTGTCTGACAGTTTCTCTTGAACCGACCAATGCCGCTTAAGATTAATTAGTAGCCAAAAATGATTGCAACCCAGTAGCATAGTACCCATGGGCTATAGAATATAGAAATACAGTAATCTCATGGCTACCTATTACACACTGTCAAAATATTCTGAAACAGGTTAGGATCAAGAAAATTTTCTGTGTAAAAGATGTGATTCCAGCAGATGGGTGTTACTTTGGGTGCCAAAGGTTGTGTTCTTATAGACTATGGAAATAAAGCCCAGAGCATCATGCATCATACAGTAAAGTGCTGTAAACAAATATACTATGCAACTAACCATGTGTTTTTGTCTATTATACAGTGCTTGTGAAAGGACAAGTTACTACAAAGTACTATCGGTTCCTGGCTAAACAAGGAGGATGGGTGTGGGTACAGAGCTACGCTACAATTGTGCACAATAGCAGATCGTCCAGACCACATTGCATCGTCAGTGTGAATTATGTTCTCACGTAAGTAATTTTGGGCATTGCTATTTTCCATTGTGACAGATAAACAGTCATCTCATCTGTAAATACTGCACTGTTGTTGGCAGATATTACTAAGGGAAAACTTCTTTTTGGTTCCTCATGATTCACACGTTATACATATTAGGATATATTTATATGGCACTTAACAAGGACATCTGGTTTTCGTCAGTTCAGTGCAGTCTGAGTGTCTTAATTTCAACCAGATTGGCCAATAAATCCATAAAAATAAAAGTGATGGGATATATGTTTTTAATCTATTGCTTTTTTATCACAAGAGACTGAAGTTAAATGTCATTGATGTGCACTTTTGGCTCATGAGAGAATTGCAGCACTCAGACCTAGATGATTTTCCATGGGAATACAGTATCTGTAATGTAGCAAGATTTCTGCATAAGGCAAATAAACCACATCTCTGTAGAGCTGTTGTGAGATCCTGTATTTCCAAAAAGGACTATTTGTCTGGCTTGTGAAGAACTAGGCCGTGCCTTCAATATTAGCGACCAAAATACACCTATACATCACCCTAAGAGAATGATATATGAAATAAAACAGAAAAGTCATAAGAAACATGCTAATGAATAACATATGCAATAAGACCAGACTTATACCTACAGTAGCATTATTATAGGTACCAAATGAACTAAAATATTTGAGTTAAATGCTAATATGTGAGCATGTATTTATTTTTTTTCCATTACAGGCTTATGCACACAACACATATTCTAACTGTGATGTGATATTACTTTCTCATAAAAAAATAAATAATGTGATAGTTTTGGTAATAAGTAATATCTTGAATCAGTGGCTGTCAACTTAGTAAATAAAAGGGGGCTAATTGCATAAGGGTGCATAATATCTTAGTTATAGTCAATTTGCTATCAGTACATTAAATCATGATACACCCCAAAAAACATTTTGTAAGTTTTTTATACTTAAAGGTTTATGTCATTGCATTACATTTTGAAAAACTTACAGTGAGAATAGGTTATCTGATACTATTGATTTATACTGGCTGAGGGCACAAGAGGCATCAGTGTCTGATGTCTTTATAGACATCAGACATAATATGAGGTAGGCAGCAGATGCACTCAGTGGGACTTGCAACAGGGGGAATTTCCAATTTAGTTTTACTAATGTCAATGTTTGAGACGGGTAAAGGCGGGTGAAGCACACTGCTGACACATTGACATTACTAAAACCATGTTGGAAAACCCTCCCGTTGCAAGTCCCACTGAGTGCATCTTCTGCTTACTTCATTATATATGTAGCGCTACCCCTGGAAATATATATATTTAGGCTTGGTTCACACTATTGCCAAATGGATGCGGGTTTCCTCACATCCAATTTGCATGAAAGGAGATTGTGACTGGCTCTCAATGGAGCAGTTCACACATCTCCAGAGTGGCTGTGGTGCGAATTACACAGGAGTCCTGTGCATCTTTGGCTCCCTTTCAGGTCCGAATTCAGGTAAAAATTTGGGCCTGGTTCATCCCTGAAATGGAGAACTGGCCCCCTGCTGCAAGCCGCAATCCGACATAAGTGTAAACCCAGCCTTAAACAAAATTTAAAAGGCCCTATCCCCTCCACACATATGTATGCAAGTTTGGACAAATGTACTGTATGTGCATAAATGACAATTACTATAGGTGTGCGCATGGGCTGTGTCGGGTGTGCGCGGGCACACCCTAATCACCCTGACCAGCTTCACAGAGTCCTTCACTATATTGTACATTACATTCCCCTTCACTATATATACTATATTGTACATTAGACACTCCTGCTCTATATACACTGCTGTATATTGTACAATACACACTCCTGCACTATATACACTCTATTGTACATTACATACTTCTCACCAAAGTATTAATTTTCTCAACAGCTGTTGGTAGTTAAGCAGTCCCCGACTGTTCTGGTGAAGTTCTTCTTTAGGGTAGGCTCAGACAAAGTGTTAGCTCTCTGTTTAGTGTTCAGTGTAAGCAATTTCAGTTGTTTTTTTTTTTTTTTTAAAGATTGTGCTGAGGTTTTTTCATATCTCTTGGACTTTTGGTTGTTCCTGATTTATGTTCATTATTTCCGATTTAGTGAAAAAAATTCATACTGTAATTATAAGCTGCAAATTAGGTTGCACAAAAAAAAGAGCAGTGTTCAGGATTGCCTTTGGAAGAGGAGGGGCACCAGCAAAAAGCAATGCTAATTGTGCCTGCGCAATACGTGTTTATTTAATGAAAAAATGTTTAAATACTTTTTAAAATGTTTATTTACATGGATTTATAAGTGTGCTATGTGCCTGTGTGTGTCTGTGTGTATGTATATATATATATATATACTGTGCAAATGTTTTAAACAGGTGTGAAAAAATGCTGTAAGTTAGAAAATGCTTTCAGAAATAGAAATGTTATTAGTTTATTTTTATCAATTAACAAATCAGAAAGTAATTGAACAGAAGAAAATTCAAATCAAATCAATATCAGATATCAGGTGTAACCGCCATTTGCCTTCAAAACAGCATCAGTTCTTCTATTCCTCTAGATACACTTTTTGAAGGAACTCAGCAGGTAGGTTGTTCCAAACAGAATAGCATGCAATGCCAAGCTGCGGTTTCCAAAGCGAGCAAAGTCCTTTCTTGTATTAAGAGAGGTATGGACTCCAGAGAGAGAGATATCATTTTGCCCCTGTTTAAATCATTAGTAAGACCTCATCTGGAATATGCAGTTCAGTTTTGGGCTCCAGTTCTCAAAAAGGATATCGGGGAACTGGAGAAAGTGCAGAGAAGGGCAACCAAACTGATACGAGGCATGGAGGAGCTCATCTATAAGGAAAGATTAGAGGAACTGAATTTATTCACTCTTGATAAAAGGAGATTAGGGGGGATATGATTAACATGTACAAATATATAAGGGGTCCATATAGTGAACTTGGTGTTGAATTATTCACTTTACAGTCAACAAAGAGGACAAGGGGCACTCTTTACGTCTAGAGGAAAAGAGATTTCATCTCCAAATAGGGAAAGGTTTCTTCACAGTAAGGCCCCTTTCACACTGGGGGGGGGAGCCGCGGTGACAGTAAAGCAGCGCTATATATAGCGCTGCTTTACCGTCGTTTTAGCCGCGGTATTTGGCCGCTCGCGGTGCGGTTTTACCCCCCGCGAGCGGCCGCAAAAGGGTTAAAGACCCCCCACAGAGTGCCGCCGTAGCGGCGGTATTGCTGCGGTATTACCGCGCTGTCCCATTCAAATCAATGGGAAGGAGCGGTATAGGAGCGTGAATACACCGCTCCTATACTGCTCCAAAGATGCTGCTAGCAGGACTTTTTTGACCGTCCTGCTAGCGCACCACTCCAGTGTGAAAGCCCGCCGGCTTTCACACTGGAGTGAATGGGGCCGGATTTTTTCAGGTGGTATACAGGCGCTATTTTTAGCGCTGTACCGCCTGAAAAACGCCCCAGTGTGAAAGGGGCCTAAGAGCTGTGAAAATGTGGAATAGACTCCATCCAGGGGTGGTTCTGGCCAGCTCAGTAGATTGCTTTAAGAAAGGAGACTCTTCTGTCATAGGAATTGGACACCTATGAACCATGTTGCCAAATTTGGCTCCCTTGGTGCTAAGGGAATCCCTTGAACTGCGGAATCGTTATATGGGTTTGGCAGTAGGACATGAAGTTGGTTCAGAGCTGGGTTGAGCGAGGTGATGGTTTTATTTATATTTTATTATTTTTATTTTTTTTGTAATTTCCCCCGACCCTCCTTTTCTTTTTGTTGTGTTTTGTGTTTTTTTTTGTGTTGTGTTTTGTGTGATATACCTAACACAGTTGAAGTTGAAGACAGGGAGTAGGAAACTATATATTTTATCTAGTTGGACAAAGGAAAATAAGGCAGGGTTTTTTTCTGTCCCTAGTGTTATTTCCTATATATATTTTTTCTCTCTCCCTCTTTGTAGGGGTTTCTGCAGGGTGTTGGCATATGTTTATATGTAATATGTCCTATGTGTATACATTATTGTTATGTGGTATGTTTTTTTATCATTACCTATAGTATATGGATAATGTTTTTGTTATGTAAATTTAACATTTTCAATACAATCAAAACAATTAGATATTGATATATTTGATCACCTCTGTGGTTTTTATTTTTTGTGCTATAAACAAAAGAAGAGTGACAATTTTGAAAAAAACACAATGGGGGTTATTTAATAAAGGAAAATCCACTTTGCACTGAAAGTACACTTGGAAGTAAAGTCGCTGTAGATCCGAGGGGGATATGCAAGGAAAATAAAAAACAGCATTTTAGCTTGCACATGATTGGATGATAAAATCAACAGAGCTTCCACTCATTTCAGATCTACCCCTTAGATTTAGAGTGACTGCGCTTCCAAGTGCACTTGCATTGCAAAGTGGATTTGCCTTTCGTAAATAACCCCCAATATCTTTTACTTTTTTGCTATAATAAATATCCCACATTTAAAAAAACAAAAAAAATTTTTTCCTTAGTTTAGGCTGATATGTATTCTACTACATATTTTTGGTAAAAAAAATTTGCAATAGGCATTTATTGATGGGTTTGCACAAAAGTTATAGCGTCTACAAAATAGGGGATAGATTTATGGCATTTTTATTATTATTTTTTTTTTTTACCAGTAATCTGTGATTTTTATCGGGACTGCGATATTGCGGCAGACAAATTGGACACTTTTGACACATTTTTGGGACATTTGGCAATTATACCGAGATCAGTGCTATAAAAATGTTGGGACTGTCTAGGAGGAGAGAGAGATCAGTGTGAGAGATCAGTGTTCATACTTAGTATGAATACACAATCTGTCTCCTCTCCCCTGAAAGAACCAGGATTTGTGTGTTTACAGATTCCGGTTATTGCTCTGTCACGAGCGATTGCGGGTACCTGGCTGTCATCGCGCCCGTCAGGCACTCACATCGGCTCCGGGGACACGCTGCAGGCGTGCGCGCATGCCCCTAGTGGCCAAAAGGAAAAGCAACATAAAGTCTATTTGCCCAGCCAAACCAACCTGCTGCAGTGAAACTGCGGTGGCTGGTCCGGGAGTGGTTAAAGTGTTACTAAACCCAGAACTTGCATTCACTATATCTGGTCTCCCACAGTAGACATGTACACACTGAAATATTTTGTTTCAGGAATTTCGTTTTCGTCTGAAAAATAAATGTATTTAGTTACTCCCGAAATTCGTTTTCATTTATTTTGTTTCGTTAAAAAATTCATTCATCTAAATAATTAAGGTCGAATCTGTCATTGTAGGCTTATGGTGTCTGTTGAATGTTTTAAGAAGATTCGACGGAGCAGCTAAATTGTAGGACGCCGCAATCGTACATTTCCGGCCAAATGTTCCGCCTACAAGCTATAGTAGAATTCTAATGTTGTATGACACTAGTAATAATTATATTATACATAATATAAGTTTAGGCTGATATATATTCTTCTACATATTTTTGGTAAAAAAAATCGCAATAGGCGTATATTGATTGGTTTGCGCAATAGTTTTCGTGTCTACAAACTACGGGATTGATTTAGGGACTTTTATTTTTTTAAATAGTTTTTACTGGTAATGGCGGTAATCTGCGATATTTAGCGGGACTGTGACATTGCGGCAGACACATCTGACCCCAAATTACACTTTTTGGGGACTAGTGACATTATTACATTGATCAGTGCTATAAAAATGCACTGATCAATGTAAAAATTACACTGGCAGGGAAGGGGTTAACACTAGGGGGCGATCAAGGTGTTAAGCCCCATACACACGGTCGGATTTTCGCATGGATTCTGTCCGATCGGACAATGTTGTCGAAAAATCCGACCGTGTGTATGCACCATCGGACAGTGTACGTCGGATTGTCCGACGGACAAAGTCCTATCTCCTGCTGGATAGATTTTTGGACAACAAGGTCCGATCACACCAAATCCGACGGACACAGTGCTACGCATGCTCAGATCACATTACAAGACCAAAGCTATTGGCTACTAGCCTCTAGGTAGTCCCGTCGTAGGCAACAAACATCACCACGTTCAGAATGATCGGATTTTCCGACAACTTTGTCCGACCGTGTGTATGCAAAACCAACATCAGACAAAGTACGACGGACAGGATCCGACGGACCTGGTCCTCGGATAATCCGCGCGTGTGTATGGGGCTTTAAGTGTGTTCCCACAGTGTATTCTAAATGTAGGAGGGATGGGCTTACTGAAACATGACAGAGATCACTGTCATTGTCACTGATCACTGGGAGCAGTACATCCATGTCATTTCATAGTCAGAACAGGAATCTGCCTTGTTTACATAGGCAGTTCCCAGTTCTGCCTTTCCTGGCCATGACCGTGGGCCTGCTTTTACGAACTGATGTACAGGTATGTCAGTTTGCACAGGTGTGCCATTCTGCCTACGTATACAGGCGTGAGCCGGTGGGCATGTGGTTATTTTGCTGCATTTTTTCAAACCTACCAAAAGCCTGCTACACATGGGAAGAATGTCGGGAGACATTTGCCAGTACAGAAAATAATGGTTGGCTTCTGTCAGACGTGCATGCTGGAAAGCCAGCAGCCGACCGACTCCTGATCAGTGCTCTCAGCCAATGGCAGAGAGCTCTGATCGGAGTGTTCTGGCAGGGGGGCTGTCCCCCTGCCGGAATACAACAGCTCAGCAGGGGGGATCGCTGGACTAACCTTGCATGGTTAATATAGCGGCTCTTGACTGGAGCTAAAAAAATGTTTGCGGGGTTACAAGAAAAAAACCTGTAGTGTGTACCAGGCTTAAGACCTTTGCACAATACTGTATATACACACACACACACACAAGCATGTGTGTTTGAGCTTTGGGGTATACACCCTAATGCAATAGACTGTGCACACCTATGCCTTAGTATTCTGGCGGTAAAGCTTTGTGAGTAGAGCCTATATTATACAGAGAATGCTTGTTTTAGATAGGAATTTAATAAACCAGCATAGATTTTATCTGTCTTGTGCTGTTCTTCTGATATTGTTAGACAGAATGAAAATATTGTATGTAATTGTCTAAAGGCTGATTTGGTTATTTATATGGTCTCTAAAGTGATATGCACAACTGTCTCCCAATTATACTGCCCACATCTGTAAGATTTGGACATCACCATGACTAGCCAAATTGTTTGAGGATGGTGCCTCTCAATAATGTGAAGGCGTTCTCTGGTAGCCAGATCTCTATGGGTAGCTTTGCTTTCTCTTTATTGGTTCAGCAAGCTTCTTTGATTTAATCCATCTGAGTGAGCTTTTTGTTTTCAAAGACAAATCCTCTGTAAACAGATAACACACAGCTCCTTTCCAAAGTGTAATCAGGTTTTGTTTTCACTCCTGATGCGCTCACGTGACTCCACAAATTACCCTTTGTACTACAAATCACCATAAATTGTTCAGCTTTCAAACTTCAGGATCATGTTTTGGACTGCAAATAGCAGCTGTATGTTTAGTTAGCAGAGTTGCTGAAATTATCATTTTAGCATCTAAGTTGTTGTCAGTAAAAAAGTGATAAGATCTAATATCTGTATAAAGATTCTTGTTACAAAAAAAACACTCAAGAATCCATAACTATATTGCTTGTTCTTTAGAGGTTGTTTAGACCTATTTACTTTATACAGTGTTATGCAATTTAGAAAGTCTGTTAACATTCCTGCACTAGATTTGCGCACTATAGCTTTGATTAGTGTGTTATATGGCACACTTTCAAACTCTTAAACACAGATGTTTGGGCACTGAATATGCCAAGTCTCCCGTGAAAAAGCCAAGGCAAATACTCAATTTTTTAGTGCATCAGATCAATGATCTACTTTTATGTGACCAACATGTGGCTTGAAATGTGGCATTGCCTAAAAATGTTGCACCTCACCATGTAAAAATTGGTAATTTGCAGACTTGCAAACTGTAATACCAAATGCTTGTATTAAAAAAAAACAAAAAAAAAACAGTTTGTAATATAACGGTATTTTAGAGTTTATATAGTATTCATGAATAAAACTATATACATATACCTTCATGTACTTTCACTTTACACATGTAAAAGAAGATGATCCAAATTATTACAGTGAAGTGCAAACAGATGACCATATAAAGTAAGTGTACCCAAGAACAATAAAGAAATATTGAAGGTTAAGTCTTTAAACACTTTTTTTCAGTCTTGGCAGTCAAATAACACTTACATAAGGCAGGCAAAGTTGTAAGCTGTTCTTTGCTTGTGACATTTATTACTCATCACCCCATCACAAGGAAATATGACGAACAGAACCAAGGAATGAAGCTAAGCAGCTAATTTATTGTAAGCATTTGTAATAAATAGTAAATCTCTTGATTACTTATGGTATTCTGACAGCATAAGGGCCATACTGCATGCTACATTTTATCATTATCAGTTGGCTGTTGACAATAGCTCTGAGTGATACTTTACCTTGCTAAAGCAAAGATCGTATAGCTAAATAGAAAACTAGATTCATGTTGTTTTATTTTCATTAAAGCCTAAAGCCCTGTACACATGATCAGAAAATTGGATGAATTTGAAGCGATCATATAATAATATGATCGTTAGTACACAGCTTTTGTGTGAAATTATGCAAAGGGACAAACATGAAAACGTATCTCGTACGATACCAGATCTCAGGTTGGGGGTGATAAAGGGGGAAGTGGAAGGGAGTGGGGCGATGAGGACGTGGGAGGTAGGGATTAGGTAGAGAGTCCCAGTATTCCCTAGATCTATTTGGGAGAAATAATGGATACAAGTATTTGTCAAAACTCTGAATATATAATAGTGCTAGAATCTTATAATTGCTGTAGGCTTCCATTTGGAATTACCTCTGATGGTTAAGGAGACCTGATAAGTGCTTATGTGTTACACCCTCTGCCCTGTGCAGAGTAATAATGGAAAAAATAATATGTGTTGCACCCTTTGTAACAGTGCTAGGAGCTTGTAGTTGCTGCAGAATTCCGTTTGGAATTGCCTTTGACAATGGGTAAAGAGACCTTTTTTATAAAGCTATAGGTGCCTAAGTGTTTGTACCCTCTGTCCTGTACAGGGTGATAATAAAAAATGGAAAAAAAGAGAATGTGTGTTGCACCCTCTGCCCCGTGCAAAGTAATGTTGAAGAGAATGTGCTCAAAAATATTACATACTGTATGTAATATTTATGAGCACATTCTCTTCAACATTACTTTGCATTACTTTGCCTGATTTTGCACTTTCCAGCTTTAGTAAATAAAGCCCAATGTGTACTTAAAAGTGGGGTATGCCTGTATACTGCTGGGCACAGTTAGCCCTTAAACACATGTAAAGTGATACATGCTTGTTTTACACCCCCTGCAGTGTGCAGGGTGTCAAAAAAGGTGAATGAATTGATTCTAAGTTTTATAGTATAGGTGTAAGTCATCTGTTACCATGCACTACTTGATACTACTCATGTTTACAAGTGGCATATGTGTTTGACCCTCTGCTGCTGCTTCTCATTAAATAAACAATCAATCCTAAAGCAGAAATAAAAAAGAACGCTGTGCAAATATATATATATATATATATATATATATATATATATATATATGTATCCCACTGTACAATACATAAACAAACTTAAACAATAAATATCAGTCCATTTAGTCCAACAATGAATCTATAAAGTGACTTGTGCTCACAAACAGTGTCTAGTGCTTTTTCAGAATAATATTGTTTATATATTTTTAAGTGACAGTGGTGCCAGTGATCTCATCCATGCTGGTAATATAGTTGCACTCACCAGAAGGCCTCAACCCCCTGGTTACTGCGTGTTCACAGTATAAGCCACTGTGTAGCTCTCTGGTACCGGCTGTTTAAACTATGGATAGCTAGTGGCGTTCGACCGGGTAATCACATAAAAGAAAAAGGAATGCCCATAGTGTAATACCGCTTTTAAAATGTTTATTTATAGTAAAAGTATAAGATTATACTCACAATAGTGTTTAAAATCACATGTAGTAGTTTAAAACGAAACAGGGGCCGGATAAACAAACATTCACGGCCCTGACCAGAAGTGACGCAAGACGTACTGTAACTCAGACCTACGCGATTTGTCACTCAAGACGTCATCTGGAGTGTCCAGATGACGTCCAGCAAGGACGCTCCAGATGATGTCCATCTAGGTGGAAGTATTATGTAGAGGCAGCAATCCCCTTTTCTTCTTTTGATTATCAAAAACCATGCATTGTCTCCTGTCTTGTTTATTCCATGGCGCAGTATCACACATATTTTTTCATTTTCTACTTGGGAGAAAGATCTGTGGGATTATTTCATTTAGATCTGGGGACCCTCCACCTCTCATGATGCCTTTTGCCTTCCCTTTGGGGAATAATTATGATATATATGGTTGATATGATGAGGTCCTAGGATATACACCTTTTATATATGTCTGTAAGAGTTGTTGTTTTAGGCATAAGATCTAAATGTTCTCTTTATTTTTGTTTACTTATTTCATGAATGTTGTCTTGGTTTTCTAGTGTGTTATATTGTACTTGTAACTTTTTTCCAAAATGTATAAAAATTATTTATACTGGTAAGAAGCTTTTAAACACCAAAAAAAACCCCAAAAATTTAAAAATAAAAAACAAATTTGTCACCCTAGAGAGGAAGCACACCCAAACATGCAGGATTAGGTCGTATGTGGGACATAAAAAAAAAGAAGCAAAAAATAAAAATCACTTCTCTTATTAAAGGTGAAGTGCTTTTTATATTGAGTCAATAGATTTAACCTACTTGAATGGCTCTCCGTTTAAAAGAAGGTTCTATTATGTAATACAGTCATATGGCATCATCTAATACTAACAAATTAGTATAACGCTATGTTGTTTATTTTTTCTAATGAAGCTTTGTAGTTTAAAGTGAAATTGTGTGCATAGTAACAAAGAAACTCACAACAGCAGAGACAGTCATGCTATTACAACTTTTACTGCTGTGAGCACTTACTTATTTAATATCATAAAAATAATCAGTTAGTAATTTATCTTGCTTACTGTTTCTGTAATTAAATCACATTAAAGCCTATTTAAAGTGCAGTAACCACTTTTAATGAAATTTCAATTTATTGACATCAAACCAATGAAAGATCAGATTATTGTAGATTACTACACTTTTACACTACCTTACAAAACAACATTTCAAATAGTCTAAATCGGAAGATCAGACTGCTGCAAGACTATTCTTTAGAATAATTGCCACATAAACATACACAGTTGCTGGTCTTGTCTCATGGGAACAATAATAATCAGCAGGGAACATTTTCCTAGGTGATCAATTATTCCAACAATGTCTGTCAGTCAAGGGGCATCTGCAAAGGTCAGAGGTTGCCCATAAAATAGTTTCCCACCCAACATTATTGCCTTGATTAGGTAATAATCATCGAATATCTTTGGGTACCTTAAAAATCTATAGTAACATTAGATCTGTATTATAGTTCCTCTATTAGAAAAAAATACATGGACAATATATGAAAAATTAATTATCTTCCCTAGGATGTCCTTGCCTCATATGTATTGTGTTGGCGGTACCAAGACCAGACAGTGATCTGTATCATTATTATAATGGGATGCTATTTTCTCAAAGTGCAAAAAATCTGGCTAAAATGGAGGCAGCCTTTGTTACTAAGAGTTTTTCTTAGTAGCCAACAACAATCTACCTTTATACATAACTGTAACCATAAGTTTCTATTTTCAACACAACACAGTGTTGCTTTCTTACAGATCTTTAGGATATTACACACACATGTTTCAAGCATAAACAACCGAGTGTTATTATTACCTAGTAGTAGTTGATCACATTCATCTGGATTTGTTCTATAATGTTGAAGATGTGTCGTATCTTATCACTTTCTATAGTGATATACTGATACTCATAAGTATATGGTTCTGTAGGGGGAATTTCTGTATATAGACAAAGGTCTATGGGTATGTAAAGGCAGGAGTTTAGTATGTGGTATACTGTACACACACACACACACACATATATATATATATATATATATATATATATATATATATATATATACACACACAGTATGTATGTACTTGTATGCACTTGTCCATGTGGTTTATTTTGCTTGTTTCGACTACGTAATCCTTGAATGAAGTCTGAATATGTTTGCTAGCCTATACATGTAAAACAGCTTGAAAATGGTTCCTTTGAAGCTAACAGACAAATCTATTTTATAGTAAAATAGGCCAGAAAGCAAATAGAAATTCACCTATTTTCCATATGAATGAGTATGTGTTTCCACTATCCCTGTTTCATGTTTTCATCAGTGCTCCCAAAGGATAGCAGAAGAAACCAGTGCATTACATTTTCCTCTTAAATACTATGCCAAGTATGTGTATACACTGAGATAAAAAATACTACTAGAAGAGAAGCTCTAGACTCTGGGCAACCAATGCTAAGGCGGTGAATATACAATAAATCACTCAATTTAAAGAAGAAGAAAAAATATTTATTTTTAAAGTCCCTTCGGGTTCAAGCACTTCCTAGATATATAAAAACAATGAACAGAAGAGAAATGAAATGTAATGCAAGGTTACAATGTTTTGCTTAAAGCTGTTAACCAGATGACCTCACTTTTATAATCACTATTATACTGCAACATTTCAACATTGAATTTCTGTAAACTATGTTATAGGAGCACCCTTTACACAGCAAATGATGTTTTATAAGGACTCAAACAGTGGTGAAACTACCAAAACTGTTGGTGTGTATTGCTTATGTTTCGTATTTATCTTTATCGGAGTTGTAAAGTCAGAACGTTTTTTTATCCTAATGCATTCTATGCATTAAGATAAAAAGCCTTCTGTGTGCAGCAGCCACCCCAGCACCCCCTCTGACCAGCGATGTCCACGAGTGTCTTGGCCATCCGAGACTTTCCCTCCTGATTAGCTGAGACACAGCAGCGGTGCCATTGGTCCCCGCTGCTGTCATCAAAGTCAGTCAGCCAATCAGGAGAGAGAGAGGGGGGTGGAGCCGGTCTGCACTGCAACTCTGTGTCTGAATGGACACAGGGAGATGTGACTCGGCTCAGGTGCCCCTATAGCAAGCTGCTTGCTTTGGGGGCACTCAACAG
The DNA here is from genome assembly GCA_028564925.1 of Lithobates sylvaticus. Lineage (NCBI taxonomy): Eukaryota > Metazoa > Chordata > Amphibia > Anura > Ranidae > Lithobates > Lithobates sylvaticus. The sequence continues at coordinate 280,902,986 of CM053028.1, forward strand.
GAGGGAGGGGCAAGGATCACAGAGAGGGCAAAGAGGAGGATCCGGGCTGCTCTGTGCAAATCCACTGCACAGAGCAGGTAAGTATAACATGTTTGTTATTTTTATTGAAAAAAAACAAGACTTTACAATCACTTTAACCACTTGACATCCAGAAGGTTTTACCCCCTTCATGACCAGGCAATTTTTTACTGTTCAGCACTCTGCTAATTTAACTGTCAATTTCCCGGTCATGCAACAATGTACGCAAATTACATTTATATAATTTTTTTAACAAAAATAAAAAACCCAATGGTGATCAAATACCGCCAAAATAAATTTCTATTTTTTGCTATATAAACAAAAAATACTGAACATTTAAAAAAAAAAAAAAAAAAAAAAAATCATATTTCTAATTTCTGTTCTAAAACATAGCCAATAAAATAAAATGTATTAATACATTTAGGCCAAAATGTATTCTGCTACATGTCTTTGGTAAAAAAAAAAAAAAAATTCTTACAACAGGTGTAGATTAATTGGTAAGTTACAGCATCTACAAACTATAGTATATACAAATATATTTGAAACTTAATCAATCCTGGTGTACTGACATCCTATTTCATTTTTGAAGCCCTTAAAATGCCAGGAAAGTACAAATGCTCCCCACCCCCGCCCTCATGACCCCTTTTTGGAAAGTAGACAGTCTGAGGTATTTATTAAGAGGCATTGTGAGTTTTTTGACATTGTAATTTTTTTGTCACAATTGTTTTGGAAAATGAAGAAATTTTATAAAATTCCTTTTTTTTCATCTTTTCTTTGCATACTGTCACCAGTGCAGTACAGTGTCATCATGTTACTGGTGTGGCAGTGATCAGACGTCGGGACAGAATGTAAAAAATAAAAAAATAAAATGTAAATACATTTTTATTCATTTTTTTTATCCCCCCCCCACTTTTTTTACATACATACACCACTGTGACACTGTACTACTCTGGGGGAGGGGGCTGATCAGGGATTGTTTTTTTTACACTTTGATGATCACTGTAACAGCAATGTTTTGAACTGTCACGAATGGGTTAGCTGTGAGCCAATCACTATACTATATAAAAATAGTAAGCACAGCTGTAATGAATAAAGCCCATTAGCTGTGTCTGGTGGATTGGTGAGTGGCACGACCATCAGCCAGCAACGTACATGTACGTGATTGTGCCCCGCTGCACCACCCGCCTGCAGTAAAATTAGACAGCATGTGGTTAAAACTACAGCAAGCAATGAATATATTTTATTATGAGGAATGATTCTATGTTTGTGTATGTTTGGCTTTGATACATTGGGGGCACTCAACAGGAGGGAGGGGCAAGGATCACAGAGAGGGCAAAGAGGAGGATCCGGGCTGCTCTGTACAAATCCACTGCACAGAGCAGGTAAGTATAACATGTTTGTTATTTTTATTGAAAAAAAACAAGACTTTACAATCACTTTAACCACTTGACATCCAGAAGGTTTTACCCCCTTCATGACCAGGCAATTTTTTACTGTTCAGCACTCTGCTAATTTAACTGTCAATTTCCCGGTCATGCAACAATGTACGCAAATTACATTTATATAATTTTTTTAACAAAAATAAAAAACCCAATGGTGATCAAATACCGCCAAAATAAATTTCTATTTTTTGCTATATAAACAAAAAATACTGAACATTTAAAAAAAAAAAAAAATCATATTTCTAATTTCTGTTCTAAAACATAGCCAATAAAATAAAATGTATTAATACATTTAGGCCAAAATGTATTCTGCTACATGTCTTTGGTAAAAAAAAAAAAAAATTCTTACAACAGGTGTAGATTAATTGGTAAGTTACAGCATCTACAAACTATAGTATATACAGATATATTTGAAACTTAATCAATCCTGGTGTACTGACATCCTATTTCATTTTTGAAGCCCTTAAAATGCCAGGAAAGTACAAATGCTCCCCACCCCCGCCCTCATGACCCCTTTTTGGAAAGTAGACAGTCTGAGGTATTTATTAAGAGGCATTGTGAGTTTTTTGACATTGTAATTTTTTTGTCACAATTGTTTTGGAAAATGAAGAAATTTTATAAAATTCCTTTTTTTTCATCTTTTCTTTGCATACTGTCACCAGTGCAGTACAGTGTCATCATGTTACTGGTGTGGCAGTGATCAGACGTCGGGACAGAATGTAAAAAAAAAAAAATAAAATGTAAATACATTTTTATTCATTTTTTTTTATCCCCCCCCCACTTTTTTTTACATACATACACCACTGTGACACTGTACTACTCTGGGGGAGGGGGCTGATCAGGGATTGTTTTTTTTACACTTTGATGATCACTGTAACAGCAATGTTTTGAACTGTCACGAATGGGTTAGCTGTGAGCCAATCACTATACTATATAAAAATAGTAAGCACAGCTGTAATGAATAAAGCCCATTAGCTCTGTCTGGTGGATTGGTGAGTGGCACGACCATCAGCCAGCAACGTACATGTACGTGATTGTGCCCCGCTGCACCACCCGCCTGCAGTAAAATTAGACAGCATGTGGTTAAAACTACAGCAAGCAATGAATATATTTTATTATGAGGAATGATTCTATGTTTGTGTATGTTTGGCTTTGATACATTATAGTACATCAATATAGCTGTAACATCCCCAGGGCAGATAGAAGTGGATTGCATGTATATTTGGGTGGTTAAAGCAGAACTACACTGTATCCGAGCACCACAAACCAAAAACACTGTTTAATTCATTTTTAATATTAAAAACAAACTCAACCTTCCATCCATGTCTCCATTCTTTATTTTGCTGAGAAATCACTTTGAAAAACACCCCCTAGCATTTCTGACCGTCAATATCTTAAGTAAGGGCAGATGATTCATGTAGCATTTACTTTTAGTAATCCATCTGCCCTTAGCTTAGGCATACATAGTGTGCTTAGTTGAGAAAACCCCTCCTGAAGACTCCCAGAATGTATGGCATAACTTGCCTAGCTCTAGAAACTAAAAACTAATTGAAGAAACATAAAAAAAAAAACATTTAAAACAAGTAAATATGATATACTTTCTTACCTATTTACTAAAAATAGTCAATGTTGATTGAAAGAGTGAAGTTCCACTTTAACTTCTTTTTGCATGTGTTCTTAAATACTTTCACACTCTCTCTGTATGTCCTGTTGCCAATGAGGAAAAAATAACTCTCTCTCTATAGTGGGAAAGTGTGGTTAACTGTAGCACACCATGGTAGTGTAAATGGAGTGAATGGATCCTTATTCTTAAACTGTTAGATTGTAAGACTGTGTTAGGATCACACCAGTGTCGCTGGCAATTTATACTTGTGGTCCCTTAATACACTTTGTTCTGTCCCCCCCCCCCGTCCCATTACTGAGGAAAACAAATGTCTCACATTACACACATTGTTACTACCATTATTTCCTTAGTGTAAGCATATTGACCCATTTCTTATTATGTATATATTCATGTACGACTGTATGAATTTGTAGATACTTGTAAACATATGATTTAGTAACTAGTTGTAAAGGCATGAATGAAACAAATATAATAAGTGTATCTTCTTAGGGCATTATGCATTGACATACGGCAAACAGCACAGCAGACATGTTTAATGATTATTAAAGCACAGAGCACATATCTGGTTGGTTAGTAAGGCTAATAGCATATAATCAACACACAATTATTCAAGCCCAATAGACTTTCAGTTAAGTCATAATTGTTAACAACTGACAATAATGTTGCTTGTCATGGTTGTTTGTCATTGAAGCATGTGAGCGTACTATAATCAGGGCATTCAGAGTGCTGATGAAATGGTCTCCTTAGGGCTATTCATCAGATTAAAATACCACTGGGACCATTTCCATTGAATAATAAATTATTTTATTGTTTCTTTTGTGTTGTTTTCCATTTTGTAATGCTATAATTCACAAGTGTAATTAGAACTGAGAATATATATATATATATATATATATATATATATATATATATATATATATATATATATATATATTTTTTTTTTTTTTAGTTACAACAATACTAAATGATATAATGTCCTGGCATTATTGCAAAGGAGTTTAAATAAGAGTGGTTTGAAGTGTTTGTCCTACAAAAGGGATACATTTCAAGGCATCTAGACACCCAGATATTAAGGCCGGCTTCACACCAGAGCGGTGCGGGCGGCGACGGTAAAGCAGCGCTATATTTGCTTTACCATCGTTTTACGCTAGCGTGCGAAAAAGGGTTAAAAACCTCCGCAAAGCGCCGCTGCAGCGTCGCTTTGCCGGCGGTATCCCCGCGGCCTCCCATTGATTTCAATGGGTAGGAGCGGTATAGGAGCGGTGAATACACCGCTCCTTCACCGCTCCAAAGATGCAGCTAGCAGGACTGTTTTTACCATCCTGCTAGCGCACCGCTCCAGTGTGAAAGCCCTCAGGGCTTTCACACTGGAGACACAGCAACAGCTGTTTCGGGTCGGTTTGCAGGCTCTATTTTTAGCGCAATAGCGCCTGCAAACCGCCCCAGTGTGAAAGCAGCCTTCCTTGCCTATCCTCTCTGCCGGGCTGTGCAAGCACACATTATTTTGTCTCCCTCTGTTTCATGGTGCCATATTTGCCAGCATATCCTCCATTCTAACATTTTCCATTTTCATCTTCTTGTGTACATCAGCATTTTTTACTGAGAGTGCACGAATGCCCTTATTTTTTTTTTCCTCTTGGTTGATATGTTTTTTAAGTCTTGTGATTTATTTCTTTATGTTGAGTAAACTGTTCTATATGTAGTGGGGCACCTGACCTTCATCTGCTGATATACTTCTGAAAAAAGTCTACTCTTTAGTGTTTTTCTACCCTACTATAACATTTCCTCACAATCTTTTGTTTATATGCATCAAGTCATTCTTGTGTTTTTCTACTTTCCCCTTCTTTCTTCTTTTTTGAGGGGTCACTGGGGAGTAATGTTGGATCATGATATCTCCAGATAGGCAGGATGAAGAAACATGTTGGTGGTCATCCTGGAGGCAACATTCTACTAATTTACTTGGTATTTCTTTGCCTACCTACTACTGAATGAATATATAGCCAGACAGGAAAATCTGCTGAAGTAGTAAGAACTACTGCTCCACTAACCAAGCATCTCCATATTTGGCTGGTTCAAAACAAAACATAGTAGTAGCTTTTAAAAATGGGGGAAAGAGGCCTCTATATATATATATATATATATATATATATATATATATATATATATATATATATATATATATATATATATATATATATATATATATATATATATATAAAAATATATATTAGTATATAGATATTATTGTTATTAGTTACATACAGTAGTTAGTCTTGGTGAAAAAAGACACAAGTTCATCCAGTTCAACTAATACAAGGGAAAAAAAAGCCCATACAATCCCATAAACACAATCCTTTACCCGAAGCTGATGCAGAGGAAGGCAAAATCATGGGGCAAAGCATGATCCAATTTGTTGCAGCAGGTGAAACATTTCCTTCCGTATCCCCGAGAGGCATTTTCCCTGGATCAACTTTATCTATAAACATTAGTATTCAGTTATATCATGCTATAGATCTATTTTTGTCCCAAGCATGTTTGAAGCCATTTACTGTTAAATGCCTCACTACCTCTGATGGAAGTTTATTCCATGCATCAACTACCCTTTCAGTAAAAATATACTTTCTAAAATTTGTTTTGAACTTTTCTCTAGTTAGTTTGAGGTCATGTCCCTGTGTTCTTGATTATGGTTTCATATTGAAAAGACTGCCCTCCTGAACCTGATTCACCCCCTTGATGTGTTTAATGGTTTCAATTATGTCCCCCCTTTCCCTCCTTCCCTCCAGAATGTACATATTGAGTTTCTTAAGTCGCTCTCAATATGTTTTATCCCCAGGCGTTTCACTATTTTTGTTACTTATCAATATCTTTTTGTAAGTGAGGTCTCCAGAACTGGACACAGTATTCTAAATGAGGTCTCACTAAAAATCTATATAGGGGAATCAGAACCTCCTTCCTACTGCTGATGATCCCTCTAGTGGTCCATACTAGAATTCTATTTGTTTTCTCACTGCCTGGTCACACTGTTTGCTCATGTGCTTCATTCATAAAAGCTGTGCTTACTATTATGATGCTGTGATTGACCCACAGCTATCACATGGTACCTTAGCCAATCACAGCACCCTATACCATGTGATACATGTGGAACAATCACAGCACACAATAGTAATCACAACTGTTATGAATGTAACCCATTCATGACCGTTGAAAACATTGGTGTTACAGTGAGCATCACTGTAACAGCAATTAAAGTGTAAACAGAAAATCCCTGATCACCCCACAGAGTAGTACAATGTCACAATGGTGTCACTAAACTACATTGATGAAAGTATGTAAAAAAAAAAAAAAATGAAAAGTATGTAAACAAAAATAAAAATAAAATGTTTAAAAAAAATGCATATTGAAAAAGTAAGTATGGTTTCATCCATGCACATATAAGAAAATATGTAGTTAGCAAATGTTACAGCACTTAATTTGGCCATTCTGAAATATATACAACCAGTTCTCTAATTATTTATTTATGTCCTTTTTGTAATGTACTACAGTCCAAGATTATGAATACATTTATTAACTGAGGACATTTTTACACCAGTAGTTTAAATATCAGTTATACAAACAGGATACATTTGTTTAAAGACAAATGAAAAATTTCCCTGATATTCAGTGGGCGTTAAAATACTGTGGCATGGTCCACTTTTGCTTACAGCTGAAAATGTAAAATTAGATTGGTCTGTCAATATTCCAACAGATGTCGGAAGAGCCATTGTGGTTGCCTCATATATTGAAAGAGTGGTTTACAGACCTACAATCACAGGGATCAGATAGACATGTAATGTATAAGTACCTCTCAAGTGGCTTTTCAGCAGTGATGGCTGTCGTATCTTAAAAAATAATCTGGCTGGCAAAACCAATCTGCCATTTGTATACTGTATGTACGTTTGTATTCTGTAGCCATACATGTAATACGATTTGCAGAGACAAAAAGAATAGTAAAGGATCACCTGAACATTTCCAAACATACAGGACCACTTTGTTTTTAGGCTTTGGCAGTTATTTGCATTTCCTAATGAGCATACTAACAAAATATACATCATTTGTGACTTGTAAAATGAAAAGGGACATTTAGTTCTACATAGCAACGGAATCATCCTACTGTGTTGAGATAAATGACATTTAGATTATTTAATAGATCTGGAGGGAGTTAAACAGATTAGTGTACAGCCTGCAGAGACCATTGATCTCCCTCATCTGAATAAACAGGTCAGTGAACTAATCATCTTAATTGATCTGTTGAATGTTAACACAGAAAAAAAGGAAGGCAATTAAATCTAATGATTCAAAGCTTTTATAGGAACATTAGTTAATAGCAAAAGTTCTCTGAAGATGCCTTGATGAATTACAGTCATATTTCAACTACATCATTTCATTTCAACTAAAGAAAAAAGATGATGATCGCCTGATTTGGGTGATGATTTTAGTGTTTTAGGTGTCAGTGGGTACCCCTAAATGATCATTCTTAGGGGAATAGTTGATTTTTTGGATTGCATTTTTTGGCTGATTGCTAGTGTTTCTTTTCAAAATACAACTGGTAATAGAATTTCTAAATCTTCTCCTCCGTAGAATGAATATACTCACTTGGGTAAAATAATTTGCACACTGGTGAAATAATTATTATTAAAGTAGTATTAAATCTTCATCTTCATCTTTGCAGCAACACATCTGTATAGATTGACTTTACACAATAAAATAAAGTATTCCTTCTCACAAAATTTAGAATCACTCCCTTTTTTGTGAGATCACATCCTGAAGGTTCCTGTGTGCCATTTCCCTGAAAATCAGTGTAGGGGAAATGTGCGCTCGTAAAATCATCAAGTACAACTCTAAGGACTAGGTCTCATCATTATTGCGCATGCAATGCCCCTGCTTTCAAAAAAAAATTTAAATCATGCTGCCCATACCTGTATACTATAGTTATATTTCAAAATATTTAAATTATATACAAGTTGTGAAATGTACAAAATATAACCAAACACCTAACAGAAACTGAAATAAAGATACCCCTTTAGTATCATCACATGTGTAAAATAAAAACACCAAAACCAAATACACATAACACTCTAATGCCCTGTACACATTGATCGGACATTGATCAGACATTCCGACAACAAAATCCATGGATTTTTTTTTTTTTGCTCAAACTTGTCTTGCATACACACGGTCACACAAATCTTGTTGGGGATTCCGAACGTCAAGAACAAGGTGACATACAACACTTACGACAAGCCAAGAAAAGTTCAATAGCCAGTGCGGCTCTTCTGCTTGATTCTGAGCATGTGTGGCACTTTGTGCGTCGGAATTGTGTACACACGATCGGAATTTGAGCGAACGCATTTTGTTGTCGGAAATTCCGATGGAAACTGTCCTTTAGAGCCTACACACAGTCGGAATTTCCGACAACAAGCTCCGATCACACATTTTACGTCGGAAAGTTCCGATCGTGTGTACGCAGCATAAGTCAGTACAAATAGATGACACAGCATAATAATACCTATAGCAGCCCCTTTAGGCATATTGGAACTAGACATAAATATGGAATATCCCCAATCATCATATAAACAAAATTTATGAGAAGCCCAGTGTCTTTGTGGTTTGCACTTCTGCCTTTCAACACCTGTTCAAATTCAAAGCATGACTCTATATGCACTGATAGTTCTCTCTTTACTTGTGTGGGTGTACTCTGAATATTAAGGATATCTTAAGAATAAAATGTCAATAATTTATATAAAATATTTTGTTAAATAGAGATAATGAATATAGTGAACAGAGAAATTGGTGGGAAAACAAACTTCCTGTATTAGTCAGAATTTCTTAGAAAAGAAAAAGGATGATGCAATAATTTAATATTAAAGCTGCTTAACCATGCTTAAAGTATTTAAGTTTCTTCTTATGTTTTAAGAAATGCCTTTAATGTTTTGAATGGTTTCAATGATTACCCTAATTTGATGAAATAAAATGATTTCTCCTATAGGCTGCTAGATGTAGATTATAGTGAAATACTTTACACAGCTTGCTAATTTACTGTTATCCTTGAGAAAAGATTTTTCATGAGGCTCAATGCCTATTTCTGAATACTATATCTGTATGTTTATTCTATTCTTTAGCTTTGATTTTACATAACAGGTTTACACACACAAATCCCCGTGCTGGCTCTTGTGCACAATTGCGCATGGCCAGCGGCGATCGCGCGTGGCCGGTGGCGATCGCGCGTGGCCGGTGGCAATCGCGCTCGCCGGCCATGCGCATTGGGTCCTCCGCAGTGCAGCGAGCGTGCGCACGCGCCCTCTGGCGTCTCTTAAAAAGAAGTTCATGCCCATACCAGGTTTCGCCCAGGAGAGCCATTGTGCCGCAGTATAAGTACGTGAGTCGGGAACCGGTTAAGGACCGCCAACCACAATACGATAAGCCGTTCCAAAAAGTTGAACAAAAATAAGTATTACACAAAAAGAATAAGTGCATTACATTGAAACATAAACAATGCCTGTGAAACTTGCCAACTCGACCGATACCGCCTCCTCAGAAGGGACACAACCCTCCCCACACACACAACCAACCAAAATATAAGAATCCATGTGAAAAAAACAACCCACACTCTCCGGAGGATGTAAGATGTGAGGCCTACCATTATTATTGCAGAAATACCATTAACATGCCTCATCAGGGTCATTGAGGTACATATCCAAAAAACTCATATAACAGAAAGGATAGCATTCAATAAGGCTAAAGCTAGTCTGTTACAGTTAAAGTAGAAGCCATCCACCCCCCCAAACTTTATCAAACTTAAGTAGCGCCCCCCTATTCAAATGTGTGGCTTTAAAAAATGGTAGGGCCTTGTTTAATGAAAACTTCAAGGACTCTACTAGAATATATTTTTGTTGTAACATTTTAAAGTAGCAACAGATTAAGGCTCCATGCACAATGGCTTAAAAATCCCTGCTACTACAGGAGTTTTGTGTTCTGCTTGTAGAAGCAGCTCATTGTTATCCTACGTGTCCATGCACATTAAGACGATTACAGGCATGTTTTAAGCTTAACGTTTAGAGGCAGGAAAAAAAAACCTTCTGGTTTGCATTCCTGATTGGAGCTTTCTGGTAGAAAAAAATGCAAAATTCTCCTAAACGCTTTTAAACTTTGTACAAAAAACGCTCTATATGGAGTTTTGTTAAGCCCACTGTGCATGGAGCCTATCTGCAGTGTTTAGGTGAGTAATGTCTACAACTTTTTATATATTTTGTGTGTCTTTGTACACCGAAAATAAATAAATAAATAAATTATACGTATTAAAGAGCCTTTGGTAAAGTGATCATAATGCATAATGACAGGCCACTGATTGTGGATACTTAAATTGTGTTTTCAGGCTGTCAGTGTTGTTTTGTCTATGAAAAAAGAAGTGATGAAAATGCGAATTATTGTAAATAAATGTTTATAAATTATGGTTTTCCTGGAAATGAGAAATAAATTATGGACATCTGCACCGTTATTCATAGTGCTGTGACTCACTGTGTGTATAAGAACTGTTTGCATTTGGCATACCAGAAAATTGTTTTAGGAGTTTAAATAAAGGAGCACAATGCATATTTAGTCAAGCATTACTGTACTAAGGTATTAAGTAGATTAGAAATAAATGAAAGTAATTAAGGGAGCTGTCTAAGAAATGTATTATATCAGAGACGTGAATCGACTGTTTGCACAAAACATTATAACTGGCTGCAGTTAAGATTTAATCAAGTTTGTGTGTGGTACAACATTTGTGTTATGAAAAAATATTAATGAACATAGACAGCAAGCAGTCCCAGTTTTCAGGAATTCATTATGCTTAAACAGCTTTTGTTTGAAGAACAATCTTACCAGCGCCACCTAGTTTCCTATAGCATCCATTTGAGAATGTATTAAGACCTGGCTTCTTTAAATCCAAGGAGAATACATTTTTCACACTAAAGAGTTAAACAAAATAAACAATTAAATTCAAGCTTCATCAATTACACATTCAGAAGAATAAAAGGCTGTGTTATATTGGTTGCAAGAAGTGCACACTGTTCATTGCCTAAGTAAAGAAATATGAAGACTACCATTGCCTACCTACTGGCATAAAGTAACCCTGAGAATATTAAAGTGGCCAAAAAGATTTTCCTGAAAAAGGAGAGTGTAGATATTAACCTCTCCTACTGCCGGTGCTAACAAACACTGCCCCTCTGATGAGTAATCATCACCTGAAATCCACTCGGAAACCAATATGCCAGTAATGTTTATCTTTCATGTCCACACCACTTACTGGTACTTTCTACTTTCAGCCTCTATATTGCTACTGTATACTCCTAACACAGTCACTTTAAATATATGTAGTCACTGACCCAGAACAAAATTGCAGAAAAGGAAATCTGACTTTCTCTTCTGCATACTTGTTCCAGGTCTGACAATATTAAAACCCGTAGGTCGCATAACAGCCAGTCAACTAGCATTTTGAGCAGGAAGTCAACAACACAACCCAAGTATTTCTGTCACAACAGGTTTTAATCACAGTCTTATGCCCGTACACACGGTCAGAAATTACGACTGAAAATGTCCGATCAGACCATGTTGTCGGAAAATCTGCACGTGTGTGGACTCCATCTGACTTTTTTGGAGATCCTGCTCTCAAATTTTCCGACAACAAAATTCGATCGGACTTTTTACGATCGTGTGTAGAGAATTCCGATGGACAAAGTGCCACGCATGCTCAGTTCAAATTATGAGACCAAAGCTATTGGCTAATAGCCTCTACGTAGTTCCGTTGTACGCAACGAACGTCACCGCATTCAGAATGATCGGATTTTTCGACAACTTTGTCCGACCGTGTGTATGCAACACCAGTGTCGGACAAAACCTGTCGGAAAAAATCTGACGGATTTTGTGGTCAGAATTTCTGACCGTGTGTACGGGCTTAGTCATGATCAGTTGTAAAGCGTGTCACTGTGAAAATATCTTCATTAAAATGAAAATTTATATTTAATTTTTACATTTTCCAGATGTACATGTAAAAGTAATCAGTTTAATGTTCATACAAAGTTTTGGACAGAGTAATTTTTTTTATTTCTGTCTATGACAACATTGATGTGATTTTTCCTAACTTCCCAACTTTCTGTGCCAGTGATGCCCATACAAAAATGGGGGGGGGGGGGGGGGGGGGGTGTTGCAGTTATTACCAGGGACAGGAAGGTGCAGACAACATTTCGGAAGTTCTAACCTTTCCTCACCTAAAAATGTGTTTTCTTATTGAAGAGCCCTCTCATAAATTCTTGCCCTTGTAGGAAGAGGGGAGGAATCTCCCCAGTGAAGATCCAATTGGCAATAGAAATGTACTCCTTCCTCAACCTATCGGAAAAAAAAAAACGATTTTTGGCTGGAGAAGGGCTTTAAAAATGTTTTTTTTTAAAAAACATCTATACAGTAAATCGTTTTCTTTAAGTTATTGAAATTATTTTCTCAGCAGTTATTTTTTATTTAGAAAGATGTTTGATGGAGCATCTATGATCTCCCTTTATAGTACAGTATAGTAACATGGATAACTACGGTTAAGCAAGCAGGAAATAAATTCATAATCTCTCTTTACAGTAATACTTTTGGGGTATTTGTGTAAAATGGATCAGCTTTATATAAATCATTTTATTAGCATATATTAATGTTTAACAATTTCTTAGCTAGAAATTATCTTTGTACATTGAGGTGGCCATATATTCCATATGCAGGCTCTACTTCCAAGCTGTTCCTTGCTGATCCTCTTGTATCACTGCAAGTCTGCCAGACTGAAACAAAGGACTTCTACAGTTTTTTTAATATTGTGAAAAGCTTTTAGAACTCATTGGAATCTGAAACTTTGTGATTTAGGCTGCCCATACTTTAGTTAACATGAGGTCGTTTTTTCACAATAAGGAGTAGTTAGTATTTTACTCAAAATAAGTATCTGGTGAAGCTGCTATGTGCACCCTATTAATTTATGTGAAGTATTAAATAAACAATAGGTGCACTTTTTTACAATAAAAATTAAAAATATATGGAGAAAATGGATTCATAAGTGATACAACCTGATTTATTTATTTATTAACTAATTTAGATTATGTAAAAAAAAAGGACTACGTTTATGATATTCATGCACACAAGAATTCTTTTCATAGTGTGATAATATTCTGGTTCTGTTAGGATGACTTTCTTTTACTTGAAACACTCTAGACATAATAACAAAATGATGATCAGAATATTTTCAAAATATACCTAGGCTTTTGACATTTTTAAATTAAAAAAGTAAAAAAATTAAATCAAATAAAATGCAGCAAGTAAGGTTGCATTGAGAGCATCCAAACTGCATCTGGAAGTAATCTACAGAGCTCTTTATTATTATTATTCAGGATTTATACAGGATATTACCAACAGTTTGTGCAGGGCTCTGCAATATAAAGGGAGTCAGTGCAGTTACTATACAATTAAATATTAGAGGGTTGGGTGAGCCCTGCTTAGGAAAACTTGGAATCAAAAAGGGAGAGGCAAGTGGTACAAAAGGAAATAACCATGTGCCTAGATGAATAAAATAAATCTGTACTAGGTGATAACTAAAATAAAAACTGACAAAATTATACAGAAGCAGCACTCAGTAATTGTCTGGATACAAAACAGTAAAAGTGTATATACATAAAACCCGTTGTGTTTCCCCTTTAAATGTATATGAACCAATAAAAGTGTAACTTATGATGTTTTGAGGGGTTGTGAGGCCTGTCTGAGGGGGGTCATTTGACAGTTACTCCGCACAGTCCTCATTCGTTTAGGTCTTTTATTTTAGAGGTTTGATAGCTATCATAAGACTCTGTGTGGTTGATTTACTAAAAATAGAGAGTGCAAAATCTGGGGCAGCTCTGCATAGAAACCAATCAATTTCCAGGCTTTTTGGTCAAATCTTAAACAAGCTGAAGTTAGAAGCTGATTGGTTACCATGCACAGCTGCACCAAATTTTGCACTCTCCAGTTGTAGTAAATCAACCCTTGTGTTTTGTATTGGTACACAGGAGTGATCACATGTGATTTCCAGTCAACACTTCTTCACCTGTGGGTAGACTTTGTTTCTATTGTGAAGTTTTACATTCATATTAATATATTTGTTTGTGACTGAGGGACATAGTTTTATTTGAATGCGTTTTTATTCACTGATTTGTTCACTATATATATATATATATATATATATAGTGATATAAATATATATATATATATATTTATTGAGACATTATATATTTTGATTGGAAATCACATGTGATCACTCCTTCATTAGTTGATTTACTACAACTGGAGAGTAAAAAAAAATAAAAGGGACATTTTTTTATCAGAGTATAGCATATATATATATATATTTAACTATTTATATATTTTATTGGTCATTTTATTTTGAAGTGATTGTAAAGTCTTGTTTTTTTTTTTTTTTTAAAACAAACATGTTATACTTACCTCCTCTGTGCAGTTGGTTTTGTACAGAGCAGCCCAGATCCTCCTCTTCTCAGGTCCCTCTTTGCTGCTCTTGGCCCCTCCCTCTTATGGAGTTCCCCCGCAGTCAGCAGCTTCCTATGGGGGCATTGGAGCTGTGTCACAGCTCTGTGTGTCCATTCAGACATGGAGCCCGACCTGGACCCACCCCCTCTCTCCCCTGATCGATGTGTCCCGTAATAAGGGGGTGCTGGGGTGACTGCTACACAAAAAAGGTTTTTTATCTTAATGCATAGAATGCATTAAGATAAAACAACCTTCTGCCTTTACAACTCCTTTAAGCAGCAGAGGGGGCTGTTAATCAGTTTTAGATGCTTTAGTGTTACTGAAATTAACAACAGGTGCACCAGATGGGCAACAATGAGATGACCTCCAAAACAGGAATGGTTTTACAGGTGGAGGCCACTGACATTTTTTTTCCCTACTCATCCTTTCTGACTGTTTTTCACTAGTTTTGCATTTGGCTAGGGTCAGTGTCACTACTGGTAGCATGAGGCGATACCTGGACCCTATAGAGGTTGCACAGGCAGTCCAAACTCCTCCAGGATGACCCATATATATCAATATGTGCCATTGCCAGAAGGTTTGCTGTGTCTCCCAACACAATCTCAAGAGCATGGAGGAGAGTTGGACAGGGTCGTAGCCCACCAGCAGGAGCGGTATCGGCTCTTTTGTGCAAAGAGCCCTACAAAAGGATCTCCAGCAGGCCACTGGTGTGAATTTATGTGATCAAACAATCAGTAACAGACTTCGTGAGGGTGTCCGCAGGAAAGAAAATCACGACATCTATGGGCAGCATAACCCTAGTCAAAGAGCTGACTGGTGGAGGTTCTCAGTGGGTGACCTCCAGTGGTCAACAGTAGGGGTTATTGCCAAAGTGTCAAATATATTTTTGTACAATCACTAACCAGTTCTATGTAAACATAATGACTGGATATCAAATTGGCTTCAAAGTGTCAAAAATTTAAAAAAAAATAAAAAAAATATATACTTATACTTATAAAAATATACTTATACTTCATTTTAAAAACTTGATTGGCTGGATACAAAGTTTTTGGCAAATTGACATAGTTAAAAAAAAAAAAAAAAAATCTACAGTGATAAATTCCAAATAAGTGATTAAATACTGGATAGACATTAATAAACACATATCTTGTCAAAAAATATTTCATATAAATAATTATAAAACACATAGTGAACTTATATATAGTGCAAATGTCAACATTCACAGTGATTGTCAGTATACACAATGAATTCACATAGCGAATTCATATAAAGTGCAAATATCGGCATACACTATAATGTGCAAATCTATGAAATAACACAGCTACTCCTTATGACGCTTATGTTTTAATTTTTTTATTATACAGGCAGTTTAATTTAGTGCTTTAGAATAAAGTGAAAAAATACACAAGTAACTTTGGTAATCTTACAAATATAAAATTAAGTGCATGTTATTCTTTCCAACAGAGATACTGAATATAAAGGACTTCAACTGTCTTTGGATCAAGTTACAACAAAACCATCATATTCTTATGCAAATTCAAATCCAGCCATAAATGACAGCAGGAAGAGCAGTAAGTCACGTCTTCCTAGTGCCAAGTCTAAATCCAGGACATCACCATACCCACAGGTAAACGTCACTGGAATACAATTAGCATTTTTCTTTTTAAAGCAGGTAGCAATTAAATGAGGGTAGGTAGTTTTCTAGAAGTCTGCTGGTTTATGCGTGAGGTAAAACTGGCAACAGGCAGCACATGGCCATTTACAAACATATATTTTTAAAATATATACAAAACAACACCTACAACAGGTATTTTGTTATGGCATACTGGAATTTTAGTTTATAACAGAAAACACAATTAGCGGGTTAAGTTGTCCCAGGTTATGGCTACTTGTTTTAAGCAGTGGTGTATCCAGGGTATGGCATGTATGCCACTTGCCCTGGGCACCACTTGAAGGTGGGCTCTGTGCAGGGACAGACCCAGGGGCTCTTGAATGTGCTAGCACCTCAAAAACTCTGCCAGCACTTCTAAATTTTTCCCATCAGATGAGCAGATGAAAGCACCATTATTTTTGTGTGAAATCCCAGCAGGGCTGGACTGGGACAAAAATGTGGCCCTGGACTTCATCCAGACCGGCCCAGGGCACAACACATCAGGGTACGGTACATCAGGGCACAGCACATCAGGGTACAGAGCCCAGCACATCAGCGTACAGGGCACATCAGGGCACAACACATCAGGGTACAGGGCACAATACATCAGGGCATGTCAGGGCACAGTACATCAGGACACAGTACATCATGGCACAGGCCATCATGGCACAGGACATCAGGGCACATCAGGGCAAGGGACACATCAGGACACAAGGCACATCAGGTCACGGGGGAAAACAGGAGGGCATAGGATATCAGGGCACGGGGCATATCAGGTCATGGGGCCCATCAGGCCGCATGGCACATTAGGGCACAGGGCACATAGCACATCAGGGCATGGGGCACATGGCACATAGTACATCAGGGCATGGGACACATTAGGGCATGGGGCACATGGCACATCGTGGCACATCAGGGCACATTATGGCACATCAGGGCACATGGCACATTATGGGGCACATCAGGGCATATTATGGGGCACATAGCACATCAGGGAACGGGGGAAACATCAGGCCACATGGCACATCAGGCCACATAGCACATCAGGGCACATGGCACATCAGGGCATGGAGCACATTGGGGCACATAGCACATCATGGCACGGGGCACATCGGGGCACATCAGGGCACATGGCACATGGCACATCAGGGCACATAGCAGATCAGGGCACATGGCACATCAGGGCATTGGACATCGGGGCACATCAGGGCACAGGGCACCTCAGGGCATGGGGCACATAGGGCACGGGGCACATGGCACATCAGGGCACATTATGGGGCACATCAGGCCACATTATGGGGCACATAGCACATCAGGGCACAGGGCACATCAGGGCACAGGGCACATCAGGGCATGGGGCACATCAGGCCACATGGCACATCGGGGCACATAGCACATCAGGGCACATGGCACATCAGGGCACGGTGCACATAGCACATCGGGGTATGGGGCACATCAGGGCACAGGGCACATCAGGGCACATCAGGGCTCAGGGTACATCAGGGCACATTATGGCACATTATGGGGAACATCAGGGCACATTATGGGGCACATTGGGGCACGTAGCACATCAGGGCACTGTATGGGGCACATTGGGGCACAGGGCACATCAGGGCACATTATGGGGCACAGGGCACATCAGGGCATGGGGCACATCAGCCAGCATGCAGAGTAGCGCAGGAAGCGCCTGTCTGTAATAAGTTTTCTCTCATGTCACGCCGCGCTGTTCGCTCCCCGGAGGCCCCTCCTCTCTTCTCGTCTATCCCAGATGATGTCACAAGCCAATGGGGATAGATGAGAAGAGAGGAGGGGCCTCCGGGGACCGAACAGCGCTGCGTGTTATGAGAGAAAACTTATTACAGACAGTTGCTTCCTGCTCTACTCTGCATGCATCTCGATCTACCCGTCAAGCGCCAGCTGTCGGCGGTTGACGGGTAGATCGCCGCGGACCGCAGATGCGGCTGAAACCGGCCCACACTGACCATCGGCCCACCGGGAATCTCCCGGTAGTCCCGATGGCCAGCCCATCCCTGAATCCCAGGTTTCCTAGAGTATTCTATTTAATGGTGCCATACAGTGTCATGTGTTTCCACAGTGCAGGTGGGCTATCCCACTGGCACCATGGAAATGCATGATGCTGATTCATGGCAGACAGAATCCAGTGTTCAAAGAGGATGGAAGTTTGTCTTCATCCATGCTGTACTAATTATAAGGTAGGATGCAGATGTGAGGGGAGACTGAGGATTCTGATGTGGGGGGAAGGGGGACTCTAAAGATCCTTATCTGTAGGGGGGGATCTGATGTGAAGGGGGGCCCCTGATGTGAAGAGAGAACTCTGATTAAAGGGGGATCCTGATGTACAGGGGAACCATGGTGTGAAAGGTAGGACTCGGACTGGCCAGATTCTGGAGTGACTGCACTGTTACACAGCACTGAGGTGGACTAGACTGCACTTACAGCATGCTGTGTTAGTAAATCAACCACTCTCTGTTATGTATATATTGTTAATTAATATAATAATGAGCTTGGCTTGCATTGTTGAGTAGATATTATGGTAAAGTTGTTTAAAATATTGGTGTCAAATGTTTGGACAGGGGTACAATTTCAGTGACATTTACTTAATGACTACTTGAGTTAAATGTGTAGTTATGTGTATACCAATCTGTACTTTGTACAAATACATGCACCCTTCATTTTCTAGATTTGCTAATTTTTAACGTTTGTGTTATTTGCTAAAGTTATTTTTCTCTTTCTTATACTGTAATGACAATTTGTAGGAAACAAAATGTAAATGGCAGCTCTATTTTTTGGTGATAAATAGACCTTAGGCCCTAAACAGTATGGAGGAGCCATGTAAAAATCGTTGTTTCTAGTTGTCAGTCAGGCTAAGGAGTAGGCTCTCTATTGCACTGTTCTTGCATTCAGTAGTATCAGCAGCTGAAACCCCACTTGCATACATATCACTGTAGAAGGACACTTATGTTTCTGTACTTTCTGTTCTGTATCAGATGATAAGGGTCAGTCCATTCGAAACATATTTTTAGAAGCTAAAGGAAGATCTACTTACATTAGATCTGAACTCAGCTCAGCTACTATGACTTCGACAAGAGGATTTTGATACCTGTTGGATATTGAAAAATGCAATCATTTTATTTTTTGAAGAATCAAGGAGGGCATTTAAGACATCTATTGCAAGTTTGCAAACTATTAACTTTGCAGAGATAGGTTATTGATGGAGTACATGAGTCATAAAAGAAGTTACTATGTGATTCAGCTGAGCAATGGCTACAGAAACTGAAATATCAATATTGGGAAAATTCACCCACTAAACAGAAACTACTATTTTATTTTCAATACACATATTACATTACTCCCATTTGATCGGCTAAAGGCATAGAGAATGTTCTTTGCAAAATGAATGTTCACTTAACTTAGTGGATAAGAAAATACACACACACATTATCACATTAAACGCACTAAAAATATGGGATAAATGGCACAAAAAAGTAAATAGGAATTATAATTCACTATTAATAACACTAAAAGATAATGAATTTTTTCAGCCCGGTAGACCAGAGATAGGGGGGGATTGGATATTGAAAGACGAAACACGATTAAAGGATGTAATGCACGATGGGAAATTAATACCTTTTGAGGAACTACAAGGTAAGAGGGAAATTCTCAGGTTGGACAGATGGCGGTATCTCCAAATATACCACTTTGTTAAAAGCCTGCCTCAGCCTATGAGGTCGGAAGGAGACATCACATGGCTTGAAAGTGTATGTATGGAACCTAATACAAAAAAAATGATCTCAAGGATCTATAAAAAGATGATTGGGACAGAAAGGGAGGAGATCCCGCCATATGTTCATAAATGGGAAAGGGAATTTGGAGTTTGTTTAGACACAGGCACAATAGGGAAAATTATTAGGATGACCCATAGGTCGGCGATTGACAGTAGGACGGCTGAGGCCAACTATAAATGCCTTGCAAGGTGGTATATTACCCCTGACAAAGCAAGCCGGTACCAAGAGGGATCCTCTCCTGATTGCTGGAGAGGGTGCAAAGAAAGAGGGACTATGGCCCATATATGGTGGGAGTGCAACAAGATTAAATCTTACTGGACAAAGATTTTAGGATATATAAAGGAGATCACTCGGAAGACTATAGATAATGACCCGTGGGTGGTCTTGATGCACGCCACAAGGGAAGAGATAAAGCAATATGAAAACTCATTGGTACCACATTTATTAAATGCAGCAAAGAAACTGATTGCAAAAAGGTGGAGAGAATTGGAGGCCCCTTCCATGTGGGAATGGGTGGACGCCGTCGAAAGTGTTCGACTCATGGAGTCACTTAAAAGGAACTCTGATGGGGACAACAAGGAGTTGGGAGGGTGCTGGGACAGCTGGAAAAGCTTTAAGAGAACATGGAGTTATGCTGAAGCTATTAGGCCCTAGACACAAAAGCAGGATAAGGACGAGCATAAATAAAGTATAAATTCAGGAAGCAGCGATGAGATTCTGGTGGGGGTGGGAGGGAGGGTAACTTTAGGATAGTTGGTATAAAAGGAATCAGGATACAAATAAGTGGCATGTAGAGAGGAGAGATAAAAATGGTACCCTGAATAGTCATTGGATGCCTGCTCTGCTATGCCTTATGTACGTGATTAAATGATGGTTCCACAAATATGCCACAATGATGTGACGTAAAACAAATTGGACAAAACTTGATCGGTGCAAACCGTCCTAGGTCCGCTTGGAATGCTGAGCTGAAGTGGCAAAAAAAAAAACAAAAAAAAAAAAAAAAAAAGAAAATACTGTGTTCACTTTAATCTTCCTATGATATGCAAGCAAAATCCATTTTTTTTTTATTTCTTATGCATAGGATTGGGTATTTAAAATCTAATTTAATATTATCTTAGCTTTGCCTTATTCAGTAAAGCGAGTGAACAGTCTCTAATCCTCTAGTAAATCATTGCCAATTAATTATTGCAAATTTTACCTAAAAATATTTTTATATTTCAGTTTCACATTTTGCTTTTTTACTGTTTTCATGGTCGGCATTTCACTATTAGAAGAATCTACAGTTTTCTGTTTATCAGATTATTTTGTGCTGACATTAGCAAAATCAAAAACTGTAAATTTGTAATAGTTTTTTGTTTACAAACTACAGTGCCTTGAAAAAGTATTCATACCCCTTTTTGTTGTAACATTTTGTCATATTACAACCAAAAACGTAAATGTATTTTATCGGGATTTTGTCTGATAGACCAACACAAAGCCGCACATTATTATGAAGTGGAAGGAAAATGATAAATGGCTTTCAAAATTATTTTACAAATAAATATGTGAAAAGTGTGGGGTGCATTTGTATTCAGCCCCCTTTACTCTAAAACCCCTAAATAAAACCTAGTGGAACCAGTTGCCTTCAGAAGTCACATAATTAGTAAATAGAGTCCAACTGTGTGTAATTTATACCCCTTTCACACTGAGGCGGTTTTCAGGCATTTTAGCGCTAAAAATAGTGCCTGTAAAGCACCTGAAAACCACCTCCCATTCATTTTAGTGTGACTTTTCACACTGGGGCTGTGAGCTTGCGGGTCATTAGGAAAAGTCCTGCAAGCAGCGTCCTTGGTGCGGTTTGGGAGCGCTGTATTTAGCGCTCCCAAAATGCCCTGCCCATTGAAATTAATGACCAGCGATTTCAAAGCGCCTGAAAATCGATTCGTAAGCCTTTAACCCCTTCTTTGGTGTAAAAAGCACCCCCACTAGTGGGCGAAAAGCACTGCTTAAATAGAGCTAAAGTGCCGCTAAAACACTTTAGCAATAACGCGGCCGTGGCCCTAGTGTGAAAGGGGTCTTAATGTCAGTAAAAATACAGCTGTTCTGTGAAGCCCTCAGAGGTTTGTTAGAGAACCGTAGTGAACAAACAGCATCCTGAAGGCCAAGGAACACACCAGGCAGGTCAGGGATAAAGTTGTGAAGAAGTTTAAAGCAGGGTTAGGTTATGAAAAAATATCCCAAGCTTTGAACATCTCATGGAGCACTGTTTAACCCATCATACAAAAATGGAAAGAGTATGGCACAACTGCAAACCTACCAAACCTACATGGCTGTCCACCTAAACTGACAGGCTGGGCAAGGTGAGCAATCATCAGAGAAGCAGCCAATAAGGCCATGGTAACTCTGGAGGAGCTGCAGAGATCCACAGCTCAGTCCCATTTGCAGTTGCCATGTGGGGGACACGGCAAACATGTGGAAGAAGGTGCTCTGGTCAAATGAAACCAAAATTAAACTTTTTGGCCTAAAATCAAAACGCGATGTGTGGTGGAAAGCGAACACTGCACATCACCCTGAACACACCATCACCACCGTGAAACATGGTAGTGGCAGCATCATGTTGTGGGATGCTTTTCTTCAGTAGAGACAGGGAAGCTGGTCAGAGTTGATGGGAAGATGGATACAGCCAAATACAGGGAAATCATAGAAGAAAACCTGTTAGAGTCTGCAAAAGACTTGAGACTGGGGTGGAGGTTCACCTACCAGCAGGACAACGACCCTAAACGTACAGCCGGAGCTACAATGGAATGGTTTAAATCAAAGCATATTCATGTGTTAGAATGGCCCAGTCAAAGTCCAGACCTAAACCCAAGTGAGAATCTATGGCATGACTTGAAAATTGCTGTTCGCAGATGCTCCCCACCCACTCTGACAGAGCTTGAGCTATTTTGCAAATAAGAATGGGTAAAAATGTCACTCTCTAGATGTGCAAAGCTGGTAGAGACATACCCAAAAAGACTTGCAGCTGTAATTGCAGCGAAAGATGGTTCTACAAAGTATTGACTGAAAATCATTTATCCTTTTCCTTCCACTTCACAATTATGTGCCACTTTGTGTTGGTCTGCCTCATAAAATCCCAATAAAATACATTTACATTGTTGGTTGTAACATGACAAAATGAGAAAATTTCAAGGGGTATGAATACTTTTTCAATGCACTGTATTTATTGAGGTATATGTAGTACATAGTATCATGACAATATACAAAAGGTAAGGCATGTCACATGTACAAATTTGTACCACAAAGAAAACAACAATTTAGAAGCACAGAACACCTGGATTGCAATAATTACACATATAGGCAAATAGGAACTCAAAAGAGTGCCCAGTGATGCTAGACATGTAGCCTATGACAGTGCGAACATGTATAAGTTCAAGGTACAAGCATGTGGCCGTGGATCGTCCAGGCATCCCACTTGCATGCAAACATCTTATCCTGTAAAGTATATAGGATCCTTTCCATTAACATGGTACCATCAACTCTAGCAAGGATTGTAGCTAAGAGAACCATTGGGGATTTCCAGTGTAGGGCAATGACCCATACGGTCGACAGGGAAGCATGAAGTGCTCTAGAAATTCCTGACAGAGGGCTGTGCTGACTTTGGACTTGATAAAACACAGTGGACTAACACCAGCAGATGACATGGCTTCCTGAATCATTCCTGACCGTGGAAACTTCACACTGGACCTCATGCAACTTTGCACAACTTTGATTCTGTATCTCTCAACTCTTCCTCCAGACTCTTGGCCCTGGATTTCCAAATGGAATGCAAAATGTTCCAAAGTCTGTGTTGATCTGGGGAGCCATGTCATCTTCTGGTGTTTGTCTACTGTGTTTTATCAAGTCCAAAGTCAGCGCAGCCCTCTACCAGGAAATTCTAGAGCACTTCATGCTTCCCTCTGCTCACCAGCTTTATGGAGATACTGATTTAATTTTCCAGCAGGACTTGGCACATGCCCACACTATCAAAAGTACCATAACCTGCTTTAATGATCATGGTATCACTGTGCTTGATTGGCCAGAAAACTCACCTGACCTAAACCCCACAGAGAATCTGTGGGGTTTTGTCAAGAGGAAGATGAGAGACACCAGGCCCAGCAATGCAGATGAGCTGAAGGCTGCTATCAAAGCAAGCTGGGTTTCCATAACACCTTGGCAGTGCCATAGGCTGATCACCTCCATGTCACTCCTGAATTACTGCATCAATGCAGCAATTCATGCAAAAGGAGTCCAAGTATTGAGTGCATACTATACTGTACATGGACATACTTTTCAGTAAGCCAACATTTCTATATTAAAAATCCTTTTTTTTTTTGGTCTTATGTAATATTATAATTTTCAGAGATACTGCATTTTGGGTTTTCACTAGCTGTAAGCCATTACTCATCAAAGTTAAAAAGAAAGAAATACTTGAAATATATCTCTCTCTGTGTAACACAGTTTCACTTTTTGAATTGAATTACTGAAATAAATTATCTTTTTGATGATATTCTAAATTTACGAAATGCACCTGTAATTGTCTCAATATGGACCAATATAGTTTTGATGTGAAGCAATGAATATTTCACAAAGTAGATCCCAATAAGTTTCATCCAGAAAAAAAGGCCTTCCCCAGGAGTACAATAGGGGTTATGTTCTGTCAGTTCCAAACAAGTCAAGAGTATGCCGGCCCATTTCCAAATCGTATTTTGAACCCAGCCTGTATAACCATCCTCATAATGCGACTATTCACTTCATCATGGAGACTGCAACCCTTACTGCTTTCCTCTGGGTGTATATTGTAGAGCCCATCATCAAAGATAGCAAATTCCATGGGCCTCAACTTTCACTGTGGTCCTCCAAATGCAGACTATAGGAGGCTGACACCTTCCCTCCGCTGTCTTGGCTGTCTAGGCATAGATTCAAAAGTATCATGGTCTGAGCAGCCTCTCTGTAAGCAGTAAAGGGCAAATACTCTATGATGAAGTGAGTAATCCCATTATGAAGATGGTTGTATTGGCTACCACCAGTATCTGCCTCTCTTTGTCTACACACCTGTTCCCATCCTTATTTGAGAAGTCATTCCCTTGGATGCTAGAGAAGGTAGTCTGCTCCAGTAATACTAATCCTGAACTGATTAGGGATGTGTCAACTCTTGACTAGCCTCTATAACCCTTTTCCCTCTACCCTTCCTTCTAACTGTAATCCAGTTACCTACCTCTGACCCCATTTTCTCTATTTCCCTATCATCCCCTATACTACCTCCAGTACATACAACAGGATGTACACAAATCACATTACTAATTTGAGAAAGCATGGTTACCTCTAGCTATACAGCGATAGTTTAAACTGTAAACCCTGCTACAAGTTACAATAACACTATAGGTTTTAACCCTGTTCTGTTATTGTAACACTATACTTATAAGAGAGACCCTCACATATTGTAACACTCTCACAATTATCCCTGCCTACTCATAGCAAACACAGCCCCCCCCCCCACCCAAAAAAAAACTATTATACAAGAGTATATAGGGGGCTGATATTAACTATTAGTACTTTTAAAATACATTACATTTTAATGAATAACCAGTACTTTATTTGATGTTTCATATGGCTAGTAAGTAACATAAAATCTTCAGTTATAGGTAATATCCAAATAATAAGATATAGGATAATTAAATACATCAGAACATCCAACAGATTTACATCAATGGCCCAATATCAAAATGGATATTTACTCTGTTAATCACATAGGATAATGGCATACCATATGTTTGTAAAGTGCAAGTATATTCTCCTTTCAATAAAGCTCCAGTCACAGGAAAATGTATAAAAACGAATTTGTTTTGTAGTGGTATAAGGGCCATGTAAAGGATACAAGGTATTTACTCTGCTATTCCTGAAAAACAACAACAAGGGTAAGATTATTATTGAAAAGAAAAAAAAAAAAAAAAATATATATATATATATATATATATATATATATATATATTTTTTTTTTTTTCTATAGTAGAGAATCATGGGATCGTGGACTTTGATCCATGGACCAAGCAGGAAGGGCCCTGATTTGCCAGTTGTGGCAGTGGGATCCTGTGCTACCTGGAAGATTACCAGTTTACACCAGATTTTGGATAGACAGGTACGCTGATTGCACAGCTGTGTGCTGGGCTATTTAGTTATGACCTGACTATGGCTCAGGGCCCCACCCAACAGACAGGAAGTCTGTGCATGGGAGTCAGGTGGACTCCCATTCCTCTGAGAGGAGTCAGAGGCTGCATGGGTGCCAAAGCATGCATGTCTGCAGGAGGCAGATGTAGCTTGTGACAGAGAAGCAAGGAGCTGATCGGGAGTAAGCTAGGACAGAGCTTAACTCTAAGAAAGCATGTCTGTAGTAGGCAGATGTAGTTTGTGACAGAGCAGCAAGGAGCTGATCGGGCGTAAGCTAGGAGAGAGCTTGACTCTAAAACACTTTTGTCTGTGGAGCAGACCTAAGGCCTAGGCTAAAGGCCTGAAGCAGCCCTGTGGCGATAATGTAAGCCAGGGGGCTGAAGTATTTTGAGTGTGAAAGATACAGTAATGGTGGAACCCCCTACATAGGCTACTGAGGTTTTTGTAAACTTTTCTGAGCTTTTAAATAAAAGTGGGCTACCATGCACTTGGTCTGCTGCACTCATAGAAAAAGCACCTACCGCTTGAGTCTGATCACCCCAATCTTACACAGTGTAGAGACTTTTGCATTTCATGATGTACCTTGTGACTCGCATCAAATACCCATCACCCATGAAATACCTGGGTATAAATGAATATATACTATCAGCAAGAAGAACATGTCTTTTGATGGACAGGGGGGTTGGGGAGGGTAAGGCTTCAGAGTCCCCTCAATATTTTTTTCCAGGTTGGGATACTATAGCCCATTTACATTTCAATTTGCTTGTCAATAGCTTATTTATCACATGAACATTTTTTAGTAAAAAAATAAATTTTACTCAAAGTCCACTGCACAGCATTATATGATTATTTCACAATCTTTTCCAAAAACAATTAATTTTATTTAATCTTAATAAAATTCTCAGTTTTTTGTGCCAATTTATATTTTAATTTCAGTGCCCTTGAGATACATGTTAAAACATATGTTCTTCACTCTACGATATCAGTTTGCACATGCAGGCTACAGAAAAATATAGTTATATTGGTTACATGCAAATTTGGTTTCTGCAAATCCTCACTACAATGCTTTTATTTATGGACCTGCTTGTGATAAAGTAATTTCTCCATTAGGGATACATCTGTTTTTTTTAAAAACATAGTTTATTAAAGGTTTGTCCATGATCATTATTATGGAAATGTATGTTTATAAGCACAAACTGGTCTAGGTATAAATACATGTGGACCTACAAACCCAGTGGAACAGCCAAACTAAACACACAAATTATTTAGAACTTCCACACGAAGCTCTGGGAAACGCACACTGCTATGATATTGAAATTTAGTTTGCTAAGCAGCACATGATCCAGCATATAAATATATGACAGCTAAGTCTCCTCAAGCATAAAAGAAAATCAAACCCTGCTGATCAAAATATCCATGGGATATTGTGGTTGACAAGGTGTCCTTATGGTTCCGTGTTTTGATTTAGAGATACTGACAAGCATTATCTTAAGATGCAAGAGCATTGGTGATTAAACACTGGAAAGTTTTACCCCTTTATGACCTGGCAATTTTTTGCTATCCAGCACTGCGCTACTTTAACTGGCAATTGTGCAGTTATGCATTACTGTAATCAAATAAAATGTTTATATTTTTTTACACAAATAGAGCTTTCTTTTGGTGGTGTTTGATCACCACTGTTTTTTTTTTTTTGCTATATAAACAAAAAAAGAACGAAAAATTTGACAAAAACGCCAGATATGTTCTACTTTCTATTATAAAACATATCCAATAAAATTAAATTTCATCATAAATCAATTTCCAAATCTGCAACGTCTTTGATAACAAAAATACGAATAAGTGTATATTAATTTGATTTGTATGAAAGTTATAGTGTCTACAAACTATGGTATATATATTCGACGGTCTAATTTCTTGAGGCCCTAAAATGATAGGACAGTACAACCCCCCCCCCCCCCCCCCCCCCCCCCCCCCCCCCCCCCCCCCCAAATGACACCGTTTTTGTAAAATAGACCATCTGAGGCATGGTGAGCTTTTTGAAGTTGTAATTTTTTTGTCACAATTTTTTAGAAAATTAAGAAATTGAATAATTTTTTTTTTACAATTTATTTTTACATACTGTTACCAGTACAGTACACCATCATCATGTGACTTATGTGGCAGTGAAAGGGACTTTGACTGGTGACAGTATGTTTAAAAGTAATTTAATACAAATTATTTACATTTTTTTTTAATTTTATTTCACTTTTACAGATTTTATTTTTCATTGTTCACTGTACTACTCTGGGTGTTACAATGAAGATCAGCTGTGATTGCTGTGATTGGCACATGTAAAACATGCCCAGATAGCAAGGATAACATGCCTCAAATTTGTGGCGACATTAACTTGTTAACTCGCTGCACATTTTCACTGGCAAGTTATGCACTTGCAGAGCACTTGAAGTTCTAGTTGACACTTTTCCAATTTGTAGGAAATTTGAGTGGCAAGTCTTTAGCAAGAGCAAAGTTGCAGGGGTTAGACTACAGAAAGAACTCTGAAAGTCACAGTGACCCCTGTGGTGGGATGACTTTTACACAACATGATGAATGCAGACTTGCTACAATTGTGCAACACCTTGTGAAGCCTGGGAAGTCTAGCAATAGTTTAGCAAGTCCTTTTCATACTTGCAGCTCAATTGCTTGTTATCTGGGTGATAGCTATGGACAAATCACTGCATAGACAACATACCTGTTATGAATTAATTCATTCACAACAGCTTTGTTGACACTGTGATCACATGAGTACTGGGTTCTGCAATCCATCATGTCCAACGGACATATTGGTCATGCTCCTAAAGCTGGTGTAGGCACATGACATACATGTAGGTGATTGTGCCTGCTTGTGCTAAAGTCTACCATATGACAGTCTAAACAAGTACCAAATCCTGTTACTATGTGATGCTCAAACATCCCTGACTGAACCAAATGCTCCTTTGTGTCTAACACATTCCCCCTCCCAGACACTAATGCTCACATTAGGAGGGCTTCAGAAACAGAGGCAGTGCTGTCAATCCAGAAAACAGTGGTCCTGGTGCTAATTGCCTAAAGATATTGCCAACATCTCACTTACAAGGTCTTTTAAGACCATAATTTTATGCTTATGCACACAGAACTAATGTCTGTAGGGAACAAGCTCAGCCCACTCATGTACGAAAGGAAGTAAAAAGGCATGCTGGATGTGCTAGGTTTTTTAGAATTTTGAATGACTAAAGCTGGCCATAGATGGGTAGAATTTAGAACAAAAATTCTTAGGAAATGAAGGTTCTACAAAAATTTACTTGTTTTCCAATTATTAGTGGGTCAAATTAATGTTCGTTTTTAACTACAGTGATGAGAAATTTTGAAGAAGCAGGATGGAATTTTTTTTCAAAGAAACCAATTTCTAACAATGTATGTGGTTTTCCTTAGACAAAGTCCATTTATTCTAAAATCAAATGTTGCAAGCAAACACAATCTTTCGAATGACAAACCAATGTTCTGAGAATTTTCGGATAAATATTCCTTAGATTTTTCCTAAGAATTTTTGTTTGAAATTCTATCCATATATGGCCAGCTTTAGGCTTGCTAACAATGGCACCCACAACAGGGAAAGGGTAGACTGGAGAAAAAAGATCAGTTCTAAATTGCTATTTCTGCAGTTCTCCCTTAACATAAGATTTCTTATTCCTCCTTATTCTAGGGCCCACCAGCTATGCAAATGTATATGTGTTCAAACAAACTAACTGAATCACTTTTTATTTAATCTGACCAATTAAAAAATAAGATTTGCCATTAAATATTTTAAGAACATGAATCTTCAAAGAAAGTCTACACATATTTATTGAGATCATTCTGAATCATATTCAGTCACAATACACATGATACGGTGCTGAGTTTTCTCTACAATAGCCATATTTTCAGTTGATTTGAAGGATTTAGATGAATGAATGATTACATGTAGCTCAGAATTTCTACAGAAGTCTTTGATAAACCGTTGTCTGCGCAAATACCTATGTTTTATGGGAAGCACATTTTTAAAGGTTCTGACTTCATGTTAATATCTTTGATATGTAACAAATGTCATTTTAAATCACTTTCTTTGAATTGTTCTAAAGCAGTAATAAATAACCTTTAGCAAGAGCAGTTAAGAGACTTTACTGGTCATAGATTTCTATTTAACCAATACATACAATTTTGACTTTTGTTTAAATGTTTAAAATCTATTGCATTTTTTACCGTTAATATGGTATCACTCTTTAATTCCACATACAGTATAACATTTGTCCATTTTTGGTAACATAAAGCAGAACCGGATCCCCTTTCCTGCTGTCCTGAAGGTTAATATTTAGATTTTTTTCCACTCTGCACATTGTCACATGTGGGGAGTGCAACTGAGAAACCAGGCTGCTTTTTTATTGTGTCATCGGTTTTCTTCATATTACCATATGTATTCCGGTGATGCCCATATCAGAGTGGTTGGGCAGGTACTCAGCAAAATTCAGAGGTGCAAGAAAGACCAGATATTTTGACAAGCTTTTTGAATTAGTGTAGAAACACTTAGGTTACAGACAGACAGGTAGTTTGGAATTACTATTTTGCCACTCTTAAGAGGCCTACAAATGCAACGCAAAGTTTGCACAACAATTCTTGTAAGTTTGTAGAATTGGAGGCACTGGCATGTCATGTCGGAAAACAGTAGCAATTGGCTAGGAAAACCCATTCTTCTGATATATTTTTTTCCCCTTATGAAGCTTTGGCATCAGGGAAGACCTAGAGACATATAAATGTTTCCAGATCTGACTGTAAACAGCCCAATTCATGAGTATTCTCTAATGTCTGTCAGCACCTTTAGATTGATTGCATTGGTTTTCAGCAACTTCAGTTTCCAGTTGTCTTTGGGGGTGCTCCTTTCGGTTACAACATTTGCAAAAATCAGGATGTGTATGGTTAATATATGTATATTTTTTACTGAAAGACATTTGATGAGCATGTAGCAGTTGTTTTGTCCAGAAAATTGATCAAAGAAAAAGTAGACTAACTAAAATGTAAAGTAGAAACTGGCTTTCTGAATCAGACATTTGTAATTTATAGCAGGTTATTGTAGACCTGTACTGAAAAATAAACACACAGTTATTTTCAAATTCAGCATGGGTTGTGTAAGGAGATGTTAACATGGGCCTATAAAAAAAAAATATTGTATACCTTGTCAAATTATGGTATTATATTAAATAAAAAATACATATTTCTAGCTATGAATACAACAATTTTGTTTAGATAGCTCAGACTACCACCATTCTTTACTGCAGACAATATGCTGTTTTCAACCTGCAATATGACCAAAATAATGCCCTTACATATCTAAAAATGTTTAAATTACACTTAAAAAAGGTTTTATTACATGAACACATATTGATATGAGTGTGTTCTTTAAAGCTGACCTCTAGCATTGCTCTGTCTTTCCACTGTCAGCATGCTCATTCCATGTGAAAATGCACCGTACAATTTTCAGAGTATCTTTTTATTTAGCCCAAAAGATGTTTTTCTTTTACTGACTTTTTACAAAGTAATAATTACAATTGGCAATAAATCCAAATTTAAAAAGTGACATACTTATCTCAAGATTTAATAGAGTATAATAAAACCAAACAATGGTAAAAGATGTCTTTTTATCCATTGTGATATCAATCATTGACCCAGCAAATGCCAGGCATCTCTGAGAGGAGTGATTTGCCCTACATCACATTCTTAGGGCTAGACCTAGGGTGTGCTGCAAAGGACTACATTTTCCATGAGTACTTTTGAGTGGGTTTTTGAGCGGTTGACTACTTTTACCTACTGTATACAGTACAGGGTGAGTTTTAAAATACCTCTGCTATTTTTAATTGCGAGTCTCCTTTAGTGATTTCAGGTACAAAATAAGCAGACAAATGAAACAATGTTGCAAGCAAAAATATTCCAAAAAATATTTAATTCAAACCTGAAAACATGGCAAAAATAAGCCGGCATTACAGTTTGCTAGCTATTTAATGCTACTTCTATCGTTTCCTATGATGCAAAATGACTATTATTGACCAATTGATGATTTTTCATCTGATCCCATCTGTTACTTTTTGTAGATTTTTTTTACTTTTAAACTTTTTTAAATTTACAAAATAGTGGGGGGGGATTTACTAAAACGGTGCACTCAGAATCTGGTGCAGCTTTGTATAGTAACCAATCAGCTTCTAACTTCAGCTTAATCAATTAAGCCTTGGAAGCTGATTGGTTTCTATGTAGAGCAGCACCAGATTTTGCACTCTCCAGTTTTAGTAAATTACCCCTAGTATGTCCTCTCATCACCCGGCGGCTGTTATCTCTATAGCAAGAAATCTGTGAGCCTGTATGCCTGTTTTCATCATGTAGTTATTTCAAGAGGGGCTCTAGGAATAGTAGGCTTTCCTCCTCAAATATGCCAATACAGTGAGAAGAGGCATAAAATTCGACAGTGGGCTTTCTTCAGTTCTACCTGCCTTAAATAGTGGGGACTGAGTTGCCATTTCTGCTTATAGTGAAATGATAAATAAGTCCTGTGAATCTCTTGGCCATTCACATGATGCAGTGATTTATTAGAGGACAGGGACATGGGTTTCTCAAAGTTTCTCATGCTCCAGTTTCCACTATGTTATTCTTAAACACATGAAAAATTCATGCAATAAAAAATATCACTATGACTGTTCTTACTAATCAATTAAGGAAATAAAGATTGTCAGTGTGATAACTAAAGAGTGGGAATCTTCCAGAATCTCATGTCGGACTTTCTATAATGAATCTCTGAGAAACCACACAATGAAGAAGTAGGGCAACATTGCTCCTGAATATACAATCTAGTTTTATTTAAAATCAGTTTGGAGATCCTGTTTTTCCAAAAACCACATCATCAATCCACTGGGGGTAGGTATAATAACTTGCTTGGTCCAAAATATAGCAGATAAGTTACTTATAATCCCCCCTCACATTCCTGTTGGGCACTTGAAGAAGTGAAAAGGGTCTTCTTGCAACCAGCACAAAGGCTAAGATGGCTAGTAGCATCTCAGCCTTTGTATTGGCTAATGACTGAGAACCAGCACAAAACAGATATGCATATGTGACAGCACGGCATAAAGCTCACTCATTGTTGCCACATATGTGCATTCAGCTAGCGGGAAGGGGCTAAATATTTTCTAGTACACAACTATACAAATGCTTGCTTGGCCATATGTTTTTAATCCATTTCAAATACAGAAAACATATTAAATAATATTACATGGTGTTTTACTTTTATGGTTTATATGTGTTACTTTAAAGAAGGCTTCTGCCATCTGTGTTATACTATAATACTCAATGCAAAAAACATATTTTTGCTTTCAGACTTACATTAGTAAAACATAAGATAAAAGTGATTTAATAGTCACCATCTGGTCAGAGTAGAAGACATCTGTGGCAGGTACACATTAACAGGGAAAATTTAAGTGCTGCTGCTATAATCTCAGATAAAGGAATTTTATTCTTTCTGTAAGAGCTCAAGTTTGTTTTATCCTATCCTTTTCATCTTCAAAAGTTCTTTAAAGATGAACCACAGCCGGTGTCTAAAACATTTTTATGATTTAAATACATTTGTGAGATTTGATACATTTTATGCAAA
This sequence comes from Lithobates sylvaticus, assembly GCA_028564925.1. Classification (NCBI taxonomy): domain Eukaryota; kingdom Metazoa; phylum Chordata; class Amphibia; order Anura; family Ranidae; genus Lithobates; species Lithobates sylvaticus. The sequence goes on from CM053028.1 coordinate 280,936,950, forward strand.
AATACATAAAGTACCTATCTATATTTCATAGTTATATTTCAAAAACAATTTTTAGTCTTCAAATAATTTACGTTTGCATTTTGTATAGCCATGTGAGTGTCTTTGTTGGATAGTTTTGCACAGACACGAGCAAATGTCTTGGTGCATCTTCTTAAAAAGTCATCAGATCAATAGCTAGTTTCATGCAGGCTTATTAATCTATAATAAGGTTTCTTTGGAAATGATTGGGGTTGATTTATTAAAGAAGTAGAGGTCGTGTACATAGCAATGTGAAGATTCACTCTGTAAAAGAGAAAGTTTACATAGTGAGTTATGTATAAGGTAAATTAAAAAAAAATTGATTTTTGCTACCACCTGATTGGTTGATTAAAGTGAACACCACTGCACATTATTTACTAAGCTCAGTGAACATTCACTTTGCAAAGTGAAATTTTACTTTGACAAGTGAAGCGTCTCTACTTCTTTAGTAAATAAACCCCAGTGATCATATATAGCATTAGGCTGTAAGGCTAACCACAAATATAATATTACTTAAACTTATTTAATTTTGTTATGCTCTTAGTTTTAAAAAATTTTTTTTATCCATTGTCAGTTAGATCAGTTCTGCCCTGTAGATAGGAAATCATGTCACCACCAGAAAGTACATTCATATTGTGTTCTTGTAGAGTCAGGGCTCATTTACACATGTAGTGGCCTCTGAAGTGCGATCTGTGTTTTGATCGCTCTTCAGAGGGCATTTGGCAGGTGGGGAGGAGGCATTATATTGCCTCCTTATCTCCTGTTTTAACCCCTTAAACCCTTCACCAGCCACTACTGAGTTAAATTTGGGGTGTGGAACTACTGGAGATAATTTTTGCTATGTCATATGCATATGTGCAAGTTAAGGGGGAGCAGTTTGGGGGTAGTAAATACATGGCTTAACTGGACATTTTTTCTGACCCCAAACACAAGTGTAAAAGAGGCCTTAAAGAACTGGAAGTCCAGGGATGGGGCCTGCCATAGCCACCTAAAACAGATGCTGTGTTAAAATGACACTGTAGCAAAAAACAGCTCCTGTAGTGCAACGTTAAACATAATGCAAACATACTATACAGTATATTGTGTAATAAAGGAAAACACCTTAGTTGCATTCTTTGGGAACATAATGTAAGATATTTTTCAGTTCCAAAATACAATTCTAATTTTACCTTCAGTCTTGCAAGCCTGTACTGAAAATTATTACTCTGATTTCACTGCACACTGTGAGCTCCTCACTATGGGGGAGGTTTCATAAAGCTAGAGCACTCAAACTCTGGTGCAGCTGTGCATGGTTGCAAATCAGCTTATAACTTCAGCTTGTTCATTCAAGCTTTAGCAATAAAACCTGGAAGCTGATTGGTTTCTATGCAGAGCTACACCAGATTTTGCACTCTTCAGTTTTAGTAAATACCCCCCATTGTATTTTATAATCAAGTCAGACAGAGCGATGTAATATAAAAGTTTATTTCTCCATCTTTCTCATTAACCGCTTCCCGACCGACTAACGCAGATATACTGCGGCAAAATGGCACGGGCAGGCAAAATCACGTACCTGTACGTGATCCTTTAAATGCCTGCCCGTGGGTCGCGCGCGCACGCCGCCAGCGGCGCATTAGCGACCCGGTCGGGAGCTCCGTGACCACGGCCGCGGGACCAGCGGACCCGATCGCCGCTGGTGTCCCGCGATCGGGTCACAGAGCTGAAGAACGGGGAGAGGTATGTGTAAACAAACCTCTCCTCGCGCTTCCTACTCTGCCTGTCATTGATTGGCTGTTCCCGGTCATCGGGAAAGCCGATCAATGACGTCAGACGTCAGCCCCGCCCCCTAATGTAAAAAAAAAAAACACACACGTCACAGCCCATAACCCCTCCCCTCCCCCTAGTGGTTAACTCTTTCACTACAACTGTCATTTATACAGGAATCAATGCATTTAAATAGCATTGATTGCTGTATAAATGACAATGGTCCCAAAAATGTGTCAAAAATGTCCGATGTGTCCGCCATAATGTCGCAGTCACAATAAAAATCGCTGATCGCCACCATTACTAGTAAAAAAAAAAATATTAATAAAAATGCTATAAAACTATCCCCTATTTTGTAAACGCTATAACTTTTGCGCAAACCAATCAATAATCGCTAATTGCGATTTTTTTTACCAAAAATATGTAGAAGAATGCGTATCGGCCTAAAATGAGGAAAAAAATTTTTTTTATATATTTTTTGGAGATATTTATCATAGCAAAAAGCAAAAAATATTGCATTGTTTTCAAATATGTTGCTCTATTTTTGTTTATAGCTCAAAAAATAAAAACAGCAGGGGCGATCAAATACCACCAAAAGAAAGCTCTATTTGTGGGGGAAAAAAAGACGCCAATTTTGTTTTGGAGCCACGCCGCACGACTGCGCAATTGTCAGTTAAAGCGACGCAGTGCCGAATCGCAAAAAGGGGCCTGGTCCTTTGGCTGCCAATTGGTCCGGGGCTGAAGTGGTTAAAGTCTATATATCAAGATTACCAAAAACCACTACCCTATATTTAATACATTGGCCTTCATGTATTTGCACTATTAAGTCAATGTAAAACATTTAGAAATAAGCAACCAAATGCAGAAAACAAGCAGAGTGAATATACTGTGGGACTGATTTACTAAGGGAGTAATTTTGCTTCTATTAACTCCAGATTCCATGAAATTATTTTAAATTCCTTACAACTTAAGTGAAGAGGTGCCAGGGCAAAATTTACTTCTTTAGTAAATCATAACCTACATGTTGTAGCATGGAGTGGATTGACTTATGAGTTCATGTTTTATGTAAGGAGAAAAGCCCTTTATATTTTAATCAGTAAAATGTAGCTCAAAATAATTGTTTTTCTTGTGATATTTTTGCAGTATTCAAGTTTCCATACAGAAAGATCTGAGTCGGACCACGACAGTCAATGGGGTGGAAGCCCTCTAACTGACACTGCTTCACCACAGCTTTTAGATCCTATAGAAAGACCAAGCTCCCAACAACATGATGTCTCTTGTGCATATCGACAGTATCCAGACCGAAGTGCTCTGTGTTTTGGATTTACTCTTGACCATTCAAGATTAAGTGATGATAGACACAACCATAGCCAGTCCTGTGAGAGTGGCAGATGTGAAGCTGGTAGATACTTTCTTGGAAGCCCACAAACTGGGAGAGAGACATGGTGGGGATCCCGTTCTGCTCTACCAGTGCCAAAATCCTCTCCAGAAAGTAGAGATGGATACGAGAACTCTATGCCTCATATAACCTCAGTTCACAGGTTACATGGTAAGGCAAAATTGATATAAAAATGCAATATCAAATCATAGATTCCCTGCTTTCGTATTGCCTTGTGACATGGGTGTCTAAATGAGTGTCTATGAATGTACAAATCTTCACCATTTCCCACTGTATGGCAATTACCACCTGGGAGTTTCCCGGAACACCAATATTGTTCATTGTACATTGTTCTAAACAGCTGCTTCACAGTACTACCTCTTATCCTGTGGTTTTTAACACCTATGCAAAAATAGACATAATGGCTCATCAAAACATATTTTGTTTGGCACACCTTTGAGTAAGGTACACATGGGGGCCCAGACATGGTTCATACCATATGGGGAATCTATAAACTACTTAGCAATGCAAACATATTCTTTATTTCTGCGAGTGCCACAGTACACACCATTAATCTTTCATATGAAGGGAACCTCTTAGATTAATTGATATAAGATATACCCACTTGCTCCAATGCCAAAGTGAATTATGAAAGGGCACCTCAGCACTAATTGACTGTGAGTGAAGGAGGGGGGGGGGGGTGTCAGAGTATCCATGGGAATGCAGCAATTGCTGACACGTTCGACCCTTTCTTATAAAAATGGTCTACATAAGCCAAACCTCATTACATTATCTCTTTGGATCTCTATTTTATCTATATATTTATTTATTATATCTGGATGTCACCCTGTTAAGGGGGGCTCCTGGATCCTCACTGTCCACAAAACCCCCACAAACTCCAAGCCAGAATTTTGGGGAAGAGGTCCTTTTCCTCATCAACAACAGCTACCTCCCATGCTGAGGGCATGTGACCTGGCCTGGTATGGTTCAGAAGAGGACATACACACTTCTTTCCCCCCTTCTTGGCCTGCCAAACTGCATGCTTGGATACGGGTGGATGTTTTCAGGGAATTCACGCTTTTTTATTTGTTTATGGGTTCCACTTTAAAATCCATATCAGACCTGAAGGGCTTGGTATGAATGGTTTGGGGACCTCTATTAAATTATCCCCTGTCTCATTTGTTTTCATGGCCAGGGATTCTTCTCATCTATGGCAGACCCTTGTCCTAGATGTCTGATATAGATGTTTATGGAGAGCCCCATAACTGTGCATGGGAGTGTCCCCATAATTCATACCAGGTTCTTCATGTCTGGTCCGAATTTTAAGGGAGACTCCCCATAAAAACAAACAAATCAGTCTTAGCCCCCCTCCAATTGTACCAGAACCTTCAGTCTGGTATGGGTTTTAAATGGGGCAATCATATAAACATCAATAAAAAAAGCAAGAGATCAACCCAAAAAAAACAAAAAAACAGACCCTTATCCAAGCATGCAGCCTGAAAGGCCAGGAAAGAGAGGGATGAGCACCCCCCTTCCTGAACCAAACCAGCTACATGCCCTCAACAAGAGGGACACCTTGCTGGGGGAGGGGGGGATCCCATGGCAAAGCACCTTGTCACTAGGTTGATGAGTACAAGGGTCTCTTGGCCTGGTGGTTGTGGGGGTCTGTGGGAGGTGCACTCAGATACTGCCTTACCTACGTGAATGAGTAAGAGGTGCATAGTACCCATACTCATTTACAAAAAATGTAATGAGTACATAAAATCACAGAGACAGTTTTTGACAAGTCCTTTATTTAACCACTTGACATCCCACCCATAGTAATATGATGTCAGCAAGAGGGATCTCCCATCCTGGGCAGGCGTCATATGACATCCTGGGCTTCCTGGGTGTCTAGGGGGTTTGCCGCATCGCTCAGGAGCCGGTGCGCATGCCCGGCAGCGCGATGTCCGCCGGGCACCCGCGATTACACACACGGATCCACGGTCCTGCTCTGTTATTGGGCAAACACACAGATCCATGTCATGTCAGGTGAGAGGAGACCGATCGTGTTTTCCCAGTACAGAGGAACACTGATCAGTCTCCTCCCCTTGTGAGTCCCCTCCCCCTATAGATAGAATCAATCCCTAGGTAACACACTTAACCCCTTGATCGCCCTTCCCTGCCAGTGACATTTATACAGTATAGCACTGATCACTGTATAATTGTCAATTGTCCCAAAATAGTGTCTGATTTTTCCACAGCAATGTTGCAGTCACGATAAAAATCGCAGATCCCCGTCATTGCTAGTAAAAAATTATAATAAAAATGCCATAAAACTATCCCCTATTTTGTAGACGCTATAACTTTTGCGCAAACCAATCATTATACGCTTATTGCGATTTTTTTTACCAAACATTTGTAGAAGAATACATTTCAGCCTAAACTGAGGAAGAAATTTATTTTATTTTTTTAAATTGGGATATTTATTATAGCAAAAAGTAAAAAATATTGTGTTTTTTTCCAAACTTGGCACTCTTCTTTTGTTTATAGCGCAAAAAATAAAAACCGCATAGGTGATCAAATACCCCCAAAAGAAAGCTCTATTTGTGGGGAAAAAAAGATAAAAATGTACTTTGGGTGCAATGTAGCATTCAAAATGCGACAGCGCTGAAAACTGAAAATTGGCCTGGGCAGGAAGGGGGTAAAATGCCCTGTATTGAAGTGGTTAAAAGAAGTCCCATTAAGCACATATATGATACCCAGGGCCTGCCGAGAGAAAAAATCCTGATGACCCCTACTCCACAACACAAGGCCCATGGCCTGACTGTCATATTGATCCTTTTGTTTCAGGGCTTCACTGATCTGAAACATTTAGCCATGCCAAACCATTAATCTCAAATTAAAAAATAATTTTTTAACAATACAAAATAAACCAAAACAAATAAGTGTCCAATATTTCTGCTGGTATAAATGAACCAGCATTTAGTGCAAAAATTACTCCAATCCTCCTATTCCTTGTGTCCGTGCTTCTGTGTATTTCTTATCCACCACTTTAGTGACGACACCTCCACCACCATAAGGATTGGCCACTCACCAGATATTATGCACAGGTTTTTTACTATAAGTAGAATCACATTTGACTGCAGAAAACTGTATAAATTCATATATTGATTTTGTGGTGGTGGGGCTGCCCCACAAAGTTTGGTAGATTGATTATTATATATATTTTATATATTTTTTTGCACCGGTAGACACATATTTTATTTGAACCTATATGTGCAATAAAGCAATTATTTATAACTATAATAAAACCATAAAAATATTTTTTTTTATGTATTTAAACTTGCTTTACTTATGTGTTATAAAAAAAATAATCTAAAATTTAAAAGAGCTGAGAGAGTGATTATATTACTTTTATTGGTAAAGAGGGACATTAAATCATTAATTTGGCAGATATTCACTATTATTATTTTTCTTTCTATTTTAGGGAGAAATAATTGGGATGAAGACAGTGTGGTCAGTTCTCCTGATCCTGGTTCTGCAAGTGAGTCAGGAGACCGGTACCATAATGAGCAATATCAGAATAGTCACCATGAGCCAAGCAAAATTGAAACACTTATTCGAGCAACGCAGCAAATGATTAAAGAAGAAGAAAACAGGTTACAGCTACGTAAATCTAGCCCAGATCAGCTAACTACTATTAATGGAGCAGGGAAAAGAAACTCAGTTTGCTTTGCTAATTACCAGCAACCTCAATTATCTGGAGTTTTGTGTCGAGGTCCATCTGTTGCCAGTACTTCTCCATGTGACCATCTACAACAAAGAGATGCCAAAATAATGAGCCCACGTGATAATGAATATGAGAACAGTCCTACAACTATTTCCAGAATAAGCAGTCCAAATTCAGAAAGAATTTCAAAACCAGGAGTAAATATGGGGAAGGACTATTTAAATACAAATGTGTCCCCTCATCAAACGGTGGACCACTCTGTATCACCAAACTACTATAGTGCCCATCGACCATATTTTGATAAACATTCTTACACTTTTACTGGTTATGCACTTGAACATTTATATGATACTGAATCTATTAGAAACTATTCATTGGGATGCAGTGGATCGCACTTTGATGTGACTTCTCATTTAAGAATACAACAAGATCCTTCTCAAGTGCACAAAGGTACATCAGTTATTATAACAAATGGAAGTTGATGGAATTGTTTGATATGGTCCATGTATTATAATCTTTTGCAATGGAATTAAATTAACGTAATTGTTACCACCATTTCATGAATTTCAGTGCGCTGGACGTGACAATAGGATGGATTAGATTTGCAATTTATATTTAGAACTCCAACTGTTCAACTTTGAACTAATGTAAATCAGTGGATTATCAATGATACTATTTGTGCATTCTTAAAAAATATAGGAATTTTAACGTAGCTAAAATACAACAAACGTTTGCTAAATATAATTGCATGTACATAAACACCAGTTTTGGAATTAAAAAAAAGCTAAAACTATGCACAGAGGACTTGAAGCAGAATTGAATGTCTAACTTTATGTATCCACATGGACAAATGCACATATATTCTTTGTATGTTTAAAATATGAAAAAAAAAAAAAATGAAGTGTTACTTTTTAGCATCATATTAATTTTGCTTGATATACATTACATTTTTTGTCTCCTAATTACAAAAAGGGCATATTTTACTGAAGGGGGTTTGAGGATGAATATTATTTATATATCTGATACAAATGCCATACCCACTTTTATACATTCCCATACCTAACATTTTCATTGATGTCATCAGTCATGTTCATGCCACATAATCAATATTTGTGTCGAATTATGATTTCACATTTCCAGGCAGTATGCAAACTTCATGACAACATATCATTTTTTTTCTCTATCTACTGCAGATTTAAAACATTTTAAAGAGTATATTTTATTTTCCCTCTAAGACTGCATGTGTGTACTACATTTCCATAGGAAACATTAATGCATGTGACCCCACTGCTTCAAGTACAATATATTTAAACTGAAAAAAAAAGTATAATATGCAAAATTCTGTACTTTGTAACAATGTAACACTTTGAAATTGGAATTTCAGAATATGTTTACCATAGCCTCCCAAAATCAGTTTTTTTTATTATATTCTCATAAAATTGTGTTCCTTAAAAAAATATAACATGCCCATCTATTTTAATTTAAAACATTTTAACAACAACATTTCCTGATGAAATTTTGTTACATTTCCTCATTGCAGTAATTCGTTAGAATTGGTAAAACACTCTTCATAATTATTTTAATTGTTAACATGTTTCTAAATTTTGCGTTTTGTTTCAGATTAGTTATGTGAAAAATAAGCATTGCTTTATTCGTTTTTCATGTGTCAAAGTGAAATGATGACCAAGTTTCAAAATGGTAAAACAAACAATAATTTTTGCAAAAATGTTAATAAATAAACCAACTTTATTATTAATAATGACAGTAGTAATATTGAAATAAATTAACTTTAATAATTTTTTTTTCAAAATAATTTGTAGGCACTTTTCATATTAAACTATACTTTATACCAATATTTAAACTTCAAATTCACAATTTATTTGCATGGTGCTCAGACATAGAATGCTAATGATATTTTAAATAACAAGAGGGATAAAATGAAAGGACTGCTTTAATTTCCAAATTACCTTCTTACAGGGATAAATCCCCTTTCCAAATGGCAAATACTATGCCTATCTATAATGTAATTAGAGTTTTTTTATTCAAGGCTATTATCACTCCTAAACTCCATAAACCTCCATAAGACAGTATAGAATTTCCAGTACTCTACAAAGAGAAAACACAATACTAAAGCCCCATACACACGATCAGAATATTGTACAAAAAAGATCGCTTTTAAAGCGATCATACGATAATCTGTAGTACACAGCTTTCTTCCGAAATTTTCCAAAGGAACAAATACAAATTTTTTTCTCATACGATATCAGATGGTATGATTTTTGTTTAATCAGTACAGTTTTCATTTGAAAATACAATGCAAATACGTTATATCACTTCCGACTTGTATTCTGTCTTATAAGAATTTTTGTACTTTAGTGACCTATTTGTCTTTAATATGGAGACTAGCATTAAAAAAAAAAAAAAACTAACGATCATTTGTCCGATAATCTCATCATGTGTACTAGGCTTTAGGCATTTTAAAAGGAGCCCTGGTATATTGTATCAGCAAGCTAAAATATTAATTATAGTCAGACGTTGATAATTAAAATACCTAACATTATAAGCTTATTGGCTACTTACCTATCTGCCTCTGTAAAATCTGCAAATACAGTTTACTCTACAAAACCTTTTTTTTTTTTAAATGTCAAAATGCATGTTAAAGGAATACAGATAACATTTAGATCTCTTTCTATACAAATATTTTGTATGCAGTGTTCTGCTGTCTATGGTACCATACTGGCAGCATACTATGTTGATATTCATATTTTGTTCTCTGAACATGACCATTATCTCTACAAGCTATGACAAGTATACTACCTATTATGCCAGAGGATGAGCAATAAAAATGCCATAGCAACATTTAGTTAATGTAAATGTAAGGCTTATAATAAGAGTCATTAAAAAAATGCACCCTGGTTATTGTAAATACTCTGATGTCCAAAAGTGTTGATTGTCATTTTTTTCAATTGGCTGTTATGGATTTTCAATATGGGTTTCCACAGTGTAGGGCTAATGTTTAATGGACACCTTATTCAATGATTTGGGGGAGAAGAGATATATTTATCTATGTGCTTCCATTGCTGCAATCTGCTGTTATTTGAAAGTCTCTTGCCTAAATCTTCTGCTTCCAGTTCTCTTGGCTTATAGAGAACTAAAAATAATTACATATGGAAGCCATTGGAACAGCAGATGCAATGTGGCTTAAAGTAATATAAGTACTTGTATCACTTCACCCCCACCCGAAAATATAAGTGAAAAAAAAATCTTTCCGTTTTTCTTTTTTTAATTTTTTTGTGGGGAAACACGTGTCAACGATACAAGTTAAATAAGTGAAAGTATAACAGGACTGTTGCTAACTTATAAAAATGACCCAGTAAGCAGTGTGCAGCACTTTAAAAATCAAATGTGTGTTTACAGTGGGATTAAACAATGTCAGATATCAGATAAAGAAAATATCCAAGAGCAGGCAATGTTTGCTTTTACGACTGGTGTCTTAAATTGCATTGAAATATTTATGAAATCACACTCAGCCTCAAATACTGACATGCCTTGCAATGTATATTTCTAGTGACATTGTACAATATTTTCTGTAACTTGAAGTTTCATTTTGGAATGTAATGTAGGAAATAACTAAACTATGTCAAAGGTATTGCAAAGTGCTCCCATTTATAATTATTTATATTTGTAAATAGCTTTCTGATGTCAATTTCAAGTTCATTGTGAATAATATGTATTTATTATGTGAAGATTTTTTCTTTTGCTTTGAAATACAGTTAAAATCTTATTTAGAGTGGATTTGTGTTTAATTTTTGTTTGAAAGCTTACCCAACCTTTTTATTATTCATACCACATATACAACATTGAAAATATTTTAGTGTATTGCATTTCACCCTACTTTCAATATAGCCTGATTCTGAGATATTATAATGAGGTAATGCAATGATCTACCAATCCCACATGGTGCTATGATTTGGGTATGAGAGGCAAGTTTAAGTGACTAAATGTAAATAGATTTGTAGCATATGCCCAATGTTCAGTGTGGGATTAATTGTAACAAGCGCCCAGGCTTTATTCAGTTACTAGGCTCCCCACCAGTTTAGTTGGATAACGTATAAGGGATAGAATGTCCATGGGTACCCCTGAAGTCTGGATCCCGGGGTAGGTGTCCATTACACCCTTAAGATAATGTACCACCACCAATATCAGTCCAAAGTTTTTCAAGTGTAAATGTATGTGCCTAGTGATCCTGATGAAGTAGGTTAGAGCTCATTTTCTGCTGTGAAGACTAGTGTAGTTACCTTGCAGTTAACTTGCAGAGCTCATGCTCTGCTGAGAAGGCTAGTGTAGTTAACTTGCAGTAAATATGCTAGAACTGCAGTTTTATAGAAACGTAGAACCATAAATGATTAATAGCAGAAAAAGAATATGTGGTACAATAGGTCTGCCCTTCTTTATCAACTTATTTTTCTTTTCTTTTTCTGCTATTAATCATTTATGGTTCTACGTTTCTATAAAACTGTAGAAAAAATAAAAAGAATATGTGGTACAATAGGTCTGCCCTTCTTTATCAACTTATTTTTCTTTTCTTTTTCTGACACTTTGTACTTGTGCTAACAGTTGTTGTGCATGTATGACATAAGAAACAGTTATGTTTTGCAGTACCATGTTCTCTGTGAATAGTGTTGAGTCAGCTCTTGTTACATTCCAATGTAATGTAACAGCGAGTATGAGGATTTTCATTAGATATCTATATACATTTTAGCAGCTAGCTATACAACCAAACTGAATAGGGTGAATGACTGAATATTGCAGCATGGAAAGTCTGTTGCCTTGAATGAGATTTAAGTCAGCGAATGAGACTAAACAGAAATAATTTTCACTATCCATAAAAGCAAACATAATGAAATTTATAGAAAATATTTCTATCTATCTATCTATCTATCTATCTATCTATCTATCTATCTATCTATCTATCTATCTATCTATCTATCTATCTATCTATCTATCTCTGTTGATTTTTCTTTAGAGTACAGGCTGCTATCAGAATTGTTTCCTTGATCTATAAATAGGATTATTCATCAAAATGATTGCTCTATTATATATTTACTTGCTTAATAAAAAATGCCACATTTAGTTTTGACAGCTTTATGATGAGGGCATTTATTGCATAGTTGCAACAGGTTCCCGTGGTATATCAATTTCTATAAAAAGCAGTAAAATGCTTTTAATGAAAGTAAAAGGAAGGGCAGATTAGAACTCTGATCAGCAATATGTGGCCAAACAGAGAAATAGCAATTTCATTGTGTATTGATTTTTAACCTCTGGAGAAATAGATAGCACCAATTTAGTTTAAGAGAAAATAAATCAAACAAAGAAAGTACCATCAAAAGTGCTAAAAAAAAACCACCACCAGCATATCATCATACAATTCACTACATTTTAATTTTTTCAAAGTGGTATGGTCTTTTAGATTAGGGGCACTATGACCTGTTTACTTCGGAATACATGTGCTTTCTGGTTTTCACAAATCCATACAAAGACTCTAGGCCATTAACATTGCCTTAGTATCACAGACAGTCAAATGATAAAAAGGACAATTTCAGACCACTTGCCAACAGCTATTCTAATGCAGAACTCTGTCCATTGACCATATCCCTTACTGAAGGAAGGCCCTCACTGGTTTATTATTATGAATGATAAAATGCAAAGAATTACCTTTATGTGCTAGCAAATTAAATATTGAACCATTATACAATATAACCCAGCTGTTACTGAGCAAGAAAACAAATCCAACTCTTTCATAGACTATCTGTAAACTGTGCAATTTACAGGTGCATCTCAAAAATAGAAATATCATCAAAAAGTTAATTTATTTCAGTAATTCAATTAAAAAAGTGAAACTCGTATATTATATAGATTCATTACACATAGAGTGATATATTTCAAGCATTTATTTCTTTTAATTTTGATGATTATGGCTTACAGCTAGTGAAAACCCAGAATTCAGTATCTCAGAAAAGATGAATATTGTGAAAAAGTTCAATATTGTGCACTTATGGTGTCACACTCTAATCAGCTAATTAACACAAAACATCTGCAAAGGTTTCCTGGGCCTTTAAAAGGTCTCTTAGTCTGGTTCAGTAGGTTACACAATCATGGGGAAAACTGCTTGCTTGACAGTTGTCCAAAAGACAGTCATTGACACCCTCCGCAAGGAGGCTAAGTCACAAAAGGTCACAAAAGCTGTCTGTTCACAGCGTGCTGTATCCAAGCATATTAATGGAAAGTTGAGTGGAAGGAAAAAAGGTGTGGTAGAAAAAGGTGCACAAGCAACAGGCATAACTGAAGCCTTGAGAGGATTGTGTAGCAAAGGCCATTCAAGAGTTTGGGGGAGATTCACAAGGAGTGGACTATGGCTACCACACACAGATGTATCAAGGACATGGGCTACAGCTGTCACATTTCTTGTGTCAATCCACTCCTTAACCAGGGACAACATCAGAAGTGTCTTACCTGGGCTAAGGAGAAAAAGGACTGGACTGTCGCTCAGTGGTCCAAAGTCCTCTTTTCGGATGAAAGTAAATTTATCATTTCATTTGGAAATCAAGGTCCCAGAATATGGACGAAGAGTGGAGAGGCACAGAATCCAAGTTGCAAGAGGTGTCCTCCTACCACAATGTATCCTATATTACAAGCTTCTTATGGATCTTGTGGCATCATCCTTATTGTTTCCACAGCCATCTGCTTCTCCTGCAATAGACAGGTTGTCTCCCTCCAGTATCCAGTCAGGCCAAAAAAGGTATGGGTTATCATGCATTACTTATGCTTTTCTTGCAGTAAGGTATGTATTTTATGGACAAAGTTTATTTAGCCTTACCAGGTTAGGTAAGAAGAATTCCCTCATCACACAGTTCTAGCTCAAGTCATCATCCAAGATGATGTGCTTTTTCACTTTCATTATTCACAACCCAGCGCCTGCTAGGCTTGTGGCCATCCTGCTGCTCATGGAAAAACTTTGTGTGACTTTTGTAAAATAGATGGTTAAAAATAAGGAAGAAGACAACCAGTGGGTTTAAATATGCCAATAGTTCATGATTCTCTGAAAGATTTGCGGCTGAAGAACGGTCAGCAGGTCAATCTCAAAAATTACCCACTAAGCATATGCATTTCATGTACTTCCACTAAATCTGACATGTTGACAATACCAAGCAAGCCTCAATTTTTGTAGATGATTGGTATTATACACATATCTGCTAGGGTCATGCTATGTGAAAAAATGATGCTCTGGCTTAGGCCCTGGCTGGCTGAACCTGCTTCCCAACAAACATGGTGCAAGATCTTCTATAAACCTCAACCTTTCTTTGTGAACAAGCTGGATACTGCTACATACAAGGCTACAGGGGGTAATCAGAGTTCTTGCCCCAAGACAGGCATATCTCAAGGCAGTAACATAACCAAGACAGAGCTAGAGATGCATGGACCTATAGGCATGGTAAAGAATATCGCAAGAACTGGAAATTTCACAATATTCTTTTTCTAAAGCTCCCAAGTCCTCAACAATTGGTAGCCAGTAGGTCACAATGTCCTTTCGAAGGTGTTTCTGTTTAAACCAATCTGGTGGAGGCAGTATTGAAGGGATGTCTCGGGGAAACATTAAAGGCAACATTGAAGGGGTGTCTGCCCAAAACGGTCTGGTCAGAACAACCTTCAAGCAGGTTGGGTGAAGTTTATGTGAGGGAGGGACGTTTACTCACCTGAACTTCTGCTTTCCTCAGAGCTCTGCCTGTCCATTAAAGCCCCAGCCCCATGACTCTATCCACAAGCTGTATTGGCTGAGAGATGCAGGCTCCCATCAATCCTTTCCCTTTCCTATGCAGTTCCACACTACACTTATTGACACTATCTCTTTGGCCCCCTCTACCAGCCTTTTCTAGATCGGCAACACAATTCAATTCCCGGCCTATAATAATAGCACATTAAAGTTTAAACATGTATTACACTATTGAACAACCACATATGAATAAGTAGGGGGCATCTACTAAGCTGCTGAAAGGGAAAAAATAAAAAGGCTTTTCCTATTTTTTTTTTCTTAATATTTAATGTTGGTAAAATATTTAGGTAAAATTTACAATGGGATTACAGCCAATAGAGATTACAGTTATTCTTTTTTTATTTTATTTTTTATTTTAAAGTATTTTAAAGTCATTGTTTGTCAAACACCAATCTTTTGTTTATGAATTTTGGTTTTATTTATATAGACATTATATACTGTATCACAATGGCTAAACCTATGTCTGTAGTGCATATTCAAACCTTAATATCTTAAAAATCTAATAACATGTTATTATTTATGGTATTAAGTATATACGGAGTAGACATGGGCCGAGCACCCCCCTGTTCAGTTTTCAGCAACATTTGGGAAATGTTCTAAATCAAACAGCGAACCCCATTGAAGTATATGTAGCCGAACAGGAAAAATCAAAAGTTCCCATTTTAAAGCCTTGTATGTAATTAATTGGCCATAAAAGGGGTATGGGGGTCTGGGTACTGCCCTAGGGGACATGTATCAATACATATTTTTTTTTAAACAATCGTTTTTTTAGGAACAGTGATTTTAATAAGTGCAACAATAAAAATGAAAAATTCCTTTAACCACTTCAATACAGGGCATTTATACACCCTTCCTTCCCAGACCAATTTTTAGCTTTCAGCGCTCTCACACTGTGAATGCAAATTACTCAGTCATGCAACACTGTACCCAAACAAAATTTTTATCATTTTTTTTATACAAATATAGCTTTCTTTTTATAGCACTTGCCTTTTTATAGCACTGATCGCTGTATAAATGTCAATGGTCCCAAACATTTGTCAAAAGTGTCCAATATGTCCGCCGCAATGTCGCAGTCCTGCTAAAAATCACATATTGCTGCCATTACTAGTAAAAAAAAAAAAAATGCCATAAATCTATCCCGTATTTTGTAGATGCTCTAACATTTGCGCAAACCAATCAATATGCGCTTATTGAGATTTTTTTTACGAAAAATATGTAAAAGAATACATATTGGCCTAAACTGATGAAGAAATTAGTTTTTTTTTTTTTAATTCTGGGTATTTATTATAGCAAAAAGTAAAAATATATATTTTTTCAAAATTGTCACTCATTTTTTGTTTATAGCGCAAAAAATAAAAACTGCAGAAGTGATCTAAATACCACCAAAAGAAAGCTCTATTTGTGGGGAAAAAAAGGAAATCAATTTTGTTTGGGTACAACATTGCACGACCGCGCAATTGTCAGTTAAAACAACACAGTGCTGTATCGCAAAAAACGGCCTGGTCGTTAAGGGGGCAAATGTTTCCGGTCCTTAAGTGGTTAATAATCACTTTTTTTAAAAATTTTGCTATAAAAAGAAAAAAAAATCACTAAACATTTAGAAAAATGTCACCTGTACATTCATGTACAGGTATATACAGCTCTCACACAGGGTACGCATTTATATGCCCCATGTGAATGAGACCTTATAGCAGGGGTAGCCCGCGGCGCCCTCCGATGTGGCCCGCCACGTCTTGCTCTGAGATGGCGAGTCGGCAAGCCCTGATCGTGGGTTCCAGACCCGCCATCTCCGAGCATCAGCGCGAACAATGGAGTCGCCGCTAAAGGAAGCAGAGCCGATGCTTCCTGTATAGCGCCGGCTCCTTCACAGGTGGAGTGATACCAAATGTACTCCGCCTGTGACAGGAAGCTCTCTACTGCAGCTGCATGCTTCCTGTGATCTCAGACAGCAGCCAGCAGTGCCAGAGCCAGCAGTGCCAGTACCAGTCACCAGTACCAGCCACCAGTACCAGTCACCAGCAGTACCAGTACCCGCCAGCAGTATCAGTACCCACCAGCAGTACCAGTACCAACCAGCAGTACCCGCCAGCAATACCAGTACCAGCCAGCAGTATCACTACCCACCAGCAGTACCAGTACCCACCAGCAGTACCAGCCACCAGTACCAGCCAGCAGTACCAGTACCCACCAGCAGTATCAGTACCCACCAGCAGTACCAGTACCCACCAGCAGTACCAGTACCCACCAGAAGTACCACCCAGCAGTACCAGTACCAGCCAGCAGTACCAGCCAGCAGTACCAGTACCAGTCACCAGTATCAGCCACCAGTACCAGTCACCAGTACCAGCCACCAATACCAGTCACCAGTACCAGCCACCAGTACCAGCCAGCAGTACCAGTAGTCACCAGTATCAGCCACCAGTACCAGCCACCAGTACCAGCCAGCAGTACCAGTACCCACCAGCAGTATCAGTACCCACCAGCAGTACCAGTACCCACCAGCAGTACCAGTACCCACCAGAAGTACCACCCAGCAGTACCAGTACCAGCCAGCAGTACCAGCCAGCAGTACCAGTCACCAGTATCAGCCACCAGTACCAGTCACCAGTACCAGCCACCAATACCAGTCACCAGTACCAGCCACCAGTACCAGCCAGCAGTACCAGTACCCGCCAGCAGTACCAGTCACCAGTACCAGCCACCAGTATCAGCCACCAGTACCAGCCACCAGTACCAGCCAGCAGTACCAGTACCCACCAGCAGTACCAGCTAGCAGTACCCAACAGCAGTACCAGTACCAGCCAGCAGTACCCGCCAGCAGCACCAGTACCAGACAGCAGTACCAGTACCAGCCAGCAGTACCAATACCCATCAGCAGGACCAGTACCCCCCAGCAGTACCAGCCAGCAGTACCAGTACCTGCCAGCAGTACCAGTACCCGCTAGCAGTACAGGTACCAGCCCAGCAGTACCAGTACCAACCAGCAGCACCACTACCCACCAGCAGTACCAGTACCCACCAGCAGTACCAGTAGCAGCAAGCAGTACCATTACCTGCCAGCAGTACCAGCCAGCAGTACCAGTACCTGCCAGCAGTACCAACCAGCAGTACCAGCCAGCGGTGTCTGCCAGCAGTACCAGCAGGCAGTACCCAACAGCAGTACCACCTGGGGGACAGCAGCAACCAGCTGCAGGAATCCTGAGGAAGAAGTGAAGATTGAGGTCAGTTGAGGTGCAGGTAAACCGCTATGCATCAGTGTGAAAGCAGCCTTAGTCCCCTTTCACGCGATCGGTCCAATCGGGTCTGCCTGTCTGGCAGACCCTCCATTCACCTCTATAGAGTGGCAGATGTAAACAGACTCATGTCTGCTTACACCCGCCTATCTGCAATCCGATCTGCTTAAAAAAACAGAAGGGGATCTGTCCCCTTCTGTCTGGGCAGATCGGAAGGCCCTTAGGGTAGAGCAGGCTGCATTCGTGTCTGTTCTACATATGCAGAGTGGACACAGACCTGCCATCCGCCTGCTACGCTCATTGTGGCCCGCGACCGGTTACCAAGTCGCTAAAGTGGCCCTCGCTCTTCAAAAGGTTGAGCACCCCTGCCTTATGGTGTCACTGGGATTGGTGTGCTGGTTATCAGGGATGCTGTGACTGACTGCACTATTAGGCCTCATTCACAGGGTGTGTATCAATGTGTATCCCTTGCAAGGACTGTGTTTAGTGTTCCATGCACCCCCCTACAAGCAGTCCCATTGATGTCTATTGGGACACAGTGACTGCACAGACACATACACTGCTTCTAATATAACATATCTGAGGTCCATAGACCTCAAGTTTACGCATTCCCTGAAATCACAGCAAAATCGTGCCAAAATCGCAGCAAAATCGCAGCAAAATCGCACGACTTTGAACTCGTGGGACCTCTAGCACACAGTCTGTAATTGACAACCTCAGCTTTGTTCCTATAGAAGAGGAGAATGACAGAGAATACTTAGTCAAAAGTGTGCCACATCCCAATAGAACATGGAAAAAAGAAGGGGGATACCCCTAAAGTGGGACTTTTAAGGCACTACTGCGAAAAATGAAAGATGTGTATGAAAAAGTATATCATTTTATTACAAAAATTACATATCAAAATATATATACATACATACATATAATAACTGTACAAGATTAACAATTATGGATACAGTTAAGAACCGTCAATGAGATGTAATACAATCTCCCTGAAACGACGCGTTTCAGAAATCCTTTCCTTCATCAATGTTCGTACAGAGAAATTTACATTTATAATTCATTGACATTACCTTGAGTATCCACAAGATTTTTAAAGTAGAATCTATGCAACTTCACGCCCGGCTCCCCACATACATCCACTCAGGGGTCCAATTGAAGTCTCCCGGGCAGATGGAAGAAACGCCCAACCGGAGATATCCCAAAGATAGTGCTGAAAAGAGCACTGTATACTGAGCCCAGATACAACGCCTGTGTGTGAACTGGGGTCCAAAATGTAAGAGACCTAGGCACCGAAGTGCAGATATAAGCCGGTGGGCAAGCTGGTAGATAGAGAGAGCTATGCTAACATTAGCAAGATATCTCAAAACCAAAGCGATTTAAAAGCACATCTCAATCTCTCCTGACCAGACCGTCCTGGTCCCTACCTAAGCTTTGTTCCTATGTGCTTTGTGTAGGGTGGTGTGTCCCTTCCTTCCAATCAGCTCTCAGAGCTCTCCTCACTAAGCTCTGCAGTGTGTACTTCAACTCTCAGCCCCCTGTTTTCTGATAATGCAGCGTACACACGCTCGGACTTTCCGGCGGGATTGTCTGCCGGACCTAGTCCAGCAGACAAACCGCCGGCTTTTTTGAAAAAGTCCGCGGGACTTTTGAAATGAACGGACTTGCCGACACACGATCGGAAAGTCCGTTCATTTAGAACGTGACTCCAGGTAGACGGGACTAGCGAAGGCAGTGAATGCCGCTGTGCTATCCCCGTCACCTGGTATGGATTTAAAGGGGAATCCCTACGCTGAAAAATCTGCGTGGGGGTCCCCCCAAATCCACCTCAGACCCTTATCCCAGCACGCAGCCTGGCCGGTCAGGAAAAGGGGTGGGGACGAGCGAGCGCCCCCCTCCTGAGCCTTACCAGGCCGCGTGCATTCAACATGGGGGGTGGCCTGGGGAAAGAGGGGCCCTGCGGCCCCCCCACCCCAAAGCACCTTGTCCCCATGTTGATGAGGACAAGCGCCTCTTCCCAACAACCCTGGCCGTTGGTTGTCGGGGTCTGCGGGCGGGGGGCTTATCGGAATCCGGGAGCCCCCTTTAATAAGGGGGCCCCCAGATACCGGCCCCCCACCCTATGTGAATGAGTATGGGGTACGATGTACCCCTACCCATTCACCTAAGGAAAAAAGTGTAAATAAAAAAACGACACAATTTTTAAAAATATTTTATTGCACAGCTCCTGGGGTCTTCTTCCGTCTTGGGGGTCTTCTTGCCGGACTCCTCCGATATCTTCTGCTCTTTTACCTAGCTCTTTCATGAGCAGAGGAGCTTTCTCCTTCGTCGCCGCCGTCGTCGTCGTCTGGGGGTCTCGTTCCGCCTTCGGGGGTCTTGTCCCGCTCTTCGGTTCTTCTTGCCGCTGCCGCCGCCTTCTGCGTCATCGTCTTCATCTTCTTCTTCTTCCGATGTTGACTCGTCGCTCTCTCTGGCCGGAATGGCAGAGACACGCGGTGTTGTGACTTATATAGGGACAATGGGCGTGGCCACCGGCTAATGTCACATGGTGACCCCGCCCCCATATGATGTCACAGTCCCGGAGGATGCTGGGACTGTGACATCATATGAAAAGAAGCCAGCAGGCTGTGGGGAGAGCCAGGGGATCATTGCTGCAGGGGGGAGTTCTAAAACACGGGGGATCCAAGGGATGGGAGGAGTTATCCTGGAAATCGGATCCACCTGTGGCTTCCCCAGCAGCAGCTGACAGCCGGTGGGAGAGAGAGGAGGAGAAGCTGGCAATACTGAAGGAGGGACACTAGGGGATCAGTGCTGCGGGGGGGGAGGGGTCAGATCAAACAAGACCAAGGAAATTCCCAGCTCAAATTACCGATCAGTCTGCAACCAACCAATTTATACTGTCTAACAGTATGCGTTAAAAATAGGGTTTTAGTTTGCACACATTTTCAAAAACAGGCATAAGCTGCAGAGCCAGCACCCCAGTATTATCCACAGTCCTAACTTTACATTTTGAGAGCCTCCAGTGGAAGCACATTGTTGAAGCACAACTGTGAATTTCCTTGGTTTTGTTTGACATGTATTGCCGTTCCATGTGCTCTTTGCTGCAAAGGCCAGTTATAGGCAGGGTAGTGGCCATTTGTTTGTACTGTTGAAATACTGTTGAGGGGATGCACTGGACACCTACATTGCCATGGTGCTACACGCTGGGTGTCCAGTGTCCCACTGTGCCTTTAAGGAGGGGTGGGCTCCCTCTAGGCTTACATCCCCTCTGCCTATCCAGTATAATGCATGTACTTCCACTGTAGAGCCTAACAAATTTGTTTGGTTTCAGACTGGTCGGCATGTGTTCCTTGCTGCAAAGGCCAGTTATAGGTGGGGGCAGTGGCCATTTGTTTGTACTAGGGGAGGGGGTAAAAGCAGTGGGGGTGGTGAATGGGAGCAGCAGGGGAACTTTGGAGAATAGGTGGCCGAGGTGTCAGAGTGCCTGGGGATTGTGGATTGGAGGGAGATAGGACAGCTACAGTGCTACAGCTACAGATTTTTATTGTACCATAGAGATCAGCAGGGATGCAAGGTGCCATTCAAATTTCTTTAAATATCTTTTATAATTTTCAAATAAACTGTATGGGTATGAGTCAGTTTTATTCTGAATATGCTTTTAAGCATGTTTCTAGTTGTTTTTGTGATGTTTCATCACACCGGATGGAGATGCCCTTTGTTTCTACAGTTATATTTGCCACCGCATTTTGTGGCTGAATAGAGTGCCATGGTTACCACCGTGCACCTGTTCCCATTGGCCATCTTGGTCAGCTGATTGAGTATATAAAGCGGGTGACTTGCATCATGCCGTCGCCGCTGATGAAGTCCCGCCCCCTTGGGACGTAACGCTTACGGAATACCACGTGACTGCAATCGTGACGTCACCCGTGTCCTTACACGCTGATCTCTGTGGATTACTTTGTTTATGGATACAGTCATTCATCCTTAGCACTGGGGCACAGTGCATTTTATGTGAGTGTACATTTTCACTTTTAATAAATGAAACCTGTAGCAATCAGAGAGCACTAGGTTTTGCTGCTCATCCGGAGGAGATTGATGATGATGACTAGCCTGAAGTTCAGTAAAGTCTACACTTGATACCAGTCTGAGGCATAGCAAGCTCCATATTTGATACCAATGTTTGGGTCTGCTTTTTGATTCCCTGTAAGGGACCGCTTTATCTGACCTGACTGATTTACTCAGGGGTCCATTCTCTGAGGTGAGCGGCCATTGCTATTGAAGGTGGAGGGTGTCACTCAAGTCACCATATCTGATGTTTACATCACCTATGTCACTGGATATGTCTTTTGCACTTCTGTTGGATGCACTGACTTCTTGTTTTTAATTTACTTCCAAATGAATGGACTATTCTCTTTGTTTAAATTTTTGTTCACATTTTTGTTCACATATTTGTATTTAGTTTTAGTTTAATTATTTGCGCTGTACTGCTTTTTTCACATGTGATTTGTATGACTTGTACTATATGCAAATGAATGAGTTAGTTATTATTTACATCCATTGGCACACTACTACAGCAATTACGCTGTAGACTATAACTGCATCCTTCACCTATGAGGCATATTGGTTTTATAATTGCTCTCCCACTTCTACTTGCTGCAGATGTGATTGGTTATCTATTATACGGAATAGGTAGTTTCTTTTGTAACGATTACAAATTGAGTGGGATATGATTTGAAGGACATCTGTTTCATTTTGTTGTTGTTTCTGTCACTATACATTATTGAAGCTGCAAATAATGTTTCCCACAAGGGTTAGGACCTTCATGAGTGGCTTTTCCACAATAAACCTTTATGGTCTTTAGAGCACACCTAAGTAACAAACATATATTTCCAACAAACCACTTTATATGGCAGAAATACAACATTTCAACAAGTACAATACACATGTTTAACAATACAATCAAGAAGATAATCAAAAGAAATACAAAAACAACCTGGGTTTTCTTTTGCAGTATTGTTATTGCAGCCTGATCTTCCTTTCTGTACATAGTCAATATCATTTGGGTGAGCAGGATCTAAAATTATATTGTTAGATAGTTGTTAAAACCATTGACATAGTAACAAGCCCCCTTAGCAAACTTTTTATGAGGCTCACTTTGGCTCAGGGCTGTGTTAAATTCAACAAGTATGTGGCCAGCAAGGAATAAAAAAGGTATCTACCTACCCTAGAGAGAAAAAAAAGAAGAAAATAAACTGTCCAGAAAAGCCTGCTTTTGTGGACAGAGATCCTGTCCCAGAGAGAGTATGAGACTGCCAAGGAGTGTGTAAGGTTATCAAGGTATGATACCACTTGGAGAATGTGTTATGCGGCGTACACACAGTCGGAATTTCCGATGGAAACAGTCCGATGGGAGCTTTTCATCCGATTTTCCAACCGTGTGTATGCCCAACGGTCTTTTTCTGTCGGAATTTCCGACCGACTTTGAATTGAGAACCTGTTCTCAATTTTTCCGACGGAAAACCTTTCTATCGGATTTTCCGATCGTGTGTATGCAATTCCGACACACAAAATTCCGACACATGCTCGGAAACAATTTGACGCATGCTCGGAAGCATTAAACTTCCCTTTTATAGTGCTGTCGAATGTGTTTTATGCCGCTGTGTTATTGACCGTCGGAATTTGGTGTGATCGTGTGTAGGCAACACAGCATGAGCGGAATTCCGTCGGAAAAACCGTCAGAGTTTTTTCCGACGAGAATTCCGATCGTGTATACGCGGCATTAGACTTCCCTGGATCGAGCATGAAACTGTCAAGGAAAGATTCTGAGACTGCAGCCGATATTCAAATGCTGAAACGGAAAATAATTGTAGAGATGGTCCGAACACCCCCCGGTTTGGTTTCACACCAGAACTCTTAAACATCACAAAAGTTCAGACCCGAATAGTGAACACCATTGAAGTCTATGGGACCTGAACTTAAAAAAATCTAAAGTCCCCATTATATGTGTAGCGCCATAACCCCTGCGGGGCTGCTATGTATTTTCTGGGCTTACCGATTACCTCCTCCTTGTAGCTCGTCGTTTGTTGTCTAGGGGTTCCCATGGTTAGTACCCAGTAATTTCAGAGGCCGGATACTCAAAGTCCTTTTGAGGATTTTTTATTTGCAAAAATAACCGTTTAACATAACACAGTCTCTTGATTTGGGATAGAGCGTATGGGTGATAAAGCTCAGGCACAGAACTGCTGACATCCAAATAAATGTCTCTTTAGCTAGCCCAGAGATTATCCACTCGCAACTGGACTCTTCACTGTTGGATAAACCCCTGTCTGTGGATCTAGCAGCCAACAAGTGATTCAGAGTTTTACAAAGTCTCTGCCACAGACTAGGTTGTGAAACTTCAGGTGAACAATGTAAAAGTCTCTGCCACAGACTATGTTGTAACCGAAGGATAGGTTTATTAACTTTCCCTATAGTACCTGGATCTTCCAGCCATTTCGGCGATACCGTAGGAAATGCGGATTCACTAGTGTCCATGCAATCTCAGCTCCCAGGCTCTTACCGAGCAGCCAGCTTCTTGGCCCTCCTCTGAAGAGTCCTCCCCTGGTTGCTTGTACGAGTTGCTGTGCCTCTCCAATCCTGAGAGAACACCGGGACACCTCAGAATCCTCCTTCAGTTATTGGGCCTCAAACTAGCCAGTTCTGAGGCTCGGGAACGGACGGATCCCCACCCCAGACCATGAGGGCCTCTGGGGCTGGTCAGGGTGACCAGGCTTACGGGGGCAGCAGACACTCCTGGGTCCG
The DNA here is from genome assembly GCA_028564925.1 of Lithobates sylvaticus. Taxonomy (NCBI): domain Eukaryota; kingdom Metazoa; phylum Chordata; class Amphibia; order Anura; family Ranidae; genus Lithobates; species Lithobates sylvaticus. The sequence goes on from CM053028.1 coordinate 280,961,666, forward strand.
GGACCCCTCATGGGGTTGGTCCGGACCGGAACCAGGAATTAGAGAGCAAGCCAAAACCTGAACACGTGACTTCAGTATCTTAAATACCCCTTCCCGGAATACACAGCGGGGCCAGACGCGCCCACTGATTGGCTCAGAGAAAGATTGGTACCTAACATGTCCAACCAGGCTTACGTTCTCAGCCGGTCACAGGTGCTTACTTCACCTATGACCAGGCAGAACTCCAGTACAGCCCAGTCAAACTAATGCCAAAGTAAATGACCTAAACAATTAACCCCCAGAACTCAGTTTCAGTTCTGGAAAAAAAATGTCAAGAATAGCGCACACTTTAGAAAAGTGTCGGCGCTACATATGCAAGTTATTGGCGATAAAAAAAGTTATGGGAGCCCCGGCTACTGCCCTGGGGGATATGTACCAATCAAAAAAAACTAACTTTTAAAAAAGATAGTTTTTAAAGGAGCAGTGATTTTAATGATGCTTAAAGTGAAACAATAAAAATGAAAAATTCCTTTAAGTATAGTGCCTGGGGGGTCCCCTTAGTCTGCTTGTAAAGTGGCACATCTGTACCATGTATAGAATCTGCTGCAGAAAAACTGACATTTATAAAGAAAAAAAATGACATTTAAATAGATTTTCCCTGCAAGCTTTCTTTATTTTGTAAACAACAGCTTGGGGAGCCAGTCTGTAGGATGAGGCCACAATTTAGTGCACACAGAACAAGATTAGAGATGTTTTTGGATACATTCTAGTGTCTCTTTGGCAGACTTTGGATGGAAATAACACATTTAAATTTGACACCCCTGTCACACCGTTGCATAAAAATTTGTATTTGGGTGGCCATCACCCCATAACCTTCTAGAGTTGTTGATGAATGCAAGAATTGGCCTTGCTGTAAACAATTGAAATTTGATGCCCCTGTCACACAGTTTAGGAAAAATTGGTCTTTGGGTGTTGGTGGTGCCTTCACCCTGTAACCTTCTAGAGGTACTCTTGATGAAAGCAAGAAGTGGTTTTGCTGTAAAACATTGAAATTTGATGCACCTGTCAAACAGGTGAGGAGAAATTGGTCCTTGGGTGTTAATTGTGCCCATGAAACCTATACTAAAATTTACTTCAAGATAAAATCAACTTTCACACAGCTAGTCAGCCTAGACAGTCTTGCAGAGGTTCGAGATCCCCATAACACTTAATCAGTGACATCGGCATCAGGGACTTGATAGCTGCAGCTAATCCAGGACTGATTCATTTTGACAAATGTCAGCTGGTCAACGGAGTCTGTGGACAGATGCACACTTTTATCTGTCACAAAACCCCCTGGCAGCACTGAATGCCCATTTGGAAAGCACATTGGATAGCAGCTCAGGACTGTCAGCTTTAATATCCCATCGGCAGCGTCTGTGTCAAATGGTAGAAGATTATCTAGAGGCGAAAACAGACATGGAGAGCTTTCCAGTGAACAATCCACTGGGTTTCTGGGTTATGAGAATAGACCATTGGCCAGAACTTGCCCAGTATGCAACTGAGCTGCTGGGCTGCACTGCATCCAGTATGCTTTCCAAACAGGCATTCAGTGCTGTTGGAGGATTTGTGACAGATAAAAGAGTACGTCTGTCTACAGACGCCGTTGACTGGCTGACATTTGTAAAAATGAATCAGTCTTGGATTTACAGCAGCTATCAAGCCCCTGTTGCCGATGTCGCTGATTGTTTTTGGGTCCTCGAATCTCTGCAAGAATATCTAGGCTGCCTAGCTTTGTGTGTGTTAATTTTATCTTGAAGTAATTTTTTTGTATAGGTTTCATGGGCACAATTTTATAGTGTGGGGTGGGACTATGAACACTGAGCTGTGATTGGACAAAGTCATCATCACTTTGTCCAATCAGTGCTCTGTGCCCTCATTGGCAAATCCTTGCACCTGACCAACAGTCAGGTGCAAGGCTTCATCCAATTAGGACCCTAGAATGCACTATGCAGCACACAGTGCATTATGGAGCGCTCGGTGGGCGAACATTTCTCAGAGTTCCCCGCATATTTGAGTGTTCGCCGGACGGGCGAACAGGCGATGTTTGGGCCAAAATTTTGCTCAGCCTGAACCATTCGCCAAACACTAACAGTGAATATTACTGCAGTAGAGTGAATATTACTGCAGTAGACGTAAGTGAATTGTTCAACACCAGGCACTGGATCTAAATGAGCATATAGCAAAACTAAAAAAATCTAGGCTTAAAAACATGAATATGGTACTTTTAGCCTTTTAAAGAACACCTGTTATAAACTGTATATAAATAAACAGGTCTTATGTATCAAATGCAGAAACCCTGAGTTCCTCAGTATTCCTGGTGCCTCAAATCCTAGGGTATTATAATATGGAAATGTTGATTTTCAAGGCAAAAGTCAAGGGCTGGTGCATTTCCTCTTGACTCTTGCCATTTCCTATGCATCAAATCCATCTATTACCTTGAGCTGGTGTAGAAATAGGTGTAGGTGGGTAAGATCAAGATTTTGGTAAGTATCTAGTCAAAGAAGAACATGTAAGGGGAAGAGTGACAGGGAACATTTCTTGGATTGGTATGCTGTTAAAAATGCACTGTTTTAGTGAAAATTAAAATAAATGTACAGAGATGAGAAAACAAGTGTTCTTGGCATGATACATTTTTAGAATCATAGGTTAAAATATCACATGAGCATAAATGTTAAATGATATGTTGTCTTTTGCTTCACAGTATTGCTGTTCAGGTAGACAAAATATTGGGTCAGGCTGGCACTAATCTAGTGTCAGGGTATCTTACGTAAGTAAGTAGAACATGGATGGTTGTACAGATTTTGGAGATAAACTTAAATCTAGGAACTTCAAGCTGATTTCAGAAATACTACTAGGACACCAGATAGCCAGCAGGATCTCAGACGAGGTTAGAGCCACTTTAAGTGCATGAAAAGATGTTGGGGAGGGAATAAAATATAAGTAAGTGGGTAAAAACAAATATAGTTTACTACATGATTAGATGATTGAAGTCACCACAAGTTTACCTCATTAACTATGATAAGTTTATACAGAGAACCAAAAACATTTTCCATGGGACTATAAATGAGGTACAACATTTGAGTAAAAAGATTTATTAAGCAATAGATGAATATCTTTTACATAAGAACATTTATAAAACAGCAAGCTGATTAGTAAACACTACCATGTATCAGCATACAGTCAACATAGTATTCCTTCAATGATACATATACAAATTCCACTCTTCCGAGTTTTTCACAAAACATAATGATGGGTTTATTCTTTAGCTCAACTCGCATCATGGGTACATTCTTTAGCTCAACGCACATCATGACAATAATATCTTCAGGAGCAGATGCCTATTGTAAAACAACCAAGGAACAGCTTCCTAGAATATGTTCAAAAATTCCCTCAAAACAAGGGGAAGGGTAGAGGTGATGTGATATTTATATACAGTATATAGATGTCCATTAATAGAACAATACTTACAAATCAGCTATATAGTAATCTAAGATAACACCTCCAAATGGAAACCACTGCCAGTTGTCTGGCTCGGGAGTGTGTCGGGAAGACATGATACCCTAATGGGAAACCGAGGAGCAGCATCTGAAATTATATGCATTAGATTAGAAAGAATATTATCCATCAAAAGCAGGTGAAGGAGCATAGACATAGCGACCTGTGTGCAGAAAGTGCAACCAACAGAAATAAAGAGAGAGAATGCCAGAATGTGTGCTCCTAGTGAAAATCATGTCCATGTGTGTCAGCTAGCTAGCAATAGTAATATTATATCTACCCAGAAAAAAAGAAAGGAAAGGAAAAGTTAAGAAAAAGAAAGAAGGCAGAGGTATAGTGTCACTGCTAGGTGAAAGTAAAGAGATGAATGTTTTTTGAAGTGCAGAGAGAACCATATTAGACCTTCCTAATCCTAGAGGCCAACAGCCAAAGATGGCCTTTGATAGTCCTGAGAGCAAAATGCTAGTCCTGACCCAGTCAATTTACCACCAGCATTTACATTTTTCAATGTTTTATTTTAACTCTTGGTAGTGTATACTACCAAAAAAATTAAATATGTTGCTGTGCGATACTAAAGTGTTCGGGTTTGGCTTGAAGAAAAGGTGGCAACCCTATGTGAAAAGCCTGTTATGACTGTAAATACTGCATGTGGGAAGGCTATAAAGAAGCTGCTGGACCTACATCGGTAGCTTTAAATATAAAAATCCCTTCTTCCCCACAACCCTAAACCCCCCAGGGTACACAGCATGTTGTATGGGTTTACATCTATTTTAAGAGACCCGTGCCAATAAGCCCAATAAGCCCTACACGGATCTGTCCTTATGCATTTTATCAGCCTATGCTTTCCCTATCACAGCCAAGCACATTGGGTTCTCAGCAGCCATAATGACAGCCTTACATTGTTACCAGACTCCTTTCTAAGCCACCTGGTCTAGGTTTAAAGGCCAGGAAGTACGTTATTGATAGTTATTTGCTATGGTGGTGAATGATCACATTAGTTCACCATTCACCTAAACTGTGAACACATTGAGTCTGCTTTGAAACCATAGTCAAGGCAGACTCAAACCTCATCCCTAATTGTAGAGCTCTGTTCAAATTGTGGGACCTCAGTTTGCTTTTTGGTCTCTTTACCCAACTCTAACATTGTAAATTATATTTATCTTAGTAAACAAGCTATGCTGGGTAAGGTAACTGCCTGTCAAATACATGCTTAAGATAAGTGTGATTCGATTATTCTGAGAATTTTATTGTATGCTATGTATAATTTAAGATTACATTTTCTCCATCATAAATCATATACCATAAATATACTACTTTGTGACCTTGGAGATGCTTTCATTCTGATCCTGTAAAAAGCAACGTTTTCAAATCAAAATATTGTACATAATTCTGTAGTAATATAAATTCTACTAGCAAATTAATCAACATAAGATCTATTTAAAATATAGATTGTACTTATCTTGTTATTTGCTGTGCACAGTGTAAATTATTGCAAGAGTCCATATAATTTTACATCTGGTAAATGTAATAAATTAGACTGCCCTGCCATTGCTACGCAACTTCAGCTCTCACAAAAAATCCATGGAATTGTCATATATTTTGTTGTACAGTAATTTGACAATGATATCATATAAATTAATTAATACTAAAAAACAATGTGTTCTAAGATGTATTAAAGTGATTGTAAATTCCCGATTGTCACTTTTACCTATAGGTAAGCCTAGAATAAGTTTAAATATCTCCTAAATGTTCACCGTACCGCTGAGCGCTGTGAAGAAATGGACCTCTGTGCCGTTTCTTCGCTCGGTAGTGACGTCACACGGCTCTGGCCAGTCACAGAGTCAGAGTCCACAGCCCCGGAAGGGGACATTGCAGGCTTTGTTTGCAGGTAAGTGCCACATAATGGGCTAGTATGCGATGCATACTAGCCCAAACCTTTACAGGGTTTACTTCCTCTTTAAAAACACATGAAAACACATGAAACTATTCATCATAATATTTTATTTGCAATAAAAACAATTGTATATATCACTCCTCCATGATGACATCACAGAGCTGGTGGATGCTAGATACCTTACGCTCCTCCACCTTCCATTTGAGGATGCCCCACAGGTGCTCAATAGGGTTTAGATCTGGAGACATGCTTGGCCAACCCATCACCTTTACCCTCAGCTTCTTTAGCAAGGCAGTGGTCATCTTGGAGGTGTGTTTGGGGTTGTTATCATGTTGGAATACAGCCCTGTGGCCCAGTCTCCAAAGGGAGGGGGCCATGCTCTGCTTCAGTATGCCACAGTACATGTTGGCATTCACGGTTCCTTCAATGAACTGTAGCTCCCCAGTGGTGGCAGCCCTAGAACATGACACTCCCACCACCTTGTTTGACTGTAGGCAGGACACACTTGTCTTTGCACTCCTCACCTGGTTGCCGCCACACATGCTTGACACCATCTGAACCAAATAAATTTATCTTGGTCTCATCATACCACAGGACATGGTTCCAGTAATCCATGTCCTTAGTTTGCTTGTCTTCAGCAAACTGTTTGCAGGCTTTCTTGTGTATCATCTTTAGAAGAGGCTTCCTTCTGGGATGACAGCCATGCAGACCAATTTGATGTAGTGTGCGGCGTATGGTCTGAGCACTGACAGGCGTACAACCTTACCCCTTCCACCTTTGCAGCAATGCTGGCAGCACTCATATGTCTATTTCCCAAAGACAACCCCTGGATTTGACGCTGAGCACATGCACTCAACTTCTTTGGTCAACCATGGCGAGGCCTGTTCTGAGTGTAACCTGTCCTGTTAAACCCCTGTATGGTCTTGGCCACCGTGCTGCAGCTCGGTTTCAGGGTCTTGGCCATCTTCTTATAGCCTAGGCCATCTTGAAGTAGAGCAACAATTAATTTTTCAGATCTTCAGACAGCTTTTTGCCATGAGGTGCTATGTTTAACTTCCAGTGACCAGTATGTGAGAGCGATAACACCTAATTTAACACACCTGCTCCCCATTCACAACTGAGACCTTGTAACAACGAGTCACATGACATCGGAGAGGGAAAATGGCTAGTTGGACCGAATTTGGACATTTTCACTTAGGGGTGTACTCACTTTTGTTGCCAGCGATTTAGACAATAATGGCTGTGTGTTGAGATATTTTGAGGGGATAGCAAATTTACAATAGAGCTGTACACTCACTACTTTACACTGTAGCAAAGTGTAATTTCTTCAGTGTTGTCACATGAAAAGATATCATAAAATATTTACAAAACTGTGAGGGGTGTACTCACTTTTGTGAGATACTGTATATACGCAACCCTCTATGGCTTAGAAAAAGTAAGAGGGAATCGCGACCAGAAGGACTCTATAGAGATATAGAAGTTCTGGTAATAAAGTCATCTGGACAGCTGCCCCACACCCAAGCTAAGAGACGCACAGTGGCTGCCAAGCAGCCAGCAGGGAAGATAAGTGAGAAAGCATGAGAAGGTAATTTGCCTGGTAAAGATGGGAAGGCTTGTTATTCAGTTTTATTCCCAAATATGAGATTGTTTTCGAGAACCATAAGAATTGAAAGGTATCCTGTAGGTGGGTAAACTCAGCTTGTGGAAAAGACACATTGCAAGCCCTGAATTTGGATGGGTTAAACTCCAGCCCTGACACTAATGCAAATTTGTCTAGTATGTGGAAGAGATTTGGGAGAGTTGTACGAGGGGAGATGATGAACAGTAAGGCGTCGTCGGCAAACAAGAATAGTTTATGAGTAGTGGTAACAATTTCCACACCTTTAACTTGTTGCCGACCGCCCGCCGGTGCGGCTCTTGTGGCGGGCCGCCGTCATATAACGGCGCTAACTTTGCGGCCACTAGAGGGCGCCACGGCATCACTGGGGACCCGATGCGCGCGCCCCGCGGCCGCGATGTCCGCCAGGCACCCGCGATTGCCCGGTAACTGAGCAGGACGTGGATCTGTGTGTGTAAACACACAGATCCACGTCCTGTCAGAGGAGAGGAGACCGATGGTGCGTCCCTTGTACATAGGGACACCGATCGGTCCCCTCCCCCAGTCAGTCTCCTCCCCCCACAGTTAGAATCACTCACATAGGGAACATATTAACCCCTGCAGCGTCCCCTAGTGTTAACCCCTTCCCAGTCACATTTATACAGTAATCAATGCATTTTTATAGCACGGATCGCTGTATAAATGTGAATGGTCCCAAAAATGTGTCAAAAGTGTCCGATATGTCCGCCGCAATATCGCAGTCACGATAAAAATCGCAGATCGCCGCCATTACTAGTAAAAAAAAAATAATAATAAAAATGCTATAAATCTATCCCCTATTTTGTAGATGCTATAACTTTTGCGCAAACCAATAAATAAACGCTTATTGCGATTTTTTTTTTTACCAAAAAGTAAAAAATATTGCGTTTTCAAACTTGTCCCTCTTATTTTGTTTATAGCGCAAGAAATAAAAACCGCAGAGGTGATCAAATACCACCAAACTAAAGCTCTATTTGTGGGGAAAAAATGATAAAAATGTTATTTGGGTACAGCGTTGCATGACCGCGCAATTGTCATTCAAAATGCAACAGCGCTGAAAGCTGAAAAATGGCTTGGTCAGGAAGGGGGTGTTCGTACCTGGAAGGCAAGTGGTTAATATTTGGATTAGTTCTAATCATGGTTGCCAGGGGTTCTATTGCTAGGGCGAAAATTAGGGGAGAAGGTGGGCTATCCTGCCTGGTTCCCCGTTGGATAGGGAAACAGTCAGAAAGGAAACCGGAGTACTTAACATATGCCTGTGGTTGATTGTACAGATGCTATCCATTGTAAAAAGTTAGGACCAAAGCCCCAATATTGAAGGATGAAGTGCAGGTAGGACCATGAGACTGTATCAAACACCTTCCTAATATCTAGGGAAAGGAGGTGCATGGGTATCTTACAGGCTCTAGCTAAAGCCCCCATAAACACTATCAGATTTTCTGCTGATTTTCATCTTCAGATTTACCAAACCATATAATATGAGGTCAAACCTTAGGAGTTTCAATTTGTATGCAATCAGGGAGGCCCTTGCACTACATAGTTTTGGTAAATCTGAAGACAAAAATCAGCAGAAAATCTGATAGTGTGTATGGGGCTTTAGTGTTCTAGTCGGATTACACGCCTTTTATTGACGCTAGCCTGGCGTCGGGGAATGAAACCCACTTGATCTTTGTGAAAACCCCCCCCCCCCCCGAAAAGAGTGTAAGTGCCAATATCCTGGCTAGTATTTTAAAGTCTAAGTTAAGCAAGGACATACGCCTGTAATTAGACCAGAGGGTGCTATCAGTATTGGGTTTAGGGATCATGGAAATTATGGCTGTCAACCTGTCCCCGCCAAAGGTATGTTGCTTGAGCAAAGCGTTAAATGATTTTGAGAGAAGTGGGGCCAGAGTGTCTGAATTTTTTTAAAAGTACGTGCTTGAGAGGCTGCCAAGTCCAGGACATTTATAAGGTTTAGGTGTCTTGATTGCTAGAAGGACTTCCTCTGTCGCAACAGGGCGCTTCATTGACTCTCGATTAGCGTTGTTCTAACAAATATTCTAGCAAAGAATACAGATTTTTACATAAACAAGTGTCAGAAAAAGGCCTGGAGCTGAAGTGGTTCATAACAAGTGAGTAGGTAACTAAGGGTACAGAGTGCTACAGTAAAATAAAACTCATTCTACTGCAGCTGGCTTAATAGCAGTGTGCCTAAATTTAAAATAACCCATTGTCTGTAAAAATGCAGCTGATCATCCCTCCTACAGACAAAGCTTCATAAACTTGTTTTGTTTCCTAGCCAAGCGGATACTGGCCATAGATCACTTACTCCCACTCTTTCCCCTGGTCACAATTCTTTAACCCTTTAGTGACTGGGGTACCTGCTTACACGGGCCCCGTGTCTAACTCATGGTCCAATCTGGAGCTCACAAAGTCAATTCAAACACTTGGGGCCCATGTGACCTAAGGACCTTAGGGGACCTAAGTCAACTGACGCATATTTCCTGAGAGGGTCATCTTTTGCCACCAGGATGGTGACACAGTTCCTCCAATCACCACATGTTTCGTGATTGACAGGTTTGCATCAAACACCTCATAGTTACCACGACTCCACTCTTAACTGAAATATTAACTCTACACCTTTAGTAATGCAGTTATTTTCTCTACCTGAAACAGTAATGAGGCCAGGAATTGCTTGCTTCAACTTTACTTAACTTTTGGTAATAAATAGATTGTAAATATCCACAATTTGGTAAATCTTCAGCACAAAACTTTTAACAGTCTAGAACAGTGATGGCGAACCTTGGCACCCCAGATGTTTTGGAACTACATTTCTCATGCACTCTGCAGTGTATTTGAGCATCATTGAGCAAATGTAGTTCCAAAACATCTGGGGTGCCAAGGTTCGCCATCACTGGTCTAGAATATGTGGTAATAAAAATACTACAGCTTCTCTTCTATAACTTGGTTACTGAGTGGTACCTTAACCACTTCAGCCCCGGAATATTTTACCCCCTTCCTGACCAGAGCACTTTTTACAATTTTGCACTTATTTTGCTTTAATTGACAATTGCGCGGTCGTGCAATTCCATACCCGAACAAAATTTGCATCCTTTTTTCCCCACAAATAGAGCTTTCTTTTGGTGGTATTTGATCACCTCTGCGGTTTTTATTTTTTGCGCTAAAAACAATAAAAGAGCAAAATTTTTGAAAAAATATATATATTTTTTACGTTTTGCTATGAAAAATATCTCTAAATTTTTTTATAAAAGACAACTTTCTTCATCAGTTTTGGCCAATATATATTCTTCTACATATTTTTGGTAAAAAAAACGGAATAAGCCTATATTGATTGGTTTGCGCAAAAGTTATAGAGTCTACAAACCATGGGAAAGATGTATGGAATTTTTATGTTTTTTTTTTTTACTAGTAATGGGGTGGTCTGCAATTTTTAGCGATGGACAGATCGGACACTTTTGACACATTTTGGGACCATTGACATTTATACAGCGATCAGCGCTATAAATATGCACTGATTACTGTGTAGATGTCACTGGTAGGGAAGCGGTTAATACTAGGGGGGCGATCAAGGGGTTAAATGTGTGTTCCCTCAGTTTGTTCTAACTGTATTGGGATAGGACTGACTAGGGGAGGAGACATATTGCTGTTCCTACTTACTAGGAACAAAAGAAATGTCTCTACTCCCCTGACAGAACAGGGATTTGTGTGTTTAAACACACAAATCCTCATGCTGGCTCTCATGCATGCGATCGCGGCCATGAGCATCAGGGTCGCATCATGGCCATGAGCATCAGGTCGCCTGCCGTACATCGCGCCCTCTGGTGGCTCTTAAAGGCAACCCTCTATATGTACGGGATGTCACGCAGCTGTGCAATTGTGCCGCAGTAAATGTGCGTGAGCCGCTCGGGAACCGGTTAAACTCAAGACAGTTCACATACAGTAGCAGAATGGGTGCTGTGGTGTTACTCACTGTTCAGGGCTGGTTCTGTCCCACTAGGCCAGAAGCCTCCACTTGTGCTCCTGGCTTTTCCCAAGTTCCAGGGGGCACTATCCTGCAGTGAAGAAACATACTCACCTCACATTGCCAAACTTTTTCCCAAAAGACCCTGGGGTGACAACATTACATACAGTAGACACCAGGTGGGGTCAACCTAGAGGAAATTACAAAAATAGGGGATGTCCCTAAAAAATGTAAAGGGGAGCACAAGTTCCACATTTAGTTGTAATACACTAAAAGGGCGAAGCTGGGGCTGGTTTAAAGCACAATAGTGATGTAATGGCTGGCAAAAAGAACCATACTGCCTGCTGGAATTGGAAGTATAAATCTTTTCAGGATGCTTTTGTTTGTTTTTTTCCCAGTGATAGGGTCACTAAAAAAATATAATGATAAAAGCAGATGTCTACGTCAACCACTTGCCGACCAGCTGCTGTCATTATACTGCGGCAGATCAGCACGATCCCATGAACCGTCGTAGCTGTACGTCAGCTCCTTTAAGCGGGATAGCAGGCAAGCACCCACTGCACTGCTGGGGTGCTGATGCGCGTGGGGCCATACGTGATCACAGACATGAGAGGCAGAAAATGGACGTGTGTGTGTAAACACACAAATTCCTATTCAGTGAGGAGAGGAGAGGCAGATCGTGAGTTCCTACTAGCTAGGAACAATGATCTGTCATCTCCTCTAGTCAGTCCCATCCCCCTAAAGTTAGAACACACACTAGGGAACACAGTTAACCCCTTGATCGGCCTCTAGTGTTAACCCCTTCCCTGCCAGTGACATTTACTCAGTAATCAGTGCATTTTTATATCACTGATCGCTGTACATTTGTCAAAGGTCCCAAAAATGTGTCAAAAGTGTCCGATCTGTCCACCATAATGTCGCAGTCCCGATAAAAATCACAGATCACCGTCATTACTAGTAAAAATAATAATAATAATAAAAATGCCATAAATCTTTCCCCTATTTTGTAGACACTATAACTTTTGTTACAAATCAATATATGCGTATTACGGTTGTATTACCAATAATATGTTAAAGAATAAACTGAGGAAAAAACTAAAAAAAAATAAAAATTGGGCATATTTATTATAGCAAAAAGTACAAAATATTGGGGGTTATTTACGAAAAAGCAAATCCACATTGCACTGTGCAAACTACATGGCAAAGTGCACTTGAAATTGCACTGAAAGTGCGGTCGCTGTAGATCCGATGGAGACATGCAAGGAAAATAAAAAACAGCATTTTAGCTTGCACATGATTGGATGATAAACTCAGCAGAGCTTCCCCTCATTTCAGATCTTCCCCTCAGATTTACAGCGACTGCACTTCCAAGTGCTCTTTCAGTGCAATTTCAAGTGCACTTTGCACTTGTAGTTTGCACTTGTAGTGCAAAGTGGATTTGCCTTTCGTAAATAACCCCCATTGTTTTTTTCTAAATTTTTATTTATTGCGCAAAAAATAAAAACCGCAGAGATGATCAAATACCACCAAAAGAAAGCTCTATTTGTGCAAAAATTATTTTTTGTTTGGTACAGTTTCGCACGACCGCGCAATTGTCAGATAAAGCGTTGCAGTGCCTTATCCCAAAAAATGGCCTGGTCATTGAGCAGCCAAATCTTCTGGGCTGAAGGGGTTAAATGGATTTTCATTCCAAATTCATTACACAGCTAACTAACAAAATGATACAATGTAAAACCTGCTTTTAAAATCAGAATAAGAACAGAAGTCTCAGTGCTGTATATTTTCAGGCATACATACTGTAAAAGTTGTACATGGCAACCTTCAAGTGTGGCCTTGCTCTAGCGGGTAGAGTCTAACCTTTGAGCACCAATGGTATACACCTTTCATTAAATAAAAGTGATAAAATTGCACCTACATTAATATGACTTATGTAAGGGAATATAACCAGGGAAAACCCCTCCAATGATACACCAGGTCAAACCAACAGATGCATCTGTTGGTGTAATCTAATTTGTTATTGGAGGTGTTTTTTTGGTGATATGTCCCAATAAGTCACTTTATTGTAAGTGTAATTTTATCATTTTTTTAAAGAAAATTTTATTTTTATCTGCATGATTCAGTGAGCTCTGTTGAGTTTATAGCTTCTTAGATCATTCAGAATTTAATGACAGTGCATTCCTATGGACTTGTATGGGAAGACAAAACCTGTTTGCAACAAACAAAAGTCCATCAGCAAAGGGTGCCGTATCAGAGGAATGTCTGCCTCCCTATCCTTTTTTTTTACTCTTTATGCTTTGAAAAAAACATGTGATCTTCATGAGATCTTGTTAGATGTTAGGGCATTGTATCATTAGTCTTAAGCCTAGTACACACTATGAGAAAATTGGAAGACAGATCATTAGATTTTTCACGAAAGTGCATTTCATGATGTAGTTGAAATGGTATTGACAATGGTATGCAAAAATAGCTATGCACTAGCATATTAGAAGAGGAAGTGTAGATTGTTCTATATTTCTGAGCATGCATTTTTTTCTATTTGATTATTTCCGTACAATTACTGTAGACATTAAACGAAAATTGCACATTGTGTTCACTTACGATAAAAAATGTCTAGCTTGTACCTTTAGTTTTTGTCGTCCGAAAAGTCGTAATGGGCTGTCGAAAGCACTATACTAAGGATCAGATAATCGATCACTGTCACTTACAAAACATTAAACACATAACTGCAGCATTCGCAGAGTCAGGCCTGCGAAAACTAACTTTTTTTTTTTGGTAGAGAAGTCAGCAAAGTGGATGATCAAGTCTTTATTTATTTATAAAGTCCAGAGTGTAGCGCTGAGAATATGTGTAGAAATAAGATTGGAGATTATCCAAACATGTGAAAATCCATCTCAAAATCAGACCAACAACGTGAAACAACGAAAAAAATGTGAAAAAAATTCCGCCCAAGTTCAGTGCACAAGATGAACCAGAAAGGTGAATAATCCAAATTTTGTAATTTCGATCTGCTTACCAGAACCAAGTTGTCAATAAGCGATGTGGTCAAAAGGTGGCAGGTGAGACTTGATCAAAGCGACAAATGAAGACCAGATCCAGACTCCTCCAATAGATATTAGATGACAGGATTCGCAAAACCAGGTAGATGGAATATGCTAAAGAAATCTCCCACAGGGTGAAGGAAGAAAGCAACCAATAGTGAAGCCCGCAAAGTAAAATCAAAGATTTTATTGTATACAGTCTACTTACATCAAGAAAGAGACATCAGGGCATATATATAAAGTAACAGGTACACGTGCTTGCATCAGCCAGCCTGACATGTTTCATCCAATGGCGGATATCATCAGAGGCATGGCTGATGCTGCAAGCACGCTAGGTATAAATAATGTGATCCTCAAGTCAGGCTGCCTTGTGATAGGACAGCCTGACTTGATTACAAACTCAAACAGCTGGTGGATAGCACTGCACAAGCGCAGACAGTGCTAACAGGAATCAATAGGAAGCTCTGGAAATCACCAGAGCAACAAATCCCGCAGTACGTGCAGTACGGCATGCGTTCCCGCTCGCGCATGCGCAGCACGGCGTGCGTTCCCGCTCGCGCATGCACGGCATGCGTTCCACCGGCGTGCGCGCCAAAACCACGGCACGCACTGTGCACGTTCCGGTGTACGTCCAGCCGGCGGCGCATGCGCAGAGGGAATGCGCTCCACAGCGGCCCTACAAAAAAACAGAGAGAGCGCAACGTCATATCCGGCAACGGCGGCCGGAAACGAAGCCAGCGCTCAGTGCCAAATGTGTCTCTATACACAGGAACCAGACCTGAGAAAGCCCAACCAGCAGGGGGCACAAACCCAGCAACTGTGAAAAAGGAACGCAAATATTTACAATGAATCATTTAGTTGGCCCAACATTATTATAATCTTGACACAAGTAAACAATATTTTAGGAGTATATATCAGAAATATGGGCATTAAAAACGCCCTGTCTATTTCTATATAAAAACAAATATAGGTATCATGTATACATACACATAAAATTAACTATAGTATATGAATGAAAAAATATATATATAGCAGGAAAAAAAGGGAGGCTCTCTGTTCATGCATCTAATTATCGTGTGTATGCGATTATGTTTTATCAATAGAGCAGACACTGCCCACTATTGACCGCTCCAATTATATATAAGAATAAAAGGATAAAAAGATAATACATATATTAAAATAAAAGTAAAATGTAGTAAGCACTAACTGTTATTAATGAAACAATTTACGTCCCAATCGACGTTCATGCCGGAAGGGTTGTAACATTTTGGGTCATAAATCCAACGAGATTGCTCCGGATAAACCCCTAAGCAAATTTGGGGCTTTTATTGATGTACAGAAGTACATTAGAAAGGTCAACATAAAAAGACATTTTTTGTCTCAGGCCACTGCTGCTTCTGCCATTAGAGAAAGTGTTGGAGTAAGACATTCAGGTCTCTCCAACGCTTCTCTCTTTAACCCACCTGGTTTTATACCACCGTCGGTTTCTGTATTTAAAGAATTGGTATTGAAAGATATCGACACTTTAAAAATTAAGCGGAGTTATAAAGACTCACACTTTCGTGAAGGTCTTGATTCCCTCAAAAATAGAGATGATATCATTATCCGCCCCGCTGATAAAGGGGGCGGGATAGTGGTAATGGATAAAAGTGCATATATTGGGGAAATGGGTAGGATATTGTCTGATACTGATACCTACCTCCCATTAAATCATGACCCCATATTCAAATATAAAAAATCACTTTCTATTCTCGTTGAGGCTGGCTATCGAAATAATCTCCTTAATGAAAAAGAAAGAGACTTTCTAATCCCCGCAGCTCCCACGAAGCCTATTATGTATTTTCTACCAAAAATACATAAGAGTCTTGTCAATCCCCCTACGAGACCCATTATTAGCGGTCTGGACTCTATAACTTCGAGAGTTGGGAAATATATTGACGTTTTTTTACAACCTCTAGTAGTGGGCACTCCATCTTTCATTAAAGATTCCGCCCAGGTAATTCGCTCTTTGGAGAGTTTGCAGTGGAGGGATGGCTACATCATGGCCACCGCTGATGTGGCCTCCCTCTACACTATTATTTCCCATCAAGACGGTTTAGAGGCAGTTGAATCGTTTCTGATGAGAGACACTAATTTAATTCCCTCTCAGAGGGAATTTATTTTGGATTTATTGAAATACGCCATGACCCACAATTATTTTTGGTTCGGGGGCACACATTATCTCCAAAATAGAGGAGTTGCCATGGGCGCAAAGTTTGCGCCCAGTATGGCTAATTTGTTCATGGCCAAGTGGGAGGAGGACGTCGTCTATACCAACAGAAGACCGTAATTGGTCTTCTGGGGTCGATATATAGACGACGTCCTCCTCCTATGGGATGGTGGTCAAACATCACTCAATGACTTCATGCAGTGTCTCAATAATAATAGCTTGGGAATTGTCTTACAGTATGAAAGTAGTACCGAAAAAATTCACTTTTTGGATTTAAATATACAAGTGATAAACGGTGCGTTCCATACTACTACATTCTTTAAGGATACAGATAGAAATGGCTATATTGGGCTTGGAAGTTGTCATCATCCCTCCTGATTGAGGTCTGTGCCCAAGAGCCAATTTCTTCGTTTACGACGAAACTGTACCCTTAAAGATGATTTTCTCACACAATCAGAGACTTTGAAACAAAAGTTTATGGAGAAGGGTTATTCATCTAGTGATCTGAATGTAGTTATCAATCAGGTGGCTGATATGGACTAAAATAATATACTTCATAAGAACAAGAGTATAGCAAGTAATAAGATTGATTACAATTTTTCAATGGTTACTACGTATTCACACCAATATCGGGATATTAAGAAAATCTTCTCCAAACATTGGGGAGTCCTCAGGAACGATAAGATTTTAGGTCCAGTACTTTCAGACAAACCACAGGTCATCTTTAGAGGTGTTCCCCCTTTAAAACTCCAGGTTGCACCTAATATTTTAGATGCCCCAAATAGAGTGTCTTTCTTTCAAAAAACTAAAGGTTACCACCCTTGTCGATATTGTAACGTTTGTAGTGTCAATAAAGACAAGAGTAGAAAGATCTGTCAGTTCAAATCATATGCCACTGGTAGAGTGTTTGATATCAACACCTTTATCACTTGTACCTCATTAAATGTGGTATATCTTTTGATTTGTCCTTGCGGCCTACAATACGTAGGCCGCACGACACGAGCGATGCATGTTAGAGTGAGTGAACATATCGCTAACATTAGGAAAGGTTTTCCAAAGCATACCGTGTCAAGACACTATTTGGAGTGTCATAATCAGAATCCCAATGGGACGATCTTTATAGGGATCGATAGATTTAATCCTCATTGGCGTGGTAGCATGGCTAAATGAGAAATATCCAAGATTGAGACTCGTTGGATTTATGACTTAAAATGTTACAACCCTTATTGATTGGGACGTAAATTGTTTCATTAATAACAGTTAGTGCTCACTACATTTTACTTTTATTTTAATATATGTATTATCTTTTTATCCTTTTATTCTTATATATAATTGGAGCGGTCAATAGTGGGCAGTGTCTGCTCTATTGATAAAACATAATCGCATACACACGATAATTAGATGCATGAACAGAGAGCCTCCCTTTTTTTCCTCTCTGGCATGCATATGTTTTATCACATATATGCTATATATATTTTTTTAGAAATATACATGAACAAAATATTGTTTACTTGTGTCAAGATTATAATAATGTTGGGCCAACTAAATGAAGTGCTATCCACCAGCTGTTTGAGTTTGTAATCAAGTCAGGCTGTCCTATCACAAGGCAGCCTGACTTGAGGATCACATTATTTATACCTAGCGTGCTTGCAGCATCAAGGGTGTTCCCCCTTTAAAACTCCAGGTTGCACCTAATATTTTAGATGCCCCAAATAGAGTGTCTTTCTTTCAAAAAACTAAAGGTTACCACCCTTGTCGATATTGTAACGTTTTTAGTGTCAATAAAGACAAGAGTAGAAAGATCTGTCAGTTCAAATCATATGCCACTGGTAGAGTGTTTGATATCAACACCTTCATCACTTGTACCTCATTAAATGTGGTATATCTTTTGATTTGTCCTTGCGGCCTACAATACGTAGGCCGCACGACACGAGCGATGCATGTTAGAGTGAGTGAACATATCGCTAACATTAAGAAAGGTTTTCCAAAGCATACCGTGTCGAGACACTATTTGGAGTGTCATAATCAGAATCCCAATGGGACGATCTTTATTATATATGTTTTTAATTTTATGTGTATGTATACATGATACCTATATTTGTTTTTATATAGAAATAGACAGGGCGTTTTTAATGCCCATATTTCTGATATATACTCCTAAAATATTGTTTACTTGTGTCAAGATTATAATAATGTTGGGCCAACTAAATGATTCATTGTACATATTTGCGTTCCTTTTTCACAGTTGCTGGGTTTGTGCCCCCTGCTGGTTGGGCTTTCTCAGGTCTGGTTCCTGTGTATAGAGACACATTTGGCACTGAGCGCTGGCTTCATTTCCGGCCGCCGTTGCCGGATATGACGTTGCGCTCTCTCTGTTTTTTTGTAGGGCCGCTGTGGAGCGCATTCCCTCTGCGCATGGTTTTGGCGCGCACGCCGGTGGAACGCATGCCGTGCATGCGCGAGCGGGAACGCACGCCGTACTGCGCATGCGCGAGCGGGAACGCATGCCGTACTGCACGTACTGCGGGATTTGTTGCTCTGGTGATTTCCAGAGCTTCCTATTGATTCCTGTTAGCACTGTCTGCGCTTGTGCAGTGCTATCCACCAGCTGTTTGAGTTTGTAATCAAGTCAGGCTGTCCTATCACAAGGCAGCCTGACTTGAGGATCACATTATTTATACCTAGCGTGCTTGCAGCATCAGCCATGCCTCTGATGATATCCGCCATTGGATGAAACATGTCAGGCTGGCTGATGCAAGCACGCGTACCTGTTACTTTATATATATGCCCTGATGTCTCTTTCTTGATGTAAGTAGACTGTATACAATAAAATCTTTGATTTTACTTTGCGGGCTTCACTATTGGTTGCTTTCTTCCTTCACCCTGTGGGAGATTCTTTAGCATATTCCATCTACCTGGTTTTGCGAATCCTGTCATCTAATATCTATTGGAGGAGTCTGGATCTGGTCTTCATTTGTCGCTTTGATCAAGTCTCACTCTTTAACCACTTGCTTACTGGGCACTTAAACACCCTTCCTGCCCAGACCAATTTTCAGCTTTCGGGGGGTCTCACACTTTGAATGACAATTACTCAGTCATGCAATACTGTATCCAAATTAATTTTTTGTCCTTTTTTTTCCCACAAATAGAGCTTTCTTTTGGTGGTATTTTATCACCTCTGGGTTTTTATTTTTTTTTTGCGCTATAAATGAAAAAAGACCGAAAATTTTTGAAAAAAAAAGCACATTTTTCTTTGTTTCTGTGATAAAATTTAGCAAATTATAAATTTTTCTTCATAAATTTTGGCCACAATTTATACTGCCACATATCTTTGGTAAACATAACCCAAATTAGTGGATATTATTTGGTCTTTGTGAAAGTTACAGACTCTACAAGCTGTGGTGCAAATTATACAAAATTGATCACACCTGATGTACTGGTGGATCTCATTTCTTGTGACCCGAACAAGCCAGGAAAGTGCAAATACCCCCCAAATGACCCCTTTTTTGAAAGTAGACATTCCACGGTATTTAGTAAGAGGCATGGTGAGCTTTTTTTATGTTGTCATTTTTTTCCCACAATTCTTTGCAAAATGAATTATTTTTTTATTTTTTATTTTTTTCCACAAAATTGTCATTGTAATAGGTTATTTCTCTCACATAGCATGTGTATACCACAAATGACACCCCAAAATAAATTCTGCTACTCCTCCTGAGTATTATGATACCACATATGTGGGACTTTTACACAGCCTGGCCACTTAGAGAGGCCCAAAATGCAGGGATCGCCATCACGTGTTCTAGGAGCATAAATTACACATTTAACTTGTTGACTACCTATTACACTTTTGAAGGCCCTGGAGCACCAGGACAATGACACATGACACTGACGTGGCACTGATGACAGGTGGCACTGATACGTGGCACTGATGACACGTGACACTGATGTGGCACTGATGACAGATGACACTAGTATGGGGCACTGATGACACGTGACACTGATGATAGATGGCACTAATACGGGGCACTGATGACACGTGACACTGAAAGATGGCACTAATATGTGGCACTGGTGACAGATGGCACTTATACGTGGCACTGATATCATGTGGCACTAATACGTGGCACTGATGCAGTTACCAGAGGGTATGAAGAGGAGTCAGGTGGGAAAATCGCAGACAGGTAGAGCGACTTTGGTAACTGCACTGATCTTCCCTGCAACACAAAGTCGCAAAGACTCCCCTCTTCTCTTAAACACTGGACTACATTGCCTAACTGAACTTTAATTCTGCCTTACTAAGAATTTGAAACTACTGTCTATATTTGTT
Organism: Lithobates sylvaticus; assembly: GCA_028564925.1. Classification (NCBI taxonomy): domain Eukaryota; kingdom Metazoa; phylum Chordata; class Amphibia; order Anura; family Ranidae; genus Lithobates; species Lithobates sylvaticus. Next base: position 280,982,247 of record CM053028.1, read on the forward strand.
TTTGAAAGTTTCACTTATTTTGTATTATGCTGCCCTGAACAAAATCTAACATTTAACCTTATTCTGTTGCCCCCTCTTGCACTGCACTCTGTCCAGGCCAGTTGTAAAACCCCACCCCACACTAGCCTGGTTTTATCAGCTTCTTATTGAATAATTTTGAATCATCCCCCCACACCTTTCCCAGTATAAATGTAGTTAATTTCTTGGGATGGCTGGTGAGGGTTTAGGCTGGTCACTCATGCACAAAGTGTCACGCCGGCAACAAGTGTTTGGCACTTGTACACGGGCACTTTGACTGCTACAAAAAAAAGTAAGTGTAGACATTATTGTTCCACAGCTATTTGGCAGGAAGTTCCTCTTAATACTCTAACTTTCCTCTGTTAGCTTCTCCCCACCCTCCAACATGCTCACTCTAATCTTTGTTATAACTTTCTCTCTCCTCAAACTCTCATTTCTTTATCCCTCCTCTCCAGCCCCAACCTTTACATATCTCCCTCTCTTCTGCCCACTCAATATCACTCCACTTACCACCTCCTGCTCATTCTAAGCCCACACAGTATCACCACGTCCATTCCACCACAGCATCTGACCTCCTATAAATCCTACTCCTGCTTTACCACCTCCACCCTCCTACTACTCTTAATGTCTGGGGACATCGCACCATACCCCGGCCCTCCCACACCAAATTCTCACCCCCAAAATTGGCTGTCTACCTCCTCCAACAGTCGTAACTCCCACATTCTCATCCCAATTACCCTGATTCCACAAGTTGGCCCCCCTCTTTCATGTGCCCTCTGGAATGCCCACTCAGTCTTCAACAAACTAGCTTCTATCAATGACCTTTTTCCTCTCCAAATCCCTTAATCTATTTGCTATAACCAAAACCTGGCTCCAGGAATTCGACACCACCTCTCCAGCTGCCCTGTCCCTCAGGGGCCTCCTTTGGACTCACCCCACCAGACCCAGTGGACGAAAAGGAGATGGTGTCGGAATTCTCCTCTCCCCACAATGCACCTTCCAGGTACTTCCCACACCTCCCTCTCTTTCCCCCTGCTCTTTCTAAATGCACTGCATTCGTCTTTTCTCTCCAGTTTGTCTGATGGTCGCAGTCATTTATCGGCCTCCTGGACCAGTGTCAGGCTTTCTGGATGACTTCTCTGCATGGCTACCCTATTTTCTCTCATCTGAAGTGCCTGCCATCATCCTAGGTGACTTTAACATTCCAATCAATGTTAATACTGCTACCACTTCTAAACTACTCAACCTAACCTCCTCTTTTAACCTAACACAATGGACAAAAACCACCACTCACTCCAACGGTAACACTCTCGACCTCGTATTATCCCATCGCTGCACTCCCTACTTCTCTAACACACCCTTTCCTCTCTCTGATCACAATCTTATCCGTTTCACACTCTCCTTGTCTCCCACATCCAATGCTGCCAATCCACAAACCACTATCCGCAGAAACCTTCACAACCTCAACCCTTCCCTTCTTCACTCTGCTACTGATGGCCTTTATGACAAAATCGCACCCCGTCCTGCCCAGACCTAACCACTTCCATCTTCAACAACACGCTGCCATCTCCCTAGACTTACTTTCTCCTCTTTCTACACGCAGAACCAGGCCCCATCTGCCACAACCATGGCAAACAGACGACACCAGAAGTCTCAAAAGACACAGCCATGCTCTGGAGCAAGCATGGCGTAAATCTAAGTCCCAGCAAGACTTTACCTAAATCTGCCCTTCTCAAATACAACTCCTGCCTCCACACTGCTAAACAAACCTATTAAACACTCTCATCAAAACCCTCTCATCCAAACCTTGTCAACTCTTTTCTACCCTTAATTCCTTACTTCACCCCCCACTGCCCCCACCCACCAACTTGCTTACCGCTCAACAGATTGCCAACCATTTCAATAGCAAAATCGACACAATTCACAAGGACATATCCAGCATTCAAATCCCTCCCCTACCCAACACATAGGGTCCAACACCACACTCAATACTCTCCTCTTTTTGCCCAGTTACCACAGATGAAGTTGATAAACTCCTCTCCATGGCCCACCTCGCTACCTGTTCCCTGGACCCTGTCCCCTCACAATTACTGCGACCACCTTGCCACTCTATCCTCAACTCCCTAACCCACATCTTCAACCTCTCCCTCTCCTCCAGCACCTTTTCTTCCCCGCTTAAACATGCACTGGTTACCCCCATACTCAAAAAACCCTCACTAGACCCCACCTGTTTGAATAACTTAAGACCCATCTCCCTGCTCCCGTTTGCCTCCAAGCTCATTGAACGCCTTGTCCATGACCAAATGAGTCGCTACCTCATGGACAACAACCTTCTTGACCCCCTACAGTTTGGCTTCCGCCCACAACATTCTACTGAAACTGCCCTACTAAAACTCACCAATGACCTACTAACTGCTAAAACCAACGGCCACTACTCCATACTCATACTTTTAGACCTCTCTGCTGCCTTTGACACAGTTGACCACCTGCTCCTCCTCAGCAAATGACACTCCCTTGGCCTCCGTGATTCTGCTTTATCCTGGTTCTCCTCCTACCTATCTAGGCGCACTTTCAGTGTCACTTACAACTTCATCTCCTCCGCTCCCTTTCCTCTTTCTGTTAGGGTACCCCAAGGCACCCTTGGGCCCCTCCTATTCTCGCTGTATACCTCTTCCCTGGGCCAGTTGATAACCTCCTATGGTTTCCAATACCACCTCTATGCCGACAACACCCAGATCTATCTCTCCACTCCTCAACTAACCCCCTCGATCTCCTCACGGATCTCAAACTTACTGAATGACATATCGGTGTGGATGTCACACCACTTCCTCAAACTCAATCTTTCTAAAACTGAGCTTGTTATATTTCCTCCTTTACAGCCCCCCCCCCCCTGTGACTTCACCATTAATATCAACAACACAACCATTGGTTTCTCCACACATGCCAGGGTCCTGGGTGTAATCCTTGACTCTGACCTCTCCTTCAGCCCCCATATCCAATCACTGGCTAAATCCTGCTACCTTCACCTCCACAACATCTCCAGAATTTGACAATTCCTAACTAATGACACCACAAAGCAACTCATTCACTCCTTGATTATTTCCCGCCTTGACTACTGCAACTCTCTCCTTAATGGCCTACCCTTAAGCAGGCTATCCCCCTTCAGTCTATTATGAATGCTGCTGCTAGACTAATACACCTCACAAATCGATCCATGACTGCCGCCCCTCTGCCAATCCCTTCACTGGCTTCCCCTACCCCACCGTGTAAAATTCAAAATGCTAACCATAACATACAAAGCCATCCAAAACATCGCCCCCATCTACATCACCAACCAGATATCGCCCTAAACGTCCCCTCCGCTCCTCCCAGGACCTCCTGCTCTCTAGCTCCCTTGTTACCTCCTCCCATGCTCGTCCCATCAAGTCATTCTCTGCAGCTATTACCTTTTGTACCACCACCCCGTCCCTTTAGAATGTAAGCTCTACGAGCAGGGCCCTCCTGTACCTTTTTTGTATTTTTGATTCAGTCGCTAACAGTCAGGAGCTTTTTTACCTGTAAATCTCAAAAAAAATAGTTGTCGTTTTATTGTTCTCTCTCTATTCTCTCTCTATTGTTGCTCTTTTTTTACTCCATTCTATTCTGCAATGTTTTATTATGTTTTATCATGCTTGCTTTTCAGGTGTAATTTTGTTTACTGTGTTTTAGTGTTACCATTTTTTTGTTTTCAGGCGCCATTCAGTTGCAGCGTGGATTTATTTATCTTGACAGCAACAGTGTTTGCTCCCACGATACATAAAGACGCGACTCCAACGCTGTAGGAGGTGATTTCACCACCACAGTTAAAAAAAAGAGCATATATGCCGAAGCATGGGGGCAGCAGGGGCGGAGGAGCGATTGGCTCCTAATGCTGCGTACATACGGTCGAAATTCCGACAGAGCCTTGTTTACATGGCATAACTTTTGTGGGAGGATGCCCCCATGCTTCGGCATATATAAATGGTGCACATCATTAGAAGTGGGTGGATGAAGGGAGGTATTCTAATGGTGGGCTTAGCCCCCATTGCGACACCCCTATTTTGAAGGAAGAAACTACATCCGAACCAAAAATAGTTATGTGTAACTGCATATTTCAACAGATCCATGATAAACTCCTTTTGAATCAAACTCAAGGATGAGTCCTTATCCAGATAATATGATACTGCGGATAAGCCAATTTCATGAGGAATGATGAAAGTCACATTTCCCTATCAAGTTAATGTCAGACTTGGTGTCCTTAACATATGAGGGCATTTGTCTCATTCGTCTCACCAATGGCTGCAAAAATGTGTCAATATATTTGCCAACCCAGGATGTGACAGAGTCAATTCCACTGACTATGGGGCGTCCCGGTGGGCAAACTGGATTCTTTTGGACCTTAGGCAAAGAATAGATGATTGGTGTCCTCAGAGACGAAGGAACCAAAAATGAAAATTCCTTTTTATTGACAATGCCCTGTGCATAACCCCTATCAACCAACTTCACCAACTCCTTTTTTGTACAAGCACACAGGGTCCCTCCTCGTGGAATGTATTTTTCATGGTCACTAAGAATGTTGTTCATTTCTGTCACATAATCTTTCTTGTCCAACACAACAATGCCCCCCCCCCCCTTGTCCGCGGGCCTAACTATCAAACCCTTACGATCGCACAATTGTTGCAACCCACTTTCCAGAGGATCCTGCATTTTGATGTTTTTCACCCTGACTTTATACAGGTCTCTGAGAACAACATCCTTAAAAACCCTCATCGAGAAGGCCATTCCTCCTGGGGGGCGGGTTAAAAAGTGAGGTATTGGAAAGACAATAAGATTTAATATCTGAGGATATCAATATTCCTTCTTTGATAGGGTTGGACAAAAAGTATCTCTTGATGTTCATTTTTCTAATTTATTTTTGTACATCCATAAATGTCTGGAACTTGAGACGTTTGGGAGGGGCAAATTTCAAACTTTTATCTAACATCTTTTTTTTCTTCTTCAGAGAGAACCTGCATGCTTAAATTGTATATACTGTCACCTGTTATGCCACGTACACACGATCGGACTTTCCGGCGGGATTGTACGCTGGACTAGAGTCCGCCGGACAATCCGACAGTGTGTGTGCTAGTCCGCGGGACTTTTGAAATGAACGGACTTGCCTTACACACGGAAGAAAGTCCGTTCACTTAGAACGTGACTCCAGGTAGACGGGACTAGCGAAGGAAGTGAATGCCGCCGCCTCAATCGGCGACATTGACCCCTCGCTAGCTTAATCACCTGGTATAGATTTAAAGGGAAATCCCTACATCATACCCCATACTCATTCACATAGGGTGGGGGACCGGTATCTGGGGGCCCTCTTATTAAAGGGGGCTCCCGGATTCCGATAAGCCCCCTGCCCGCAGACCCTGACAACCAACGGCCAGGGTTGTCGGGAAGAGGCCATTGTCCTCATCAACATGGGGACAAGGTGCTTTGAGGTGAGGGGGCTGCAGTGCCCCTTTCCCCAGGGCACCCCCCATGTTGAGGGCATGCGGTCTGGTACGGCTCAGGAGGGGGGGGCGCTCGCTCTTCCCCACCCCCTTTCCTGACCGGCAAGGCTGCGTGCTCGGATAAGGGTCTGATATGGATTTGGGGGGACCCCCATGCCGTTTTTTCGGCGTAGGGATTCCCTTTAAATCCATACCAGGTGACGGGGCTAGCGGCGACATTGACTTCTTTCGCTAGTCCCGTCTACCTGGAGTCACATTCTAATTGAACAGACTTTACTCCGTGTGTGGGGTAAGTCCGTTCATTTCAAAAGTCCCGTGGACTTCTGTCAAAACTCCGGTGGATTGTCCGCCGGAAAAGTCCGGGCATGTGTGGGAAAGTCCACACGTTCGGAAAGTCCGCCGGACAATCCGCCGAAAAGTCAGATCGTGTGTACGTGGCTTTACTCTCTTTTTATTTTTCTCTTTTATTTGCCTCCCCCCTCTCCTTGTCCCCTTATTCCTTGGTAACCTTGTCCCTGTTGTGAAAAATCCCCATTTATCCCTATTAAACTTCTTTTTCTCTTTTATTTTTTGTTCATTTTCCTTTTCTAGGTTTTTCTTTAAATTGGTTGAACACTCCTTATATTCCTCACTGTCTTTAAAAGGGAGCAATTTATCTTTGATTTCCTTGATCTGGGAATCTATATTGGGCAATTTTTGTTTTGCCTTATCTTTTAAAAAATCTAAACCTGCTTCATTAAAATACTTAAACGATTCCTCCAATTTCATCTCGCCCTAGGAACCATTTTATCAGAAAGATATTGTTCAAAAAACTGGGCATGTAGTTCAGACACTAAGAGGTTTTTCAGTCTGACAAAAAGACCCCCTATGTCACGGTCATCCCCTTAAGAGACGACAAAGACCCCATCTGTGATCACTTTACAAGAAGCTCTGTAATCAAAGACATCCATCTTAAACAGATATACAGGATCTATCAAAAATGATTACACCCCTCACATTTTGTAAATATTTTATTATATCTTTTCATGTGACAACACTGAAGAAATTACACTTACACTTTGCTACAATGTAAAGTAATACAGCTTGTATAACAGTGTAAATGTGCTGTCCCCTCAAAATAACGCAACACACAGCCGTTAATATCTAAACCGCTGGCAACAAAAATTTTATATTAGAAGGACGCAACCGCAGGGGTCTGATATCGGACATTTACAAAATTATAAACAAATACCAATTCCTAACTAAAGGCAAACACTCATATATGTGCAAGTGGGAGAAGGAGTTGGGCGAAGAGCTCCCAATGGAGGCATGGCAGGCGGTCTGGAGGCAAGCAACCAAAACCTCTATATGCACTCTATATAAGGAAAACTCCTACAAAATTCTCTTCTGTTGGTACCAGACCCCTGCCATACTCCATAAAATATACCCCTCCACCCCGGACAGGTGTTGGCGCTGCCAACGACAGAAAGGGACACTTTTCCACATATATTGGGCATGCCCACTCATAACCCCTTTCTGGGAATCCACCCGACAGCTCCTGATACGGCTATTTGAGATGCCCATAATGTTCACTCCTAAACTCTTCCTGCTAGGCCTGTCCCAACCAAAATTATCCAAGCCTAGCAAGAAACTGCTCAGGCACATATTGACGGCGCGAGGTGCCTAATAGCCCTTAACTGGAAATCCCCCATCCCACCCTCTCAAGAGGCCCTATACTCCAGGGTTAAAGACGTTGAACTCATGGAAAAAATGACGGCCAGGATCCGACAAAAACTGGACGAACACAACGAAGTCTGGGAGAGGTGGCATCTGCGGGAGGACTAAGGCAAGCCATCGTGGCAGTTGAGGTGAGAACGTATCTACACCCCCTCTCTTCTTATTCCCCCCCCCATACCCCCCCCCCATCTTTTCCCAACCTTTTCTTCACCCTCTCTTCTCACTTTCTTCCCCCCCCCTTTTCTTTTCCTACCATCTGTAAAGCAGACCAAACCTGCATGTTTTACATAAACGTCACCATAGGTGCTATATGCTAAAGATCTAACCCCCTGCATCTTTGTAGTGGGAACGCTGTTTTAGAAAATAATGTTGCACCTACGGGCACACCCATGGACTGATTACAACGCGCATGAAGCATATATCTTGACTATGGGAGCTCTTTTCTGCTAAAATGTATGTAAAGTTACATAACCTGTTTGAATTGTTGTGTGTTTTGGAAAAAAAAAATACACCAATTATTTTCCAGCACTGCACCATTATTTTCCAGCACTGCCTCTCTTGGGCATGGAGTTCACCAGAGCTTCACAGGTTGCCACTGGAGTCCTCTTCCACTCCTCCCTGACGACATCACGGAGCTGGTGGATGTTAGAAACCTTGCGCTCCTACACCTTCTGTTTGAGGATGCCCCACAGATGCTCAATAGTGTTTAGGTCTTTGAGACATGCTTGGCCAGTCCATCACCTTTACCCTTAGCTTCTTTAGCAAGGCAGTGGTCGTCTTGTTTGGGGTCGTTATCATGTTGGAATACTGCCCTGCACCCCAGTCTCCGAATGGAGGGGATCATGCTCTGCTTCAGTATGTCACAGTACATGTTGGCACTTATGGTTCCTTCAATGAACTGTAGCTCCTCAGTGTCGGCAGCACTCATGCAGCCCCAGACCAGAACACCCCCACCACCATGCTTGATTGTAGGCAAGACACACTTGTTTTTGTACTCCTCACCTGGTTGACACCACACACGCTTGACACCATCTGAACCAAATAATGTTATCTCGTTCTCATCAGACCAGAGGAGATGGTTCCAGTAATGTCCCTAGTCTGCTTGTCTTCAGCAAACTGTTTGAGGGCTTTCTTTTGCATCCTCTTTAGAAGCAGCTTCCTTCTGGGACAACAGCCATGCGGACCAATTTGATGCAGTTTGCGGTGTATGGTCTGAGCAGTGACAGGCTGATGCCCCCACCCCTTTAAACTCTGCAGCAATGCTGGCATCACTCATATGTCTATTTCCCAAAGACAACTTCTGTATATGACGCTGAGCATGTGCACTCAAATTCTTTGGATTCCTGTTCTGAGTGGAACCTGTCCTGTTAAACCGCTGTATGGTCTTGGGTACCGTGCTGCTGCTCAGTTTCAGGGTCTTAATCTTCATATAGCCTAGGCCATCTTTATGTAGAGCAACAATTCTTTTTTTCAGATCCTCAGAGTTCTTTGCCATGAGGTGCCATGTTGAACTTCCAGTGACCAGTATGAGAGAGTGAGAGTGATAACACCAAATTTAACACACCTGCTCCCCATTCACACCTGAGACCTTGTAACACTAACAAGTCACATGACACCAGGGAGGAAAAATGGCTAATTGGGCCCAATTTGGACATTTTCACTTAGGGGTGTACTCACTTTTGTTGCCAGTGGTTTAGACATTAATGGCTGTGTGTTGAGATATTTTGAGGGGATAGCAAATTTACAATATTGTACAAGCTGTACACTCACTACTTTACACTGTAGCAAAGTGTAATTTCTTCAGTGTTATCACATGAAAAGGTATAATAAAATATTGATGAGGGGTGTACTCACTTTTGTGAGATACTGTAACCCCACCCAAAACACAGCTGCAGTAAATTAATATAAAAAATGGATGTGAAAACGAAAGTAAACTGCGCTTGTGTAAACATAATAAACTTGTTTATAGCAGCACCACTGACGTGAGATATGATCACATAAATAATGAATGTACAGTCTATATGGTATGCCTTTAATCTACATGTGAAGAAATGCTTCCTAACAATGTATAAAACCTACTACTGAAAAACTTAAATTTACAAAGAAAACATGCTGTTTAATGGTTTTACCCCCTTCATGACCAGTGCACTTTTTGCTATTCATCACTGTGCTAATTTAACTGGCAAATGCTCAGTAACTGTATCAAAATTAAATGTACAGTATATACTTTTTTTCACACAAATAATGGTTTCTTTTGGTCATATTTTATCATCACTTGGTTTTAAATGTTTCATTATATGTAGCACCCGCTAGTGTGCTACTAGCGGTAGTGCAGATCAATTATAATAATAATAATTAAATCTCCAGTGTGAGTCAGTCGGGGAGACTGGGAACAAGAAGTAGCAAGGTAGTGAGGTAGCAGCCAGGTGGGCTATAATTTCTGTGGAAAGAAGAGCTGGGACCAGTGTCTACAGGAAAGCAGGTGGTTTTGCAGGAAGCAAGGGAACCCCCAGATCCTTGGCCTCCCTTATGTGAATGAGTATGGGGTACATTGTACCCCTTCCCATCCACCAAAATTAAAACAAAAAAGAAGTGTAGTTACAAAACACAAGATATGGTTTTTGACAAGTCCTTTATTAAAAATCTTGTCTTCTTCCTTTCAGTGTTTCTTCTCCCTTCGGTGTTTATTCTCCCTCCTCTTTCTCCAGTGGTTTCTTCTTCCTCATGTGTTTCTTCTCCCTCCAGTGTTTCTTCTCCCTCTTCTCTCTCCGGTGGTTTCTCCTCCATCCGTTGTCTTCTCCCTCTGGTGTTTCTTCTCCCTTTTTCTCTCTGGTGATGTCTTCTTCGTCCGCATGTGCTAAACATTAATAAATTGACCCCATGTTGAGTATTTTGCAGATCTCATTTTTGTCAGTCCCTGATTGCTAGCCAGGAGCACCTTTTCCCATAGTTACCATTAGGTACCTGTAAAGTTAGTGTCCAAAATGTCCAAAAAACTAGTGAGGAGGGTTTACAGACAATGTATCAGAAGTGGCAGTGATCAGAAAAATTATATTGACACGGTGGTTGGGGGGGGGGGGGGGGGGGGGGTGTTGCTAAACACAATTGCTGTTAGTGACCGGGAGGACTGATCCTGGTAACACTGCGTTTTTAGAGATACTACACTATTGGGGACACAAGTATAGTTTTGACCATGGCCAGGATACGAACCTGGACAGACACTATCCTAGTAATGGGGGTGATTAGTAACTTATAGTGTGACTGTGATAGTGTGGCGGGCAATGAGGGACTAATGCTAACTGACTCTGATGCTGTCTGACTTTGCTAGTGATACTAATGAAGTGATCAGTAATAATACTGTACAATATAAAGCGGTACTTGCTGGGTGACACAGGTGATCAAGAGGGCAATCAAGGGGTTAACTGTGTATAACAAGTGTATGTATGCTGCTTTTACTTACAGATCTGGTTGAGTCTTTCCTTGATCTCCGATCTGAACTGCAAATGAGACCAGAGAGAAAAAACTAGGTAGATCCTGTGTGTTGTCTATACTAACACCCAGATCTCTATGCTGTTGTTGGCCCACAGCCATCAGAGGCTGTAGCCTGCTGATGGCTGTGGGCCAACAACAGCGTGTGCTTGTACCTGTAAACCAGGTACCTCGACACAATGTATTGGTACATTGCGGTGCCTGGGTGAACTGCTGACCAGCAGTAAAAATACTGTTGGCAAGTGGTTAAATTGTTGGTAAATTACAGTTCCTGGCTGCTCCATTTCATTTGTAAACAGAAGGCTGAAGATTTACCACATCCATACCAGGCCCTCATTCTAGACCCACTTTTGGTTTTCGTATGAATTTTAATGGGAAACCCCATACAAAAAGAAAAGAAAAGCCTGGGGTTCCCCCAGAATCCATACCAGACCCTCATTTGAGCACACAGCCTGATAGGCTAGAAAATGGGGGATTAGAGCCATCAATATGGGGAGGGTACCCTGTCAGGGGGGACATCAACTTGTCCCATGTTGGATAGGACAGGGGCTTCTTCCCCACAACCTTTATCGTAATCTGGAAAAAAATAAAAGGGCCCGCGTATCAGTGGCGGCCCACTCATTAGGGGCGCTGCCCCCCTGATCCATGAGCCCAGCCTGAGGCTCTAAGAGCACTCAGAGCACTGCGCCCTGAGCCCACCCACATTTGTGATGTGTGCGGCAGTGGTTGCAGCGGAGAGGAGGAGTAGAGGAGCGGAGAAGGTGGGGCAGCTGGTGGAAGCCAATGAGAGTGCAGTTTCTGGCGGTGACATGGGCAGAGGCAGAGTTGCTTGGAGTCACTGGAGGACTCCGGAGACACACCTGACTCGTCTCCGGTATATTAAGGTGACATGGAGAATATCTTTCCCATATCATACATAACGAAACATCTATTCTACGATTCACGCTGAGCAATCTTTGATACTTTGTATCATGCATCTGTCACACCAAAAAAAAAAAAAGCCCACTGACAGGTTTGATCCCATCATTCACTTGGTGCAAATGTCAGCTCCTGGTCCCTGCAGTGGAGTGTATACGTATATCAAACCAAAGAAATACACAATATAAATACACTTACTGTATATACTGTATGAACACTTTGTAAATTTTATATTGTGTATCTGTTTAACCACCTGAGACCCAGAGTACGTCATATGACGTCTTTTTGGTCTCAGGGGTATATCTGAATGATGCCTGTATGTAGCTACAGACATCATTCAGATATTGCCGGTTTCAGCCGGCGATTCCCTGCACCATAAGAACGATCATAGCGGCTGTTCCGCCGCTTGATCGTTCTTACGGGCGGCGGGAGGGGACACCCCCCCTCCCGCCGCCCTCCGGTGCTTCTACCGACTCACCGCTTCCATCGGTGAGTCGGACTCGGGATCCGCCGGCACCGGATGATGATCATAGAGATTTCCGGCGGACCAGATGGTCGCCGGAGTCTCTATGATCGTTCGGAGGCCGGGCGCGATGTTATGACGTCACGCCCGGCCTCTGCATTCAAAAAACGGCGCCGCCTCCGCTGGGAAGCGGTGATTGTTGTTTTTTTTTTTTTTTTTTTTTTGATTTTAGGCTTCCCAGCCTAGAGGTGAGATGTGGGGTCTTATTGACCTCATATCTCACTGTAAATAGGTCCGATCATGTAATATTCCTATTACAAGGGATGTTTACATTCCTTGTAATAGGAATAAAAGTAATCAAATATTTTTTTTTAAAGTTGTTGAACTAAAAAAATAAAGTAAAATAAACAATAAAAAGAAAAAAAAAAAAATTTAAAGCGCCCTGTCCCCGCGAGCTCGTACGCAGAAGCGAACGCATACGTAAGTCCCGCCCACATATGAAAACGGTGTTCAAACCACACATGTGAGGTATCGCCGCGAACGTTAGAGCGAGAGCAATAATTCTAGCCCTAGACCTCCTCTGTAACTCAAAATATGTAACCAGTAAAAAATGTTAAAGCGTCGACTATGGGGATTTTTAAATACCAAAGTTTGGCGCCATTCCACAAGCGCATGCAATTTTGAAGCGTGACATGTTGGGTATCTATTTACTCGGCGTATCTTCATCTTTCACATTATGCAAAAAAATTGGGCTAACTTTACTGTTTTGTTTTTTTTTAAAGCAGGAAACGTTTTTTTTCTGAAAAAAACGCGTTAGAAAAATTGCTGCGCAAATACTGTGCGAGATAAAAAGTTGCAACGACCGCCATTGTATTCTTTAGGGTCTTTGCTAAAAAAACATATATAATGTTTGGGGGTTCTATGTAATTTTCTAGCAAAAAAATTTGGAATTTTACATGTAGGAGAGAAATGTCAGAATTGGCCTGGGTCTCAGGTGGTTAATATATATCATTATACATTTTTAAAAGAGCGCTACACTATTTAATATTTTAAATTTTTATGTAATACTGTGTTGTAGTGATTTCCCAATTATATTGGTGATTTCACATACATTTTTCATACATTTTCGTATATATCCTTTTATATGTATTTCTTTTATCAGCAGGGGTATTATCTATTCTATATTATATTTGCACTCATGGTGAATGATTGACAGGACAGGACATGTTGCTGTTTTTTTTTTTAAATTTTGGCAGGTTGGCGGGCATTGTTCATCATAATTGATGAGGATGCTTTGCTGGGCGATGTCATTGATGATGGATCTGAGCATACCAGAAGCTTATCCCTAGTGTTTACATACTGGATGTAAAAAAAAGTTTTTTTGCACTATACACTGGAGGTTTTTGGTCATATGATGTAAGATGTTGTAAGCTTTGAGGAGTCATTCATATGGCACAGCACTAATAACCATATAGTTGTGGCTGTACAGACACCTGTAAGGCTTCATCCATCCCCAAGGGTTACCTATCATGTTGAAGCCATGTATGTCACCTAATCGTTGCCATTGCCTGTTAGTCACACAACAAATTTTGTGGCTATTCACTTTTTTTTTTTTTTAATACCCACTATCTACTTAAATTTTTTTAATGCGGTATATTAAATCATGGCATTTTATTTTCTAATACTAATAATGGCTATGAAATGTAAAACAATTGACAATAAAAGTGGTGAGGCCCGGATGGACACAATTGTGTGCATTATGGTTTGGAAAGCAGTGAAATGTTGTATTGATGGTGATAAAGGTTAAGAGGTAAAGCATGTGTATATTAATCTTGCTCTGCAAAAGGTCAACTGCAAACAGTAATCTGACAGTGGTAGATGCCTTAAACATACGCATGTGGTGAATCCTAGTCTAAGACACAGAAATATTGGTAAAGCATGTGGTTTGATGAGAAGTATACTTAGGGTCATACCCCCTACAGCAAGAAACACTTGCTTTTCCAAAGATCAATGCCTGGAGCTTGTAATATGTAACAACAGCTGTACTTGATTACATTATCCCTACTCATTTTAAGCTTGTCAGGGTTGTCAAATGTAAAGTAAGTTATGTGAGTCACTGAGACATATGACTTTTACATGTAGACCCTGAAGAGCTAGAGGTACAATGTGTGTTGTGGTTTAACATCAGTCAGAGAAAGAGTTTAGCAAATTTTGTAAAAAAAGAAAGAAAAAACTCGAAGGCTAGCCTGCAGACCCTTTATTTTTTGTTTTATAATAAATTAAATAGGACCTGATGCAAAAGAAGAGTTACTATTTAAACACAACCATTAAACTAAATTTTCATAATATAGTAGCTACTGTTTTTATACAGAGAGAGAAAAAAGAGAGAGCATCACCTTTTTAAACAATTAGCATAAAGATGGCTTGTGCTTGATGTCCAATCATGTATAATGGGGTGATCTTTTTTTTTTTTATCAATTTTTAAGCTACCTTGTATTTGAAATTGCATAAAATGATTGCTACTCAATAATACAAAATGAGGACAGTTTATGGCTGCACCCAAAAGGGTCTCATAATTACCTCAAAAATCTAGTACTTACGTACAGTACGGGTGTCCAGTACGGGTGTCCTTATACGGTTTACGGTAAATTGTATTTATTTGGTATCTGTTTTTCTTTTTCACAAGTTACTAATTAATTTGTTTTATAAAGTTATTCTTGAGCTATTGATCTCTGTAAACAGCAGGCTTTTTAAAACTGAAGTGTAACCTGTGCCTTGATCCAGTGCTGGGTTTTTCTCTCGATATGGGCTTCTCAGCTTCCAGACAATTGTAGCCCCCACAGCAAATCCCTGCTTACTTTTTGTCTTAAGGGGCTAGTGCACCCGTTGCACCTGTTGCTCAGGGTTCAAGCAATGTGTCTGTACACTAGCTTCTGGACCCCATGTGTCTCCTGAAACTTGTACCCAGCTTCCTGAAGATCCTAGTGACCTGCAGTTTATACCATATACTACTATACTATACTATATATATGACATTATTATTTCCATTTTTTCCTCTGGACTCCTCTGTACTCTTAATGTGTTCTTGTGTTTTTCCAACCTCTTTGGGGTTGATTTACTAAAGGCATATAGACTGTGCACTTTACAAGTGCAGTTACACTCTGTAAGTGCAGTTGCTTCAGAGCTTAGTAAATGATGGGATGTTTCACTTTGCAAAGAATAAAGAAAAAAAAGGTGCAAGGAATATAAAAACAACATTTTAGCTTGCAAATGATTGGATAATGGAAATCAGTAGATCTTTACCACATTTACTAAGTTCTGGGGAAAATGAGTGCAACTGCACTTACAAAGTGCACAGTCTATTTGCCTTTAGTAAATCAACATCTTTGTGTGCCTGTACCTGCATTCCAGCATTCATGGTACTACTTACTCCAAGTAAGCTACAGTCTCTTTCACCAATGTTCTTGTCTGAACTTCCTGCATTATCACACCTGTATACTTTTCTGTATACTTTCTTCTCTTGTGTGCCCTGCATTCTCCTACTTAGACTAGGAGAATGCAGGGAACCCGCCTGCCTTGTGCACTAGTCAGTTTTGTGAATCCTCAGTGCTGTAACAGACTTCATCCTTTGTGTGCCAGTGAATCCAAAACCTCAGTGCTGTAACTGACTTCCTCCTCTGTGACCCAGTGAATCCAGAACCCTGATGCTCTAAGGATAGGAACTTCCCTGCAGCAAATTCCTTCATTCTTTGTGGGGTGCCCTGGAGAATACCAGGTGCTCCATAAACACACCCTCGCCAAATGTGCAGACATTCTGATCCTTCTGGGGTTACATTGTCTTTTTTTTAGACCCTGGCTGCTTCAAAAATGGCTGCACTCACTATTAGTATTGGCCCTAGACTGGAAATCAAAAAAGGAAGAACTCCGGACAGCCGCACACCGATAAAATAAAATCCAAAAAGTTTATTTAAAAGCAAAAAAAAAAAAACACTGCAATCCATACACGGCAAAAAAGGGGGGTACAGAGCTGACGCGTTTCGCACCACAACTAGTGCACTAGTTGTGGTGCTGTAATGCCACGTACACACGATCAGTCATTCCGACAACAAAATCCATGTTTTTTTTCCGACACATGTTGGCTCAAACTTTTCTTGCATACACACGGTCACACAAAATTGTCGGAAATTGCGAATTGACATACAACACATACAATGAGCTTAGAAAAATTTTTTTTGCTTTTAAAAAATTTTTTTGGATTTTATTTTCTCGGTGTGCGGCTGTCCGGAGTTCTTCCTTTTTTGATTTCCAATCATTGTGCTATTAGCCAGCACCTGGGGCTCCCACACAGGAGCAGGAGCATTCGCTTGGGAAGGAGAGTCTTTGAGCGGTGGTTGTTTGTTTTTCATCTGCATAGTAAATTTACTGGGCAGCAGGTATCACATGAATGAGTAACAGGAGTGCATGAGAATACAAAGAGGAGAAACACATGCTGGGAGAGCACAGGTGATGATAATGAGGGGTTGGCTGAGACTCACCTAGGAAAACACTTATGCAGACAAGGAGGAAATGATAAAGTGCAGAGGGTGAAGAAAGACTGGATGCTGACAGGAATGTATGGTATCACTGGGGCTGGAAACAGATACTGGAACATTCTGAACAAAGGCCCACTGTCAGAGGAAGGGGTACACAAGACTTGATGCAGACTGGAAACTGTGGACACTTGAAACACTGGGGTATTCTGGGTTACAGAGACACACAGGAGCTGGGAGCAGGTTGAGAGGACAATGAGAACATGAAGACAATATCCCAATACCTTGCTTCGCAACATTCCCCACTACTCCTATAATCTGGATCCCTTGATTCCCCCCATTACCCAGCATACTGCACCAACTGAATCCACACACAGCCTATTACCAGGGTCCCCCACCCCCACACACACATTAAATTAATACACAAACACACTTATGTATTAACATAGTTCACATGAAAGTCATTTTCTATCAGATTAAATAATTAATGGCTATTATGTAGTCTGTATGTTTGCTTGTATTCCCCTTTTCTTCTCTTTTAGCACCTGAACTATTTTCTTGCCGAATTATTTGGCTTCCTTCTTTTTTTTCCTTCTCATTTTGTGGTGGGTGCTGGCCTTGCTGGGGCACATGATACCGATAAAGTGATCAGTTTAAAGTACCTGTGTTCCTTCTGGGGCAGGTTCCTTAAATTTACTGAAGTTAATGTGCCACATACAAATCACACTTTTTTTGTGGGTTGAACAAAACAGACAGATCGCCGTACCAACACCAAATGATGTTGGTTTGGTGATCTTCCCTGCTGTTCTATTGAATTCTGACAGTGGACAGGGCTTTTCCGCTCCCCCACTGTAATTCGCAGCTCAAAATTGTGACTATTGGCTGCCAGCGCTGATGTTCCTTCGAAAAAACACAAAAAGACAGCTGTACACACTGACCCAAAGTCGTCCCTGCTAAACCAGCCGATTAGTGTGTACCCAGCTTTGAGACTCAATAATGACCATTTTCAGGTATTATTACACTAATGACGTGGGGATGAGGAGGTGCGTTGTGCACTACCTTGGGCAACACCTACCAAAGCAAAAGAATGCTTAAAATGAAACATTAAAAATGCATCTTGGGAGTCCATTGTTCTATACCAGATGCTTATACTAGATCATATGCTGGCATTTAAAGCATAAGTTCACCTTAGGGAACACGTTACATGTTCCACATGATTTTAGAGTGGAACATGTAACATGTTCCCAGTGTGGCAGCCACCACCCGCTGCTTGCCCCTCCCTGTGGCAGCATTACAGGGAGAAGTTTTCTGTATTAGCTGTCACTGTTTGAAAACAGTGTAGCTCCACCCCCATGGCAGCATCATTCATACACACAGCTCCCAGCAGTATCCGAACAAACAACAATCCCTGACATCCTTAGCGGCTATCAGCTTGCAGTTCTCATGAACTACTACGGCGCTTTGGAGCGCTGTGGTAGTTCATTGAGTCTTCCTGTCAGTATCAGCTTACCTGTATAGGATGTACAGGCAAGCAGATACACTGACAGTATACAGGAGACTTGCATGGCATCAGCAATCTGCTGATCGCTGGTGCCATGCTTTACAGGCTCCTTCTACAAAAAAAAAATGCACTTATTTTACCTGCAAAAACATTTGCATTTATTGTTTTTTGTAGAAGGGTGAAGGTATTCTTAAAAAAAAACCCAGTAAATTTCCCATATCCAGCCGATTCACCAGGCAGCTAGGTGAAAGTGAACAACAGTGTGCCCCATCTTCAAATTTCATAAAATAATCTTTGGTATAGATTTAAAGGGGGACCCCATGCAATAAAACAAAAAAAAATGGATGGGGTTCTCTCCAAATTCTAAGAAATAACAAAAACCTAAAAACAAAAAAACACAAATCCTGGATCAGAATACACCCAGGCGTTTATCCGACATGTCATCAGCCTAAATGCACCTTACCCACAGAAGTTACAGCCCTTTATTCTCCTGGCATAGGAACCTTTTGCAATCTATACTCTGTATACTTGTCCAGGGAGGGCAACCTAAGTAACTTCTCACACCTGCCTGCAATTCGATCTGACACACTGGGGTTGATTTAGACTGCTTTCACACTGAGGAGCTTTACAGGTGCTATAGCGCTAAAAATAGCGCCTGCATAGCCCCTGTAAAGAGCCTCTCCTCTCTCTCCAGTGTGAAAGCCCGAGGGCTTCCACACTGGAGTGGTACGCTTGCAGGACAGTAAAAAAAGTCCTGCAAGCAGCATCTTTGCTGCACCTGCCTATTGCAATCGATGGGCAGCGGTGCAAAATCTGGTGCAGCTGTGCTTGCTAGCCAATCAGCTTCTAACTTCAGCTTGTTCAATTAAGCTTTAACAATAAAACCTGGAAACTGATTGGTTTCTATGTAGCGTTGCACCAGATATTGCACTCTCCAGTTTTAGTAAATCAATCCCACTGTTTCATTCTCAACACTCTGCTACTGAATGAGTATTGGACCAGTGATTTAAAATGAAGTTTGTTTTACTGGTGGAATCATATCCCAAACATATTACCACAGCTGAGGAATTGTGTCACTTCTATCTCTGGACTCTACTTTCAATTTTTCCAACTTGTTGCTGAGTGGATGTTTGAGCTTATGGGTGTGTGCGCAGCTGCCAATCCTGATCACAGACAACGTTGTCTTTTTTTTTAATCATATGGTTTGGTGAAGGTAAACATACTGTAATTTTTTCGTAATGTGCTGAATTTCTAATTAAACTGTTTTTATAATTTAACCAGGGTGTGTCCACAATGTGACTTTCTTGGTAGATGATTTGTCCTCCTTTTCTAAATATTTTTCCAAGACTGCAGTCTGGAAGGCCAGGAAAGGGGAAGGCAAGCATACAGCCCTCCCCATCCTCTATACCAGGCCATATGCTCTCAGAATCGGAAGGGTATCTTGTCAGGCAAGGCACCTAGAGCAAAAGGACCTCTTCCCCACAATTCTAGCCCATTGGTTGTGGGGGTCCAAGGGTAAGGGATTATCAGAGCCTGGAAGCTCCCTTTAAATATAAAGAGGCCCTCAAATTCCCCCCCATGACAGTTGAAGAAGTAAAGAGTACATAGTATCCCAATCAAATAAAGATACATATGTTTTGATAACTCCTTTATTAAAAAAAAAAAAAATTAAAATGCCCAGTGATGTAAAACCATCTTTAATTACAGCAATGCGGATCCTTGTCAATCACAATGCCCACCAACCTGCCAAAAGAAAACACCCACTGACATGATGACACTTCTGATCCCTGTGCTTACTTGCTGTGAATGACATTTCCCAGGCCCTGCAATTATGGCACCTCCCTGCTCTATCCAAAATGAAAAGTAAAAAGGTTTTGGCTGCATACTTTTTAGGCTACAACATTTTGAAATGCAGGCAGATTTGCCACAGATCTGCCTGCGATTTTACAGTGCCGAGGTGTGAATATACACCTTAAATTGCGGTGCGGTCTGCCGCGATTGTCGTGACAATCGCAGTGCGGGTCTGCCACGATTGTCGCGACAATCGCGGCAGACCCACACCACGATTGGAGGTGTCATTCAAATGAATGGCATTGCAAATGCGAGTTCTGCGTTTTGTTATTCCCACCTCGGCCCTGCCCGCGATTCAAAATGCTGTAGTGTGAATGCAGGGGGAGAAAAACAAGATGGACCAAAAACGAAGTGCCGCAAAAGATGCAGCGAATTGTATATATTTAATTAAAATCAGCCAAATGGTTACTCGCACTAATATAAAGATCAATAGGTATATAACAGTATAATACTGTGATCACTCTGCTGGTCCCCGGTGGATGGTGGTGTGTAGATGTTAACATGAGAGGAGAAGAGAGGAACAACCAGCCGGACATCCGTCTTGTCATCTCGGAACCAGCATGGAACACACTCGGAGTCGCATCGAAAGTGACGTCAGAACATGGAGATAACATTTCAAAGCATCCACTTCTTCATCAGATCTAAATTGCTATTGATCTTGTCTTGTTGCAGTGTGAATACAGGCTTAAGGTTGATTTAGAAAACAAACGGCACATACAGATTTTCTGCTTGGTGCAGATTACAATATATCACATTTTACTTGGATAAAGTGCCGCCTAACTTTAGGACCTGATATGCTTAGATCACAAGCCTTATCATGCAAATCATAATTTTTGTAAAGGATGAGGAATCCCTGAGATAAACTATATAGTGTCCAGTGTCTTGCGTTTTTTTAGTATCTAATTAGTCAAATATAGATCTTAAATGTAAATGAATCTCTTTGAGGCTGCTAAAGCATTACTCTTTAAAGATTAAACTAGCAAGATAAAATTAACTGTTTGTGTTGCTTGTGTGTCTCAGTACTTTCATGTAACATTTGGAATATAGCCCAGATAGTGGATTTAAATTGCTGAAATCCACAGAAAATACATTTATTAAGACAGTATTACCTAAAGTCCTTCTGCAAATAGTCTTAGCGGCATGCAAAACAGCTCTTGCTTTCTGCAAGATCCTACTTTCCATACACTTACATTGTGTTTTCACAACATTTCCATCTATTATTTAGCCTTGCATTTACTGTTGGTTGCCATTAGCTCTGGCTAATTCTTTCAAAAATATTTCTATTATAGTATCCCCCACCAAGTCTGAAAGACAAAACCCTTTTCCTTAGCATTGCCTCATTTGATCACTTCTTAGTCTGGACTTGTTTTAATGTTTGCTAGCAGAAGAGACAGCCTAGTCAACTCCAAGAGATATTCTTTTTGTCAACTATTGATCTCTGTCTCTGTTCCAAATCCAGCAGTATTGGCTCTAAGGATTACTATAATGCTGTAATCATTTCTGTTTAACATTCAGATTCATGGAGGACTCTAGATTCTAACATTAAAGAAACAAAAATGTCCTTGAAACAATTTATTTTTACTCATTAAAACTATCAATTCTTAAGAGCTATTTTCATCTAACAGTTTATTCAGTTAGATTAAATTACCATGAAACCTGTTCACAAAAAGTACAGGGAAGATTTAGAATCACAGTAATTCATATGAGAGAATTTGTAACAATGTTTAAATATTTATTGTAATGTAATTTAAATTAATTTAATAATTTAAGTTCTTCATCTCACACTTACATGTAATGCTGCAGTTTGTTACAGCTTACTACTCACATTATATATTTACTGATTTTTTTTAAAAAATCTGGTTTTATATAGTTGCTATGATCAAGTATTCACCCCAGAGGGGTCTATTTATCAATGATTTTACCCAAGATTCACACAACCTTCATCTCAAATTTATACATGTTTTTGAATATTTAAGTAAAATGTGTGAATCTTGGGTAAAACATTGATAAATAGTCCTTTAAGCTTGGACAGCATATAAAGAAATAAAACAAATGCACTTAAAAGTAAAACAAATAAATATTTTGGTCTCTGGTAAAAAATTTTTTTACTTGTAGAGTTTTTTTCCTTACATAAAAAATGGAAATATAAAAAATACCTGTGAAACAAATAAAATGTAAATAGGCTGACACTATATGATTTAGTGAACTCACACTGCTAATGAGGCTGTGCAGTCTCACTTGGCAGCACAATTATGTTTGCTTACTTGTGCCCTCCTGTGCAAGTGCATGCACACTCACGTGGATGAACACAGCTGTGCTTGGAAGATCGCCTTATGAGATTAACCCAACCAAACAATAGTTCAATTACGATAGATTTTTATCATAATGATGATTTTACCAAAATGTTGCAATAAATATGTTTTAGAATATTATTTTACAGTGTATTGGCATATTATATATGGGTAGGTAAATATCCACGCTCAGTGAAACCTTAGAATAAAAACAGCAGCTGAACACCATAACCCAGATACTGGGCACAAGAACTACAAGGAAAATAAAAAGTGTAGCACTTATGCTATAAATAATAATAAAGTAATCACACTAATTAAGGTGCAAAAAAATTTGCAAAACAGGTGTCAATCTATAAACAAAATATAGTGACATATAAATATATAATATAAAATTAGTGAAAAAATATTTGATAAAAAAATGTTCATGTGTTAAAAATAAATGTCCATAAATATAACAAAGACCAACAAATGAATGATGTGACTTGATTAATTTGTTTGTTATACTTGACCACGTGGAACCCGTCACCTCTTGTCACCACTAAGAAGATGGAGGCTTACCAGATCGCCTGTGACCACCCTATCAGGGGAGGACAAACAGCGCAGATTGGATCATAGATCCCACTACAGACGTCCAGATATCAGAGGTTATCCCGATCTCCTAGGTGTCTCCTTATCATCAGACTCTGCAGCCCAGGTGGTCACTCATGGCAAACTTCCAAGGATTGTCAGTGAAAAAATGTATGCAAAATCGTATCCCTCATTTGATCCAGTGCCAGGCACGTCTGCAGCTCTTTTCCCCTCTCAATTCCTGGTCTCGCTGACTTTGCCGCGGCAGCGGGAGCCACTTACGAGAACATATAAAACACGACTCCTGTTTCTAATCTCCTGGGCAAGAGAGTTCACTAGCAGAGGAGAGGAAAGGAGGAAGCACGTGACCAACATTTTAAATTATGCATGTTTAATCACATGCCCATTATTATACATGTGTTTGCAGGTAGGCTATTTAAAAAAGAAGAAAGAAAAATGTGTGTAAAACGTATGTGAAACAGTATAAAACACATATTTTGCTGTGTTAAATTATTCTGCAATGTATAAAAAACATGTATGCATTTTTAAAACGAAAGCCATATGCATTTGCAAAAGCACTGGTGTAACCAGGACTTTAGTTGCCTATAACCTTCTTACTAATGTGGGTTTTATTCATTTTATCCTACTATTACATTAAATATGTTTTATATTTTTATTTGGATATTGTTTACTGAATAAATGTACATATCAGGTACATATCGATCACACACTAAGTACCATAACTATTTCATAATTTGCTTTCTCAATCACTTGCCCTCCAGCCTCCGTCATTATAGGGCAGCACGATCCCGCAAACCATCGTAGCTGCACATCGCTCCCTTTAAGCCAGGTTAGCAGGCGTGCCCGCTGCACTGCAGGGGGGGGGGCAATGCATGTGGCCGGCGGTTGCGATGACAGGCACGAGAGCCAGAACAGGGACGTGTGTGTGTAAACACACAAATCCCTGTTCTGTGAGGAGAGAAGAGGCAGATTTTGAGTTCCTACTAGCTCCTCCAGTCACTCCCATTCCCCTACAGTTAGAACACACACTAGGGAACACAGTTTACCCCTTATTCGCCCCCTAGTGTTAACCCATTCCCTGCTGGTGACACTTACACAGTAATCAGTGCATGTTTATAGCACTGATCGCTGTATAATTGCCAATGTTCCCAAAAAATGTGTCAAAAGTGTCCGATCTGTCCGCCATAATGTCGTATAATGTCGCAGTCCCGACAACATTCACAGATCGCTGCCATTACTAGTAAATAAAAAAATAATAATAAAAAGGCCATAAATCTATGCCTTAAATCTATCCCCTGTTTTGTAGATGCTATAACTTTTGTGCAAACCAATTAATATACGCTTATTGTGATTTTTATTACCAAAAATATGTAGAAGAATACATATCGGCCTAAACTGAGGAAAAAAATAGCTTTTAAATTGTTGCTCTTTTTTTGTTTATAGCGCAAAAAATAAAAACCACAGAGGTGATCAAATACCACCAAAAGAAAGCTCTATTTGTGGTAAAAAAAAAGACATCAATTTTGTTTGGGTACAGCGTTGCACGACCGTGCACTTGTCAGTTAAAGCAACGCAGTGCCGCATCGCAAAAAATGGCCTGGTCATTGAGCAGCCAAATCTTCAGGGGCTGAAGTGGTTAATATAGTTAGTCATATCAGTACTGCAACAACTCAGGTTAATTTAACTCATTATAATGCTATATATCTTTACCTAAAAAAATACAATTATCCATCATTATCACTTTATTGCATTTTTGTACACATCTCCTTAAATTGGAGTTCCAACCAAAAGGGGTTTGGTTTGGGTGGAACTGCCGCTTTAAGGAATCTTGATCCCCTGACATGCCACATTTTGGGGGGGGGGAGTACCTAGTTTTCACACATACCCAGCTCTCACTTCCGCTCTAGGCCACTCCTCCCTCCCAGCAATCTTCTGGGACACCAGAGATATTCTAGGTCCCAGAAGATTGCCCGACCACTGCGTGACTTGCAAATGCACAGTGCGCACCTGACTGTGAAGCCGCAAGCTGTCACAGCCAGGTGCCCACAGTAGTGATGCCGGCGCTGCGGAGAGGAGAGGGAGAGGAGCAAGGGTACGGGTGGCCACATCGCTGGACAGTGGGAGAGGTAAGTGTGTGTTTATTAAAAGTCAGCAACTACACTTTTTGTAGCTGCTGACTTTTAACCTCCCTGGTGGTATGATTATGTCAGATTTTTGATTCTCTTGTCAAATTTGTTTATTGAATTTTAACAATTAGTATACGTAAGTCCATATGGTGGCAGCAAAAGGAAAGATCACATATATGGTAATAATATTGAGTTGTAGTTCCAACATAAGCTAAAAGTAGATTAACTCAAACAATTTTAGCATGACTCTAACTACTCAAAAGATTGCGTCATACATTGTATAAGAGAGGATAAAACCAACTTAGACCAAGTTAATATAAGATGACCTCAAATAAAAAAAAAAAAAGGTCTTAATTATTATCAAGAGTATAGTTTTTAAATAATAATTAAAAAGAAAAAATTATTATAGAATCTAAAATCTTATACTACATATTGGATCTATGTACAATTGGTATAATGATAACCAAGGAAATACAAGTTCTGCTACCAGAACTATATAAAGAGTAAATTGAAAGAGGAGAGTGAGAATAGGGGGACAAGTAGAAGAGAGAAAGAAGATAAAAGAAAAAGTAATCTTAGGTAGGAGAAAAAAAAGATTTTTGATTCTCAAAGCGGTACATTGTTTTACATGGAAATTTGGCGTTTTATATTGTAGGCCTGTAATTCTTAGGAATAACTCACTTAAATCTGTCCAAACAAGAGTCTAGTTGACATCCCGGGTATGATAAAGTTTGAAACATGAAATCATAAATTATAATATAATAAATAACTATAAATGATTATAACAAATAATAATATATAATAATAATAAATAATAAAATGTATTCAATAATATAATTAAATCAAAAACACGGACATTTGCTCAGTTGCAGAATTGTCGCTGTCGTCACTTTCAGTGGTTGATGACGAATTTCCCCACAAATCACTATCGCTTAATTCTGCAAATAATTCTAATTTATTATCTAGCTGGGCCAAAACCGCTTTTGTTGTAAAGGGACACTTTTTGGTTGCTATGGACAAGAAAGAACAGGCAGAAAGAACAGTATATATAATATAAAACTGCATGCAGGGCACTGGACAAAGCATTAGGGACAAAAGGGATGTGAAATAATTTGATATAGTAATGTAATCTGTAAGATTACAGTGTACTGTATGTGCTCTGTGTTTTTTGCTTTTTGAATTTGGCTCCGCCCCATGCAACACGATGCTCGCCGGTAACAGAGCCCGGCACTGTGATAGATCGAGCACACAGTTCTCACACACAATGGGGAGATATCGCAGCATCCTGGGTACAAGGTAAGTAACTTTGCCTGGATCCTGCAATGCAAACCGAGTGTGGCTTGGGGTTACTGCTTTTGGTAATGAAAATTCACCCCAAACCGCACTTGGGAATACCGCTAGGGGGGTTAATAAGCACAAAAACGTGTGGAACTCCGATTCAAAACATGGGTATGTGTGCCCAATTTTAGAAAATGTGTGTGCATATGGTTTAAGATGGAAATTTGAATGAATAATGTTTGTATGTATATGTATATTATCTGCTTTTAATTTCTCACAGTAAGTAAAAGTGAACATAATTTAAATATAGATACAAGCTGCATCATCCAAGACTGTTGGCTCACCAACTCCTATAACGTGTACCATATATTAGTAAGGAGGTGTGAAGCAATTAACAGAGACTGGGGGGTCTGCATTCTAATTGTTTTGGAATAATAAGATTACAATAATCCTGTTTCAGTATGCAAATCCTATTCTTTACATATTTATTCCTCCTCTAACATTTCAGACCACAATGCACAACACAGTTGTTGCAGATTTCTCATTAGAGGAGTTATTTCTATTTTGTACATAATCTGTTAAGAATGTATGGTCAATTTAGACATCAATAGTAAATAATCCAAATATGGAAAAAGGAAAACGATATATTAAATAATGTTAGAAAAAGGCCAAGGAAAAATCCAAGCTCACTTGCCGAGCAGCCTGCGACCAACCAAATAAACCTGTCTAACAGTATGCACACATTTGCAAATACATGCCTAAACTACAGGCCCCCCCCAAGGCATCCTTGTATCTGCAGCCTTGCCACTAACATTTAAGTGGCTCCACAGTGGAAGCATATGCATTTAGATGGATAGATGGAGGGCAGATGGACTGGGGCCACACTGAACACCCAGCACATAGCACAATGGCTGCAAATGTGTCAGTGCATTGCCTGACAAGTATATCAACAGTGAAAAAAGTTAAGCCACTGCCCCCACCTATAACTGGCCTAGAAGAGTGATTCATTTGTTGATTATTAAATGCATGCAGTACACCAGTTGATGGCAACATGGATGTGAATTGAGTGCATTTATGGGTGTGGAGTTGCTGATTGGATCAGCTCACACATGCAGTACACCATTTGACCGCCTGTTGGCGGCAAGGATGTTTTTGTATAGGAGCTGATACATTTAATTATTAAAATTATGTTACTGAACCGAGGGATTCATGTGTTAACGTGAGTGAGTTTTGCAAAGTTTTTAAATTAAATTATTTTATATTGATTTTTACATGATTAAATGAATTTGTGATCGTTTTTAAAATATTTTTATATATTTTTTGCCCATATATGTTCCGATTGTAAAGGTGAGAGGCCAATATGTACAGCGGCGTATTTGATGTTTTTCTAATGCTACTCCAAGTTGTGGGTAACCTATACTTGATTGGTATGAGAGATTTCCCTGCTAACCAATTAGATCTAATGGTGGGGTATATAAGGCTTCAATAAAAAAGCTTCCTGATGACGTGTTAATCACAAAACGCATTGAGACTGTGCGTCCGCCCGTATCTACATCACTTGCGGTTTGCGTGGCTCCGACCTTCAGCTCCAGTGCTCTGGAACACACGCTGTTACCTGGAGAATTGGCGTTTTTTGTACCAAGCTGGCTGTACATGTTGGTGCTAACTTTTATCACCTTTAAATGTAAGTGCACATTTCGCTATTTTTATGCTGAGACTTTTGTTGCAATAAACTTGTTGCGCTATGATATATATTGTGCTTCTCCTGAGCTTCTTTGGTATTTAACTAAGGAGATTTATCCTGAGCTGAGATCCATCCTCTTCAGATATACAGGGATACTCAAGGAATTTGATTTACAAGGCTTGCTTTATTTCGTTATCTGGTGAGTTTGCATTTCTCACACAGTGATGGTGGTCACAGCACAGAATCTTTTCCACCATGGTGATTGGATTTTCTTTGAGCAGGTCTTCTTCCCTTCTATGTTTCATATATAATTGAGTTTTCATTGTGGAACATTATTTTGGACTGAACTATATATAGTGGATTAAAGATAAATATATATTTTTTTTAGTATTTGAGTTAGCGCCGGGACTTTATGCTATTTTGTTAACAATTGTTTAGATGAATTGGTTTTCACTTGAAAAGGGGCATCTGTACTCACAATTTATTTCACATTTTCACATTATTTTTGGCACAGCCACTTGTTAATTACACACTTCTGTTGTATAGACATGCACACAATTAATAATGTGTCTTTGTGCATAAATATACTCACCCCAGTTCATACTTTCATACAAGGATGTTCCATACCCACTAATAAGCAATGTTTGAATTTGATTATGAATTAAATGCATCTTTAAACTTGTTGTTTGTTACATAATTTTTCATCATGATGTTACTGCGGCCTTTAGGTGCTGTGGTTTGCCGCCACCCCAGTTGCCCATATAAGTCCTTAACACACATGGCGCCTGTATGGCCTGAAGAAGGAGCTCATGCTCCACAAATGCATCACCGCATCCTTGCGTCAGGTCTGGACATGATGTCACATCCGCCGGTCCTTGCGCTCCAAGGTCTCGGGAAGTCCCAAGAGCCCCCTTGCGCTCCTGTCAGCCTGGACTTCAGCCCTCCACACATCGGCGGATCAAGACCGGGATCTGTGCTGCCTAGGACCTTTATATACAGTGTGACATGCTTGAATTTTAACTACTTTTGTGAGTGACATTTTTTATCTCTATGTAAGGAAAGGCCTTCTGTGCACAGGCTAAAACAAAACTCACACAAGCACATGAGCTGTTCCACATTCTCGTGGGCAACAGCACATATGTGCAACTGTGACAGATGTTGGCGCAAAACAGGCTATTTAAACTCAGCCAGTGCTCAGGATCAGTGCTGCTTTGTCTTTTAGCCTACCCCACATCCTGTGGTCCTGTTATCCTGATTCCAGTTTCTGACCCGATTTGTCTGACCACTCTTTAAACTCCGTCTGCACCGACCACCGACTTGTCTTTGACCTCTGCTACTGTCTGCTCCATTCACTTCTACTGCCTCAATTTGCTCCTGATCTGTCTTGTAACCAGACCACGTTATTGCCTGCTCCTCTGTACCTGATCTGTCCTGCCAGTATATGACACAATGACACAGCTTGCCTGACTCTGGTTCCTGACACATCCAGCTCTGCCTGCTGTTCTACAATCTGCTACTAGAGCATGCTTCACCTACCCACTGTCGCCAGTACCAGCCTACTTCAGTTTGCCAACCTCCAGCTGTCTACCAGCCTGTCTGCTTCACTGGACTGCTGACAACTTCTCTTGCCTAGCATGGATGCCCGTTCTGCTACTGGCAAGACCTACAGGCACTCATGCCATTCTTCAATTCTGCACCTTCTGTTCACACTACCAGGGGACAGAGTCAAAGGTGTAAGAGAGGCCTCCCTCATCATTTCAGGCTCTGAGCTGAAGCAAACTGAATAGCAAAAAATGCCTGGTCATGAAGGGGGTAAAACCTTCCAAAAGCCAAGTGGTTAAAAAAGTCCCACAATGTAAATCCATTGCCAATCATGTCATCCAGCAATGTAGATTCACATCAATTATGATAATTTATGCCCACCAACCCACTGAAAAAAATGTTGACCACTCCTGATGACTATTTGCCTCAAATGGCAGTCCCCTAGCTGACAGTTGAAATATACAAAGGGGCAGGGTATACCTTTTGACATCGAGACCAAATATGAACATGAATATATTTGGTCAATGAAGTCAACTGGGATCCCCTGTGATGTCATTGACTAAATATGGTCATGTTTATACTGATGAAGGTTTGCATTGCTGAATTACATAATTGACAATACATTTATATTGCAGGACTTTTACTAAAGGACTTGTCAACATATGGGGTGTGTTAATTTACAGATTACATTTTTTTATGTGAATGAGCAGGGGTACTCATTCATGTAGGGGAGATGTTGGTATCTGGAGTCAACCTTAAAAAAATATTTAAGGGGATAAGCCTCGTTCCCACAGACCCCCCACAACCACCATGCCAGGGTGTTGCACATGCTTAGTCATCCTCTATAACTAAGTCTGGAAGGACGAAATATGTCATAGAGGGGTGGTTTTCTGGTGGGGATGACATTTTTTTCTTTCATAGCTGAAAGAAAAAAAGGACAGAGCCAAGTGACATCATTGGTGTGTGGCATCTCCTTTTCTATATCTACACAGAGTGAGGATGGGTTTCTTAGACCCGCACCAAATTGGATTTGCAACAGTGGAGGCTTGGACTGGTGACTCCTGCTCGACTACTGTCAGCTAGTTATTACAGCTGCAATAAGCCTTAGTACATATTATGTGGCATACCTGAGGTAATCTGCTGCATTCTGGAGATACCATCACCTCTTTGCTATAAATTGCATTACTCAAAATACCTCTAAATTTTTCAGGAATCACTCATTGAATATATAGGATGCACTTTTTTTTATGTAAAAGGGATGGAATCTAATTTTACAGAGCAATGTTAGCCTCCAATACACCACAATAAGAATGACTAGGTGTAACACTGCAGCTCCAACTTGCAAGCTGATACAGCTATCAAAACAAATTGTAATTACTATCTACTACTACTTATCTAAATCTATGATCCATTAATACCCTTAATAACGATAACGATAACCTCCTGTTCTTCATGCAATGCCAGTGTTG
Organism: Lithobates sylvaticus; assembly: GCA_028564925.1. Classification (NCBI taxonomy): domain Eukaryota; kingdom Metazoa; phylum Chordata; class Amphibia; order Anura; family Ranidae; genus Lithobates; species Lithobates sylvaticus. Next base: position 281,013,220 of record CM053028.1, read on the forward strand.
TAATATTGACTGGTTTTCTATCAGATTCCCTAACTGTTTTCCAATATGGATCTCACATCTGGAAAGAAACATTGTTATACAATAATAAATAAATATGTGTGTGTGTGTGTGTGTGTGTATATATATATATATATATATATATATATATATATATATATATGCTGCATATATATATTTTTGTCTTTAACTCTTTTTTTTATTCACTTTCACACCTTAATTATACTGTACAACTCTATTTAATTAACGTTTGAATTCTTTTCATTTGCATTTTGCAAATTCAGATTATGCTTATTTATTCAATATATTCCAAGTATATTAAATTTGATTCTTTCAACATAAAAATCCAATGCATCTGAACATCTGACAATATAATCCCTTAAATCCAAAACAGTACACTTTTACAGTCAACGCACACTCATTATTCAATGAAACTCCCTACTTTTAATTTCCCTTCACCATTTTGTGCCTGGTGTATTTCTAGAAAGTTTTCAACTATAGAAATGATGCACCTGATTTCTGTTAAATTTGAGGCAAATGACATGACACTTTGGGAATTTGGCACCATATATTTCTATCAAATGCTTATTGGTTTATTTATTTGGCACACACATTTCCATCCTCATTGCTGTGCACTAATCCTGGGGCATCTACAAATGTTAATTCATCTCAATGTTTCTAACAGCTATTGGCATAATCTAATTATTTTTTCTAGATAGAGCAAAATCAGAAGCTGACTTACTTACATGCTATGGGTCACCGGCAACAATGTACAAATACTTCACAGTTCAGATCACAAAAGGAGTTCTGCTCTCTATAATTCATCTAGACAAATGGCTTGTGGCAGACACTGAATAGATGATGTTAAGGAGACTAATTAACCATATCCAGCAGCATTTTGTAGTACACAGATGATAAACATATTTGCAACCTGCACTTTTCATTTTTATTGTCTTCTTCATTTGTATCTCAAAAATCTCCTCTCTCTTACAGGTGATGACATAATATGTTGCAGAGCATTAATCATTGGAACTGTCAGGAGAAACAATGTTTACACATGCAGAAAAACAAAACGAATGGAATGCTTTGGTATCGGTACTGAGGCTGGTGAAAGCAGTTGCTAGACAGTGAATAGATGCCTGCTTTTGGAACACCAATCAAAAGTATTTAGGGTGAAAGGAGTAGCTTCTTAAATAAACATACAAAATGTGTGTTGGAAATTGTTGACAAGATTTCTAATTTCTTTAGCTTACTTCAAGGTATAGAGCAAAAAATCTGACTACTATTGGGGAACAATGATATATATTGAACCAAAATCTTGATAAAAATATATGTTAGGGTCTATAGTTTTTTCCTGCCCATAACTTTCTATAATATCCTATTTTAAAAAATGCAGTTTATTAAAGGTCATGTGATCAGTTCATTTTGCTTTTCTTGTTGATAACCTCCAAACTCTTGTATATGTTCTATGAAGCATGTCAGACTTGCGATTTGCGACCTTGAGACTAATACTATTAAGAGATAATGATGTCATAGAGAACGCCTTAACATAAAACTGTGAGAATGGCAGGAACTTCCTCAGTGCTCAAACAGATTTTGAGGAGTGAGAAAAAAGGGGACCCATGCTCCTCCCTTATGCCCCCCCCCACTGCTGGACCACTGAAACCTGGACGATAAATATTACAAAATTTGTTGTAGATTTAATTACCATTTTAACCTATATTTCTAATGTCTGGTGTGTTTATTTACTGGTTTTGGTTAGGCCCCTTTCACACTGGGGCGGTGAGCCGCGGTGACGGTAAAGCAGCGCTATATTTAGCGCTGCTTTACCGTCGTTTTCACCGCGGTTTTCGGCCGCTCGCGGTGCGGTTTTACCCCCGCGAGCGGCCGAAAAAGGGTTAAACACCCCCCGCAGAGCGCCGCCGTAGCCGCGGTATTGCCGCGGTAACCGCGGTATTGCCGTGGTTTTACCGCGGTCTCCCATTGTAATCAATGGGAAGGAGCGGTATAGGAGCGGTGAACACACCGCTCCTATCCCGCTCCAAAGATGCTGCTAGCAGGACTTTTTTTGTCATCCTGCTAGCGCACCGCTCCAGTGTGAAAGCCCGCCGGCTTTCACACTGGAGTTAAAGGGGCCAGATTTTTTCATGCGGTGAACAGGCGCTATTTTTAGCGCTGCACCGCATGAAAAACGCCCCAGTGTGAAAGGGGCCTTAGTGATCAGTTTTTTTGGGAAAAAACCCTCTCAAAGCACCCCTTAAAGCTGAAAGGGCATGTAGGCTGGTGTTAGCATAGCAGGGGAAAAACATGCCTGTATGTCTGATGTGCTGGGCTGCGTAGTTTTGGAAGATCACTGTGTCACTATTGAGAATTATTGCTCCACATTGCTGGGTCTCTGTTTCCATGCGTTGCTTATAGGCTAAGATTAAATTAATTAAAGGCATTACTGAACACATTCTGCTTCCCACCATAAGTGGACAACCTTGTATTTGTTGTAAAACTATTGGCACCATATTTGTACACTGCACTGCCCCAATCAATTAATAAATACAATACCTTAATTAATTACTGCAATAAAATTATCTATTTAATAATAGGTTGTAAATACAGTTCAAATCAATTTGTAACTATAGTGTCTCAGGCAATATATATACAGTGTCTAACACTTTGAAGTTTCCCAGTGGTAGATAACTGCACTAATTAAATACTAATGTCTACCCATAGACAGCTTGGGAATTGCTAGATTAATTATGTTTACCTGAATATTTTTTGCTACTTTTATTGCTATAAAATTAATGCAATTAATTCAATAATAAGTAAACATCTATTTATATAGATAGCACTGTGGGTTGACTTACTAAAGGCAAATAGACTGTTTACTTTGCAAGTGCAGTTGCACTTGCAACTATCTCCCGAGCTTAGTGAATGAGGTGACTTCTATTATATAGTCATGTGCAAGCAAAAATGCTTTTTTTTTTCTATGTTCCTTGCATGTGATTTGGCATTCTTTACAAAGTGAAACTTTACCACATTTATTAAGCTCTGGAGATAATTCCATTGCAGAGTGCAACTTCACTTACAAAAATAAATATTATCTTTACCTTTAGTAAATTAACCTCTGTGCATTTTAAAAAAGGCTGAAGGTTTTCATTTTTCACATGTATGAAAATAATGCCCCATACACACAGTTGGAAATTCCGACGGAAAAAGTCAGATCGGATTATGTTGTCGGAAAATCTGATCATGTGTGGGCTTTATCAGACTTTTTCCGTCGGAGAGCTGGATATAAAATTTTCCGACAACAAAATCCGATCAGACTTTTTCGATCGTGTGTAGAGAATTCCGACGCACAAAGTGCCACACAAGCTCAGAAAAAAGTTGGAGACGAAAGCTATTGGCTACTGACCTCTACGTAGTCCCTTCGTATGTTTTCTACGTCACCTCATTCGGAACAATTGGATTTTCCGACAACTTTGTGCGACCGTGTATATGCTAGACAAGTTTTGGGCAAAATCCGTCTGAAAAAATCTGACAGATTTTGTGGTCGGAATGTCCGACCCTGTGTACGGACCATAACAGTACATTATAATTATTTGTTTTACAAGCTAGCTATTGAGCAAAAACAACCCAGTGGTGACAGGGTCACTTTATTAACCTCCTTGGCGGTAACCCCGAGTCTGGCTCGGGTTCAGTTTTTTATGCTGAGAGCGGTAACCCCGAGCCAGACTCGGGCTTGCGTGCAGGATACAGGGGGGGAAGTTACTTACCTTTTCCCCTGGATCCTGCGATGTCTCCCCGCTGTGTGAGCAAGCCGTCCGCTCGCTCGATTCACACAGTGCCGGGTGCCGCCGATCTCCGTTCCCTGCGACGTTCCGACGCACAGGAGCGGAGATCGGCGCCAAATTTAAAAAAGTTTAAAAACACAACACACATACAGTACTGTAATCTTACAGATTACAGTACTGTATACCAAAAATACACATCCCCTTTGTCCCTAGTGGTCTGCCCAGTGCCCTGCATGTCATTTTATATAATAACATTTTTTTTTTTCTGCCTGGAAACTGGAGATTGTCCATAGCAACCAAAAAGTGTCCCTTTATGTCAAAAGTGGTTTTAGACCAGCTAGAAAACACCGATAAAAAATTAGAATCACAATTTATCATCAAACAATAAATTTAATGACAGCGACTATTCTGCAACTGAGCAAATTTCAGTGTTTTTGATCTGATTACATTATTGAATCCTTTTTATATATATTTTTATTATATTACAATTTATGATTTTGTGTTTCAAACTTTATCATACCCGGGATGTCTACTAGACTCTGGTTCGGACAGATTTAAGTGAGTTATTCATAAGAATTGCAGGCCTACAATAAAAAAAAGCCAAATTTCCATGCAAAATAATTGTACCGCTTTCAGCACTAAATTCCAGCCAGAATCATACCGCCAGGGAGGTTAAAAATTGTTCCAAGGACAGTGAGGTGCATAATTTTAACACAGGGGACACTTGTAAAAAGACTTGAAAGAAGCCACCAAACTAAAATAATCATTCCTAAACAGGAGTGGGAGCTCTGAACACTTTCTTTAACCCATATATAATGCCATTTTAACATCTCTATCCCAGAAATTTGACAACAATTCATAATCTCAGCCACATACATTTCCCACTTTCACTGGAAATATGGAGCATTTTGTGTCCATTTTGAGATAGCTGCAAACTGGTGGTCAATGTGTCACTTTTTCCTTGTCCCACTCTTATTGGGTGGATTCATCTGTTATTACTGATTGAAAATTTGTCACAAAAAAAAAAACTCTTTTTGATTAGTGAAAAAAATGAATTGATTGTTTATTAAAATAGATTTATAGTTAGTATATTAACCTAATGTTGTATATATTTTGTTTATTGCCAGGCAAAAAATTGTAAACCTAAAAAAATGGCTGGAGTAAAAGCCAAATACATATCTAATTGATGAATTTTGAACTCCTGACCATACATGCTTTTTATACCAGGACATTTGTGTAATTCAAACTGGTAGCGCACCTCAGAGATCTGGTGTGTTGGTGGATAAAATACCATTAAAATGTAATGCTCTATTTGCTGCAATCTGAATGGAAAATATTTTCATAGTAGAAAACACTTGGATGGATTTTAGATGGCAAGTGGAACTGATCGGTTCATTTAAGAAAATGACAGCTAGTTTGAAGGCTATAGCTTTATGCTGGAGAACCTACAAAGTGGGTATTAAATATAATGAGATTTACCTCTATTCTTGATTCATTTTTGATCTCACACATGCCTACGGTATTTATGTAGCAGTGAAACATTCCACTCACATTATCCAAAAACGTACATATATTATGGAACAATAACATCTGTATACATTCTAGTTAATGTTTTTACAAGAGGAAAAAAGTGCTAATTTAGTTACCAGGGAGGTATTATTACTTTGCCTTGCTTCTTGACTTAAGGGATTTACTTAACATTAATGTAACTGAACCTAGATTAGTCAAAAAATAAAAGAAATTATTGGAAGGAGAACATTGTATATGGCTTTAGCCTTTGCTATTACAATCAAGTTCCCTTGCATTTTAACAGTATTTGTATCCATTTCTGCTCATTCTTTATTCTTAACATACCTATTTTACCTCTACAACAACATTACTGCTCAGATCTTTGCTAATCTTCCTTTTTTCTATTTGCACTACCAAGCCTCATTTACATGGCAGTAAAAGCAGGTGGCTGAGCTATGTTTTTACCACCCTCTAACCACCTGCCCCCATAGGTGGCTGCTCGGGTGACTACACATTGCTGCAGCTTCAATGCTTTATATCATAGTACATAGGACCGCACTGCAGCCACAAGACAAATCATTGGCTTGCACTTTTGACATGGTAGTTCAAAAATCCCCAACTGCCTCCTGAGAGCATAGAAACGGTCTCTTGAAGTTATCAACCCAGAATCGCTTTTCAGAGGGGCAGTAAACTCCACTGCTAGTGTGAGCCTAGCCTTAACCCCTTCATGCCTAAGGGTAAAACAAATATGAATGCCTAAGCACAATTTTGTTGTTAGTGTTAGTAAAACTGTACATATCATCACAACTACTTTGCATATCCAGGTGGATTATACTGTACCTTGTTTTCTCTCAGGACAAATTGGGCTTTCATTTGGTGGTAAATGGTAATGGATATCTCCTGATTTGTTTTTTATTATCAAAGGAAAACTGGCCAAAATAGTAAATTTAGCTGTTTATTTCTTGCTACTACTATAACCTACCAACAAAGAACAACCTAAAATAAATTCCCCTGCTCCTGAGGTTCGCAGCAATACCACATATGTGTATGCTATTTATTGTTTTTACCTGTAGTACAGCCCAGAAACAATAGTGTGAATTTTGCTTTTTTTCTTTGTCCTACCTAAAACACATTGACACTGACACTAACTAACACTGATACTAATTAAAAAAAAAAAAACCTGCCCAAAATAAACTGACACTGACCTTGACCTTTGACCCCTGCTTTGACCTGGCACTGGCCTAGATCAAACCTTGATCTGGGTATTTTTTCTTATTTTATTTCTTATTATTATTTATTTATGCATTTATTTTTTTCTCTCTGCAAGGAGAGTGAATGATACAATGCATTTTCCTCTCCATTCACAGAGAGAGAAACACAGGGTTGGACTTCACACTGACTGATCACTGGGATAGTCAATTAAAGCGTCTGCAAAGTTTTTTTCTATTATGTGATTTTTTATGGTTCTTCTTGTACTTGGGATGTATGTATGTATTGGTTGATGTTATAATTTTGTATAAAAACAACAATAAAGAGATATTAGATTAAAAAATAAAATAAATAAAGCTTCTGCAGTAGTAAGCTTGAAGGGGGGAATTGTTAATTTAGGCTGGGTTCACACTGTGTGCAGTGCGGGACACAGCGGGGGATCCATTGCATCCTTGTTCACTGTTTCAGGTCTTAATTAGGTCAGAATTTTGAGCTGAATTCGGACCTAAAACAGAGCCAAAGACGCACAGGACTCTTCTGCTATGCGCTTTGTGGCAGCCCCAGAGATGTGTGAACCGGCGCTATTGCGGAAACCCGCATCCAATTCGCAATAGTGTGAACCCAGCCTTAAACCAGCTTGGCCCAAGTAAACTATTTAAAGTCAAATGAAAGTTAGAATTCTACTTTGAAGTGGAACTCCGCCCACTGAATCAACATTGATTATGTTTAACCCTTATGCTGCTAGCATTAGTAAATAGATAGGAAAATATTTCATATTTACTTGTTTTTCTTTCGTTACTTCCTGGTTTCTTGCCTATGCAAATGATGTAATATATCCCAAGAGTCTTCAGAAAGGGGAGGAGAGGAGGAAGGGTTTTCTCAACTACATACACTCTCCTGCATGCATGCTTGAGCTAAGGGCGGATGGATTCCAGGAAATAAATGCTACATGAATCATTTGCCCTTACTAAAGATGGCCACTGGCAGAAATGCTAGGGGGTTGTTTTTCAAAGTGATTTCTTAACAAAATAAAGCATAGGGACATGAATGAATGAAGGAGTTTGCTTTGAATATTAAAAATCAATTAAATTGTGTTTTTGTTTGTGGTGCTCAGGTGCAGTGAAGTTCCACTTTAAGAATGACATAGTACATCATGTATTCAATAGATTGTGATATTACAAGTCTTACTGGTTTGCGAAAGCTCAGTGATTCCATAAAATTCACCAGAAAAGCAGGTACTGAATGTCCAGATAAATATGTTTATCCAAATATAGTTAAAGCTGTAGTAAGCTTGGAAGGGGGATTCCAAATGACCTCCTGCAGGTCTTACCTGCCATAATGTGCCCTTTGGTGCTATGCTGTCACTGAGCACTTTCACCTTTGCCCAGTCTTCCTTCTGGGTTCTGTCGGTTAGCCCACTTAAATGGCCGGGCCACAATGATGTTTCCATGGGAATCACATCCAACTGACAGTCAAGGGAAATATTTATGACAGAAGAGAATGATGGGGTCTCTTCTGTCATAAAAGCTCTACCTGTCAGCAAATTTTAAAATAAGTGGGTTTATACTATAAATTGCTCTAAAAACTTGATTGTCTATTTTTCATGTAAAGTATCCTTAATCTGAAAAAAAAGATTTAGCTAAAGCTTCACTTTAAGTTTCATTGGAACAGAGCCAAATATCTGTTATTTGTTATCGCTGCCTGTGTGCCCACTGGGGATTAGTTCCTTCTTTCTGCTAAATGTACTTTTACAAATGTCTATGTTCATGGGAAGGGAATGAGTGGGGGGGCATGTCTTCTTATTCCTCCGAAAGTGATGGGAAAGTATATTAATGGGATGGGAAGTATATTAAAGCTAATAGGGGCTATATTCCCTCCTTACACTGTCCAAACAAAACAAAAAGTAAAAAATGCACCATTGCTATCCTGAAATAAGGTAAGCCATAATTATTATGTGGAAGGGAATTTCCATGATTTGTTAATTTAAGGATCTGGGAAAGTGAAGTGTAAAGGTTAGATATAAACTGAAACAACAGATGCCATACCTCCTATGTTCCTACATATAATCTTTAAAATGATACTAAAGTCTTGTTTTGTTTCCTTTAAAAATAACAAACATGTTATACTTACCTGCTCTGTGCAGTGGTTTTGCACAGAACGGCCCAGATCCTCCTCTTCTTGGGTCCCTGGCTGGATTTTCTGGCCCATCCCTCCTGTCAAGTGCCACCACAGAAAGCAGCTTGCTATGGAAAAAAAGCCAAGCCGCAGCTCTGTGTGTCCATTCAGACACAGAGCTGCGGTTCAGGCCCGCCCCATCTCTCCCCTAATTGGCTAACTGACTTTGATTGACAGCAGTGGGAGCCAATAGCACCTCTGCTGTGTCTCAGACAATAAGAAGGGAGAGTCCCTGGCTACCGAGGCTTTCGTGGACATTGCTGTCTAAGTTTAAAAACCTGTTTAGATCTCAAGAAGCCCGCACTCAATTTCTACAAAATTTTGTGTATACCATAACTCAATTACCATTTGCAATATCACTGCTGAGACCAGAGGAAATACAATTAGACAGGGCCTATCAAAATTATAATGATCCTTTGAAGTGAAGTCCCTCTTATTTTTTTTACATGTTTAAAAATTTCAAACAGGCTGATGAAAACGTTCCCCACAATTTATGCATCCCATGGCAATCTGCAGTGTTTTTCAATGTCTCATACCTGATTTGGTCTGGTCTTGCTAAAATGTATCTTTTTATAATTTATATTTTTTAAGAGGTCTTTTATGAACCTATGAAAATGTAATGAGTGTTTATTCATTCTATTACTACACAGTCCTCTGGTGACCATATTGTAAGCCTGGCCATGAATTTAAATTCTTTAAGGAGTCCAATGCATCGGTGTGTTCATGGTTTACCTAAGAGCCTCCTCCTGGTTGGGCTTACATGATGCAATACACATAGCTCACATTTATAGCTGAAGATAACGTTCAGGATTAGTCCCTAAACTACAAGCTTTATTTAAAAAATCAGCACACAATTTAAGTCATCCAAAAACCACAGCCAATGCCCCTATCCTCTTATACCTAGTAGACACAACTAGAAAATCAGATGAAAAATACCACTTTCAAAGCAATCATACATAAATCTGATCATTAGTACAGATTTAGAGAGCTGATCACGACAGTTCATCCAAAATTATCCAAAGGGACACATTTTTTCTAATACAATACCAGAACATATGATTTTCATTTAATCAGTACAGTATTCGTCCAAAAAAAATCAGAACAGCAGGACCACACATGCTCGGAAACAAAAGATACATTACAATACAATACAACACATTACACCACATCACTTCCAAAGTTGTATTCTGTCATACGTAATTTTTGTGACTTTAGTAACCTCTTCTTTTTTTAAATGAGACCAGCATGCAAAAAAAAAAAAAAAACAGACAATTATTCGTTCTATATCCTCATTGTGTTACAAAGCTTTAGTCTCTAGCTTTGTCTTTCTAAAATTATAAACAGACAATAGAGGCACCTAAGCATCTTCGACTAGTACAGTTTTTGGGTTGGTGTTTATGAAGGATGCAGATGCATGGATCCTTTGTTTACATCATGTAATAAGAGTACTAAAATAAAAAAAAATCTGTAAATGTTAATGTGATATTGGAATATGCAAAACTAAAAGTGCTGTACAACAAGGTGTCCTTAAAGTTGAACTGAACACTAAATGTAAGATTTTCTATGTTATAGGAAACATTTAGAAATGCAAAACATGCTTAAAGTGATTGTAAAGTCAATTTTTTTTTCTCTTTAAATAACAAATATGTTATACTTACCTCCTTTGTGCAGTGGATTTGCATAGAGCAGCCCCGATCCTCCTCTTCTCGGGTCCATTCAGACACGGAGCTGTCATTCGGCCCTCCCCCCTCTCTCTCCTGATTGGCTAACTGACTTTGATTGACAGCAGGGGGAGCCAATGACTGCTGTGTCTTAGCCAATCAGGAGGGAGAGTCCTGGACGGCCGAGGGACTCGTAGACATCGCTGGACAGAGATGGGGCTCAGATAAGTATTAGGGGGCCTAAGGGGGGCTGCTACACACAGAAGGTTTTTTATCTTAATTTCATAGAATGCATTAAGATAAAAAAAATCCTTCTGCCTTTACAACTCCTTTTAAAGAACTACCCTTTGCCTTGCATTCCTCTGTGCAAAATAACAGTGCACTTACTATTATGTATCTTATAAACTGAGACTGATGACATGTCCCCTCTGTGCTTCTCTGATCGTAACTGTCAAATTTTCTTTCCCTGCTGGTACCTTTCTATAATCACAGGCTGTCTTTTGACAGTGTGGGCTCCCTATTATAAGATCTATTCAAATACTAACTGAGATGACAGTTGAAAAAGTTTTTAAATACATACTCTTTTTTTTTTGTTTGTTATATTTTTTGTGTTACAGAATTGTCTGTAGCTGTTTCTCTCATCAGACTCAACCATTCCAAGAATGCAAGCAACACCAGAGTGGGAGTCCTGGAGTGTGTAATGGAGATGTCGGAAGTGGTGATCCAACTGTTACTCCTTGGTGTGGACCTAGTCAAGCGGGAGTTCTTGATTGTTCTTGTAACTCCATATTAATAAGTAGGAAAATGGAAATATCTGGTGCTTCTTTATTAGTGTTTATATTTTACAGAGAAGAAAGGCGAGAAAAAAAAGCATGCGCTACAGTATATCTATCATATTTGTCTTGGTATATCTAGTAGGTTTTGTCATTTTAGTCTTGTTTTTAGATTATAGTTTGTCATAAAATGTTAAGCCTCACCTGCTGCCTCTCCTGCTAAAGGTATACCAGGATTGTTGTTTTATTAGTGTGCAACCGTTATGATTGTACCAGCATTGCCTTACATGTTTTACTTTCCATTCTGACTATTAATGGGAAGATCTTCTGGTTTCACATTACTATTGAGCATAAAGGGATGGTTTTCTAAATTAATTGTTTACTTTCCTGTAAGAGAGAAAGTTAGGAGGTGAGAAAGAAGCATTTGCAAATATTAATTCCAAACCTGAGAAACGTGCTACATTATCCAGCATAGCATATTACGTTTTCAGGCCAAGTATTTTGCAAAAGAAAACACTTTTGTACAGGATGGAATTAAAATGACTAAGTACCATATAGTTAAAGTAATAATAAACCATTTATATTTATAAATGTAAATATTCACATCCAACACAGCAACATATGCCATGAGTTTTTTTCCACAAAGTATGTCCCCAGTAACATACAATTTGTTGTAAGTCCTGTCAGGGTGCATGCACAGTAGATGTTACATAGAGGTCACACAATCACTTACATACTGGTTTAAAAATAATGCAATACACAATTAATATGCCTGTTTTCTAACAGTCAAATGCTGCCATGTGCAATAAATACCAGTATCTCACATAAATAAAATATTTACAAAAAGTGTTGTTTTTACTTATTTATTTTATTATATATCTTTTCATGTGACAACACTGAAGAAATTACATTTAGCTACAATGTAAAGTAGTGAGTGTACAGCTTGTATAACAGTGTAAATTTGCTGTCCCCTCAAAATACCTCAACACACAGCCATTAATGTCATGTGGTCTGATGAGACCAAGTTAAGCTTATTTGGTTCAGATGGTGTCAAGCGTGTGTGAGGAGTACAAAGACAAGTGTTTCTTGCCTACAGTCAAGCAAGATGGTGGGAGTGTTATGGTCTGGGGCTGCATGAGTACTTCCAGCACTGGGGAGCTACAATTCATTGAGGGAACCATGAATGCCAACATGTACTGTGACATACTGAAGCAAAGCATGATCCCCTCCATTCAGGCACTGGGCCGAAGGGCAGTATTCCAACATGAAAACGACCCCAAACACACCTCCAAGACAACTACTGCCTTGCTAAAGAAGTTGAGGGTAAAGGTGATGGACTGGCCAAGCATGTCTCCAGACCTAAACTCTATTGAGCATCTGCGAGGCATCCTCAAACGGAAGGTGGAAGATGTCGTCATGGAGGAGTGGAAAAGGACTCCAGTGGCAACCTGTGAAGCTCTGGTGAACTCCATGCCCAAAGGCAGTGCTGGAAAATAATGTTGGTCACACAAAATATTGACACTTTGGGCCCAATTTGGACATTTTCACTTGTGTACTCACTTTTGTTGTCAGTGGTTTAGACATTAATGGCTGTGTGTTGAGTTATTTTGAGGGGACAGCAAATTTACACTGTTATGCCGCGTACACACGGCAGAATAAACTCAGATGGTCTTCCCGACGGACTTGCCCACACACGATCAGACAAAAGTCCGTTTGTTTTGAGCGCGATGACGTACGACGGGACTTGAAAAGGAAGTTCAATAGCCAGTAGCCAATAGCTGCCCTTGCTTCGTATTTGGTCCGTCGGACCAGCATACTGACGAACGGTTTTCCTGATAGAAATTGATTCCGTCGGAAAGATTTAAAACATGTTCTATTTCTAGGTCCGTCTGAATTTTTTAAAGAAAAACGATCTGATCATCCCACACACGATAGGAATATCCGACGGAATGATTCCGTCTGACCTTTTCTGCCGGAAAGTCCGGTCGTGTGTACACGGCATTATACAAGTTATATACTCACTACTTTACATTGTAGCAAAGTGTCTTTTCTTCAGTGTTGTCAAATGAAAATATATAATAAAATATTTACAAAAATGTGAGGGGTGTACTCCCTTTTGTGAGGCACTGTACATGTTATTAATTATTAATGACTGGCCAGTGCTGTTTTGGAAGCCACTGACAATATATTCCCTTGAAAGGGATGCTTCAGAGTGGCTTGCATTACTGTTCTTGAGAGCTGCGTTTTCAAGTCAGCACATGGCTGCAGTCATGTGTATGTTTGTTTATGTAATAAATAGTTTTTTTTATATTATTCATGTGTTTTTTATTAGTACCGAGATAGCCCATCACACCATTTTTGAGTTTGGGATTCGAATTACGGTCAGTCTCAGCAAACCGCCCTATTTTCCCATTTCTCATTCCCTCTTTTTCATATATCAATTTGGACGATGGTACATTGTTAATTTTCTATATTCAAAAATCTCTTACATGAGGCTGTACTCTCAAATTTAAAATATAATAATAACGTGCTTATTTGTTATTATATTTTTCCAAATTGTGATTTGATTGTCATTTATAATTAAGCAGGTTATTTTCTTTTTTTGTAGATATGTAATTCCAACTACAAAATAATATAATTTTTTTTAAATATATGAATGAAAAAACATTGAAATTTTAAATTTTTCTGCACTGTCAGTTAATTCTGTGACTTTAAAAAAAAATAACTTTACAGCAAACATTATAGTAAAAAATATCGGTATGCATAACTGAGATATTTTTGCAGTGTGCTTCCTAAAATACAAGCACAGTTCTCTAATAAATAGGACCTGCATCAGAGACGAATGTTCTGCATTTCAAATCTTGGGTTTTCCCCGGAGAAACAGTAGGTTTTATGCAACGCAAAGACTAAACTTTCTGTACATGTTGAAACAGTAATCCTTCTTGGGATTTAGAAAAGATTTTCACAGATGGAGTGTGTTAGCTATCAAATTTTAAACAGGTCTCAGATAGAGCCCGAGCTGAATGAATGTATATCTAGAATGTAATTTTCTAAGCACAAAAAGTATGTTTAAAGCTTAATGGATTTAAATTGTTTTTTTTTTCTGAAAAATTAACAAATCCAATGAAAAATGGTAAATCACTAATCACGTATATATTAACAAGCACCAAAAAAATATTTTTTAAATAAAATATTGAAATATAATTGCTTAGTAAACATTTGGTGTGCTATGGTAAATTTTAAATATTGTTAAACTGTTTAAATGATCTAATAAAAAGTTTTCTTTATGCAATAGGTGTAGGGGACCTATTGGAATCTAGAAGCACCATTTAGAATAAGGGGATCCTCAGATATCTGTCCCCCTCCAGGTCAAAAATATGTGGTACATAGTACAGCTTGTTATTCATATACAAAAATATGCAAATAGTAGAAAAAAAACACACACACCAACAAATTCCTTTATTTGATAAAAAATAATAATATTCCTCAATATCAGTAACTCCAATATCCTTTGTGTTGTTCAGCTATGAAGATCCCAACAATTTTAACCCTCCACTAACCCTGTTGCAAATGTCACCCAGGACCCCTAGCCCATTTGTTTACAAACTAAAGCCAACAGGATCAATCATTTTATGGCAGTACTCTTTCTAAACAAGTCACTTTTAAAGAAGTATGTTGTTCTACATCCATAACTTCAGGTTGTGCAGGTATCCTCTAAGTACGTTATTTAATGCAGTTGTGCATTTTTAATCTCTCCCTTTAAGATGCATTAGGCTGCACCCTGGTGTACGGTACTCTTTTAAAACATTTTCACATTAGTCTATGTCCAGCAAAAGCAGCTACCTGTGCCTTTTTTTAAATAAAAGTTTACAAATGTTTGCAAAGGACAGAAAAAAACAAAACAAAGACCTCACTAGGGTCTGGCACTATGTTCAGTATTGGCAACCTACCTATGACTTTGATAACTGTACAGTGAAACAATTAAACAGTAACTCTATTTTTGTTGAGAAAAAAAAAAAAACAATCCCCGCTGGGTGATCAGTGCATAGCAAGAATTTTAACAAACCTGTTTCTTTGGAGAAATAGTTGTGTGCAGAATGGATCTGAATGGGAGCTGCTCTTTAATTGTTAATCAGTCTATGCACTTGCAATGTTCTAATGAGGAAATTTGCAGGGTCTGAATCAACTTAGATTAACCCTTTGGGAGTATCTCACCAAAACTGAAATTTTTACTGCAAAGGATGCCTAAAATCTGAATGTATTTTAGTGTAGACTTCTTGGAAAATCAGTAAGCCAACTACATAAGCAGGAGATTACATTTCTATGAAAGATCTGTACACCAACTATGTTTGAAGAAAGCCTTGAGGTTGCCATATTGCATTGAATATTACAGAAAATTACAATGCTGTGTATTCAAAAGGAAAGATATTTTTAATAACATTAAATGTATATATATTTCTTTACTTTTTCAATTTGCTGAATTTTTTCACACAAAAGTGGATTTTCCCTTAAATACCTTATACCTTTGACATGTGGCCAAATTGATTTGCCTTTTTTTTTTTCAGTATTTAGACTGTAAACATTAACACACATCAGGTACTATTCAATTTACAAACATATTATAATTACAAATATTAGATACTACTTACTTAATTTTATGCTTCAGCATTAACACCTCCCTTTTGATTAGAGCAGTTTTAACATTTTTGCAATAGGTCTGTTTTTTTTTTTTTTTAGCAATAACTTTGTCAATATTTATGACAACAAGATAATGTATATATTTTTGTAACATACCATGCTATTTGGTTGTTATTGTCTTGCAAAACTATTTTTATTTTAAATGCAATCCATAGGCAAGATTCAAACAAAACAAAAAAATAACCTTTTTCTCTTTTATTTAGTGTTCATTTACAAAAAGTAATTAGTGTTACAGTAGATAAAAAGTATAGATTGTTATCTATAATTTGTTCTGTTTAAAATTACATAGCAATCACATGATTATAATGTAAACAAAACAGTCATGAATGGCTTCCATTCACGACTGATTGCTTACTATTGTGATGCTGTGATATGCCCACAGCTATCACATGGTTCCTGGCACCCTGTACCATGTGCTTAGCTGTAGCCAATCACAGATCACAATTTTAATCAAGCTGTCATGAATGAAAACCATTCATGACAGATAAAACTATTGCTTTTAACAGTGATCATCACTGTTATAAGTAATAGCAGTGTAAAAAAAAAAAAGTCAGAGACAGTGAACTAATGATGAGAGTATGTAAAAAAAAAAGAAAAAAAAATCGTAAAGAAAAAGGTAAAAGTGTTTAAAACATTCAATAAAAAATGATTATTATTATTTTTATTTACATACTGTCACCAGTCAGTATCTCTGATGACTCCCACGCCAGTCATATGATGACACTGTACTGTACTGGTGACAGTGCAGTATATAGAGCCAAGACTTTGCACAAAGCTTTTCAAAATGGAAGGAGCCAGTACAGTTACAATACAGTTCATTACAAGATGGGTGAGCGGGCCCTGCTTGTTAGATTATTATACACTTTTTTATAACAAACATAAAGTGTAAAAGAAAATGCCAAAAATCATTTTGATGGATATAGTAGCAAAAGTCTGCACACTTTGCTCTTCATAATAAACTTAAACCTTGTGGGCCCAGGAGCAGGATGCAAAATTCAGAGTTGCTCAAGAGTGGCATGTACTGTATAATCCAAAAAATAATATTTAGAATATGAAAATGTCATGTTGCATAAGAGGTAACATTTCTATTGTTCTTTTTAGACAGAATAGAGGACAGCACTAGATTTTCGGATGGATCAACGGGTTTTTTTTTGTCTGGATCACAGTCCATCTTGTTCAATTCCCTGTGATGGTGTGACAGTGCTGCTGCACTGCTCTTGAATTCAAAGCAGTGTTATTATCTTTATAAAGGCTAAGCCTGCTTGCACTACTATGGGATGGAATATCATTGGGGGAGGGAATGGCTACAAATATTGTCACAACTAATTCAAAAATATATAGCTGACACAAGAGCCTTAAGTTTCATTTAGCACTTTTTAAAGCCACACATTTTAAACGAATGCTCTATAGTAATGTATATTGTGTGTTATTTATATACAGTATTTATTTTACATACAAATAAATACTTATTACAAGGTGTACCTATGACACTGGAATATCAGAGCATTATAGGTTTAAAAAAAAAAAAAAAAGAAAAAAAGAACATTGAATAAGCTGCTTGCTTTCATATTGTCTCTCTTTAACTGAAACTCCATATGACCTGTATGAAAAAAACAGATAGGGACAGGGAATTAGACACCCATTTGATCATTTAGCTATGTTTGTAAATTTAAGCTTTAACAATTAATCTCTGTAAGTAGTAGGCATTTATTTAGAAAAGTGTATAGTAAACACATGCAAAATAGCCTAGAGCTCCATATTCTGGCTGAAAGCTTAAGTAAGAAATATTCATATGTAATATTTCATATTTACCTATTATAATTATTATTACCAAAACTGAAGAGTGCAAAATCTGGTGCCGCTCTGCATAAAAACCAATCAGCTTCCAGGTTTTTTTTGTTAAAGCTTAATTGAAGAAGCTAAAGTTAGAAGCTGATTGGCCACAATGCACAGCTGAACTAGATTTTTCACTTTCCAGATTTAGTAAATCAATTGCTATTGAATAAATAAATGTTAAACAATCAATGAATGCACAATTTCACACAATAAAAACTGCATTAAATTGTACTTTCTAATAATGATAGATGAATATTACACAGATATAAGTACGTATTTAGATAGAAAATATGATAGTAGACCAAACCTTTAATGTCTACAAATGGATCTAATCTGTGAAGGTTTGAAGTACTGCCATACAGCCAACTGCTTATAAATCACTCCATGTTATTGTATTTACCTTATGCATCCCACATGTATGTGTAAGTATTGAAAGCTATTTATTCATACATTACAAAGGGTGAGAAATACTTTACACTACCATGATGTATTACACCAAGTTCCATAGCTTTAATCTTTAAAACGGGGAGTGTCACTATAGGAGCTGACAAACTTCGATGCCTGCAGGCCAATGTCATATTTTTCCACAACCACAATGCTGTCACAACTGTATAGCATTTTTATAAGGAAACTATACTGGTATTTGGCCAATTTTCTTTAAAATTGTTTTAAAGGTTCGCAGATATATATTTTTTTTTCCGTTTTCTTTTTAGATCAGCAGATGCAACAGAAAGTGAGATAAAATGTCCACAAAGTGAGGGGAATTCCTTTTTCAGACAGTTACAGTCCAAACAGGTATTCATGTTGGAACATTTCTCCTCACTTTTGTGTCTGATACTACAAAAAATTTTAAATTTCCATCACTTTATGATTTGAGACAATGGTCACCAAGACAAGTATAATGGTGAATATCCATAGTGAAGATCACAATAAAGTCAGCAATAAAAGAAACGACCTGAGAGAGGTTTAATCCTTTACCACCCTGTCCACCCTAGTGTAGAGAGGGAAAATTTAAAAAATGAATTTATTTTATGTTGATTGAAATCACTGGAAAAAAGTGTTACATGTATGACACTAGTAATTCAAACACCAGATTTTGCACTCTCCAGTTTGCACCCCCTGGGGCACGTAGCAGCACGATTTGCCACTGTTGTGTCC
Source organism: Lithobates sylvaticus (assembly GCA_028564925.1). Classification (NCBI taxonomy): domain Eukaryota; kingdom Metazoa; phylum Chordata; class Amphibia; order Anura; family Ranidae; genus Lithobates; species Lithobates sylvaticus. Next base: position 281,032,021 of record CM053028.1, read on the forward strand.
ACCGGACACAGAGGATTGCAGGGCTTGGTATTGGGCCACTGTGATTGGCCCAGATACCACATGATTGTTGTTTAGAAGGGGACATGTCCCCTTCTAAACAACAGTCATGAATGGAATCCATCATTGGTTACTACAGTGTGTGATATGTAAATTGGTCACCAGTGATCACATGGTACCTGGGCCAATCACAGCACCCTGTACCAAGTGATAGCTGATAGATAGCATCATAATAGTAAACAATGAAACAAGGAAGCTATTCATGACAGTTCAAACATTTGTTGTTAGAGCGATCCTCACTTTATCAAGCAAAATAAAAAAAAAAAATCCCTGAACAAACCCCCCCTCCCCCCGACTACTCTTACGACAGTATGTAAAAAAAAAAAAAGAAATAGAATCTTAACAAAAGTTAAAAAAAATGTAATACATTTTTTTTTTAATGCTGTCACCAGTCAGTATCCCTGATCCCTGCCACACCAGTCAGATGATGATACTGTACTGCACTGGTGACAGTATGTAAAAAAAAAGTAAAAAAAGACAAATTATATATAATTTCCCAAAAAAATGTAACAAAAAAATTACAACTTCAAAAAACTTGCCATGCCTCTTAATAAGTACCTTGGACTGTCTATTTTCCAAAAAGAATTTTAGGGCCTTAAGAAATGAGATAGGCAATCAGTCCATCGGGATTAATAATTTTTTAAATATTTATAGGATAGTTTGTAGACGCGATCTCTCAGCTATATTAACTTTGGTTCTCACCACCAAATATACCATATCCCCTAGTGAAAGTTAAAACAAAGTTAAACAAACAAAGTTAAAACAAAATTAAATTTTAGGTATGTACATTTTATTTATTCTGTTGGAGTGTAATAACATCTTAAAGCGGTTCTGCACTCTTTTTTTTTTTTTTTTTTTGGGCTATATGCCAAGGGCATATAGCTCAATTGGGGGACTTACCTGTTCCATGTTCCATCTCGATCGCCGCCGGTTTTCATCTTCATCTTCTTCTTGTCTTCTTCTTGTCTGCTGGGGTCCATCTTGCCTGTGGGCATGTGAAACCCCACAGGCACTGTTGATGGCCCAGCATGCACCGCCGTTACTCGCGCGTGCGCAGTAACGGCACATCTGCCGACATCTCACGAGATTTCGGCAGATGTGGCCGAAATCTCGGGAGATTTCAGAAGATGTGGCCGAAATCTCGCGAGATTTCGGAAGATGCCCGCACTGACTCCTGGGATCAATGACACCAGATCCCAGGAGACAGTGCGGCGTGACGACGATCGACGCAGAGACCCCGCCCGCCGCCGCAGAGAGAGAAGACCGGAAGTCTTCAATTACAAGGTAAGTAAAAAAAAAAAAAAAAAAAAACATTTCATTTAGTACTCTTTGCCTGATTTGGAAGGCAAAGAGATTTACTAAATGAAATGGGTGCAGAACCGCTTTAACAAGGTTTATATCAAGTTAGTCTGGAAATAGTTAGACAAACAAATCTTTTCTATTCGATATAAAGATGTTCTACCAAGATTTGTCATCTGGCATTGGGCCCAAGCTGTTGCCTCATTTTTGATTCCTAGGCTTGGTTTTGTAGATGCTGTATATATAAAGAACCAGATCAACAGGTTACAATAAAGGAAAACAAGGCTAAAAAATAAAACAAATGCAATCACATCTAAGAATTGGTAAGCTGTATATATAATACATTTTTTGTTTTGGTGATTAATACGGCTTTAACTCATGTTGTAATAGATATGTCATATCAATGAAACCTCACAAGCAAACACAGAGGTAAAGTAATCTACAGGTGGAATGCCATGCTTCTCTTCAACCCATAAATCATGTTCTCATAACAAAGGAGAATCTAGCATTAAAAAAGACAGAAAATAAATACAGCCCCCCATGGATAAAGCTAAGAAGGGTTATTTGACAATTTATCATACTTTTACAATTCTCCATATATTTTTTACCTATTATGCTGTTAATTTTGTTTAACTAATTATGACACAATTATCAATCCTTCATAGCATATCATACCCTTACTCATTCACAAAAAAGTAAAGTGTAAATAGCATTTCAGACACTGTTTTTGACAAATAATAAAAAAAGCCCCATGATGTACATCCATCATTATACATGTCATCCAGATCCATGTCAATCATGATGCCACTAAAATAAAATAAAAATGCCACCTGTTGCTTCCCTTCCAGTGCTGCTAAAAACAAAGGGGTGGGGTCTCCTGGGTGGCACCATTGACCAAGTATGGTCATGTCCGTATATGTTCAATAAAATCAGCCAGGAAGATCCTGCTCCTTTATTTATTTATTTATAACAGCTGTCATTTGCTGGACCTATCATTTGGTAGGATTGAAGCAAAGGGAACAGACATCTGTTATGTAACTGGTATTTCTTAGTGAATTGAACACTTGCACAATTGTTACCGCATGCAGTATGTTACCGCATAAGATTAACCGTTATTTAACTCTTATGCGGCGTACACACGATCAGACTTTCCGGCGGGATTGTCCGGCAGACTAAGTCTGCCGGACAAATCGCCGGACTTTCCAGAGGAGGTCCGCCGGACTTTCCGAACGTGTGGACTTGCCCACACACACTCAGACTTTTTTCCGCCGGAGTTTTGGCCAAAGTCCGCGGGACTTTTGAAATGAACAGACTTGCCCACACACGGAGGAAAGTCCGTTCATTTAGAACGTGACTCCAGGTAGACGGGACTATCGAAGGAAGTCAATGTCGCCACCTCGATCAGCGACATTGACACCTCGCTAGCCCCGTCACCTGGTATGGATTTAAAGGGGAATCCCTACGCCGAAAAAACGGTATGGGGGTCCCCCCCAGATACATATCAGAGCATGCAGCCCGGCTGGTCAGGAAAGGGGGTGGGGACGAACGAGTGCCCCCCTCCTGAGCCGTACCAGGCCGCGTGCCCTCAACATAGGGGGTGCCCTGGGGAAAGGGGGGCCCTGCGGCCCCCCCACCCCAAAGCACCTTGTCCCCATGTTGATGAGGACAAGGGCCTCTTCCCGACAACCCTGGCCGTTGGTTGTCGGGGTCTGTGGGCAGGGGGCTTATCGGAATCCGGGAGCCCCCTTTAATAAGGGGGCCCCCAGATTCCGGCCCCCCACCCTATGTGAATGAGTATGGGGTACGATGTACCCCTACCCATTCACCTAAGGAAAAAAGTGTAAATAAAAAAAAACAACACAATTTTTAAAAATACTTTATTGCACAGCTCCAGGGGTCTTCTTCTGTCTTGGGGGGTCTTCTCGCCAGACTCCTCCGCCATCTTCTGCTCTTTTACTAGCTCTTTCACTAGCGGAGGAGCCCGGCTTTCTTCTTCGTCGCTGACACCGTCTGGGGGGTCTTGTTCCGACTTCGGGGGTCTTTGGGGTCTCTTCTGTTCTTCTTGCCTTGGCCCAGGCTTGTGTTACCATCACCGTCGCTGTCGCCTTCTGCTTCTGCTTCTTCTGCTTCTTCTTCTTCTTCCGATATTGACTCGTCGCTGTCTCCTCTTCTAATGGCTCAGACGTGTTGCGCTGCCAGTTATATAGGGACAAGGGGCGGGGCCACCGCTCATGTCACATGGTGACCCCACCCCCTATGATGTCACAGTCTTGGAGGATCACCATGTGACATGAGCGGTGGCCCCGCCCCTTGTCCCTATATAAGTCACAGCACAGCGTGTCTCTGCCATTACGGCCAGAGAGAGCGTCGTGTCAACATTGGATGAAGAAAGAAGAACAAGAAGCAGAAGAACAAGAAGAAGAAAAAGCAGAAGGCGACAGCGACGGCGACGGCAACAAAAGCCCGGGCCAGGCAAGAAGAACAGAAGAGACCCCTGAAGTCGGAACAAGACCCCCAGATGGCGGCAGCGATGAAGAAGAAAGCCGGGCTTAGGAGTTCGGCGAGAAGACCCCCCAAGACGGAAAAGGACCCCCGAAGCTGTGCAATAAAGTATTTTTTACAAATTGTGTTGTTTTTTTTATTTACACTTTTTTCCCTAGGTGAATGGGTAGGGGTACATCAAACCCCATACTTATTCACATAGGGTGGGGGGCCGGTTTCTGGGGGCCCCCTTATTAAAGGGGGCTCCCGGATTCCGATAAGCTTCCCGCCCGCAGACCCCGACAACCAACGGCCAGGGTTGTCGGGAAGAGGCCCTTGTCCTCATCAACATGGGGACAAGGTGCTTTGGGGTGGGGGGGCCGCAGGGCCCCTCTTTCCCCAGGGCACCCCCATGTTGATGGCACGTGGCCTGGTACGACTCAGGAGGGGGCGCTCGCTCATCCCCACCCCCTTTCCTGACCAGCCGGGCTGCGTACTCGGATAAGGGTCTGATATGGATTGGGGGGACCCCCACAACGTTTTTTCGGTGTAGGGATCCCTCTTTAAATCCATACCAGGTGACGGGGCTAGCGAGGTGTCAATGTCGCCGATCGGGGCGGCGGCATTGGCTTCCTTCGCTAGTCCCGTCTACCTGGAGTCATGTTCTAAATGAACGGACTTTCCTCCGTGTGTGAGGAAAGTCCGTTCATTTCGGATTGTCGGATTTCGTATAAGTCAAAACTTAAAACTAGGTCCGCCAGACTTTTGGGAGGAAAAAGTCCACACACGATCGGAGTGTCCCGCTGGAAAGTCCAATCGTGTGTACGCGGCCTTAGTGAATTGACCACAATATGTGACATTGCCTAAAGTAACTTGACAGATGCTGCTAACAGACTGTCTTGTATTTTAAAATTCTTGCAGCTTTAGCTGTCATTAAAAAAGTCTACCATCATAAGGCCTTGTTCACACTTGATCAAAATACTAAAACTGAACAAACACGCCTTTAGCATTAATGGGTGCTGTTTGGTGCATTTGATGATCGTTTAACACTAGTTAAAAGAACCTTAAGAATGCACTCTAGACACGATTTTTGTAAACAAGGCCTAGCATACCGCAAATGTACTGCAAATGTACTGCAAGCGTGTACTTGTGTGTTTATACCACATTACCATAGACTTGAAAGGGAAGGCGTTGAGATGCTTCAACTACTTCTAAACTCGACATGTAGCTTCATTTTTGAACTACAGCGATGTGACTTGACACAAATATTTCATGCTTTGATAATGTAAACAGCTCTGTGTGCTGTCCATATTATCAATTGCAGGTTGCTTTACTAGGTGCTTGAGGAGCATGAAATGACATTGATACTAAATTATTGCAAACTCATTAAAAAAAAATAATAACCAAGAAGTGCTGACACCTAAAATTATAATTTGGGTGTCCACAGACCATTATGTAAAACTTACATTATTTAATGAAATGACATTACAGTGTGCATAATTGTATAGCATTACCAGAAAATAGTTGAAAATGTAAAAAAGACATTGAATACAAAGTACTTGGGTGGTTGTGCATGATTTTCATTCTCAGTTATCCCTTTCAAGGTTTGTCACTGTATCGAATTGCACAATATTACCAGTAAATTGTTGTCAACGGATTTCAGTGTTGCAGCACCAAAGCAAAGTGCCATTGTGCAAGTTAATTTAGCCAAACACTATCTATCTATCTATCTAACTATCTATCTATCTATCTATCTATCTATCTATCTCTTTTTATATATATATATATATATATATATATATATATATACACAGTATATATTACCAGTATATATTACCATGCAAAGGATCTAAATCAAGTCGTTATCTGGTGTGACTGCCCTCTGGCTTCAAACCAGCATCAATTCTTACACCTGCACACTTGCATAAAGTCAGGGATTTTGTAGGATTAGAGTCAAGTGTATGATTAACCAATTATACCAAAAAAGGGCTAATGATCATCAATTTCATATGTAGGTAGAAATACAGCCATTAACTTAAACAGAAACAGCTGTATAGGAAACCTAAAACTGTGTGAAAAACAGCCAAACTCTGCTACTAAGGTGTGGTTGTGGAAGACAATTTCCTGTGTAGCACCCCCCCTGGGTATACTGGGGGCAGGCGGTACCTCCAGATACAGGGAGCGGACTTACATTCACCCCAGGGCTATAATGGGAAGTTAGAACAATACAAGCGCCAGCCACTTTAGATAGTTTTCAATGCTTTAAAGAAGAAATTGAAAGAAGTAGTAGTAAGGAGGTTGAGGGGAGGTTGCAGATACCTTTTTGTAGCAGATCACTTACAGACTCTTCAGAATAAAGGACAAAGCAGCTTTCTCTTAGCAGACTCTTGTATATCTGAGTAGAGTCTGCCACAGACCTAACAACCAGTAAGTGCTTGAATAAGCCTCTCTCATAGACTCAGCGGCTAGTAGATGCCTGGATAAGTCTCTCTCACAAACTTAGCAGCCAGGAGTTAGTTACCTTGATTGGATTGTAGAACAGCTTCCAGTACCCAAACCTTTAAGCCGACCCGGCAGTACTGTAAGGATAGTTTAGATGTAGAATAGCTTCTTCCCAGTACCAAACCCTTTAAGCCGACCTGGCAGTACTGTGAGAGTAGGTTAGATGTAGGTTAGATGTAGGTGCGTCCTCCAAGTAAGTCACCAGTCCCTTCTGAGAGACCAGCCTTCATCCAGCAAGGGTCCTCCCCTGGATCTCCTCAGCTTTGCTCGGCTTCTTCCAAACAGGCAAGACTGTCTGGGGCCTACTACTACTTCTGAGGTGGTCCTTAGGCTGACTTATGGGCCTACTTGCACAGCTAGCAGCAGCGTAGCCTCCAGGCCTGGAGGGCCACAAGGTCAGGATTTACTAAAGCACATGACATCTGTCCAATAAATACCCCCTTCCAGAATACACAGCAGCAGGAACCTTCTACTGGGCTGTTTCTGGAAAAGAATATGTATTACAGCTCAACCTTGTTGTTTTTCTCACACTGTCCTGTGGTAACAGTGACACCTACTGGCAACAGTGGGAAATGCACAACACAGTCAAGATTAGAGCAGATGCAATAAACTATGTACAATCAATCTAAACTGTTTACACCTCAGTAAAAAAGTAATTTACCTTATAGCCCCATTTTTTGGGAACAGGGGGCTACACATGTCACATGCCATAATCCGTGGCATGACTGAGTACAGCAACAATACACAAGGTAGTCATACTGCATAAGCTAGGTCTCTGCCAGGCAAAGATTTCAAAGCAGAAGAGTTTCAAGATATGCTGTTTTTTTTTTTTTCTTAGAATGATATGAATGTGAGGATTAGAAAGAATAAGTGTAGAAGGGACAGTTCCCAAGCAAAACGTGGATTTCTGTGTCTCTTTTGGATTGGAGTGTTTACATTTTTTTTTCTCTTCTTTCTCCTTTCCTCTTTTCCCTTCCCTTCTCCTTCTCTTCTGAATCTTTATTATGATAACAATATGTTCTTATAATATTAGAGGGCTAAATGTATCCTCAAAAAGATCCCAGGTTCTGTACTCTTTTCACAGACAAAATGTGGGTATCTTCATGTTCCAGGAAACACATTTTCATTCAGATCACATACCCAATACACAAACTGGATATTATCCAACATGGTATCATGATTCCTTTGCATATTCAAAATCAAGGGGAGTCTCTATTGCAATACATAAATCAGTACCACATCAAGTTTTAGAACGCTATAGGAATAAGGACGGAAGAGGACTCCTATTGAAGGTTACTATTTATGGTAAGAAATATACTTTTATTAACATATATTTGCCTAATCAGGAACAGATTGAATTTGGGACGCAACTTCTATCAGAACTAATGGAAAGGGCAGAAGGGGTTACGGTAATTGGTGGCGATTTAAATTTTGTCTTTGATCGGGAAATAGATACCACTGCCCCCCCAATTATGTTTCAATGTTTTTATTAAAGTTTTTATACAGTGTTATTTGTACAAAATAAAGTTTGATTTATACAAAATACAGTTTGTACAGTATATATATTTGTTTGGTAATATAAACATAGTGCAAATGTAAACCATTGTTTACCACAACGAGGTAACAATCTTAGAAAGAAATAAGAAGAGCCCCCCCCAATTAAAGAAAGAAATAATGCAAGGAAAAAGTTCAAAGAAATGAGGAACAGATATCAATTAGTGGATACATGGAGAATTGATCATCCGCTTGAGAGGGACTATACGTTCCTCTCAAAAGTCCATGGAACTTATCATCGACTTGACTATTTCTTAATAAACCAACTAGGAATGGCCGAGATCTCTTCCCCTGAAATTGGAAGTGCGATATGGTCGGACCACGCACCCATTTATATAACATTGACTATAGATAAGGAAACGAAAACTAGGGGGTCTTGGAGACTTAATGATAACTTATTACTTGATGAGATATGCGTAACAGAGATTAGGTTAGCAATAACCAATTTTATAGTGGATCACTTAGAAGATACTACTTCTTCTCCCAATCAATGGGAAACTCTAAAATGTATCATACGTGGTCTGTTCATAAAACATAGAAGGGGGATTAAAAAAGACAAAGGGAAACCAAATAACGCAATTATCAAATGACATAAAAAAATTAGAAAAACAACATAAACAAAATCCTACACAGGAAATATTAATGGAATTAACTATAAAGAAAACCGAACTTAGAATATTATTAGATGGACAAACTTTACAAATTAGAGATAAAACTCGGTCCCTGCACTACCATCAAGGTAATAAACCCGGCAAATTACTGGCTAGGATACTACGCCAACGTATAAATTCAACACCTATCATTAAGGTGAAAACTGATTTAGGTAATTATACCCATGATCCAAAAGGCATTGTGGAAACTTTTCGGAGCTTCTATTCCAGGTTATATAACATTCCTAATGCACTGGCAGAAAGGAGCCCCGAAACGTTTTGACAGAAAGTACAGGATTACATAAAGGATACACCTATACAGACATTAACAAACATAGATAAAGAACAACTTGAAGAGGAATTTTCAGAATATGAAATTAAAAAAGTAATCGACTCATTAGTAATAGGGAAAAGCCCAGGCCCGGACGGCTTTACCCCCCAGTTCTATAAAAGTTTAAAAAATTATTAATTTCAATTATGAAACATATATTTAATGCTGTATCAATTGGGCAACCTTTTGTCCCACAAGGAATGCAAGCATTTATCTCCCTTATACCTAAACCCGAAAAGGACCACACCATTTGTGGAAATTATCGTCCTATTTCTCTAACAAATATTGACCTTAGAATATATTCTAAAGTTATAGCAAACAGACTTACTCCTATACTCCCATATACTTACTCCTATACTCCCATATACACCTAGATCAAGCAGGATTTGTAAAAGTTAGAGAAGCCAGAGATAATACTCTAAAGACTGTAACACTCATGGAATATGCTCAGAGACACACCATACCATCCTGTCTTTTGGCAATGGACGCTGAAAAAGCGTTTGACAGGGTGGGATGGTGTTTTCTCGAAGAGACACTAACAAATGGGGATAGGCCCAACCCTATTAGAAAAAATAATGGTATTGTATCGGAAACCTATTGCCAGAATACGAACGGCTGGAGAAATATCTGAGCCTATAACTATAACTAACGGTACTAGACAAGGATGTCCCTTGTCACCATTACTGTATGTATTGGTAATGGAACATCTGGCGATAGCCATCCGACACAATCAAAATATACAAGGATTGAAAATACGAGAGGTAGAATATAAGATATCCATCTATGCGAATGATCTACTAGTTTATATAACAAATCCTATAATAACACTCCCAAATTTAATACAAGAGTTCAAGAGTTTTGCTAGTGTAAGTTATTTTAAGGTAAATTATAATAAATCAGAGATGATGGACATTTCACTTCCTACAGATAAAATAGAACTAATTAAGATTAATTTTCCTTTTAAATGGCAACCAATAGCAGTTAAATACCTAGGAATATACATTCCCAAAGAATTGGATAAACTATACAAACTCAATTACCTCCCAATTACAACTAAAATAATAAAGACATTACAACAATACACAAAAGGGATTCATTCATGGATAGGGAGGATAAACATAATAAAATGGACATACTACCTAAAATATTATATATATTCCAGGCCATACCACTTTTTCCTCTAAAGAATATCTTAAACCAACTATTGAAGGCAATTGGAAGTTTTATTTGGGCAGGAAAACACGCTAGAATAAGTAGGACAATACTAACTCGTACAAAGGAAGAAGGAGGGTTGGCACTCCCAGATATTTCGACATATTTAAAAGCGGCCCTAATAACAAGGATAGTAGATTGGTTTCAAAATGAAGACTCTAAACAATGGGTTAGATTGGAGGAAGAGATCATGGCCATTAGATTGAAATCATTACCATGGGTAAAAAAAGAAAAACGCCCTCTGCACAGTGAAATGCCTTTTTTTGTGGCCCTGACAATGAAGGTATGGGATGGCTTGGTAAGACAAGGTAAAGGATCAACATACATAGGCCCAAAGACCCCTATATTTGATAATCGCGAATTTCCACCAACAATGAAATCAGGAACCTTTTTGAAGTGGAATAAAAAACAAGATACTAGAATATGGGAGATAATTGAATAAAATAGGTTAATACCTTTAGAAGCTATAGGTATAGAATATAAAAATAATTGGATACAATATTGGCAATTACATAAATATATTTCCTGTATAGCGAAAGAAGATGTAATTAATAGACCCCTGACAGACCTCGAGAAAATTCTGATAGAGGAACAAAAACCAACCCACAATTTGTCTAATATATACAAATATTTAATGAGAAATAACCATAGGCAAGAGATAATATACATAAAAAAATGGGAAGAAGAATTAGGATTAGATATCCCCAAAGAAAAATGGAATGAAGCATTTAAAATAATACATAAATTATCGAAATCCAGTAAACATCAGGAGAGGAACTATAAGCTTTTAGCTAGATGGTACAGATGCCCAATAGATATGAACAAAATTAGCCCAGGAAATAAAGATACATGCTAGAGATGTCATAAAGCTATTGGAACAATGTCACATATTTGGTATTATTGCCCCGGAGTTTATGGCTTCTGGGAGCAAATATACAAAATATATGCATTAATGACAGGAATAGAAATTCAACCTGATATTCTGATGTCGGTACTATCAATGAATATGGGATCTGTAAAAAAGGTTAGGAAAGGTACCTTGAGGTATTTTCTAACTGCAGCACGCACTATAATAGCTAGAAAATGGAAAAATAGTATGAGCCCTAATATAAAAGAATGGGAGATGGAAATGAACGAAATGTGTGCACTGGAAAAAAGAATGGAAATTGAAAAGGAGTTCAAGGAAGAGACAAGGACTGCATGGCAGACCTGGATTGAATTCAATGTCTTACAACCTAGATGGAAGGAATCTTTAAAATAAGTAAAAATATGAAATGATGGAGAAGAGGGAGAAGCGAGGGGAAAAGGATTCCTTTCCATTGGTTCTTTCCCTCCTTGCCTTTCCCCTTTCCCCCTCCCCCCCCTTTTTTTTTTGTTAGAATGGTTGTCGTGGATCTTGATGAATGGAATAAAAGGGTAGGAAAGAAAGAAATAGAAGTATTAGTAAATTTAAGGTGACATGAGGAATTATATTTGGTTATATATATAATGAAGTATGGAAATAAAATATTTTAAATGATAATGTAAAATATAATCAATAAAATACCTAGTAAATACTTTGTGTGTAAGTGTAATGGTACATATATAATGTTGTAAAAGAAAAAAAAAATTCTTGATAAATAAAGATATAAAAAAAAAAAAAAAAGATATGCTGTTCAAGTTCTTTAGAAGAAGCATAAAGAAACGGCAATGCTGAGGATGGAAGACACATTGGTTAACCAAGGAAACTTAATCCAGCAGATGAAAGACACATCATGCTTACTTCCCTTTAACATCGAAAGATTACAAGCAGTGCAATCGGCACAGAACTGGTGGAAACTAGTGGGACCCAGGTACACCCATCTACTGTCCAGAGAAGTCTAGCCTGAAATGGTCTTCATGGAAGAATTGCAGCCAAAAAGCCATAATTCCTAAGTGGAAACAAGGCAAAGTGACTCAACTATACATAAAAACATAGGAACTGGGGTGCAGAAAAAAATAAACAATTCTATTTCTGAAAGCTTTCCTAATTTACAGCATTTTTTCACACCTGCCTAAAACATTTGCACAGTAATATATATATATATATATATATATATATATATAGTATATACAGTATGTAAACTGTCTTTTCTGCTACTTATAGCAATACAGAAGGGGCAGGGAGAGTCAAGCACACAAGTATGCACATATGTGGATCAGCTTTCAGCCTTCAAAATGTTTTTCTATTCCTATTGCTTTCGAGGCGGGACCTTCTCAGAACATGTGGAGGAGAGCACTGATTAGACTTATGAGTGCAGACAGCTCTCTGTGTGGAACCTTGTCATTACCCTATGGAAATGCCATGGGGAAAAGTAAATCATATATAAATAATATTACGAAGTTGATTCCCTAAAGCAATAGAAGCTGTTCACTGAGCCATGTGGATGTTCATTTTCAAAGTATATATTTACTTTGCAAACTGAAAGTAAGTAGAGACTGAGTAGTAAAGTAACTGTTCACTTTACTACCCAGTCATGTGTGCAGTTAATTAAAATAGTATTTTTTTTTTCTAAGAGATATTTAGTTAATTTGTCAAAAAGTGAACATATTTTCAACTTATTAAGCTTAATAAGCTCAGTTAACTTTTAATTTCCAAAATGAGCATTGACTTCCCAAAGGGAACAACCTCTTCTCTTTTAGCTTTTTTACTGTATATATACAAATGTTTTAGATCGTAGAATTCTGAGTTATGCCCTAGTTCTATCTCAAAGCTCCAAGATACAGATCAGAGATACTGAGGCATATATTAGATACAGATCAGAGATACTGAGGCTGCTTTACTAGTTAGGAGTTAGGATTCCACACAGAAAACTATTTTGAATATCCAATTCAGTTATCAAATCACATGAAAAACAAACTCCTGTTTACTTATTTCATCTGAGTGTTACTGTATAATTGAAGTCAATATTCACACAATTTATTGCGTAAAAATTCTTAACGACATTAGAAAATTCTGAGATAATAATTTTTGTGTCAAATGTTGGTGACTTGAGCAGCTTTCTTGTAAGTATCATCATCTTTGCATTATTGAACATTGCATGCTAAACACTCTTTGTTTATTCCAAAATTAGATAAAAGAACATGTGGTTGTGAGGCGAAGAAAGTGCTCCTTAAAGTGTATGTATAGCCCAACCTTATTTTAGTTTTGAATGGAGTAGATAAAGATTAAAACCTCTTCCAGATTTTTATTTTGCTGTCTGTGTACCATTGGGAACATTTAACTTCAGTTCCTATTCTAGAGATAAAATAGGAAGTTAGGAAAAATCTCCAAAAGTGAAGGGAATTCCCCCTTAGCTAGTTGTCATTGGGGGTGAATCTCCCCAATGATAACAAAACATGAATAAAAACTTGACCCAGGGTCTAACCTATCCCCACTCTGCCAACATTTTTTTAGTTTTGGATAGAGACAGTTGACCCAACCTGTGGCCCAAGGGCCACCTGCAGCCTAAAACCGCTATGATTGCGTCCCAACACAAAATCGTAAATTTACTTGAAAGTTTAAATTTTTTTTTAATTCTTTTGTAAAAATGTGTTTACACTTAGGAAACACATGCGGCCAAAGAAAAACTTGACAGTGTCTCTTTACTGGACTTTAAACATTTTATCTTCCCAAAGAAAATATTCCACTCTTCACAATCATGCCTTCATGTCTTCAGTTCTTGGCAACACCTATATTTATTAGCAAATATTTTCAAGGATATAGCACACAAAGGGAAAAATTAGACCCAAAATATCTGATGAGCACCTTAAGAATTAATTTAGAATTGCTACTACATCCATGGAACCAGATATTAACTTGTTAGTTTATCAAAAACAGTGTCAAATATCTTACTCATTTTATGTTGCCCTCTTTGACTTTTATAATAAAAAAATTCCAAAACATGAACTTTTATTACTCAGATAGTTACATTATCTACACTGAGCAAAATGATAAACGCAACACTTTTGTGTTTGCCCCTATTTATCATGAGCTGAACTTAACCACTTCAGCCTAGGGAGATTTTACCCCCTTAATGACCAGAGCATTTTTTGTGATTGCGTCGCTTTAACTGACAATTGCGCGGTCTTGCGACGTTGCACCCAAACAAAATGGACGTCCTTATTTTCCCACAACTAGAACTTCTTTTGGTGGTATTTGATCACCTCTGCGTTTTTATTTTTTTTAAACAAAAGAAGAGAGACCATTTTGAAAAAAAAGCAATATTTTTTACTTTTTGCTTTAATAAATATCCCCAACAAATATACAAAAAAACTAATTTCTTTCTCAGTGTAGGCCGATATGTATTCTTCTACATATTTTTGGTAAACAAAAATCACAATAAGTGTATATTGATTGGTTTGTGTAAAAGTTATAGTGTCCACAAAATAGGGGATAGATTTATGGCATTTTTTATTCATTTTTTTAGTAATGGCGGTGATCTGCGATTTTTATCGGGACTGCGGCATTGCGGCGGACAGATCGCCAACACTTTTGACACTATTTTGGAACCATTGACATTTATACAGCGATCAAAGCTAAAAATCGCCACTGATTACAGTGCAAATGTCACTGGCAGTGAAGGGGTTAAACTCTAGGGGGCATCAAGGGGTTAACTGTGTTCCCTCAGCGTTTTCTAACTGTAGGGGGGTGGGCTACCTAGGACATGACAGAGATCACTGCTCCCGATGACAGGACAGGGAAATGCCTTGTTTATATTTCCCTGTTCTGCCTCTCCTCGTTGTGATCGCGAGCCACCGGCGGACATCAAGTCTGTAGGACCCATGGGCACGCTCCCTCGGCACATGGCGGGCATGTGCCTGCTAGCCCAGGATTACGAAGGGACATAAGGGTACGCCCTTTTGCACACCAGTGCCATTCTGCCAACGTACATTGGCGTGCGGTGGTCGGGAAGCGGTTAAAGATCTACAACTTTTTCTATGTACACAAAAGGCCTATTTCTCTCAAATCTGTCTTAATAAGTGTTAGTGAGCACTTCTCCTTTGCCAAGATAATCCAAGATGCTGATTAGACAGCATGATTATTGCACAGGTTTGCCTTAGGCTGGCCACAATAAAAGGCCACTCTAAAATGTGCAGTTTTATCACACAGCGCAATGCTACAGATGTCGCAAGTTTTGAGGGAGCGTGAAATTCGCATGCTTATTACATGCAACCGGCCTCACAACCGCAGACCACGTGTAACCACACCAGCCCAGAACCTCCACATCTAGCATCTTCACCTCCAAGATCGTCTGAGACCAGTCACCCCGACAGCTTCTGCAACAATTGGTTTGCATAACCAAAGAATTGTGTATGCTGGCCATGCAAGAACTGGGATGTTTTCAGCTTCCAGGAATTGTGTACAGATCCTTGCAACATGGGGCCGTGCATTATCATGCTGCAACATGAGGTGATGGTCGTGGATGAATGGCACAACAATGGGCCTCAGGATCTCATCATGGTTTCTCTGTGCATTCAAAGTGCCATCAATAAAATGCACCTGTGTTCGTTGGCCATAGCATACGCCTGCCCATACCATAACCTCACCGACACCATGGGCAACTCGATCCACAATGTTGAAATCAGAAAACCGCTCATTCACACAACGCCATACACGCTGTCTGCCATCTGCCCTGTACAGTGAAAACCAGGATACATCTGTGAAGAAAACACCTCTCTTAAGTGCCAGACGCCATTGAATGTGAGCATTTGCCCACTCAAGTGGGTTACAACAACGAACTGCAGTCAGGTCGAGACCCCGATGAGGACAACGAGCATGCAGATGAGCTTCCCTGAGACATTTGTGCAGAAATGATTTGGTTATGCAAACCTGTCTGGGTGGCTGGTCTCAGACTATCTTGGAGGTGAAGATGCTAGATGTGGAGGTGTGGTTACATGTGGTCTGCGGTTGTGAGGCCAGTTGGATGTACTGCCAAATTCTCTGAAACGCCTTTGGAGATGGCCTATGGTAGAGAAATTAACATTCAATTCAAGGGCAACAGCTCTGGTGGACATTCCTGCAATAAGCATGCGAATTTCACGCTCCCTCAAAACTTGCGACATCTGTAGCATTGTGCTGTGTGATAAAACTGCACATTTTAGAGTGGCCTTTTATTGTGGCCAGCCTAAGGCACACCTGTGCAATAATCATGCTGTCTAATCAGCATTTTGATATGCCACACCTGTGAGGTGGATGGATTATCTCAGCAAATGAGAAGTGCTCACTAATACAGATTTAGACAGATTTGTGAACAATATTTGAGAGAAATAGGCCTTTAGTGTAAATAGTCGTAGATCTTTGAGTTCAGCTCATGATAAATAGGGGCAAACTATAATTTTGCTCAGTGTATATCAGTGATCGTTAACTTGTGATCTGTCCGACCTTTTCTGTTCTTCTATCCTTATTGTTAGCCTATTTTATGTGTGGCCCAAAGCAATTCCTCTTCTTCCAATATGGCCCAGGAAGGTCAAAGGGTTGGACACCCCTGCTTTAAAGTGTAAAATCAGCACTTTTTTTCTGCTGAGTAAGTGAGAGTTAAATCATCTGTGTCTTATTAGTGAAAGTTCCCCTCACTTCCTGTCCTTTACGCTCAATGGGAAGTGAGAGGATATCTTTCGAATGTGAGGGAAATCCAATCATTAGACAGTTGTCCCCATTGGGAAATGTCCTACTATTCCAGTTCTGGTGGCAATTTTGTATTTACCCTCACTTTCTGGTGATATTTGGGATCAGGACAATTAGAAAGAGTAAATATCCATCATGGGGATAGAGCCCTTGCGATAAAAAAATCTGACAGCGGTTCTAACAGATTACCTTTTCAATAAAAAATGTTTGCCAATATTAATTGGTAGTTTAAACCCAGTGCTTTTTCATTGCAGGCTTTTTGAATTCACTTTGTGTCTGGGGATACTTCTAGTATGAGCTTTCTGCTCCTATAATGACAATGTTGTGTTTACTGTGAGGCTATGCAGGAGCAGTATTGTCACCCAAGGATGCAGGCTTCTGCTGGAGTACACACTGATATGCTGATGCACAGCTTGCCAGCACATCAGCTTAATTGCTGTGTTGGCACTCCTGATCTTCAAAACAGCACATGCAGCACAGGGCCACCTACAAAGTGGTTGAGGTGGCTGATTGCTGAACTATAGGCACCCATAGAAGCTTACACAGAGAGACAAAATAATGTGTATAATGTAAAAGGCTCTTCCATTTCCTTTTTTTGCAAAAGACGTAACTAATCTTTAACCCCAGGAGCTGTACATGAATGGGCTGAGATAGTTGTGGACAGTGATGGTTTAAAGGACACCAAGGACTCAGAGTGCTCTGCTGCAGTCAGTTTATGGCTATAGGGTTTTTTATGCTTAAATGTCTGCACATAGTCCCCAGGATTTGAGTCATGAAAAAGAGGGAACATTATTGGGTGGCTTCAAAAATGGCCAATCTACTGCTAGTATGCTAGAGACAGCACAAAATGCGGAACTTTGAAGAGTTGTTGTAGAATAGCCTCTTGACTGCATTTTCTAAGGTCTGCAATGTCAAAATAAATAAAAGTATTTCAATGACAAATGAGCCAGTTAGCGGACACAGCTGCTAAAACAGTAAACCAGTGTATTTGCTGATTTGTTGTCTCACAAGATTAGAAATGACGCTTGAAATACCATAATGATTAACAGTGAATGAGGCTAACATTTTAGCAACTTTCTAATTTGCTTTAAAGCAACTAAGAATTGCTTAAATAAGACAGATTTACTAACACTGTATTGTATTTGACTGCAAAATCAGCATCTTTCTGGCCAGCTAAAAAAGTGACTTCAGATCTTTTTTATTACTATGTAATAAAGTCTTGTACTGCTAATAAAGAAATCATGTACATAATGCTGTTTTGATTTTGCTTTTTCTTCAATAAGTAATAAAGTCATGTACTAGTGACAAGTAAATAACCTACACATTTCTGCGTTTCTTGGTATCTCTATAGTTTATACTGATATTTTCACTCATTTTAGGAACGCATTGTTGTATGGTTATTTCCTAAAACTTAACCCTAATTACCTGTAATGCTTAAGACATTATACTACCCTAACACTAAAGTATATTCTTTGTTTATGCACGACCATCTGTTAGAGTATTTGATTCCCGTCCTGTTCTCTTCTGTATCTGTCTGTGCAAAGCTATATTGATTTTTGCCTTGCTCTTTTACTGAATAACAAATTAATCCTTCTAACTTCAGCCAGAGGCATATTGAAGTCCGTCTGGCCTCTTTGAGTCAGCATTGGTCAAACCCTATGGGGGTTCACCCGACATGCACTGTCTGGTAGAGGCCTATCCATAAATGACAAAAGTCTCTTAGTGAGTGCATTTGAAGCATATGTATCTAAAATTCAGAGTTCACTGGCCAAAAATTGTGCTTATTTTATCATCTATATTAAACAAGTTTAACTACAACTTTATATAAACTTAATAAAGATTATATATTTTTTACTGATATGAACCTAAAAGAGATTTTAATTCTGGACAGTCAAAATGTATTTGCCACATTAATCATTTAGTGTTAGTCAATGTTTTAATTTGGTCTAGCAACGATTCTACAAGGTTTTGAAGATTTTGAGAAGTCATATTGGGCTCCATTCACAAAAGCCGATTCCATGCGGTATTTAGGTGCTTTCCCAAATACCACATTTGATCCTGAAAATGTCAATTCACTATTGCTTTATGGGGTATTTACCGCATAAAGCAAAAATGCTTGGTTAATTCTGAATAAAACAGGAGTTAAAGTCAATTCACAAACGGAAATAAATAAATAAATGCAGTAAGTAGTGGTTCCGGCATGAGACAGTTAATGAAATGGCAGCTGTCGGCATGCTTAACAACCAGTAAACAACCTGGTTGTTAAAGAGCGGGCAGCTGCCGTGTCCTTAACAACCAATGAGTCATCAGCTGTTATTCGGTTGGAGCCTTTGTCGGGAGTGGAGCTTTTTCTTTTTTGGGTCGACAGCCGTTGTTCATCATGATTGATGTTGGACCTACACCATACTCATTCACATGGGGGCAGGATCTGGGGGCCCCCTTGTTTTTCTATTTTGGCGTGGTATGGATTGATGGGGAAAGCATTTTTTTTCCTTAATTTTTCATTGCCGACAATTTTTTTACATTCAGGGAACCCCACTGACAGCTGATGACTCATTGGTTGTTAACGACGCAGCGGCCGCCCGCTCATTAACATTCAGCTTGTTTACTGGTTGTTAAGGACACTGGCGGCCGCCCGCTCCTTAACAACCAGATGTTTACACTGTTTGTTAAGGATGACAACTTTCACCACTAAAATACTGCATTACTTCATAAACTAGCACATGCGGAATTTTAGTTGTGCTTTTTAGGGAATGGAAATTTTTTTTTTTAAAACCCTGTGGGGTATCTTACCGCATACTTGGATAGGGTAAGATATTGCTGTGTGAATGGAGCCCATTGTCCCAACCTACATTTTGTCAGAAGGTTCTGATAAACAGAGTGCAGAGGACAGCTGTCCCATGAACTGCAGAACCCTGTCATTACATTGGGAGAGCCCTTTTCTCAGTGTAATCTGCAATGAATAGTTGTCAATGTTACAGTCCTGTTCTTTATTCATTTATTAGTATAAGCTACAATTGTATCCAGGATTCACACATTATTGTTCTTTGTGAATTGTAAATCTATTCAAAATAAATAAATAAAAGTTTAACGTCTTGTTATCCTTATTTCCTCTTTTAACCCCTTCATTACCCTTAGCCTTATTTATTTATTTTTTCACTGTTCATATGTAAACTTGGAAAAAAATTCATGTGTTTGTTTTGTAGTACTGCAATATACTTTGTACCAGAAGCATATGTTAAATGCATTTAACATGGCACAATCACAGAATGCAATTTAACTTTAAATGAGTTATAAGATTCCTCTGTTCCCAGATGGAACAATGGATTTTTGTTATTACACAAACTAATATTCTGGTTCCTTATCCCCATGCTTATTATGACTAAATCACAATAATCTAATCATGCCACAACACTTCCCCCCATCACATTCGGTTTCCAATGGACCAGAACATGGTATTATTAGAACTCATTCACTCCAGAGGTGTTGTGCACTGTTGGTTAGCATTGCCCGCAGTCCCAGCACAAGAACAAGGCACATCACCTCATGTTCTAAGTTCAAACCAATACAGCACAAATATACACACGGATCTGCAAATATCATCTGTCTCAGCTTCTTGGGGTAGGGGGGTTGAACAGAACATGGACCAAAATATAGTAATCTTAGGGCTTGTTCACAGAATTGCCTAAGCAGTCCAAAAGCAAGAACAAGGCAATTTGCCTTATGTCCTATGACTTCACACCAATGTGGCACCACAATATGCATTGATCTTCAAACTGCATGTCTCCAGAGGGGTTAACAGAACATGGTTTCTTAGTTCCCAGATGGATTTTCATAATGAATTTCTGCTTCTTTATCCCTGTGCTTAGTATGGCTAAATCTCAATAGTCTAACCATGTTGCAATCTTTCGCCCATCACATGCATTTTAAAATGGACCAGAACATGGTGATCCTTGGGCTTGATCACACCAGCAGTGTTGGGCTATGTTGTCCCAAAACAAGAACAAGGAAATTATATGCACTGACATGGATCTGCAAGCTTCATCTGTCTCAACGACTGGGAAGAGGTGAGGCGGATTCACCATTTCGCCAATTTGCCATGTCTGCCATAGGTACCACAGAACACTGTCCCAACGTAGTCAATGCTGGGAAAGAGTCTAGATCTGCACCTACGTTTTGCTGGATGGCTATGCATAGAGATACCTAGAGCATCAGTAATATACATATCAAAGTTTCTAGTGTGACATAGGTCTAAGGTTGCATGACTGGGGAGGTAACGCCATCAAAATCAACTCTTATAACTCTTCACTGGACTTTAAAGCCAAATTTAAGTTCATGTATGAGATCATTGACCTACTGGAATCAATATTTTTGCACCAGGGAGGAAGGAATGCTTCTGAAAAACATCATGAACAAGAAAGTAGTTTAAAAATGATAAAAAAAAACAAAAAACTAAATAATTTATATTTTCAACATTAGAGGGTGCAATTCAATATATGAATATGGCAAAAAATAACCTTATTAGGAAATTTCCTGGCTGAATGAATGTTTTTTCATTGATTTAATATGTTAAATACTGCATTTGGCCACTAGATGGCACTAAGTATCATAGAAGTGCCCTAATATACTTGGCATTCTCTAATGACCAAATTTTCCATTTTGAATCAATGAACATTTTTTGGCCAACACAGGAAATAGCTTAACAACAATAATTTTTTGCACCATTCACAGAGAATGAAGGTACATGCACTTTCAGTATGCATATTTTTTATAAATACACTCCCATGTGTGATAACAGATTTTAGACACCACAACTTTAACCTCTCATGTGTCTGTGTCTCTGATTAATCCTATGATTAAAGCCCCCTTTCGAAGTTTCAGCTTCACTGCAATTTGGTGCTGTGATATATCAGCACTCAGGAGAAACATTTGGCCCAAGTTCACTAAGCTACTGTGACATTATTACAAAATAGCTGGAAATTCTTATGTCAATGTTTTTCTTGCAGTAGCACAAGCAACATTAGCACTTAGAGTGCCATATTATTTTAGCAGTAGCTTTTAAAAGATCAGAACACTTAACAGTGTTTATTAGGAGCATGCATGTTCTAAAAAGAACATTATCTTTTTTTTAGCTTTTAATAATGCATCTGCACAGTTAGTATCAACTAACTAATTGTTTTCATTGTTCCTTATATTATAACACTTACATGTTTTCTGTGGTGCATTCAGGCCTTTGAACTATCTACTTAATATGGTTCATATGTCCCTGAAAGCATTCCTACTTTGATATAGTGGCAAGATTTACATTGTCGAAGTAAAGCCTGGTACACACGATGAGATTATCAGATGAATGATCGTTCCTTTTTTTTTGCATGCTAATCTTCATATTAAAAATGAAGAGGTTACTAAAGTATGAAAATTCTCGCATGACAGAATAAAAATTTGAAAGTGATGTAATGTGTTGTATTTGTATTGCATTTTCGGATAAAAAATGCACTGATTAAACGAAATTCGTACGATCGGGTATTATATGAGAAAACGTTTTGTGTTTGTCCCTTTGGTTAATTTTGGACGAAAGCTGTGTACTAACAATCATATTATTGCATGATTTTTCTGATCGTGTGCACAGTCACATATAACCATATAAGAAAAAATACATAAAACCTGAAGCGCTATCAAAGGATTGGGTCCTATGACGTGGGGTGACAACCTAAGTCCTGCGAATAGTGGATCAGAACCCAGTGCAGCTGCTTGAGCATTGAGGAAAATGTAGCATTGGTAAGAGAAGTGATTTGGTCTTCAGCCAGCAGCCATCAGAGCAACACCGCACACCGGTTTTCCATCCATCCCAGCCCTTCCGTGCTACACCACTGAGCCCTCCAGATGAAGTTAACCCCTCCTGCCTGTGAGCTCATAGTGGTATCGTTGGCTTTTCATTATCACTATCAATGGGGGTTATTTACGAAAGGTAAATCCACTTTGCACTACAAGTACAAACTTTAAGGGCAAAGTGCACTTGAAATTACACTGAAAGTGCACTTGGACGTGCAGTCACTGTAAATCTGAGGGATAGATCTTAAATTTGAGGGGAAGCTCTGCTGATTTTATTATCCAATCATGTGCAAGCTAAAATGCTGTATGTTATTTTCCTTGCATGTCCCCCTCGGATCTACAGTGACTGCACTTCCAAGTGCACTTTCAGTGCAATTTCAAGTGCACTTTGCACTTGTAGTTTGCACTTGTAGTGCAAAGTGGATTTGCCTTTCGTAAATAAGCCCCATTGTGTTTTATGACTTTGTCCATTTTTAATTTTTTAAATAAATCATTGATTTTATGGTATCAACTTACTGTCCATACAATACTGTTTGTATTTAGCCCATTGAGCGCTGCTCATTCATTTCTCTTTAGGCTTTTCATGCCAGGTAGGCCTTTGATGAAGATACAAAAAGATGGATACCCCTGTCTTTCAACCTAAGGGTTGAGCATAGGGCTAACACCGTTCTGCAAAACGAAAAAAAAAAAAATATATATATATTTATAAAGCTTATCGTATATACTTGAGTATAAGCCGAGTTTTTCAGCAAATTTTTTTGTGCTGAAAATGCCCCCCTCTGCTTATACTGGAGTCAAGTACTTTTCTGCAGCAGAGAATGACATTTTCCGACCCGACTTTGGGGCCACTTGGTGCTAGGAACCCCAAATTTGGTGTGCAAACGCAGTGGAACTAGTCGGAACAGTGGAAAGTCGGTTCGGAAAATGTCATTCTCTGCTGCAGAAAAGTGCTTGACATTTTCCGAACCGACTTTGGGGCCCCGTATCTCGTGCCACTTGGTACTAGGAACCCCATCTTTGGATATGTTGTAGTGCTAGTTCCACTGGGTTTGCACCAAATTTGGGGTTCCTAGCACCAAGTGACCCCGAAATACGGGGCCCCAAAATCGGTAAACTGTATCCATCTGCAGCAATGTCATTTCGGGACCCTTTGGATCCAGAGACCCCAAATTTTGGCAAATGGGCACAGTGAGGCATGCAAATGGGTACAGTGAGCTGCAAATGGGCATTGTTGACCCTCTTTTCCACTTACAGTAGCTGCGCATCTCTCCCCCTAGGCTTATACTCGAGCCAATACGTTTTCCCAGTTTTTTGTGGTAAAATTAGGTGCCTTGGCTTATATTCGGGTCGGCTTATACTCAAGTATATACGGTATATGTTCTTCCTAGCACACTAATCTCAGTGAATCCCTTGGTAAATATTTCTCAGATTATGTTTTATGTAAGATAATTGGCAGCCTCGGGGCTCGTTTACACTTGTGGTTGAGCCACGGTTTTATCACCCCTCAAATGCTCTCTGAATGTTACAGAGGCAGTAGCCGGGGATGTACACATGTCATAGCTTCAATGCTTTGTGGATGCAGCAAGAATGATACTCCCTGTTGCTCTCGGCAGGCAGTACCAAGGGAAGTGAATTAGGCATGCTGTTGTCCAGTATTTACACAGTTAAAACAGGTGGTGAGAAAGTGATACAGTTCCTCTTCACTGCCTGTCTATTAGTGTCTGAAAAGCGATCCGAATGTAGATTGCGCTCCAAATAAAAAAGCAAGTGTAAATGAGGCCTCACATTTTGTTCATTTTCTGCACACAGTTTCGAATTGCTTCAGTAGATATACAGAAACATAAAGGTCTAATGACAGAAAAAACTAAGTGGTCCATATGGAGTTTCCCTTTTTTTTTTTTAACTTAATTTTCTACTGTTGATTGATTTACTACTTTTTCAACCCTCCACTACTCTTTCTGTAAAATAATACTTTCTATGTTTTTAATAATTAGTAATTTCTATACTAGTAATAATACGTATTCTTGAATTTTAGTCCTGCTAGTTTGAGGTCCTATGTTTTTCATATTTAAAGCAGAACTGAAAACAGGCAGGCTTTTAGTGCAGAAAAGACATGCACTGTATGTTCTTCAATAAAATGCCCCTAGCTGCCTGCTCGCAGTCTCTGCTGGCACCGTAGGTTGATCTGTGTATGCACAGCACAGCTTACACTGCCGGGTTGGTCTTCGGGTATTGGGTCTGCTGGGATGACAGCCTCCTGAGGTCATTCCCCACCGACCAATAAAGAGGCCCGAAGACCGACACTCAGAAGAAGATACTGGTGCTGATGCAGGACCATTGGACTGGACTGTAAAGGTTTCAGTCATGTCCACATTTAACTTTCTTTTCTTGGGGCTGTAAATACTAAGCTCCTTCAGTCTTTATTGAAATGTTTTACACCTCACACCTTGCACTATTTTTGTTGCTCATCTTTGGCCATGCTCTACCAATCTATTTTTTGAGTGAGGTTTCCAGAGCTGGACACAATATTCTAAATATGGTCTACCTAAAGCTGTCTGTACACAGAAATGTATTTGAAAATTTTCATTTCAAGTACATCTTTTTAACTTTCTAATCGTAAGCGGGATTACATTTGTTTTTGACTGCAGTGGCAAGAAAAATGAAAGGAACGGGATGGAAATTAGTTCTTAAATAAACTAACAGTGTATGTGGGTTTTGTTTGTGAAAGTCCATTCACTCCAAATTTAAACATTAAAAGCAAACATTTTTGAACGACATTCATCATGTCATTTTTGTGCAAATGTTTATATGAATGTTTGTATGATGTATAATCTATAATCTACTAGTGCTTGTCCAAGTTAAAGCTCTATATCAGTGAATCAGGACTTCCTTCCTCCTGATGGTGATCCCACTATTAATGCACCCCAGAATTTGTTTTGCTTTCCCTGCTGCCTAAAAACACTGTTTGCTTCATTTTGCAACCATCTGAAAGGAGCATCCACAAAGCTTTTTCATCAGTAGTTCTGGCTGACTGTCAATCATTGCTCTGTGCTCTGCCCCACCAGCACTTACTGGAACACTGGACTGTGAAGGCGGTGGCAGCGTGCTGCTGGTTAGGCATCTGGGCAGATCCTGACATTATTGTCAGGTTCTCTGCAGAGCCGTGTGCAGCTCTGTTATGTCAGCCGAAAGCATTCTTTAGCCCACTGGCAGCTGTATCTGGGTCACAGGAGTGCAGAATGAAATGCTTTCCTGAGACCCATAGGAGAAGTATGACCAAAAGAACTTTGACCATATTTCCCCTTTAATATTGTTGTACATATTACATACTGTATATCAATTACCTACATCCTTTATTTAAATAAATAGAAAGCTGAACAGTCCTACCTTCAGTTTTGCACAGATGTACAGGCTTATCTCCTGTACTGAAATTGCTATTTCTGATTTCATTGCATACTTTAGTCTTCTTACAGTGTGCATTAGAAGCTGCAGTAAGTCCTACAACGCCTGTCTCATTTCCTGGTGGATGGACATCAAGCCTTATCTAGCTCCTTCCTCTCCAGCCTTACTGTCCCTGGCCCGCTCCTTTCATTCAGTGAATATTTCAGTTCATTTACCAATGGAGGGCATTACCTATGTCTGTCAATGCATGTGATACAGTCTGCCTAGGAACATCCATTCCTCTAGGCTGGCATCTACCCATCAAAGCATTTTTACATTTTCTTAACTCCACTTCAAAGCCAGTTCAGTGCTTGCATCAGGGCTGAGGAAATGTGAGATAAGTACTGAGTCAGGGTGCTGTAATGCTTTCAGAAAGCCATGTACAGTACCCTGCTGGTCCCTTCCACAAGACATGAACTTCTTGCATTACATAAAGAAGCACAGAGAACCTCTTTAAAGTGGATGTAAACCCGATTCATGAAATCTAACCTGGGCATGTCTATCTGTATTATTTACTTACCTCTCTCTAAAGCCCTAAGTCTCATGTCTTTCTGCTGCTCGGTTCTTCTGTTATCAGCATGATAACTTCTGACAAGCTCTCTGACAACCGAGATAAAACCAGCCTGAAGTTTGTGTCATGAGATGGGGCATAGAAATAGATTAGCAGACAGCTGGTCTATTCACAGCACAGCTCTGCACATTTCTTCCTTCCTCTGCCTATGCGGAGAGGGGGTGTGTGCCTTTCCTCCAATCAGCTGCCACACAATGTATGCCAAGAATCCACAACCAGTGGTGGAACAGGAAGAGAAAATTCGAACACAATGTGCACTTTCTAAACAGTCTAGAAAGTTGAAGACAGCACATATACAAGTAAAATGTATGTGCAGAGGGTATATGTGAGGGTTTACATCCACTTTAAGTAATAGATTTGCATGTTACCACTAAGCAATAATGGAAGAGAAACATTTAAGTAATATATTAGTTACTATTCAATTTACAAAATGAAAACACAGGTCTTAAATAAAATAATACAAACTGCACTGAAGGTCCATGAACCATGGGGACATATCGTATATTTAAGATGGGTAAACCTGATAGAGCATAATGTGAATGGTAGGTATGAATTGATGCATTTCCCTTATTGAGCTTAACCTGAAAGTCAAGCTCTGTTTCCTTGCTCATTTAAAATATAACGTTGTGAGTATCTGTGAAGTTTTTTTTACCAGCCAAAATATTACAACACTGTTCAGCTACATATGCAGTAGAAAATGCTCAAAAAATGAGAATCTATGTGCCCTCTGTAACTGTAAACCTGACTAAACATGACCCCATGCAGCTCTCAGTCCCTGATGACAGCGTTGTGAAATGCAGTAGAGCCTGACTTAATTTAATCAGAAATATTATGAAAACAGATTTCAGGTAAACAACATTTTATGATTAAAATTTAATATTAAATTGAATTTAAAGTAGACCTAAAGGCAAAACTTTTTTTTTTCAATTTGGATACAGTAATGAAGAGGTATACCTGTTTTTTTTTTTTTTTTGCTACTGGGGAGATTTTTCTTCACTTTCTGTCACATAGCCAAAAAGGAAGTGAAAGAAAATCCCTCCAAAAGAATCCTTGATTGTCACTAGGGTCAACAGAACTAATGTCCCCATTGGAACATTTCCCTTCTTTTGCTTTTATGGGGCAATCTAAAATATGGGATGTTCTTTCACTTTTGGTGATAATGGTAAACAGGACACATAGAGAGGGTGAATCTCCCTTAGGGACACAGATAGCACTAAAAACTTGACAGATGTTCTAATCCCTCCTTTATATTTCGCTATAACTTAACCACTTCAGCCCCCCGGAAGGATTTACCCCCTTCCTGACCAGGCCAGTTTTTGCGATACAGCATTGCGTCAATTTAACTGACAATTGCGCGGTCGTACAACAATGTACCCAAACAAAATGTATGTCCTTTTTCCCCCACAAATAGAGCTTTCTTTTGGTTATATTTGATCACCTCTGTGTTTTTTAGCAGTTAAAGCCCAACTCCATAGTGTTGGGAAGCTGGGAAAGGATTGAGCCTCTGTTGAGTTTTTATTGCCTCTATTTTTTTTTTACTGTCTGTGTGTTCCTTTCCTAAAGATGACCCTTCCCCCCTTTATTTCTTACATAGGTGTCACAAGCACATGAAGTTAGAGAAAATCTCCCCAATGTCATTCCAGATAGAAATTAACCCTAACAGGTATTTTAAAGTATATGAAAACCAAAACCTTGTTTTTTGTTTTGGATAGAACATTAAAATCCTTTGCAGTTTGATGTCTGTTTCCCATTAGGGCGATTCTCATTCACTTCCTGTTCCAGAGATGCAACAGGAAATGAATGGTAATCCCTCCAATGTGAGGGGACTTTCCATCTTAGACAGTCTTCACTAGAATATGCACCCATTGTAAGAATTATTCACACCTATTATTCTTTTTTGACAACCCCAAAATGAGGCAATCCCCCTCATCATCTGTTTAAATTACAATGATCAATTTCACAAATAAGGTAAATCTGCCCTGTAAGTGATAAAAAAAAAAAAAAAAAACTCAACAAAGGGTTTAACCCTTTCAATGCCTTTTATACTTCATCTCCCTGTAAACAAAACTAAAAAATAAATAAAAATGTCTGGAGTATAATGCATATACTAATTGTCCAGAGTATGCTTTAATAAACGAAGGTCATTGTATGATGATGTATACTGTAGTTCCATCATGAATTGTGAAAAGATGTCTGTGTTTATTTACAGTATATAAATCAAAATGTTTTATTCTAAAATAAATGCACAAATAAATTACCCAGTTTATCTAATGGCTATACAAAGACACAAAATGTAAAAGCATAAAAATAAAATTCTAAATTACAATTTTGAACCAGAATACATCTAGTAGGCTGCGTTGTAAACAGAATCTTGCAGAATAACACATCATATGGCTTCTATTAAAACTACTGTATATGATGCAGCTTTAATCTGCATTGACCTCTTTGCCTTGGGGTATGGATTTTCTAAAGAAAATCTCCTATAGTGGTGGGTTTAACATAACTATGCAAGTATGTGTCATACAACCTGTATTCTAAAATAATGACATCAGTCAAGGTGACTGTAAAAAACAGGATTTCATGTGTCATTTAATTCTGATCCAGAAATGGCTGTGCTGTGCTGATTAACCATGGTCAAAACTGCATCTGATTATTTAATAATTTCAAACAGAAATACTGTTTACTTTTTATAAAAAATGTAGTTTTAAAAAAAATAAAGTTTTTTCAAGAAATATGTAGTATGTTCCACAGCAGAATAAAAGTTACTGCATATATATATATATATATAAGTATATGCAGGGTACATACAACAGAACTGAGGGGGAAGCTGAGAGGTGACCTACTTCTATCTTCTCTTTCTATTTGCATTTTTAATTGGTGGACCATACAGTCCAGTGACAGTCATACATGTATTTACAGAAAGTGGAAAAATAGTGCTGGGCCTATAGAGTTATCTTACTGGTATTGCTATCTTAAAGTACTGATGTTGATATAAATGTTAGTGTAATGTAACAAAATTGGAAATTGAAGGGATACACCACTTCTAAGATATCCAGATACAACGTTATTCCAATAAAAGTTAAGGGGAAGATCCAAAAAGTAGCCAACATGTTTTAGGGGTCCAAGAGCATTCTCTTCATCAGGGCTTGATTAAAAAAAATGTGAATAAATTTAAAAAAAGCACTGGACCTTTAATGTTATTTTTTCCAGTGTTATTGCAAGCACAGGCTTTGTCAGCAGATGGGTTGGCAGCCAAACCAACAATAATCCTGCTGTATTATTGATAAAAAGAGGAGAGTTTTTAAAACCATATCACCATTAACATTTTGGGGAAGCATAATTTCCCTATGTAGACCTGGCCCTATAGCGTTAATACTGTATTCATTTACATGCAATCAAAACATCAGAACTTGGAAGAATCCCCTAGAGATAAACATCTGCTGAGGTGAATACATTAGGAAGTTGCATCATTCCTTTATTTATGACATATAACCTAATACTTTTTTTTGTTATTTATGAAGGATTTCTATCATGCATTCCTGATAAAGAACAGCAATAAAAGGGCTACACCAAAACATTTCCCTCCTTCAAATGAACTGCTTGGTATGGAAGTATGCATCATGTTGCACAAATATCTTTGCGAACTACAAACCCTAAAATTCTTGATTCCAGTTTGAATTCATTACAATTCTTCAACATATGACTTTCAAAACAGTCTGGAAATGTTGCATTCGCTGTTTCTTATGTTCATTTAAAAGGGAAAGCTTGTAGAAATAAGAAATACATAGTGTATTTTTATATTTAAAAATAAGTAAGCTTCTGGATCGGGGTTTGTAAACTGCACTGGTCTGATTTTATACCCTGCATCAGACATCTGTTCACAAAAACCAACATGCTTGTATATACTGACATACAGTCACAACTCATCC
Source organism: Lithobates sylvaticus (assembly GCA_028564925.1). Taxonomy (NCBI): domain Eukaryota; kingdom Metazoa; phylum Chordata; class Amphibia; order Anura; family Ranidae; genus Lithobates; species Lithobates sylvaticus. The sequence continues at coordinate 281,062,505 of CM053028.1, forward strand.
ACCCACTCCTGGCTTCCACTTTCAATTACACACAAATACTCATCAGATTCTGCACTCATCAGAAACATCAGAGCCGCATATCTGAAGATATAGAAATGCTTATGTTACAGCCTCCTGATCATCAGTTCTCCAATTTATCACCAGTAGCAACGGCCATCACCCTGGGCTGTTCTGTCCAACTAAAATAACGCTTCAAATCATCTGGGACTTTCATATTTTCCTCCAGTTTATAGATGCAAGGACTTGATAAGCAGTCATGGAGTTTAAAACCAAAATGGCAGTTTGATATTTCCTCTGAGTGCTCAATCTGATATTTTTTTGTAATTGGAAGTGTGGCTGTTGGAGTAATATTATTGTACATCTGACATACCACAATCAGTTTGGAATTTCCGTTACATACAGTGCCTTGAAAAAGTATTCATACCCCTTTAAATTTTCCACATTTTGTCATGTTACAACCAAAAATTTAAATGTATTTTATTGAGATTGTATGTGATAGACCAACACAAAGTGGCACATAATTGTGGAGTAGAAGGAAAATGATAAATGGTTTTAAATTTTTTGTACAAATAAATATCTGAAAAGTGTGGCGTGCATTTGTATTCAGCCACCCTCCCCCCCCTTGGGTCAATATTTTGTAGAACCACCTTTCGCTGCACTTACAGCTGCCAGTCTTTTTGGGTATGTCTCTACCAGCTTTGCACATCTAGAGAGTGACATTTTTGCCCATTCTTTATTGCAAAATAGCTCAAGCTCTGTCAGATTGGATGACAAGCGTCTGTGAACAGCAATTTCAAGTCTTGCCACATATTCCCAATTGGATTTAGGTCTGGACTTTGACTGGGCCATTCCAAAACATCAATATGCTTTGATCCAAACCATTCCATTGTAGCTCTGGCTGTATGTTTAGGGTCGTTGTCCTGCTGGAAGTCTCAAGTCTTTTGCAGACTCTAACAGGGTTTCTTGTAAGATTGCCCTGCATTTGGCTCCATCCATCTTCCCATCAACTCTGACCAGCTTCCCTGCCCCTGCTGAAGAAAAGCCAAGTATCATGGTGGGGATGGTGTGTTCAGGGTGATGTGCAGTGTTAGTTTTCCATCACACAAAGCGTTTTGCTTTTAGGCCAAAAAAATTTAATTTTGGTCTCATCTGATCAGAGCACCTTCTTTCACATGTTTGCTGTATCCCCACTAGGGATGAGCCGAACACCCCCCTGTTCGGGTCGCACCAGAACCTGCGAACAGACCTAAAGCTTGTGTGAACTTTAGAACCCTATTAAAGTCTATGGGACTCGAACGTTCAAAATCAAAAGTGCTCATTTTAAAGGCTAATATGCATGTTATTGTCATAAAAAAGTGTTTGGGGACCTGGGTCCTGCCCCAGGGGACATGTATCAATGCAAATTTTTCTTTTAAAAACGGACATTTTTTCAGGAGCAGTGATTTTAATAATGCTTAATGTGAAACAATAAAAGTGTAATATTCCTTTAAATTTCGTACCTGGGGGGTGTGTATAGTATGCCTGTGAAGGGGCGCATGTTTCCCATGCTTAGAACTGTCCCTGCACAAAGTGTCATTTTTGCAGGAAAAAAAGCTATTTAAAATCACTTGTGGCTAATGAAATGCCAGCTCCCGTAACACAGAGAACAGTCATTCATTGAAAGTCATTGATAAAAAAAAAAAAAAAAAAAAAAAGCGTGGGGTTCCCCCAAATTCAATTACCAGGCCCTTCAGGTCTGCTATGGATATTAAGGGGAACCCCACTTCAAATTTAAAAAAAAATGACGTAGGGGTCCCCCTAGATATCCATACCAGACCCTTCAGGTCTGGGATGGATTTTAAGGGGAACCCCGGCCAAAATGGCGTGGGGTCCCCCTCAAAATCCATACCAGACCCTTATCCGAGCACGCAACCTAGCAGGCCGCAGGAAAAGATGGGGGGAGGAGAGCGCCCCCCCTCCCTCCTGAACCGTACCAGGCCACATGCCCTCAACATTGGGAGGGTGCTTTGGGGGTCTGTGACCCCTCAAAGCACCATGTCCCCATGTTGATAGGGACAAGGGCCTCGTCCCCACAACCCTGGCCATTGGTTATGGGGGTCTGCGGGCGGGGGGCTTATCGGAATCTGGAAGCCCCCTTTAACAAGGGGACCCCCAGATCCTGGCCCCCAAAGCACCCTCCCAATGTTGAGGGCATGTGGCCTGGTACAGTTCAGGAGGGAGGGGGGCCGCTCTCGTCCCCCCCTCTTTTCCTGCGGCCTGCCAGGTTGCATGCTCGGATAAAGGGTCTGGTATGGATTTTGTAATATTCCTTTAAATTTCGTACCTGGGGGGTGTGTATAGTATGCCTGTGAAGGGGCGCATGTTTCCCATGCTTAGAACTGTCCCTGCACAAAGTGTCATTTTTGCAGGAAAAAAAGCTATTTAAAATCACTTGTGGCTAATGAAATGCCAGCTCCCGTAACACAGAGAACAGTCATTCATTGAAAGTCATTGAAAAAAAAAAAAAAAAAAAAAAAAGCGTGGGGGTTCCCCCAAATTCAATTACCAGGCCCTTCAGGTCTGCTATGGATATTAAGGGGAACCCCACTTCAAATTTAAAAAAAAAAAATGACGTAGGGGTCCCCCTAGATATCCATACCAGACCCTTCAGGTCTGGGATGGATTTTAAGGGGAACCCCGGCCAAAATGGCGTGGGGTCCCCCTCAAAATCCATACCAGACCCTTATCCGAGCACGCAACCTAGCAGGCCGCAGGAAAATATGGGGGGAGGAGAGCGCCCCCCCCTCCCTCCTGAACCGTACCAGGCCACATGCCCTCAACATTGGGAGGGTGCTTTGGGGGTCTGTGACCCCTCAAAGCACCATGTCCCCATGTTGATAGGGACAAGGGCCTCGTCCCCACAACCCTGGCCATTGGTTATGGGGGTCTACGGGCGGGGGGCTTATCGGAATCTGGAAGCCCCCTTTAACAAGGGGACCCCCAGATCCCGGCCCCCAAAGCACCCTCCCAATGTTGAGGGCATGTGGCCTGGTACGGTTCAGGAGGGAGGGGGGCCGCTCTCGTCCCCCCTCTTTTCCTGCGGCCTGCCAGGTTGCATGCTCGGATAAAGGGTCTGGTATGGATTTTGAGGGGGACCCCACGCCATTTTTTTTTTTTTTGGCCGGGCTTCCCATTAAAATCCATCCCAGACCTGAAGGGCCTGGTAATTGAATTTGGAGGAACCCCCACGCTTTTTTTTTTTTTTTTTTTTATCAATGACTTTTTTTTTATCAATGACTTTCAATGAATGACTGTTCTCTGTGTTACGGGAGCTGGCAATTCATTAGCCGCGAGTGATTAGTGGTACGAAATTTAAAGGAATATTACACTTTTATTGTTTCACTTTAAGCATTATTAAAATCACTGCTCCTGAAAAAACGACCGTTTAAAAAAAAAAAAATTTGCATTGATACATGTCCCCAGGGGCAGGACCCAGGTCCCCAAACACTTTTTATGACAATAACTTGCATATAGGCTTTTAAAATTAGCACTTGAGATTTCTCTCATAGACTTTTACAGGGTGCTTGCGGCTTTTCGAATTTGCCGCGAACACCCCAAATTGTTCGCTGTTCGCTGAACAGGCGAACAGGCAATGTTCGAGTCGAACATGAGTTCGACTCGAACTCAAAGCTCATCCCTAATCCCCACATGGCTTCTCGCAAACTACAAATGGAGCTTCTTATGGCTTTCTTTCAACAATGGCTTTCTTCTTGCCACTCTTCCATAAAGGCCAGATTTGTGGAGTGCACGACTAATAGTTGTCCTGTGGACAGATTCTCCCACCTGAGCTGTGGATCTCTACAGCTACTTCAGAGTTACTATGGGCCTCTTGGCTGCTTCTATGATTAATGCGCTCCTTGCCCGGCCTGTCAGTTTAGGTAGAAGGGCATGTCTTGGTAGGTTTGCAGTTGTTCCATATTCTTTCCAATTTCAGATGATGGACTGAACAGTGCGCCATGAGATGTTCAAAGCTTGGGATATTTTTTTATAACCTAACACTGCTTTAAACTTCTCCACAACTTTATCCCTGACTTGTCTGTTTTTTCCCCTGGCCTTTATGATGCTGTTTGTTCACTAAGGTTCTCTAACAAACCTCTGAGGGCTTTGTGGTTGTGAGTGTAAATCCCCCCTTACATGGAGGTCATTGTATATTTCCCCTTACATTGGTGGTTGGTGTAAATGCTCCTATTACATTGGTGTCAGTGTAGAAATCCCTCTTTATAGTGGTGGATGGCGTAAAAGAAAGTGTCAGTGGCCAGTGTAAATTCCTCCTAACATTGGTGGTTGGTGTAGAAGTGCCACCTTACATTGGTGGTCAGTACAACTCTCCTTGACAATGTTTGTCAGTGTAAATTCCCCCTTACATGGGGGTCAGTGCAAATTCCCCCTCATATTAGTGGTCATTGTAAATTCCCCATTACATTGGTGGTCAGTGTAGAATCCCCCACTATATACTTGCCAAAGATTTCCAGCTTTGCTCTACATGATTCAGAATTTGCCACTGGTACTGCCTCCTAACTAATCCCATCACCCCACCACTGCCACTGATCCCATCAACCCCCCAGCATTGCCACTGATCCCACCCTCCCCTCCCCCAGCATTGCCACTGATTCCAGGAGTCCTAGGATCCCTATGAGTTTTCTGTCTATTGATGGGTCCCCTCACCTCCTCAGTCCATAGTGTGCAGGCAGTGAGGAGATGACGTGCTGTAACAATTAGCAACCAATCAGTGAGCAGTAATGGTCTGCACTAAACTCTTGCAACCAATCGTTGAGTGGTAAGGATATCCAGTAACCTCTATCAGCCAATCAGTGAGCAGTAATAATGTGCAGAAACCTCTACAACCAATTAGTGAGTAGTAAGGATGTCCAGTAAACTCTAGAAATCAATCAGTGAGCAGTATTGATGTACAGTATTCTCTAGCTACCAACCAACAAGCAAAAGTGATGTGCTGTAACCTCTAACAAATAATCAGTGAGCTATAATGTGTGCTGTAACCGCTAGCAGTCAGTCAGTGAATGGTGATGATACACTGTAACCTCTTCCAACCAATATCAATCGCTGCCTGATCTGATTCAGTAAATTTTGTATGTCTCAGAGAAGGTGGAGAACAAAATTGCATGGAGGATGGTGGTGGGGGGGGGGGGTGTTTGCCCATGGTCCAATCATTATTAAAGACTGCCCTGCATAGAGATCACAGCTGTCAGATGAGCTTTGGGCCCCAATGAGTAAAATTAGACTGAAAAGTGTTTGCAGAAATAGAAGAGCCTTTAGTTTCCACTCCCTTTAGTTTGGAACTCCCTAATTCCAGGGTTCAGGTGCAGAGGCACATTGTCCTCCTGTTAATTGTAGTGTTGTACATGCTGTTTTTGTTGCCTTGCTAGGAGTAGTTCCCAAATAAATCCTCCATATTTAGCATTGGTGTGTCAGAAGAGGGTGGCATTGCTAGAAAGGTCATTGTCATCTTGAACCAGGAGACCTTTGTGGGTAAGTGATACAACAGCATAGAAGACAGTTATTAAAGGTGTATTTTTAAAAAATCTATTTCAATAAACTAACAAGCTGTCGCTCCTGTGCGTCACAGAGAGTGGAACGCATACCAGGAAGTAGGTAGTGTCCATTTCTCCATACACACAGAGGGCTGATTTGTAATTGATTTGTAATTGTATAGTGGCACTTTTTTTATATGGCAATTGCTGTTTTGTAAGAAGAGCAGAAGAGCCTCTGAGATCAAAACAGGAAGGAGTTTGGACCTGTGGGAGTCACCGGAGGATACCAGGGAGAGTGGGACAGGTCCCCCCAAATAAGACCTACAAGCCCAGTTGACTTTCCTTGCTATAAAGCAAGGGAGTCACCAACATCTGGTGAGTGTGGAGTGAATACACCATTGCACATGGGGGAAACACAAGGGACACCTGGGAACAAGGCACGGAGCATTTTATATTACACAAAAGGACTTTTTGTTTGCACTATGTCACTTTTTATTCATGATGAATAGATTATTGGAATATCGTTTGACATCACTATTATAGTAATGTTTATAATATTTACTACAATAACTTTAGTATAATTAATTAGTTTATGTATAAGCTGCCTGATATTTATTCATATTTCATCAACACAAACCTACTGGTGTAATGTATAGCAGAAGTTAAGGAATAAACTACAGTAAATATAATCTATCTATCTATCTATCTATCTATCTATCTATCTATCTATCTATCTATCTATCTATCTATCTATCTATCTTTAAATATTTTCTTTAACTTAAGTTTAGCAAAAGTCAGCTAAAATCACCAAAGTATGCAAATATTTGATTGCTTTTCTCCCTTTAATTGCCTGTGGAGCAATGCATAAAACAGGGTGTGAAAGTTGTCTTTGCACTGCATGTCAATATAACACCTACAAAAACACACAGAATAAGAAAAGCAAAGTAACGAGAACAGGGCATTGTAAAACATCCTTAATTCATTGGGAACAAAGCTTACAAACAATATTAGTGTATCCACAGCTGAAAACACTTACTCTACCTCTCCGTGGCAGTCATCACAATGATCTGCTAAGCTTTCAGCTTGCTCTCTTTGTATACCTACAGTTTGTTTAAGTAAACACAGTTCTAAATGCTATGTCAGTCATTTGCTGAGCTTGAACACATTTGGAATTCAACTATTTCAATGTTTAAATGACTCAATGTTGAAGGGTTCTGAGCATTAGAGTTTACTGTTTGCCATATAATAGAATGAGTTTAAAATGTGTTGTTGTAGTGGAATTCTGCTTTATTGTGTCAATTGACTGAGGATACAGACAATTTACTCCCCATCCCTTGTTTATATATAAATCAGCAAGTAATTCTAAAGCCCTACACATGTGGCCCCATCAATACTCTGTATTCTCCTGGATAAGGTCCTTTTCGATGTACAGAATATATGCAAAGATGTGAAAAAAATATAAATGTTCCTTGTTTTTTGTTGATTCACACAATAGAACATCTTAGTACATGCATACATATTTATATGCATCTTAGCACATTTAGAACATACTTTATCACCTTTTACTGTGTTTTCTTATGTATTTTGCTGTGTTTTTTAGAATTAATAACATGCAGTTTTCCACATGACAATAAATGCAAAAATTCTGCAAAACATGTAGTAAAACAGTAAAATGCTGCATTATTATGTAACACTGTAGTGTGAATTTGATTGATAAATCAATGTGAGAGCTGTGCGTCAATCTCTCTGCGCACAGAACCCACAAAGTCCTAAAACATAACTTTTATTCATAAACAGCTAAGCTCCCGTGTTAGCTTTCTTATCTAATGGCCCTTATTAATATGCACATCATATTTTTCAACCAAATCAGACACTAACCACCAATGCCAGATCTTTTCACATTTCTTAAGACATCTCCTATGTTTATAGGTGAGTTCCTCTCATCTTAAATTAAGATTAATTGCTTTAATCCATTGATCTGTCTTTGGTGGAGAGTTTAATATCCATTTTTGCAATATGAGTTTCCGTGCCATATTCTATACATGGTTCTCAGCCACATCACTTGCACCTCTTCTGGGAGAGTATCTACAGGAATAACACCTAACAATGCTACTTTTGGATCGGGCTGTACCTGTGTGGAGCACAAGGAATTAAAAATATCAAATATAGACTCCCAGTAGCGGTGCAATCTGGGGCATCGCCACAGCATATGTATAAGTGTACCAGTACCATTTATAGTGGGTTCTATAGATAATGAATAGTTGAGTCATACATTGTGCAGAGGATTAGGATATCTTAAACAAATTTTTCAAGGCTTGCCCCATTCCTCATCACTAAGTGTCCCTAAGTCTCTTTGCCACCGTCCATAGCTACCTTCTTGTGAGCTAATTCTTGTTATCATTTTAAAAGAAGAGTTAATCCCATTAATCCCTGTTTAGCACGTCTAATAGTGACTGCCCTAGTTAAGATTAATGAAGGATTATATTTTAATGTAAATGTCTTTGCTTGAGACGGTAAGGAATGCCGTAGCTGTAGATATTGAAAGAATAATTTATTAGGCAAGTTATATTTCTCTGTCAATTTATCAAATGATTGCAAAACATCATTGTCATAAAGTTGGCAAAGAAGCAGAATACCTGCCTTTTTCCATAATTCAAAACTTTTCAGTTTCGCCACTTCAGGCAGTTGTAGATTATCCCATATGGGCATATATTGTGTATATCCCTCATAATGAGTTTCTTGTTTAACAGTGGTCCAAGTCCTTTGTATCAAATAGAATGTAGGATATATGCGTTTATTAAGAATTTGGTAGGAAACTATAAGCTGCACTAATGGATTTATCGGCATTTGGGAAAATATAATTTATTGTATAGGATCCTCACAATCTATAGTATTTCATCCATTTAATTGCTGAAGTTGAGATGCCAGATAGTAAAGTCTGGCATTAGGGACAGACAAACCTCCTTCATCCTTAGGCAGCTGCAAGGTTTCCCAACTGATCCAAGGATGTTTATATCTCCATATAAGATCTCTGAACAGATCTATTTGTTTAAAGCATTTCCGTGGTAACCAGATGGGGCAATTATGGAGCAAATATAATAATTGTGGCAACCAAATCATCTTTATTAAATTGGCTCTGCCTATTATAGTCAAAGGTAATTTACTCCAGAGTTTTCCACTTGCCCAAGCCTCTTATGTACTCACTTGTGTTGTAATATGTACCCCTAAATATTTAAATGTAGAAACTACAGCATTCTGGGAGGCAGAGATTTGCAGATTGGTCACCAGCGGGTCCACAGGTAAGAGTACTGACTTGTCCCAGTTTATCTTAAAGCCAGAAAAGGAGCCATATGTTTTAATTAAAGACATTACTGCCTCCAGTGTCCTCTTCCTTAGATCTACAAACAAAACCCAGTATATATATTCTTTGATTGACGAATAGAGGCAGCCAATGGTTCTAAAGCTAAAGTTAACAACAGAGGTGATAATGGGCATCCCTGTCTTGTTCCTCGTTGCAATGAAAAAGGTGCTGATATATGTCAATTTACCTGCACCCATGCCACTGTGGCAGTATAAAGTAGTTGTATTCATCTTGCAAACTGGGGTCCAAAACCAAATTTTTCTGAACAATACCACAAAAAGTCCCATTCTATGCTATCAAAAGCTTTAGTCGCATCAAGTGACAATATAGCTCTATTACCCAAATTTATCGTTGGGATCTGTAAATTAAGAAATAAACAGCTTATATTCACTGCCATAGGTCTATTTGGGATAAAGCCTGATTGGTCCTTATGCACTATCTTAGAAATTATTTCCGTCAACCTAGTAGCCTAATACGTTTGCCAATTGTTTCATGTCTGTGGTAAGTAATGAAATTGAGAGATATAATTCAGGTTTACTAGGGATTTTATCGAGTTTTAACAACACTATAATAATTGCTTCATAGAGGATGGCAAATGGCCACTCTCAAATGCGGTATTAAGACCTCCATCAATTCATGCAGTAAATCTTCACCAAAAAACTTGCAAACCTCCCCTGGTAACCCATCTGCTCCTGGGGCTTTATTATTAGGCAAATTAACTGAAGCTTTTTGGAGTTCTTCTAATGACAGGGGTTGATCCAGCATCTCAATATCTCTCTGTGATTATTTTGCTAAAGATATAGAATTTGGGAAAAGTTTCAGATAAATCTCCATATAGGATACCGTGCTACTATACAAGTTTTTAAAGAAATCAACAAAAGCCCCTTACTTAATGTCCAAAAAGTGGTCATACTAATGAATGTCTCCAATACCAGTTCTATTTTCAATTTTACTCTGCATCCCCTGATAATAGAAGGCACATCAAAATGTGAGCACCCCAACCCCAAAACTTAACATGTTTACACATAAAAGGGCTTTGTCAGGAGTGAAAAAAATATAATTTTAAATCAAAATGGGCTCAAACACAAAACAACATGTGCAGTGAAGGTGGCTGCCATCAATAACCCTTATTTATATATTTTAATCACTTGCTTACTGGGCACTTAAACCCCATTCTGCCCAGGCCAATTTTCAGCTTTCGGCGCCATCACACTTTGAATGATATTTGCGCGGTAATGCAACACTGTACCCAAATTACATTTTTTATAATTTTTTTCATACAAATAGAGCTTTCTTTTGATAGGTAGCACTGATATATGGCACTGATGTGCACTAATAGGTGGCAATGATGGGCACTGGTAGGTGGCACTGATAGGCAGCACTGGTGATTAGGCACTGATTGGTGACATTGATAGGTAGCACTGTGGGCACTGGTAGGGGGCACTTGTGGGCACTGGTAGGTGGCACTGTTGTGCACTTGTAGGTGGCACTGGTGGGCACAGATGACTCCGCGGCTGCTCTCCTTGATTGGGACCTATGTCTCTCTGACAGCCGCCCGTGATCGGCTTTTTTTTGATAGCATGGGGAGAAAAAATTGTCGATTACCGGCTTTCTTTACATCACATGATCAGCTGTCATTGGCTGACAGCTGATCAGGTGGTAAGGGGTCAGGATCGGCCCCTTACTCCGTTCTGTGATCAGCCGAGTCTCATAGACTCGCTGATCACAGAGCACGCAGGCTGCTCGAGCACAGGAGGACATCTATTGATGCCCTCCCGGCAAAGTAGGTCTGCGCTGTCAGGGTTGTGAACAAGCAAGCTATCGATTGTGAAACGTCTACCATTGCCTGAATCTGTCTGACCCTTTTTACAATAAAGATGACATCGAGATAATTTGGAGTTCCAGTGTGCGACTAATTCCTTGTCTTGTTCGTTTTCCACGGTGGTGAGCCGAGGTCTGCACCTGTGATCCATCCATCACCTGATTTTGCCTGGAGCGGTGGGCTTCTCTAAGGTCCGTGCTGTAGCCGTCATTTGGCTATAGCGCAGACGTGAAGGGGTTAATCACCCCTAGGGGGCAAACAGGAATCCAGTTCTGACAGACGCTCCATCATGCTAACAGAACTCCTCCTGTGGTCTATTGGCCAACTACTATCGAGTGTATCAGCTCAGGGCCGCTGTTAGAAATCATGGGGCCCCCTACAGCCTACCTGAAAGGGCTCCTTACCTCACCTATAGGACCATCCCTGACTCTGCTCCCACCTCAAAAAAAATGCAGCTTTGTCTTCGAGTAATATTTATCATCCCTTGTGATACCTTGGGTAGTGACAGATCCTCTTTATGGAGAGATCTGGGGTTTATTCGACCTCTGGTCGATCCAAGCCCTCCAAGGCAGCTGATCAGCTTGACTGGCTGCTTTCTTAGCTGGTACCAGCCAGGAAATGCAGAAACGAAACTGGAAGTGATGAAATCTTCATACCTTTGTCCTTAGTTGTCACAGAAGGGAGGGAGAAACAAATGTTCCTTCTTCTCCTTTGTGCACTACCAATCTGACCTGATGGAATGGGAGAGCCTGGGAAAGCAGGGGAGGGCTGTGGCTGAATGAAGCAAGGATCATTTTTGCTGCACAAAAAGCTTCATGGCCACAGAATATATTATCTACCCTCTGCTGCTTCTCAGTAAGGGGGGGGGGGGGGGGTTGGGGGCAGTAAAAAGACACACATGACATTTTTACTAACTCCCCAAACACAAGTGTGAGGGCCCATTCACACAGGGCCCAGACATCCATCTCCCGTGCCGAGAGTTTTACTGGCACAGTGTTGCGTGCATCCTCATGCCATTTGTTTCTATAACAGCATGTACCCTCATGACATATTGGGACACAGTGTCTGTGTCCATGCAGCTGTGTGTCCCAAAATAAATAAATGGGCATCTGCATGAGGATGCTCACAAAACCATGCTGGTAAAAGTCCCTTCACAGGTGAGGGAAGTCTGTGCCCTGTGTGAATTTTTTTTAACAAATGGTGTAGAATATGAATATTTAGACCACTCAGAAGCCGCAACCTGCAGGGAGCCGGTGAAGCATGTTTTAGGTATATAACTTTATTAGAGGATCACCAGAGCAGATGCACACTCTAACAAATAAAGTTACAGTTGTGCTCATAAGTTTACATAGAATTTATGATTTCTTGGCCATTTTTCAGAGAATATGAATGTTAACCATGAGTGAAAGAAATGTTTTTGTGTTAATGTTTGGCTGAAGCCATGTATTATCAATCAACTGTGTTTACTCTTTGTAATCATAATGACAACAGAAACTACCCAAATGACCCTGATCAAAAGTTTACATACGCTGGTGATTTTGGCCTGATAAAATGCACACAAGTTGACACAAAGGGGTTTGAGTGGCTATTAAAGGTAACCATTCTCACCTGTGATATGCTTGCTTGTAATTAGTGTGTTTGTATGAGGCCGGGTTCAAACTGGTATTACAAATGCTCCGACATTGGGAGGTTATGTCGCATGACGTGTGAAAATCAATGTTTCTCTATGGGAGACTTCTTAACTAGTCCGACACAAGTCGGTCCGACTTTGAAAATGCTCCCTGCACTACTTTAGTCCGACTATGATCCTACTTCAGCCCATTGAATATCACTGATGTCAGATCAAAGTAGGATCGCCATATTGACTAATCCGAATTTGGCATGCGACTTGTGCTCTGATGATCTTGAAGGGGAACTCCACGCCAAATAAAAAGAATCAGCATGGGTTCCCCCTCCAAGAGCATACCAGGCCCTTCGGTCTGGTATGGATTTTAAGGGGAACCCCCCAAAATCCATACCAGACCCTTATCCGAGCACACAGCCCAGCAGGTCAGGAAAGGGGGAGGGGATGAGCGAGCGCCCCCCTCCTGAACCATACCAGGCCACATGCCCTCAACATGGGGGGGTGGGTGCTTTGGGGCAGGGGGGCCCTGCACCCCCCCACCCCAAAGCACCTTGTCCCCATGTTGATAAGGACAAGGACCTCTTCCTGACAACCCTAGCCATTGGTTGCCGGGGTCTGCGTGCAACCTTCTTCTTGCTCTTTTGCTGGCTCTTTTGCCCGGTTTTCTCCACTGTATTCTTCCTCTGTTCTTCCGATGTTGACTCGATGCTTGCGGGTCACCCGCTCGTGTGGCACCGGTGACCTGCCCCATGCCAATATAAGTAGTGACACACTGCATACCCGGCATTAGAGCGGGAGAGAGCTTCGAGTCAACATCGGAAGAAGAACAGAGGGAGAAGACAGCGGAGAAGACCGGGCAAAAAGAGTGAGCAAAAGAGCGAGAAGACAGCGGAGGAGACACGGAAAAAGAGAGTGGACAGAGGGAGAAGAACCCGGAGAGAGAGCGGAGAAGAACCGGAGAGGGGAGAAGAACCGACAGAGGCAGAAGATGTCAGCGGAGGACACAGAAGAGTCAGAGAGGGGAGAAGAGATCGGAAGAGCCAACAGAGCTGCCATAATACATTTATTTAAGACATGTGTAATGTGTTTTATTTTTGACACTTTTTTAGGTGAATGGGTAGGTGTACAATATACCCTATACTCATTCACATAGGGTGGGGGGCTGGGATCTGGGGGCCCCCCTGTTAAATGGGGCTTCCAGATTCTGATAAGCTCCCTGCCCGCAGACCCCGGCAACCAACGACCAGGGTTGTCGGGAAGAGGCCCTTGTCCTCATCAACATGGGGACAAGGTGCTTTGGGGTGGGGGAGCAGGGCCCCTCTGCCCCAAAGCACCCATTCCCCCCATATTGAGGGCATGCGGCCTGGTACAGTTCAGGAGGGGGGGCGCTTGCTCGTTCCCACCCCCTTTCCTGACCTGCCAGGCTGTGTGTTTGGATAGGGGTCCAAAAAAACTGCGTGGGGTTCCCCTTAAAATCCATACCAGACCATAGCACCTGGTATGCTCCTTGAGGGGGAACCCATGCCCGTTTTTTTTTACATTTTGCATGGCGTTCCCCCTAAAGATTCATACCAGACACAGTGCCTGGTATTGTCGGGGATCAAAGTCGGATCCCTGTTCACTGAAGTCGGACGCATGTCGGACTTCAAGTTGCAGGGCAAAATCGTATCCAAAGTGGTACGACTGTCGTGTGAAAGGTTAATGAGTTTCTGGACTCCTGACAGACCCTTGCATCTTTCATCCAGTGCTTCACTGACATATCTGAAATTCTGAGTCATGGGGAAAGCAAAAGAATTGCCAAAGGCTCTGCGGGAAAAGGTAGTTGAACTGTATAAAACAGGAAAGGGATATAAAAAGATATCCAAGGAATTGAGAACGCCAATCAGCAGTGTTCAAACTCTAGTCAAGAAGTGGAAAATGAGGGGCCATTGTTAGGCAGACTAACAAAAATTTCAGCCACAACTGCCAGGAAAATTGTTCGGGATGCAAAGAAAAACCCACAAATAACTTCAGGTGAAATGCAGGACTCTCTGAACACATGTGGTGTGGCTGTTTCAAATGCACAATAAGGAGGCACTTGAAAAAAGATGGGCTGCATGGTCGCGTTGCCAGAAGAAAGCCATTACTACGCAAATGCCACAAAGTATCCCGCTTACAATACGCCAAACAGCACAAAGACAATCCTCCAACTTTCTGGCCACAACCATAAACGCTTCATTTGGAGAGGAGTTAACAAGGCCTATGATGAAAGGTACACTAGTCCTACTGTGAAACACAGGTGGATCGCTGATGGTTTGGGGATCTACAAAGGCACAGGAAATTTGGTCAAAATTGTTGGCAAGATGAAAGCAATATGTTATCAAAAAATACTGGAGGAACATTTGCATTCATCAGCCAGTAAGCTGTGCATGGGACGTACTTGGACATTCCAACATGACAATGATCCAAAACACAAGGCCAAGTCGACCTGTCATTGGCTACAGCAGAATAAAGTGAAGGTTCTGAAGTGCCCATCTCAGTCTCCTGACCTCAATATAATTAAGCCACTCTGAGGAGATCTCAAACGTGCAGTTCATGCAAGACAGCCTAAGAATTTACAGGAACTGGAGGCTTTTTGCCAAGAGGAATGGGCAGCTTTACCATCTGAGAAGATAAATTCACAAATACCACCAAAGACTTCAAGCTGTCATTGATGTTAAAGGGGGCAATACACTGTATTAAGAACTGGGGCATGTAAACTTTGGTCAGAGTCATTTGGCTAGTTTCTGTTGTCACTGTAATTTAAAAAGAGTAAACACAGTTGATTGATAATAAATGGCTTCAGCCAAACATTAACCATGAGTGAAAGAAAAGTTTTTGTGTTATCATTCATATTCTCTGAAAAATGGCCAAGAAATCATAAATTCTGCCAGGGTATGTAAACGTATGAGCACAGCTGTATATGATTGAAACAGTTAAAATTTGGTAATAACATGCAAATAAAATTGGTGGCATGAATCTAAATCCGTATGGTACAATTATTATGTAAGAGAGATGCTGCTCAACCCAAGGTAACAATAGCTCCGTGCAGGTTCACAATGCTCGCTGCCGGCTCCTGTCAGCCAATCTTCCAATGTAGAAACATAAAGTGTCACAGATGAAAGTTAAAAGATCCCAAGACTTTCTTCGTTCTCAGCTGCATGGGCCTTAGTCATAGCAAGGTGGTACCACCAACACCACTACATAAATAACATCCACATCCAATAAACCTTTAATTAGGTCAGGAGCACATTAATCACCAATTAATCTAAGACAATATAAAACCACACTAATATATAGTACAAAATAATATGTAACCTACAGAAGAGAGGCATGGGGGTTGATTTACTATAACTAGAGAGTGCAAAATCTGGTGCAGCTTTGCAAAGAAAAGAATCAGTTTCCATGTTATACTGTCAAAGCTTAATTGAACAAGCTGAAGTTAGAAGCTGATTGGCTACCATGCACTACCAGATTTTGCACTCTCAAGTTTTAGTTAATCAACCCCACGGTGTTCAAAAGTGAATAAATTAATTTAAGAAACTATTTAAGGAACAAATTAATGTTGCCATTGCTGATTTAACCATCACAGTACATGAGTGTTCAGCTTGTGAATCCACCATGCCTCTCGGACTTATTTCCTACAGCTCTGTGGGGCAGCAATGGGGCAGCAATGGGGCGAAATGGTGAACCTTTATAAGGGCATGTGGGAAAAGGTCTTAATTTTCTCTGAATGCAATCACTTCCAGCATAACATACTATGGTACGGGTGCTATATAGACAACTTGCTGATGATCTGGCAGGCTCCCTGAGCGCATCTCACAATTTGTGGATATGCTAAATAATAATGAATATAATTTACAATTTACGTAGGAGAGTGATAGAGGAAAAAAAGTGTTTTAGATGTTGCTCTGGAGGGCGTCTGTGTTTCAGGGAATGTGCTTACCAGGACTTTCCTCAAGGAAAGTTCCGCTAATTCTTCCTTGCTAGCAAACAGTTATTATCCTTACCACACATTAAAGGCTATGCCCTTTGGGGAAAATTTAAGAGCTAGACTGCTCAACTGAGCAGGTCATTGTGTAAGAAAATGCAATCATCACTTAAAGATTCATTTCTAGGGTTTTCCAGGTAGGCCTCTGCATGTATGGAAATCTCTTCTGGGAGAAGCATCTGGTAGTTTGGGCAATAGGAGAAAGAAACATATTATTCGAGACAGTGGGTAACTTTTGTGACCAATTATTCTATTGAGTTCAGGAATATAGTAGATATAATCAAGTGTAACATGCCTATTATTTACACAGAACCTTTATTGTGGAAGATCTTGATGAAAAGGGTGCCATTTTCAAGTAAAAAAGCCCCTATTTTGGGTTCCTTATTGTCTCAGAGTTTCTTTAATTCTAAGAAAAATAGGAACAAATCTTGGCTGTCTTACAAAGGCTCTTATAAATGTGAAGCCAAATCATGTAAATATTGTGAGTTTCATGTTAAGAGACACACAGATTCAGTCTGTTGCAACTGGGGAAACTTTTCCAATTAAAGATTAAATTAACTGTGGCACTTCTAATGCCATACATACAATATTCTTAAGCGCTTAGTATAATAAGGAGATAGAGCACTTACTCTTCAGGATACAAGAAATAACAAATAATATTGCACCAAAAATGCAAAAATCCCTATGTTTAAGAGCAAATTTTATAATTTAGCACATTATACAGATACTCTCATTCAAAAAATGTAATTAATGAAAAAACATAACCCAAAAAACACATATAACAGTTATAAACTTAAAAACCAAATGAAACAAATAAGAAAAATGAAAATAGTAGTAAAATGTCCACTCCCATTGTCCAATCAAGGCCTTTCTGGGCAATCTTATATGAATAAAGTGAATAGAAATTCCACGCGCAGTGCTGACGGACCACCAAAAAGCCAAAAGTGTCAACTCCTTACCAGATCCCAATGATCCCCAAAGATAAACAATCAGAAGCACTTAACATGGTCATAAAGGCTGAAGGTGTTTTACCTTCATGCATTTTATGCATGAAGGTAAAACGCTTTCTGTGTTCAGCTTCTCCTGCAGCCCCCTAATGCTTATCCAAGCCCCATCTTGATCCAACAATGTGCATGAGAGTACTGGCTCTCCAGGTTTTCTGCCTCCTCATTAATTAAAACACAGCTGTCAATCACAGCCAGTGAGGAGGGAGCAGGGGGCAGGGCCAATCCATTCCCTGTGTGTCTTATGAACAAGTGGCTTGCTATAGGGGCACTTGGCAGGGGGGGGCAGGAGTACCAGCGGGGGACCCTAGAGGAGGAGGATCAGAAAACAACAGGATACCATAGAATAATATTGCTTAAAACTCCCAATTTATTGCATAAAAATATACTCACAAGCATCATATGCTAAAATAAAGCATCGAACCCCTCACTATTTTAAACCAGTGGGTGTGATAATGTCACAAGCCGCTCACCCCATCCAACCTCTTACTTGTTCCCTGAAGACATCCCATAGTGGACAAAATGGGGTGGGCAGGGCTAGCAGCTTGTGACGGTGTACAACGGCAAGGGGTTATATGCTTTATTTTATCCTTTGATGCTTGTGAGCATAATTTTTATGCAATACATTGGCAGTTTTAAGTGATATTACCCTATGGCATACTGTTGTTTCTTCCACTTTTCCTGAGGAAAGTTTGGTATTTATTCAACTGTGAGGATACTGGAGTGAAATGGTTTCAAGGTTGCAGCAGATCCCTGAATGACCCATTTATTTAATGAAGCACTGATGATCTCTTATTTTTGGAGATCATTGGGATCTTGTAAGGAATAGGCACTTTTGGCTTTCTGGTGGTCCGTCAGCATTGCACATGGAATTTCTATTTACAGTATTCATATAAGATTGCCCTGAAGGGCCTTAATTGGACACTGGTAGTAAACTTTTTAAGTATTTTTATTTTTCTCATTTGTTTCATTTTATTTTTCATTTAAACACTATTATATGTGTTTTTGTGTTACTAGTGTGTATTTTTATTAATCACATTTTTTGAATTAGAGCATCTGTATAATGTGTTTAATTATTCATTTTCCTCTTATGTGTAGGGGTTTGCACACTTTTTGTGGAATATTACTTCTTTTGTTATATATACTATTGTATATACTATTATGTTAAATACAGTTTGTTGGCTGTACAAGTAGTTGAGAACTAGAATTGGAAAGTGTTATACATCCACCTCTAAGTGCTAATGTCAAACATCTTTCAGCAGTGTCCTAACATTTTAGTGAAAAATCCACAGTGGATGTCCTGCTGGTTCCTGGTTCTATGGTCTTCAAAGCGTCAAAAAAATCTGTCAGGGGAGGTGATCTTCATAGGAAACTACTTAGGTGAGAGGCATGGTGGATTCACAAGCTAAACACTCTTATACTGAGAGGGTTAAATCAGTAATAAAACGTTAACTTGTTCCTTTAATAGTTTTCTATATAGTTTTATTCGCTTGTGAACACCATGCCTTTCTTTCGTAAGTTACACATTATTTGTACAATATATTAATATATTAGTGTGGTTTTATGTTGTGTCTTAGATTAATTGGTGATTAATGTGCTTCTGAGTTATTTGGAGCTTGTGGATGTTATTTATGTAGTGGTGTTGGGGCTCTTACCTTGCTATGACTAAGGCCCATACGGGGGGGGGGGGGGGGGGACGTGTACATGTTGGGATCTTTTAACTTTCACCTGTGACACAATAAAGAGTATTTGCGATCTACATTGCAGGTGCCGCTTTATGCTTTTACATGGTACAATTGATACTATTTATTTATTTAAAGGTACTTCCAAATACTCTGGTGCACTGAAAAGGGGATCACTTTAGCTACAGTGAGATTATTTTCATAAGCCTAACTATGATATAATGTTTTGGACCAAAATCACCAAAATACATGGGGTCATGTGAACCCCCCATGGAAATTATTAACTTTTTCAACATATTTGAACAGGCAAACATTAGACCTTGATTCAACATAGCATACAAAAAAAGAGGATATGCTTGAATGAGAACACAAGAAACCTTTGAATTTGCCCACCAGTCTCTGACATTGATTCCCATCATAGTTACATAGTTACATAGTTAGTCAAGTTGAAAAAAGACACAAGTCAATCTAGTTCAACCATGAAAAAATAAATAAATAAATAAATAAAATAAAAAATATCATACAATCCCATATACCCAATTCTATACCCACAGTTTATCCAGAGGAAGGCGAACCCCCCCCCCCCCCCCCCCCAAAAAAAAGCAGGATGCAATTTGCTACAGCAGGGGAAGAAATTACTTCCTGATCCCAGAGAGGCAATCAGATTTTCTCTGGATCAACTTCACCTATAAATGTTAGTACCCAGTTTTATTATGTACATTTAGGAAAGAATCCAGGCCCTTCTTAAAGCAATCTACTGAGCTGGCCAGAACCACCTCTGGAGGGAGTCCATTCCACATTTTCACAGCTCTTACTGTGAAGAAACCTTTCTGTATTTGGAGATGAAATCTCTTTTCCTCTAGACGTATAAAGTGCCCCCTTTTCCTCAATGTTGACCGTAAAGTGAATAACTCAACATCATCAGCTGCAAGATGTTTGTGGGTTTCTTTGCATGAAATGCCCATTTCAAAACCCTTACACAATTTAAATCAGAATCCACTAGGACAGTCCATAACACTCCATTTCTTCTTTTTGAGACATTCTTTGGTGGATTTGCTAGTGTGCTTCAAATGGTTATCCTGTTTTAAGACTCTTTCCAGCTCAACTTCAACTTTTTGACATATGGCCTCATATTCTCATTAAGCACATTTTGATAGGATGAGGAATTCACAGAAGACTCGATAACTATGAGCTTTCCAGGCCCTGAAGCAACATAGCGACCCCAAACTATAAGATTTCTACTATGCATCACAATTGTTAGGGGTTTCTATTCTTGATATGCTGTCTGATTTGTGGCAAACATGTCTATTGTTACTGTGATCAAACAACTCTATCTTTGATTCATAATGCTTCAGCAACTTGTCCCAAAAAAACAGGTCTTTGCCTATAGGTGGATACAGTGATACATTTTTTATTTCATATCATTTGGCGATCTTCTTTTTAAATCCCTTTAATGGACATTCACAACTTTCTTTCTGAATACTTTAGAGAGATCTACTGATCTTGGTATGATGATACTACACATGTCAATAGTAGAGAAAACACCAGATCCTAGATGTCTGAGGTTTCAGTAAGACGAGTTCCAACTGTATACTCCCAAAGGAGGTTCTAATTATTGGCACTTGTTCTGGAAGACCGGATTCTAATTTCATGGACTTGGGATGGGGGTAAATATAGGGGTGTACTTGTTTATTTGTATGACAAATCTGCATATTGTATATTTAAATCATGAAAATGAATACACTGTGTAATAATTGCCTGTTCAAATATGTTAAAAATGTCAACTATTTCCATGTTTTTTTTTCTTTTTAAATGACTGTACATTCATAAAACTTTGAATTTACAAGTTTGAATTGTTTTGTTCTTTTTAATTTGTCCATATAGTAATATATTCTATGTGTGAAAAAAATTGGTGATGGGAGCTTTTTGACCCCTTCCAGTTCCCCATACTCCTGTGTCCACGAGCCTGTTCTATGACATGACTCTCTATCTACAGTTAGAGAATAGCTACACCAAAAGCAATGTGTCATTTTGGTGAATGATTATGTGAGGATTTAGGATGTAACATCATTCCCTGTCATTCATAAAAATCTTACTTTACCAATGTCCTGTACAAAACACATATCTACCCAAAGCTTCTATGCTCCTAATTGGTAGTGTGTCCTGGATGGCAGCTATTTTACACCAATATATGAGTTGTGGTCCCTATATAGGGGACAGTTTAAAAACTGGGCTAAGTACTCAGTGGTTCTCACCTATGTAGGGTGAAGGATTCTGGTTGAAAAACAGGACTCTCTTAGTTGATAAATTCTTGTTAGGAACCCGGAATTTCAGAGGTTCTAACAGATTTGGGTGGGAAGAATATCAAAAACCCTGACTACCAGAACTTTGGTTCAAAAGAGGTTAGGCCCCAGGCAGAGAAGGCTTGGAAGACAGCAGAGGGAATTCAGTACTTGTGGCAGTGAGGAAGTGGAGAGAGAGGCTCACAAGCTGTGAGTAAAGCGTGAGATCTCAGACAAACTGAGACACTGATTGCTGACCTCCCTTGTGGCCTTTATGGCACCCTTACCACGGAGTCCTAAATCCAATGTGGGACCAAAAAAATGTTGGCAGCGAGCCTGCTGTATAGTTTTGTTGTACCAAGTCTTTGGACTGTAAACTATTTTTGGACTCAAGAAAGCTATTTTGGTTTATCAGTTTTTTTCAAATAAACAAACTGGTTGCTTTCACCAAATCGGCTGGCTGTCATTCCCGAGCTACCATGGAATGATAATATAAACTCAGATCAGAGAATGAGGGAAGATGCAAATGCAACTGAATATAGGAGCAAGTCCTATTGGCAGTTTGGATTAAGCCAATAAATTAGTCCACTGCACCCAATAGTAGTTCCAGAGAGAAGGGAGCAGATCTAGCATACCTGGAAATATTAAAAGATTTATACATTTGACTGGTCCAAAGGCAGATTTATTCCCACTGAAAGTGGTGCAGAACATTTTGGTGCTTTCTCTGTCTGCAGCACACTACAAGAAGAGCCTAAACACATTAGTTTATAATGGTATCTGTTTCTGCCATAGAGCTGAGAGAATATGTTTTGCTGTGCTTTAATAATGCATGTTACAGAGGGAAGATCTGTTTGTGTCAGGGACAAAGTGTAACAAAGTGCTGTGGTTAAATGCACACTTTGTTCAACAGGTGTTGCTATTTTACATGCCAAAGGATTGCTGTCCATCCACTAATGAGATATACGCAGTCCTGCCATAGAGCAAAGCCAGGTAAATGATACCAATTTTACATCACTTATTCTGTTAGAGAAAGGACACACTTTACCTTTTTTATATGTCCAAACTGCCAATTAAACAGTGGAGGGCAGCACGAGACCGTAGAGATCATCTTGACAGCACATATAAATACACATCTAATTGTGTGTAAGCAAGCACTTCCTTCTCCCAGCCTTATTGCTACTGTTTAGGGGATTGCAAAAGGCTGATATGCAAGTACTTACACTAGTTGCATTTAATAAAAAAATAAATGTAATGATTTATTATTAATTTAGTTGGTGTATTAATGATTTGACTTAGTTGATTTCATCTCTGCTTTTTATATATGCTTGGAGTTCAGCTTAAAGCTAAATTTCAGTTATTGATATCTTTTGTACAATTGGGTAAATCCCTGTGAAAGTGGAAATCATTTTAATATTCAAAGCTACTAAAGTGATCTTCGTTATCTTCCAGGTCTCATGCCAAGCTGCTTCCCTACTGCATAGCAACCACAGGGGGTTGCTTGATTAGCAAGGACACCATTCAGAGAATGCATTTCCTCAATGAATGCAAAGTGTTTTCTGATTGGACGAGGTGGAGAGACAGGGCAGGGGCATCACAATTTCCACCTTTTCCAATCAGAGAACACCTTTTATTCAATGAGAGAAATACAAGGAATACTTTTGAATGATGCTTGTGCAGAGTGAGTGACCCCCGGTGGTTATTTTGCAGAAGGCCATCTACTCATCATTGGATCAATTAAATAGCAAGGATCACTGTGGCAGATATAGTGATTGTCCGCTTTCACAGGGATTGAACAGGTTATGGAATATACATACTTACATTGGTCCAAGCTGGACCTATGTATTGTTGCAAAACATCCATACCTGGAATTCAGTTAAAAAAAAAAAAAGTACTGCACCACAATAAAGGTCTGGGCAATGTATGTTAGAAGCCTATGTAAAATGCACAAATATTAGCATATGCCACTAAGCCCACTATCTGCGATATTGGTAAGGATGAAACCTTATTTATGGCACAGGCCCAAAACATAAATACGCAGAATGTATAGTGTGTATAGTGAAACAAAAAAAAATAAACATGGATAAATTATATTACATTTAATATTTTTCAGAATTCTGAGTTTTTTTTAAATCAGTTATTTCTTTAGCCTGTTCAAATATATTTCAACAAAAGGGAAAACATATTCATTTCTTTAAAACATACATTTTATATAATATAATTTATTTTCTCTTATGCTGGCATGCATACATATGTTTTTTTCTATCTCTGTAGCCTGCATCTAACATGCCTTTGTAACACTGTTTAACTGTGAAAGACAGATGGAGAGATAGCTCATCCCGTGTTTTATCATCCTAACTCTGAGATTCATGGCTGAGCTGATTGCTAATGTCTCACAGATTATCAAAGATCCTTCATTCTCCCACAGGAATTGTGGCAAACTCAGCTCAGTAAATATTGACACCTGTAAACCAAGCTCACTGATGCCTTTGCCTACTCTGCCATCTCCCCATCTGTTGTCTTAGGATTTTAAGCAAATGTTTTTGGGCTTCAGCATTCATTTCATTGTAGTACTGTAAAAGAAATGTTAACCAGTGGCTAATCTGACAACCACATGGCTCACTGGAAGACCAGGCTCACTTGAGAGAAGGAACAGTATGATATGTAAAGTACATATATCCCATTGGTCACCACCACTGCTTATTCTTCCTTAGTTAACAGCATGCTGTGTTAATCTGCTTAGTTACTAAGTGGAGCTTTCTTCCCCATTCCCCATGAGATCTCTCTGTCCACGATCAAAGTCCAAGCACATTCTTGGAAAACTATTGTTCCCCAGAGTGGGATTAATGACTAATTATGTCAGGTCATTCATCCAGATGGCCTCTCAGATGCTCCTTTGTCATTGTCCGTCCTTCCATATGCCCCTTTGACCTTGAGGTTTATTTCTATGACAACATGAAGCCTACATTTTCTTGCAGAGACTGCCAAGAAGTGGTCAGAAGGGGAAGTAGGATAATCTGTCCTCACTTTGTATTCCGCTTCCATCTCATGTCTTGTTAAATCCAATGAATAGATAAAAATGCTATCTGATCCCAGCTGAGCGATGACCATGATCATGATTCCATGTTACTTGCAAGGTTTTTAAATTAGCAGACAGCTTTGTACATTGAAACGTGCATTTAATTTGTAGAACATCAATCGCCATAATGTGATCTTTTTATCTCATTAATGTTTAGCAAGGGTAATAGAACAGAAATACAAAATATCACTGTGAAGGGAATACAATTCAGAGAATTATGGATATCCAGTATTAAAGCCCTAGAGATGTTTGGATAAATCTCCTTGTTCAGTTTTAGAAATTAAAAAATCTTTAGTACTTTTGTCTGGTTTAAAATTGAGCTTTAGATGTTGATCTCATTCTGAAAACTGGGAGGTAAAGAAATCAATTCTGTCTACTCCAGTTGCAAGCAAGCAAGTCGATACATACAGAAATAAAAGACAATTTCCTGCTTATCGAAATGAAAGCTGTGTATGTCATCTCTAATGCTTGATAGCATGGTTATTTTATTTATTGATATAGTAATGATCAGGACTAGACTTATCATTAGAAAAACATCATTGGGGCTCCAGAAACAGTATATTCATTTTAAACCAATTTCTTACGCAAACAATACACAGCAAACAAATAGGTTATATAATACTTGCTGAAAATCAAATGATTACCATGAGAAAGGACAAACAAGAAGCAAACTGAATAAAAAAGTGGTCTTTGGAGTCAATGAAACATTTACTCCAGTCCTCACCACCTGAGGAACCTGCAGTAAAGGTCCCTTAATAGCTAGACATTTTCTCTTCCTTCTCTTTTTCTCATCAGCCATAGAAATCCAATACATACACTGAAAGTAATGCCCAGAAATAGGGGTCACCTGATCTGAACCACTGCCATTCCACAAACTTGTATACATCCATGTGTATATAGTATATTAAGTTTGTTTTCTTTGGCTGAATAGAAAGACTCCAAATGCAGTATATGTCACTGAACTGGCTGAAAGCTTTTGGAACTGGGGGTCTCAAGGAAGGAAATTTAATTTAAAAGACAATAAAAATAAATGACTATATTTCTTCCTGGCATTCTAGTTGGACCGTTTTTTGACAACACACTCTGTAAAGTGGGAATTGATAGGACATATGTAAGTTGTATTGCTGATCCAGAATTTCTTTAACCTTTTTTATATATGTTATATGTTTCATATATTTTTTTCTGCATTTTGCCATTTAATGAGCCAGATTTTTATAAAAGTATATGTAAATCTTAAAATATTGTTGCCTACCACATTGTCTTCACAGTAATTACACTACTTTAAAATCTCACTATGACAAAAAGCTAGAAAAAGGACCCTATGAAAGAGCATGGAGATGCTACATCCCTAAACTAATAACAAAGCACATTATCAATACCCCTTGGGACTTTGAGGCAGCAACCAAACATTAAATATCTTTAAAAAATATATAGTTTTATTTATACATGGTTAAAAATAACTAACATGGGATATCCTAAAATATGCGGTTCCAGTGTGATATATGCACCCTGCAGTATACATCAATCCTTATGAATATTGTTGATCATGGGTTCAGAATTAATTCTCATACAATATCCAGGTAAAAGCCCTGACGTGTTTCGATTAAAAGAGTCTAAATATTCTTCAGGGAACATTAACCAGATATCATCTAAATAACATGATATAATATCAAAAGAACAAAACAAGATTATACTGTACATCATAGCAAAACTGTAAATAAAATAACTCTCTTAAAATTATTTTTGCATGTACTTACGATCCATATAAATAATGAATGAACATGACCGGAAACACTAAAAGATCAGACACTCCCTCCAGACCACCAAGTGCCAAAGTAGGCCAGAATACCCAACAAGGAACCCTCAAGGAGTCATGTGGACCCAAGATGCTAATGGGGGAAGAACAAAAAGGGCCACCATCTACACTTAAAAAAAAATTAAAAATTAAAAAAAACATGTACGTTTATATGCATGTATGGGTGACTTTGTGTATATGAATGTGATGTAAAATTATCACCGCACATGCTTTGTAACACAATGGTGAACTTTTTTATTTTCTGTTTTCTCTCTGACTTGCCATTGTTGGCCAGGTGGACTGCTTGTCCTAATTTTTTTTAATTTTAACTTTTAAACTAAAACTATTGCCTCAGCAGTCAATAATCACAAGGTAAAAAAGGTGTAAAAGGTGTACTGTTGAATGAGGTCTTGGGTTCATTGACATGGGAATGTTGGCTTGTACAGCATGAAAGAGTGGTTTGTTTATGTGTTTGCAGCTGCCTGGAGCTGTGTGAAGGTAGCCTATGTTAGTCTAAGGGGATGCACTGGCTTTACAAACACAGTAACAGGTCCCACTTTGACAGGCATGTGGGTGCGGTGGGCTTTGGTGAACTATCAGGGGTGTAAACAAACCCTTGATGTTTTACTTTGAAATAAAGAAAGAGATTGAGGATACAGAGTCCTCAACCTCCTTCAAATTCAGTACGTTCCATTCATATAGATGTGGTATTCCTTATTACGGTAATTTGGAAATTCGGAAATATTTGATACGTTCCATTCGTATAGATGCCATATTTGTTATTTAAAAAATTTGGATAAATTTGTATTCGTTACATTCACTGACAGCCAAATTTTAAAGGAAATTCCAATATATATAATTTATTAGTTTATAACTATCATTATAGTTTTTATTATTATTATTTATTATTAATAAATAATAATAAAAAATATAATAATGGTTAATAATTCATTACATTCACTAACAGCCAAATTTGAAAGTAAATTACAATATCTATAATTTAATAACTATTATTATAGTTTTTATTATAATTATTATTGTTATTATTATTATTATTATTAATAATAATAATAAATAATAATAATAAACAAAACTATAATAATGGTTGATAAACTTAATAATTTAATTATAATAGAAATTATCCAATTGTTTTTTGTTCTTTTGGATTTTCAAATTTTCAGATTTTCGTTCTTTCAAATTTTTGGATTTTCGTTCTTATTTTCAGATTTTCATTTTTTTGAATTTTTGGATTTTTGTTCTTATTTTCAGATTTTTGTTCTTTCTTATTTTCAGATTTTTGAATCTTGGATTTTGGATTTTCATTCTTTCGAATTTTTGTTCTTTTTGAAAATTTGTTTTCGGAAAAATTTGACTAATGGTTTTCCTTTAATTCGGATGTTTACGAATTAACGAATATGCAGAATTTTGAGGAAAAACTAATTTGGAACAAACTAAATTGCACATGTCTACTCTGTGCAGAGATTTCTGCTCATTTACAAACTGAAGACATTGTAAACATTATTATTATGTTTACTATGCTTCAGTTATGAATCAACACAGAAATGATTGGTACCAATCACTCGCTGCATTCATTCAGAAAAGGAAATAAAAAGTAAAGGAAAAAAGTAAGCATGACATGTTTACCAATCCCCATTATCCATTTTAACCACTTACCGACCGCTTACTGTATATATATGTCATTTTTTTGAAGAGGGATATCTCGGTAACGGCAGCAGCTGCTGCCACAACCGAGGTATCCCTCTTCACAGTGAGCGGTCCCCTTTCCAATAATGGTGGTCATCGCGAGATAACCGTTATCGGCGGCGGGAGAGGTGCCCCCCGCTCCCGCCGCTCTCCCGTGCCTTTCGCCGCTTACCGGAGGCGATCGGGTCCTTTCCCTGCCTGTGTATAGAGATGAGTGAGGCTAAGATGGCCCCCACTCATCTCTATACCATAGGAGGGCGGAAGTGACGTCAAAACGTCACTTCCCCCCATACGTCTTAAAGGGGAATTTCCAAATGTAATTTTTTTAAATGACATTTTTTTTTTTTTTTTTTTGCATTGAAGTCCAAATATGAGATCTGAGGACTTTTTGACCCCAGATCTCATATTTAAGAGGACCTGTTATGCTTTTTTCTATTACAAGGGATGTTTACATTCCTTGTAATAGGAATAAAAGTGATCCATTTTTTTTAAAAAAACAGTGTGAAAAATAATAAAATTAAGTAAAATAAATAAGAAAAACCCCCAAATTTTTTTTTAAAAACACCCTGTCCCGACGAGCTTGCGCGCAGAAGCGAACGTATACGCGAGCAGCGCCCGCATATGAAAACGGTAGTCAAACCATACATGTGATGTATAGCCGCGATCGGTAGAGCGAGAGCAATAATTCTAGCCATAGACCTCCTCTGTAACTCAAAAAATGCAACCTGTAGAATTTTTTAAATGTCGCTTATGGAGATTTTTGAGGGTAAAAGTTTGACGCCATTCCACGAGCGGCCGCAATTTTGAAGCGTGACATGTTGGCTATCAATTTACTCAGCGTAACATTATCTTTCACAATCCAAAAAAAAATTGGGCTAATTTTACTGTTGTCTTATTTTTGTATTCAAAAAAGTGACTTTTTTCCAAAAAAAGTGCGCTTGTAAGACCGCTGCGCAAATACGGTGTGAAAAAAAGTATTGCAATGACTGCCATGTTATTCTCTAGGGTGTTAGAAAAAAAACAATATATAATGTTTGGGGGTTCTAAGTCATTTTCTAGCAAAAAAAACTGTTTTAAACATGTAAACACCTAAAATCCAAAACGAGACTGGTCTGGAAGGGGTTCAAAAACTAATCTTCATGTTCCCGTGGCTACTGACAGCCAGTGGGAGCAAGAGGAGGCAGGTTTGAGCTGTGGGGCTGAGGTCGAGGGGTAATGGAGCTGCAAGGGAAGGACAGGAGGGATCAGAGGACACAGAGGGGTGGAGGAGAGAATGAGAAACTCTTGAGAAATTGCAGCATCAGTAACAAAGAGCACACTGTGGGCAGTAGCAGCAGTGGTGCTGGTGGGAGTTCAATTTTTGATAAACAGCTTTGATCAGTGGTTAAGTTACACACAGATATTCTTTTATTCTTCTATTAAGTGCTATGTAAACTTTCTTCTGGGGAACAGGATGAACAACAGATGCTTCCTTAAAAATTTGTTCAAAATATGTAATTGCTTTAAAGGATAAGTTCACCTTAATAAAAAAAAATTCAATTTTTTTGCAGGTAAAGCAGTGTCAGGCTCCTGCAGACTGGCAGTGTCAGGCTCCTGCAGACTTTCTGTGTAGATGTCTGCCTGTACCTCCAATACGGGCAGGCAAATATTGAATGACAGGAAGATCAATAAACTACCTAGAGTGCTCACAGTGCCCTGGTAGTTCATTGAGAACAACAAACCGGAGCTGACATGTAAAAAAAATTGCAAGTCCTTGCCCTTTTTTAATTGTGACAGCGGGTGTGGGGAGAAGATCTCCAGCACGCTGCCATGGGGGGAGAGAAATAGGGGGTTGAGCAGGCAGATGCTGGCTATTTTACATCTTACACTCTAAATATAAGTGTAAAATGTAACATGATCATAAAGGTGAACATATCTTTTAATGTGCATAATCTGGGCAGTTTCCCAGTTTATCATAAGATATATAATATTTTATTCATTATGATATTTTTTTCTTCAAATGTGTAAACCTTTTTTTAAAACCATGTACATAAGAGGCCTCTGGCCTTTGATAGCTTTTGTGACAATTTTTCTTTTAGTTTGATATTTTTAGCAACTACTTTCAACAACACTCTTGCCTTTTTATCATTTCAAGGCATTTTACATTACGTATTTATTCCTGAATAGCATGCTGCAATTGTCTGTTGTTTTGATAAGCATATACAAATACATTGAATAATTTCAATAATTTAACCTAAAAAGTAGTCTGGGGAACTAAACAGGCCTAACGAAATAATACAGAACATTAGAAAATATCATTCTCTACAACATCACCAACTCCTAGTGAGCAAAAATCAGAGAAGTTGAGTCTAAAGCAAGATAGCTAAATATACAATATACACAGCACTTCTCTATATCTCTAGTGTACACTTGGGGCAGGAGTACATGAGGAGAACGAAGCAGCAATGCAGTTACTGATGGCACGGGATGCCAAAGGTTAGCTTGGATGAAGCTGACTTTTTTCCATCAGGTTCTTTCCAATGTTCCAAGTTATGTACTCTTACTTGTACTGTTTAGTTCTCTCAAGCTGCCTTATAGGCGCACTTATCCTGCAGGTGTGTATGTTTGTGTGTGTGCTTGTGTTTGTTTGTGGGAGGTAGGGTATGGTTTGTGGGGAGGCTTAGTGGATAGCAGGAGTGAGCACATAGTATTAACTCCAAAAACAGGACTTTTTAAATGTGGCACTTTCTTAAAATGCCATTCAAATGAATCCTGAATAATTTTATCTACTATTAAAACAATAAAAAAAAGAATTACAAAGTTTTTATACTGATAATTATAATATGCAAAATCATTAGTTGGAAAGTCTGCAAATGATGCCAGTTCATTTGAGGCTAATACTTGTGGATAATGAGTTATCTGTGCCACCACAACTCCCACAATTTTGTTGTCATGAATGCATTTTTTTTGACATTGGCAGGCCTCCCTATCTTTGCTAGCAAACTCCTCTTTTAGTTGCCAATCTAAAGGTGAAGCAACTGGGCATTTACCTATATAAAAATCTCAGTAGGGTTGGGCGTGACTAGTGTCTGATGTTAGTTGGGTACGTTTCATAATTCAGCTTCAATTTAAGTGTTGAGCAGTGTGAAATAGACTGCTGTGGTACTGCTTTAAGTGTTGTCAGTATCCTTTTTATTTAAAAAAAATGTATGCAACCATGCGAGTGCATACTTTTGTATCTTGGGGTAATTGCACACTGTACTGGTCATAAAAAATTGCAATGGATTGAAAATACATGCTCATTTAACCTGCATTTTTATGTAGTATGTTACGTAAAATGTTTATGCTTGTTGCTGTGAGTTTTCATATCATCAGCTGTAAATGGAAAGGTCTAAGGGTCATAATTCGAAAACAACAATTTATTTTTAATTTCAGGTGCATTGCATTACATTTACATGCATTCATGTGCATTGCTTTAACATGTAGACAGGTTGCATTTTAATGCAATATACTGCAACACACATGCACACAACATTATGGTGTGAATGAAGCACTTAGAAAACCATTGTTTTCCATGTGCTCTTGCAATAAACTGCATTGATCCAGTGTGGAAAAATTATGTGAACAAGACCTTAGAGTTAAAGTGGTTGTATCCCCCTCTTGGACATTTTTATCTACAGGTAAGCCTTATTATAGGTAAAAAGAATATCTCCTACTCTTTCCATATGGAAGAAATGCTCTCATCAGTTCTCCCTCTCATCCACCATGCCCACCCCTGTTAAATGTGTTGTTTAACCCTGACATACCAGACAGTTTGTCCTATATCTGAATGCTCCCATGGACACAGGCTGGAATCTTCCAGCTCCGGAATATCGTACACCCACTCACCCACACACTTCTGCCCTTCGATGAACTTCAACGGAAATACCAAGTTCCCAAACGTCTATTCTATTCCTATCTCCAAATCAAAGATTATTTCAGCTCCAAATCCCCCACCCTCACCTTAAATAGATCCACTCCATTCGAAATCTTATGTGCCCAGGGCCCATATCAAACCCATATTATTTTAGAAACTTACAAATATCTACATGAGTTCCCTTCACTCACCGCCACATATCACTCCTACATGCAGAAATGGTCCCAGATCCTTAAACAACCCATCCCTATCCCTCAATGGCAGAAAATATGGGAAACTGCTTCTAAATCTTCTTGCTGCGTGGAACAGAGGGAGACGACCTATAAGATTTTACTATTTTGGTACAGAACCCCGGAGGTTCTACACAGATATGATCCCGGGGTTCCCCGGGTATGTTGGAGGTGTCGGGGTGACATTGGCTCCCACTTTCATATCTTTTGGGAATGTCCCACTATTCAACCCTTTTGGTCCTCTATACATACGTACCGTACTTACAAAATCTTCTTGAAACCAACCTTCCTTTAAATCCAATCCAATTTCTTCTAGGTTTGCCTTTCCCCGGGATCTCCAAACATACTCAAAAATTAGCTGGCTTTATCCTTTTGGCAGCAAAACGTGCCATACCCTTGAGATGGCTGTCCTCTTCTCCACCCACTCTCTCACAAGTCCTGCAAATATTAGAGCAGATCTGCAGAATGGAACACCTCAATGCTACTA
Organism: Lithobates sylvaticus; assembly: GCA_028564925.1. NCBI lineage: Eukaryota > Metazoa > Chordata > Amphibia > Anura > Ranidae > Lithobates > Lithobates sylvaticus. The sequence goes on from CM053028.1 coordinate 281,095,004, forward strand.
TCCATGATACACTTCCTCAATTTTCAAAGATTTGGGACCTGTGGGACCACTCACAACTCAACCCTGGGACTCTCCCATTACTTACCAATAACATAGGACCTTCTTAAATATATATGTAGAATTATTTACTACCTCGACTCCACTAACATATTCCCTTAAAGTTTCCATGGTGCTCCCCTCCCTTCCCCTCCTTTATGTGGGAATCCCATGAAGCGCCTCTATCTGGAATAGGCGCCCCTGAGACCCCACTAACCCTAGACCCAATGAGCAACAACTTCCAAGGTGTGATATACCAGTACACTTGAATTGCCCACTCCTTGGGTCCCCCCCATCCCGCCCCCTCTCTTTTTCTTTGCCTCCCTCCTCTGACCTACACAATGGCTATATCCTGAAAGAAACACAGAGGGAACATGTCAGCTCTCTCAGCTGTGACCGGGCGCCACTGCAGGGCTTTGTTCTAAGGTAGGTATTTCATAGTGTGCTAGTATGCGATGCATATTAGTACATTATGCTATTGTCTTGCAGGTTGTTTTTTTTGCGGTTTACTACTGCTTTACACTAATCACCAGTGCCTGTGTCATTTTCCAAATTGCTAACAGAGAAAACCGAAAGGCTATGTCTTTACCAGAGCGCCAGTACATTTTCCAAATTGTTGTTTTCAATATTGTGTTCTGTGCCCTAATATGACTCCTCTACTGCCTCTTTACTTCTATCTCATAATGGATAAACTAAAAAAAACATTTTTTGCAAATCCACAATATATTGTGCTTTATATTACCTCACTACTGCCTTATTACACTATTATCTTCCAGTACTCTTTCCCCAGATGTATCCACACTCACCAGAAGAGATGGACCATCTGCTGTATAGTCAGATTGGTCATATGAGCATTTGATAAGTTGACTCAAGTGATGTTAAAACTCCAGGATCAATTTGCTTGGTAGACTTCTTCGTAGAGTTCTTCCCTACACTTCTGTGGCAGTGTCTATTCTAGTTTTCATTGATGCTAAATAGCTCAGATGAAACATAAGGGACAGAGGAGGGCTCCTATCATGGTGTAGAATAAACATTTATTAGAAAAATTCCGTAAGTACTTGGTGATGCTGCTCCAGGCTGAGGTGTTGAAACCCATTGTCACTAAGGATAGTAGGGATGCCAGCAAAAGACATGTCAGGGGGCATGGCCTGAGGAGCGGCACTGACTGAGGCTTTCACATGTATACATCCATACTAGGATTGGCTATGGCAATTGGCAGTTTCAACCAAAAATATTACAAAATGACGATGTAAATACACTTATATTAAAAACTTTAAATAACAGCATATATGTAGTGTACTGTACCATGAACCCAGAAGCGCCGCCTCAGCAAGCTCTCCACAGGCCAGATGTGACGTCACCAGAAATGTAGTCTCCTCTTAATGCATTTCGCCCACAGGAAGGAAGACCCTCTCAGTTGGGGCGAAACCCGTTGGATGGTGACTACATTTCTGGTTCTAGTGACGTCACCGATAATAGCACTGTTATTACAGCTTCTAACTTCTTCTTTTTTTTACAAATGAGAACAGCTTCTAATTTCAGCTTGTTCAACTAAGCTTTGACAAAATAAAATGAAAGCTTTCTATGCAAAGCTGCACCAGATTTTGCCCTCTCCAGTTTTAGTAAATCAACCCCTTTGGAAAATATAGAGGCACTCTAGTGAAGACAAATTGCATACAGAGAAGACTGAAAGGCTGCCTTCACCAGGGTGACTGTATATTTTCCAGAATGCTAACAGTCTGTCTTAATTTTCATTTGCTTGCCAGAAAAATTGACACTTGGCCATTTACTGAGAAAAAAATGGTACAATTGTCTAACATTAATGACAGCCAGCATGCAGAGTGCCTACATATATGCTATAATATTTACAGAGGAGACTAATAGACTGTTGTTTTTGTTATTTGACAGAAAATCTTACACATTTTTTTTCTTACAATGTACTAATTGAGAAAGATAAACAGTGGTGTCTGAGACTCACACTAATCTTCAGAGAGCATGTATATACTGTATGCCATATTGCTTAGAGAGGAGATTGGCAGGTTAAGGCTTTCTTTTGTGTTACTTGGCAACTAAGCTAAAGGTTTTTTTTTTTTACAATTTTTGGCCTGAGAAAAAACAACAATAACATCTGAAACATTTGTCACTAGAATACCTATGCATTTTAATAAGGCTCTTGCAGGGGATCACCAGTGAAATTTAATAGGCTTTATTTTGACATCAGGCATCAATAAATATTAATGTAAATGGCCCTTCAAGGGAGGATAAGTCCAAATCATGGAAAGAATGGCCGTTCTTTCTATGTTTTGCACCTGTATTCAGGGATGTGGCAGTAAGTCTATTGACATATACAGCACTAGGCTAACGCTCTAATTTTAAAGGAGAATACAACTATCACTAGTCTCCAATGTAAAGGTGGGATCATTTTATGGGAGAATAAAAGGCTGCCACTGACCCAAAGGGACTAATATAATTAACACTTTCCACTGCCACAAATGAAAAGTGCTGGGTACTGCAGAACTCACTGTGAGGAGTGGTAAGTTGGGGAAGCTTATCAAAGACTATCTATGGATGGGGCTCTATGTTTTGTAGTTATGACCCCGCATAGGTATGTCACTTAACTATGTTACAAAGGGGGTGTTGGACAAATGATAAGTGAGTCTTTGTGTTAAGGATGGTTTATCTATATTTGGCTTTGAGTTCTGACTTTCTGCTGTATCCTGATGTGACTTACAATTAGCTTGACGAGTATTAGTTCTTTTAAATGAGCACAAGAGCCCTGACCTAGTGACCTCCTCTGTGATGGTGTAATTTTTTACTCCTTGTAAACTGAGATACTGACTTCGCTAGTTGATTGGTGATGAGTGGATGATTTCGCCAAATTTGATTATGCTGTGAAAACAGTTCATCTTAGATGAAATTTCATCAGAATTAGCCACTTATTTTTTCATACAACACTATTAGGTGAAACTATCCCCGCCTATGTCTGTGTCTGCCACTGTGTTTCTTACTAAGTGTGCTTGTTTTGCACCAATGACATGACAACATTTCCCAAGATTTTGGTGAAGAAAAACTCCCTATTTTTTTCATTCCCATTTGTGATTTATTTTGGTATAATGCAGAGACCAATCCCTCTGAGTGGGACTTTAAGGGGCATGAAAGTAAAAACATATAGAAAGTATAACAAGCTTTATTGTACATATTAAAAAGATATATAGGTTAAAACAGGACAAATGCGGCTGTACAACACAAATTTGTACACAAAATTAGTACCACAAAATTCTGTCTGTGGATATATCATAAAGACAGAAGATGGGTTCTTTATGATGTATCCACAGACAGATTTATCTTTTTAATATGTACAATAAAGCTTTTTATATGTTTATATTTTCATGCCCCTTAAAGTCCAACTTAGAGGGTTTGGTTTCTGCGTGTTTATGTTAGGGATGAGGGCTTTCTTTCCTTAAACAACATATTCTTGATACTATTCTTTTTGTACAGTATAATCCACCTTTGGACTTCTGCTGGAAAGGTGTAATTTTTTTTTTTTTTTTATATAATGTTCACTACTTACCTTGACTGTTCTATGAATACCTGTTTAGTCCATGAAATTGGGATTCCATTCAGACTGGTTGTGACCAGAAGTTTGCCAAAAAGATGATCTTCTGTCCACTCTCCAGCCTTAAAGGGGTTGTAAAGGTAAAAGTTGTTTCACCTTAAGGCATTCTATGCATTAATGTGAAAAAACATCTGACAATGCCGACCCCATCTCCCCCGTTTTACTTACCTGCCCCCTTCGAAAGTCCCGCGCTTGCCCCCAACATCCTCTTTGCTGCTCACCCTGGCCGTTGATTGGCTAGAGTGGATGGATTAAAAGCAGCGCAGCCATTGGCTTGCGCTGCTGCCAATCACATCCAATGATGCGGCACACCGGGGGCGGGGCCAAGTGATACAGTGAGCGGCTACGGCCGCCAGCTGTATCATGGGAGCGCGCCCGCAAGCACTCCACACCATTCGAGGGAGCTTGCATGAAGTTGTGGAGTCCTTGCGGGAGGGAGCCGAGACAGCCGCCGAGGGACCCCAGAAGACCAGGTTCGGTACTCTGTGCAAAACGAGCTGCACAGTGGAGGTAAGTATAACATGTTTGTTATTTAAAAAAAAAAAAAATTGCCTTTAGTGATCCTTTAATCTTCATCCACTTTCCACAATAAAATCCTTTAAAACACTATAACTGTAAACTGATTTTAGGCTGAGCAAATCTTGATTGGCTGCTTATACAGTGCCTTGCTAAAGTATTCACCCCCCTTGGCATTTTTCATGTTTTGTTGCCTCACAACCTGGAATTAACATGGATTGTTGAAGGATTTGCATCATTAAATTTAAAGAGCATACCTACAACTTTGAAGATGTTTTTTTTTTTAACTTTGAAGCAAACAACAAATATGGCAAAATAACAGAAAAGGGCAATGTGCATAACTATTCACCCCCCTAAAGTCAATACTTTGTAGAGCCACCTTTTGCAGCTATCACCGGTCCAAGTCACTTGGATAAGTCTCTATGAGCTTGCCACATCTTACAACTGGGATTTTTGCCAATTCCTCCTTGCAAAACTGCTCCAGCTCCTTCAGGTTGGATGGTTTGCGCTTGTGAACAGCAATCTTTAAGTCTGACCTCAGATTTTCTATTGGATTGAGGTCTGGGCTTTGACTAGGCCATTCCAACATATTTACATGTCTCCACTTAAACCACTCAAGTGTTGCTTTAGCAGTACGTTTGGGGTCATTGTCCTGCTGCAAGGTGAACCCCTTTCCTAGCCTCAAATCACACACAGAGTGGTACAGGTTTTGCTCAAGAATATCCCTTTATTTAGCACTATCCATCTTTCCCTTAACTCTGACCAGTTTCACAGTCCCGACTGGGGATGGTGTTCTTTGGGTGATGTGATGGGTTGGGTTTGCGCCAGAAATAGCGGTTTCTTTGATGGCCAAAAAGTAAAATTTTAGTCTCATCAGACAAGAGCACCTTCCTGCATATATTTTGTGAGTCTCCCTTTTCGCAAACTCAAAACGTGCCATTTTGCTTTTTGTTGAAAGTAATGGCTTTTTTCTGGCCACTCTGCCATAAAGCCCAACTCTATGGAGCGTATGGCTTATTGTCGTCTTATGTACAGATACTCCAGTCTCTGCTGTGGAACTCTACAGCTCCTCCAGGGTTACCTTAGGTCTCTGTGCTGCCTCTCTGATTAATGCCCTCCTTGCCCGGTCCATGAGTTTTGGTGTGCGGCCGTCTCTTGGCAGGTTTGCTGTTGCGCCATGTTCTTTCCATTTGGTTATGATAGATTTGATGGTGCTCCTAGGGATCATCAAAGATTTGGATATTTTCTTATAACCTAACCCTGACTTGTACTTCTCAACAACATTATACCTTACTTGTTTGGGGAGTTCCTTGGTCTTCATGGCAGTGTTTGGTTAGTGGTGCCTCTTGCGACACTTAGATTGCACACAGGTGGACATAATTTTACTAATTATGTGACTTCTGAAGGTAATTGGTTGCAACAGAGCTTTTTATGGGCTTCATAACAAAGGGGATGAATAAATTAGGCACATGCCAATTATAAGTTTTTTATTTCTGAAAAGTAGTTTAATGTATATATTTTTCTAATTTTACTTCACCAACTTAGACTATTGTGTTCTGATCCATCACATATCATTCAGATTAAAAAAACATTGAACTAAAGGCTTTAATGTACCAAAATAGGTAAAAAGCAAAGGGGGGTAAATATTTTTGCAAGGCACTGTATCTAATGATTGCCTTTTGAGAGATTTTGAGTATTATGAAATTCTTGCTGCCTTATCTGAAGATAAGTCCACATATTTTTTTGAAACCAAGACAAAGAATATTTATTATTTTTAATTTCCAAAGATGTTTACTGAATATGAAAAAACTAAAGTTTTGGCACAGATTTCTGTTATACCATTCCAGGCAGTAATCAGTATCAGTTCATTTTGACATGCAGTGATGTTGTTGCAGATAACAATTATTACATCAAGCTCTGTAAACATTAAACTGTAAATGAATATTACGGAAAAGATTAATGTTAAAAAATGTTGCACTCTGTGAGGTTAAAATAATTATTCTGTTTGTTTTTGTACTTGTGTTACCATTTGGAATAACATTTTATTGAAAGGTAAGCATGAGTCAGAAACAGATGCAATGATTTATTAGTATACCATTCTAGACACCCTGGTTAATAATGTTTTGAAAACACTTGTTATATTTGTGACTGAACTTCAGAAATTGTGGCTAAAAAAATATATCAGAGACATGGAGTCATTTATACTGAATGGCATATGATACACATTAAAATAATTCCTCATATGGTAGAGACTGTTTGTAGGGATGAGCTGAACACCCCCTGGTTTGGTTCGCAGCAGAACATACGAACAGGCAAACAATTTGTGCGAACACGCGGACACCGTTAAAGTCTATGGGACGTGAACGTGAAAAATCATAAGTGCTAATTTTACAGGCTTATATGCAAGTAATTGCCAAAAAAAGTGTTTGGGGACCCAGGTCCTGCCCCAGGGGAAATGTATTAATGCAAAAAAAAGTTTTAAAAACTGCCTTTTTTTTGGGAGCAGTGATTTTAATAATGCTTAACCACTTAAGCTCCGAACCATTTGGCTGGCCAAAGACCAGAGCACTTTTTGCGATTCGGCACTGCGTCGCTTTAACTGACAATTGCGCGGTCCTGTGACATGGCCCCCCAAACAAAATTGACGTCCTTTTTTGTGGTGGTATTTGATCACTTTCGGTTTTTATTTTTTGCGTTATAAACAAAAAAATAGCGACAATTTTGAAAAAAATGCCAATAAATATCTCCAAAAAATATATAACAATTTTTTTCCCCTCAGTTTAGGACGATACGTATTCTTCTACATATTTTTGGGAAAAAAATCGTAATAAGCGTTTATTGATTGGTTTGCGCAAAAGTTATAGCGTTTACAAAATAGGGGATAGTTTTATGGCATTTTTATTAATATTTTTTTTTATTAGTAATGGCGGCGATCAGCCATGATTGCGACATTATGGCGGACAGATTGGACACTTTTGGCGCAATTTTGGGACCATTCATATTTATACAGCGATCAGTGCAATTAAAAATGCATTGATTACTGTGTAAATGTGAGTGGCAATGAAGGGGTAAACCACTAGGTGGCGCTGTAGGGGTTAAGTGTGTCATAGGGAGTGATTCTAACTGTGGGGGGGGGCTGTGTGTGACACAAAACTGATCACCGCTCCTGATTACAGGGAGCTGTGATCAGTGACAGTGTCACTAGGCAGAACGGGGAAATGCTTGTTTACATTAGCATTTCATCATTCGTCCTCTCCGTGAGATGATCGCGGGTATCCCTGCAGACATTGAGTCCATGGGACCTGCGATCACGCTCACAAAGCTCCCGGCGTGCCTGCAAGCCACCTCTTAAAGGGCAACGTACAGGTAAGTGATTCTGCCTGTATGTGCCCTTCTGCCACAGTATATCTGTATCTGCGTGAGGCGGTCGGGAAGCAGTTAACCACTTCAGCCCCGGACCAATTGTCAGCTTAAGGACCAGAGGTCTTTTTTCAATTTCGCACTGCACTACTTTAACTGGTAATTGTGCGGTCATGCAATTTTGTAACGAAACGAAATTTGCGTCCTTTTCTTCCCACAAATAGAGCTTTCTTTTGATGGTATTTGATTGCCTCTGTGATTTTTATTTTTTGCGATATAAACGGAAAAAGAGCGAAAATTTTGAAAAAAAAAGAGATTTTCTACTTTTTGTTATAAAAAAAATCTAATAAACTCAATTTTAGTCAAACATTTGGGCCAAAATGTATTCAGCCACATGTCTTTAGTAAAAAAAATGCCAATAAGCGTATATTTATTGGTTTGCGCAAAAGTTATAGCGTCTACAAACTAGAGTACATTTTCTGGAATTTACACCGCTTTTAATTTATGACTGCCTATTTCATTTCTTGAGGTGCTAAAATGGCAGAGAAGTACAAAACCCCCCCAAATGACCCCATTTTGGAAAGTAGACACCCCAAGCTATTTGCTGAGAGGCATGTTGAGCCCATTGAATATTTTTTTTTTTAGTCCCAAGTGATTGAATAAAGACAAAAATAAAAAATAATTTTTTTTTTCTTCAAAAAGTTGTCACTAAATTATATATTGCTCACACATGCCATAGTTATATGTGGAATTGCACCCCAAAATACATTTTGCTGCTTCTCCTGAGTATGGGGATACCACATGTGTGGGACTTTTTGGGAGCCTAGCCGCGTACGGGGCCCCGAAACCCAAGCACCGCCTTCAGGATTTCTAAGGGTGCAAATTTTTGATTTCACTCCTCACTACCTATCACAGTTTCGAAGGCCATAAAATGCCAAAATAGCACAAAACCCCCCCAAATGACCCCATTTTGGAAAGTAGACACCCCAAGCTATTTGTTGAGAGGCATGGTGAGTATTTTACAGCTCTCATTTGTTTTTGAAAATGAAGAAAGTAAAGAAAAAAAATTTTTTTTTTTCTTTTTTCAATTTTCAAAACTTTGTGACAAAAAGCGACATCTGCAAAATACTCACAATACCTCTCAGCAAATAGCTTGGGGTGTCTACTTTCCAAAATGGGGTCATTTTGGGGGGTTTTATGCCATCTGGGCATTCCATGGCCTCCGAAACTGTGATTGGCAGTGAGAAGTGAAATAAAAAAATTACTCCCTTAGAAAGCCTGAAGGCGGTGCTTGGTTTTTGGGGTTCCGTACGCAGCTAGGCTCCCAAAAAGTCCCACACATGTGGTATCCCCGTACTCAGGAGAAGCAACAGAATGTATTTTGGGGTGTATTTCCACATATGCCCATGACATGTTTGAGCAATATATCATTTAGTGACAACTTTTTGTAAAAAAAATATATATATTTTTTTTTTTCATTATTCAATCTCTTGGGACAAAAAAAAAAATATTTAATGGGCTCAACATTGCTCTCAGCAAATAGCTTGGGGTGTCTACTTTCCAAAATGGGGTCATTTGGGGGGGTTTGAACTGTCCTGGCATTTTATGCACAACATTTAGAAGCCTATGTCACACGTCACCCACTCTTCTAACCACTTGAAGACAAAGCCCTTTCTGACACTTTTTGTTTACATGAAAACATATTTTTTTTTTTGCAAGAAAATTACGTTGAACCCCCAAACACTATATATATTATTAAAGCAAAGGCCCTACAGATTAAAATGGTGGGTGTTGCATTTTTTTTTTTCCACACAGTATTTGCGCAGCGATTTTTCAAACGCATTTTTTGTGGAAAAAATACACTTTTTTTTATTTTAATGCACTAAAAACACACTATATTGCTCAAATTTTTGATGAAATAAAAAATATGATCTTAGGCCGAGTACATGGATACCAAACACGACATGCTTTAAAATTGCGCACAAACACGCAGTGGCGACAAACTACATACATTTTTAAAAGCCTTTAAAAGCCTTTACATGATACCACATTAGATTCACGGAGGAGGTCTACTGCTAAAATTACTGCCCTCGATCTGACCTTCGCGGTGATACCTCACATGCATGCTGCAATTGCTGTTTACATATGACGCCAGACCAACGCTTGTGTACGCCTTTGCGCAAGAGAAGGGGGGGCAGGGGTGCTTTTTTTTTTTTTTTTTAGTTTTTTTTTTATTTATTTAGCTTTTTTATTCTATTTTTAAACTGTTCCTTCCATTTTTTTTCTTTGTTATGATTTTTATTGTTATCTCAGGGAATGTAAATATCCCCTATGATAGCAATAGGCAGTGACAGGTACTCTTTTTTTGAAAAAATTGGGGTCTATTAGACCCTAGATCTTTCCTCTGCCCTCAAAGCATCTGACCACACCAAGATTGGTGTGATAAAATGCTTTCCCAATTTCCCAATGGCGCGGTTTATATCCGGGAGGGGGGACATTCCCTCCTACTGCTTGTAAAAGCAGTCTAGAGGCTAATTACCCGCTAGAATTGCTTTTACATGAAAGCCGATCACTGGCTGAAAAGAATGATACCAAGATGATACCTAAACCTGCAGGCATCATTCTGGTATAACCATTCAAAGTCCAGCAACATACTGGACATATATTGTAATCTTTTTTTTTTTCATGCAGCCTCTTGGCTGAACGAAAAAAAGAGATTGATTGGTGGGTATGCCCACCATTAGAATACCTCCCTTCATCCACCCACTTCTAATGATGGGCATACATGCACCATTTATATATGCCGATGCATGGGGGCATCCTCCCGCAAAAGTTATGCCGTGTACACACGGTCGGAATTTCGACCGTATGTACGTGGCATTAGGAGCCAATCGCTCCTCCGCCCCCCCTGCTGCCCCCATGCTTCGGCACATATGCTCTTTTTTTTAACTGTGGTGGTGAAATCACCTCCTACAGCGTTGGAGTCGCGGCTTTATGTATCGTGGGAGCAAACGCTGTTGCTGTCAAGATAAATAAATCCGCGCTGCAACTGAATGGCGCACCTGAAAACAAAAAAAATGCTTAACACTAAAACACAGTAAACAAAATTACATACCTGAAAAGCAAGCATGATAAAACATGATAAAACATAATAAAACATTGCAGAATAGAATGGAGTAAAAAAAGAGCAACAATAGAGAGAGAGAGAGAACAATAAAACGACAACTATTTTTGTTTTTTTTATTTTTTTGAGATTCACAGGTAAAAAAGCTCCTGACTGTTAGCGACTGAATCAAAACGCTACCACAAAAAAAATGTTAGCGATCGCAGGGATCAGGCCTGACTCTGCGAACACTGCAGTTATGTGTGCTTAGTGTTTTGTAAGTGACAGTGATCGATCGATACTGCACTTGGGTGGGCTGGGCTGGGCGGAGGGGGAAAACGCAGGTGCTAGCAGGTATCTGGGCTGATCCCGCTAACAATGCGTTTTTTTGGAACCCTAAACTGCTGGGACGCTAGTATAGATCTGATCAGATCAGATATTGATCTGTTCAGATACTATACCACTAAGGGAGGTGTATGCTTTGCGCGTGGGTGTTTGCGGTACTGGCACTAACCTGGGGCGACGCAGACCTTATTTGACCCTAAAACCTAATTGATATCACCCGCCGGGCGATCAGGGGGTTAAACCGTTATTGGGTAATAAATGGCGGGTGCCCTGACAGTATAAAAAACAAGCTAACTAACCAGCGTCACCCGTAACAGTAATACAAAAAAAAACTGGTTACCTAGCGACACTAATGCAGGGATCAGAAAAACGATCGCTTAGTGACACTGGCAAAAGGGGGTGAAAGGGTTAACTAGGGGCAATCAGGGGGTTAAACCTTTATTAGGTAATATATGGGGGTACCTGACGCTATATAAAAACCTGACGGGGAACCTAAATAACGAAATAACTAACTGGCTAACCAGCGTCACCAGTGACATTTTATACGGTGATCACTGGTGAAAGGGTTAACTCTAGGGGCAATCAGGGGGTTAAAACCTTTATTTAGGTTGTAATATGGGGGTACCTGACCTATAAACCTATTTATGAACCTATATAAACATGGCGGTTAACCTAAAAAAAAACTGGTTACCTAGCGACACTAATGCAGCGATCAGAAAAACGATCGCTTAGTGACACTGGCAAAAGGGGGTGAAAGGGTTAACTAGGGGCAATCAGGGGGTTAAACCTTTATTAGGTAATATATGGGGGTACCTGACGCTATATAAAAACCTGACGGGGAACCTAAATAACGAAATAACTAACTGGCTAACCAGCGTCACCAGTGACAGTTATACGGTGATTACTGGTGAAAGGGTTAACTCTAGGGGCAATCAGGGGTTAAAACCTTTATTTAGGTTGTAATATGGGGGTACCTGACCTATAAAACTATTTATGAACCTATATAAAACATGGCGGTTAAAATAAAAAAAAAATGGTTACCTAGCGACACAATGCAGCGATCAGAAAAACGATCGCTTAGTGACACTGGCAAAAGGGGTGAAGGGGTTAACTCGGGGCAATCAGGGGGTTAACCCTTTATTAGGGGGGGTAGGGGGCTACCTAGGACCTAAAACTAACTGCCCTGACAGTTATTACAGTCACACTGACACTAAATGCAGTGATCAGTAAATAAATGATCACTGCAATTAGTGACACTGTGACTGGGGGGGGAGGGGGTGATCTGGGGGGTGATCAGGGGTGACAGGGGGGTGTTTTGTGTGCCTAACTGTACTGGTGTCAGTGTAGTGTTGTGCACTGACCTTAACATGTTCGCCGCTCGGCGTCTCCGGTCACATAGACCGGCGCACCGAGCGTGACATCACTTCCGCCTTCCTGTCTATACAATAGACAGGAAGGGGAAGCTTTTCATTCGCCAGGAGCGATCGCGAGGGGGTGGCCAGAAACCACTGGCCGTCCCCTCGTCCCGGATCGCTCCTGAAGCGATGCCGACCGTCCCCGCCGGCGGAGGGGGGTCCGATCGGACCCCCCAACCGCCTAAAGAATGGCACGTACAGGTACGTGGTTCTGCCTGTACGTGCCATTCTGCCGACGTATATCTACATGGGGCGGTCGGCAAGTGGTTAAAGGGAGACAATTAAAATTAAATCTTCCTTTATATATCATGCCTGGGGGTGTCCTTAGTATGCCTGTAAAGTAACACATCTTTCCCATGTTTATAACAGTACCACAGCAAAATGACATTTCTAAAGGAAAAAAAATGTCATTTAAAACTGCTCTCGGCTGTAATGTATTGTCGGATCCCGGCAATATAGATAAAAATACCAAAAATACCAAAAAAATGGTGTGGCTGTCCCCCCAAAATCCATACCAGGCCTTTCTGGTCTGGTATGGATATTAAGGGGAACCCCACACCAGGCACTATATACTCTGAACAGCAGTATATATACTATATGGCCTGCCCTATATACTCTGCAGAAAAACTGGGCCTTAGGTGTTGGTGGTACTAGAACACTGTAACCCCTCACAGTTACTCATGTTGGGCAAAGAAACGGGCCCTGCTGTAAAATATTATATAAAAAATTGTAATTACATGGCTCTGTTAAACAGTGGCAGAAAAATTGGGCCTTTGGTTTTGGTAGCGCCACCACACTGTAACCCCTCACAGTTACTCTTGTTGGGCGCAGGAACGGGCCCTGCTTAACTATTATTTTGAAAATAGTAATTACATGACCCAGTTAAACAGGGGCAGAAAAATTGGGCCTTTGGTTTTGGTGACGTCAGAACACTGTAAGCCCTCACAGTTACTCTTGTTGGGCACAGGAATGGGCCCTGCATTGAAATATTTAATAAAAATTTTAATTACATGCCCCTGTTAAACTGGGGCAGAAAAATTGGGCCTTGGGTGGTTGTGGTGGTGCCCTAAACCAAAAATATTTTTGGAAGCTAGCCTCATCAAGATTGAGGAGGAATAGGAAAGTCAGCATAGGCAGTTTTTAAGGGATCCCAGATCCATAGCACATTCAATCAGATACATCAGCATCAGGTGCTTGATAGCTGCGGATCCAAGACTGATTCATGTTTATGAATGTGAGCCTATCAACGGAGTCTGTGGACAGGCGCATTCTTTGATCCGTTACAAACTCTCCAGCAGCACTGAATGTGCGTTCAGAAAGCACACTGCAGGACAGGCAGAGGCAGCTCTAGGCTTTGTGAGGCCTTAGGCAAATCTTAGACATGAGGCCCCACTCATGCCCAAAATGGGAAAAATAATTAAAGCAATAGAAATTAACTGTATAAATTGCATGATATTCCCTTCAACTGTAACACACACATAAGGCGAATTAGGCAGCCGTGAGGCCCCTAGGAGTGAGAGGCCTTAGGCGACGGCCTAATTTGCCTAATTAGAGAGCCGCCTCTGAGGACAGGCCAGTAGCTCAATTGCTTTTTGTGCAAGTTCTGGCCAGTGGTCCATCCTGAAGATCCAGTAACCCAGTGGATGCTCTGTTGGAAAGGTCTCCAATTCTGCTCTTGCCCCTAGATATTCCTTCACCATATAATGCAGACACTGGTGATGGTTGCTTGAACCGATCAGACCTTGGCTCTGAGGAATGAAAAATTGTTTAAAGGCATCGGTCAGCCGGCCACCTTCTCCACTGCTCTTCCCCTGTCTGAATGAAGCCTCAGCAGCACGTTGTCCAGCACCAGCAAATAGTAACCTTCCAGGGTCTGGAAATGCGTTACACAAACCTTTCTTCAAGGCCTCCTGAAGATGTTTCATCCTCTGCTCCCTCTGCGAAGGCAGAATGAGTTCTACAACTTTACCCTTGTAACATGGATCAAGAAGGGTTGCCAGCCAGTAATGATCCCTCTCCTTAGTACCACGAATCCTAGGTTACTTTCGCAGGCTTTGCAGAATCAGGGGGGCCATGCAGCGTAAGTTTGCAGAGACATTTGATTCTGAGTCCTCTGAGTCACTAAGGATCACATTATCCTTAACTACCTCCTCCCAGCCATGTACAACTCCTTGGGTTTCTGGGGACTGAAAACCATCCCTTGAAGACTGCTGCTGAGTGCTATCCTCTACATCCACGCTGACACAATCCTCCTCCTCCTCTTCTTCCTGTGTGTTTGGCGGGCCCGCAGGAATGCTATCTGGATAAAGGGGACCTTGAGAGGAAAGGAAGGCCTCCTCTTCCTCCCGCTGTTCAGCCTCAAGTGCCCTATTCATGATTCCACGAAGTGTGTGTTCCAGCAGGAAGACTAGAGGGACAGTGTCACTGATGCATGCATTGTCGCTGCTGACCATCATTGTAGCCTTCTTAAATGGTGACCGAGCAGTGCATGCATCCTTAATCTGGCGTGGCAAAAAGAAGCCAAACTCCAAACATTAGGGGTGATCAAAAGGTTCCTAGGTAGTGCTTACTAACAGTGGGGGAGGGGCTTTTATTACTTGAAGACATGGATTGGTGTTCCTGCTTCACAGGAACACAGGATCCATGTCTTCTGTACTCACAGAATGACAGTCTGCCTTGTTTACATAGGCAGACTGTCATTCTTTCAGAGTACCAAATGATCGGCGGATCCAAAATTTTCGAGGCCACCCTGAGGGCTGTCACCACCAGACACACCATTTTCTGTGCAGCTTGGTAATGCTAAGCCTGATAAAATCACAGGCTTAGCATGCAGAGTTCTGCGGTGTGATGCAATAGGGTGGCTGCCCCCTAGAGGACATCCTGCCTCGTTGGAGTTGTGCCTCCTCCTCCTCACTTTGGTCCTCTGCCCAAAATAATTTTTATGCTGGTCCATTCATCGCCGCTAATCCCCAGTTGACCCTTGCCAGAGATTGGAGACCTATTACGGTCTCCGAATTCAAGACCTTCCTGGGCCTATCCTCTTCATGGGCATAACTAAAAAAAGTGAGTTGCGGTCATATTGGTCCAGTGACCCAATTCACCATATGCCTGTGTTCTCTGCCTCCATGACCAGGACACGATACGAGCATATCTTGCAGTTCATGCATTTTAATGGCAATGAACTCTGTCCTCCTCTGGGTAAGCCTGGATATGATCTGCTCTACAAAATGTGGCCCCTCGTAAACCACTTTCAACCAACAGTTTGCAGCCTTGTTTACTCCTGATCAAGTTGTCTGCGTTGATGAGTCCCTGATTACGTTTTCTGGCCACTTGTCATTCAAACAGTATCTTCCCAGCAAGCGTGCCAGATATGGGGTTAAGCTCTGTGACAGGGCAACAGGCTAAACATATAGTTTTATGGTTTACGAGGGAAGAGATAGTTAAGTAGACCTGGAGAACTGCCCAGACTACATAGGGAGCGCTGGTAAGATTGTGTGAGACTTGGTGTCACCCTTATTCGGAAAGGGGGGGGGTACCACTTGTAAGTGGACAATTATTACACAAGATGTGCCACTTTTTAGTCACTTGTTTGATCAAAGAATTGGCGCATGTGGCACCATGCGATCTAATTGCCGCGGCTTACCCCAGCAGCTTGTAGATTCCCGTCTTAGGCTGGGGGAGGGAGCCTGCTTGAGATGTAATAATTTGCTCGCTTTGAAGTGGAGGGATAATAAGAATGTTTTCATTCCGTCCTTCGATCATGTAGACACGACGGTCCAAATTCAAACAGCGACTGGTGTTGTGGTATAACCCCTCTATGTCCACAAATACAACCTTAACATGGGGGGGGGGGGGGTGGACATCAATGACCAGTTGATTGGGCCATACTTAATTGCCTGTAAGGCCAGACGCTGGTACAAAAAGTGTCTGTATACTTATTCCTATTGGCTTTGCTGAATGCTTATGTGATATACAAAGCTGGATCCTTCCTTAAATTCCAGGAAGAGATCACCACAGCTCTTCTGTTTCCAGACAGTGCTGTGGCCCAACTTCCCAATGCAACTGCTGTGAGCCGGCTGCATTGGAGGCATTTTACGTATGTCCTCCCTGGTACCCCTACCAATCGAGCACCGGAAAGAAGAAGTCGTGTCTGTGGCAAGTGCAGATTTAGGGGTGACATCTGCTATTGTTGTCCCTCCTGTCCTGACCAACCTGGTCTCTGCATCAGTGAATGTTTTGAACACTACCACACACTAGTGGTGTATTAGCGTAGGGTACAGCACAGACTAGGACACATGTTCACAGGGTCTCCAAAGATGCCATCGCATTTTTTAGAGACCCAAACCTGGAACCGTTACAGTTACAAATAAAAGTGTTTAAAAAAAAAATTATATATATATATATATATATATATATATATATATATATATATATATATAATAAAAAAGCAAAAAATAGTTGTCGTTTTATTCTTTCTCTATTCTCTCTCTATTGTTCTCTCTCTATTGTTCTGCTCTGTTTTACTGTATTTTTTAACTGCAATGTTTTATTGTTCCTATGTTTTATCATGTTTTCTTTTCAGGTATGTAATTGTTTTATACTTTACTGTTTACTGTGTTTTATTGTTAACCATTATTTTCTTTGTAGGTATGCCATTCAGCTGCAGCACAGATTTATTTATCTTGACAGCAACAGGGTTTGTTCTCACGATACATAAATCAGCGACTCTAGCGATGTAGGAGGTGATTTCACCACTACAGTTAAAAAAAAGTATAAATGTCACATGGGGGCAGGGGGTGTAGGAACGGTTTTTACTTTTTTTTTGGCACAGATTGTTGTTGTTTTATTGAGTAAATGTTTTATCATTGTTTGCTTTTCAGGTAGGCCATTCAGCTGCAGCACTGCATGTATTGGTAAATCATTTTATAAAAACTTGGAGGGCCAGTATTCTAATGGTGGGCATACCCACCGATCAATCTCTTTTTCATTCAGTCAGCCCACAGGCTGCATGAAAAAAAATAACATTACAATATATGCCACCCAACAACCCAACAAGGACCAGCAACGTACTGGTTTGTTGCTGGACTTTGAGTGGTTATACAAGAATGATGCCTGCAGGTTTAGGTATCATCTTGGTATCGTTCTTTTCAGCCAGTGGTCAGCTTTTATGTAAAAGCAATCTCAGGGAACCTGATAATGCAGCCGTGTTTCCGCCAGCTGACCATAGAGCTGATTGAAGACCAGAACAGCTCCCAATGGCTCCGGCTTGGGGGGTTCAAAGAAATTTGCTAACAAAATAAAAAAATGTTTTTCATGTAAACAAAAAGTGTCAGAAAGGGCTTTTCTTCAAAGTGGTTAGAAGAGTAGGTGATGTGTGGCATACGCTTCTAATGTTGTGCTGATTTCATTCTTCATTACCTTACACAGTTTCGGAGGTCAAGAAATGCCCAGATAGCACAAAACCCCCCAAATTACCCTATTTTGGAAAGTAGATACCCCAAGCTATATTTGCTTTAGAGGCTTGTTGGTCCATGGAATATTTTATATTTTGCCACAAGTTTCTGGAAAATTACCAATACATTTTTTTTCACAAAGTTGTCACTAAAAATGATATATTGCTCAAACATGCCATGGGCATATGTGGAATTACACCCCAAAATACATTCTGCTGCTCCATCCTGAGTATGAGGATACCACATGTGTGGGACTTTTTTGGAGCCTAGGCTGTACGCGGCTAGGCTCCCAAAAAGTCCCACATCGTGTGGTATCCCTGTACTCAGGAGAAGCAGCAGAATGTATTTTGGGGGTGTCATTTCACATATGCCCATGGCATGTTTTGATCAATCATAATTTTCAGTGACAACTTTGAAAAATGGCAAAAAAAACATTTTACACAATCACTTATGACAAAAAAATAAAATATTCAATGTGCTCAACAAGCCTCTCTGCAAATTCCTTGGGGTGTCTACTTTCCAAAATGGGATATTTGGGGGGGGGTACTGTCCGTTTTATCCCTTTTACAAGTTAGCACCTCAAGAAAGTGCGTAAATTCCGAGAAAATGTACCCTAGTTTGTAAATGCTATAACTTTGCACAAACCAATAAATATAAGCTTGATTTTTTTTTACCCGAGACATGTGGCTGAATGCTTTTTGGCCTAAATTTATGAACTAAAATTGCTTATCTGGAAGAGCTGGTGCCCCCACAAAACCAGCATGCGTTATCCCCTGGGGGGAGTGGTGGCCATGAGACGCACCTTTAATGCGGAGGAGAACGTGACCCTTGCTTGACAGGAAGTGATGGTGATAAGAGGAGGGCCTGGAGTGGACTTCTTTTAGATTGTCTGTTTCCTCAGGAGAATCATGGCCCAGAATGTTCTCTCCTTTTGAAGTGGAGGATCTTTAAATGACCTGGGAAGTCTGTCAGTTAGAACAGCGTTAGTAATATGGCTCTCTTTTGATCTATCTTCACTACTTATCCCACCCCTTACCTTGTAGGCTGAGGATCGTCTACTTGGGCAGCAGACTCCATCAGAAGGAAAGAATAGTAGAACCATACACCTGCAATACAGTATGAGCAATAGTACAACATGCCAGGCTGAGGTATGACACAAACACAGGAAGCCACATGCAGCGTGTAAGGGTGCAACAAATAGGATGCCTAGAAATGTCACCAAGGAGAGGAGGCAGAGAGCTGCAAGGTCCCAACCTCCCTGTGCAGAAACCGCAAATGAGGGGCTGCTGATGCCACTTCCAGTCGCGCATGTGCGGAAGCCCTCAGGACGAGGCCGATATCTTGGAAATGGGCACAGGCAGGACAACAACAACAAGGCTCAGAAGTAAAACACAGGAAAAAAACAGAAAGTAAAAAAAAAGGAAAAACAGGAGACGGCTGCACGAGTTAGGCTTAATTTAAAGCGGTTCTGCACTGACTTAAATCGTTTTTTTTTTTAGGTGAATGATTGTTAATGATGTCTATCTTATAATCTGCTTACTTGTTTTGTTGCTGCCCGTTCTCTCCATCCGTTTTTATCTGCAAAGAAGTCTTTTAAAAAAAATTCTTGACAGATGTCCTCTTGCTTGTGGGCATTTGAAGCCCACAAGCAAACACTTCCTCCTTCCCTTCGTTCTGAGGTACCAGCATTAATTTCTGGTTCCCGCGCATGCTCAGTTGCTTCACAGCTACGAGCGGCGTTGAAATTACGCAAGATTTCGCATCTGACCTCCGCAATGACTCCTGGGATTAAGATCCCAGGAGACACTGCATTTTCGACAGGAAATTATGCGGATCCCTGCTTATAGCCCGCCCACCACCGCAGGGACAAAACAAAAGATGAACTAGAGATAACAGGTACGCTTACCAGATGTAGATTTAAACCAGCATTTAGAAGTATTTAGATGGTATAGAAGCAATAGAGCGCAACAAGCATAGATGTGTGCAGAACCGCTTTTACAAAGCTCTGCGATGCTAACCAAATCACCTTGAGACCACCCAGACGGGTTTCCCTCCAAAGCTCGTCTTTTTTAGAGGCTGTACAGGACGGGACTTCCACCCAGGAGAGGCAGAACCTGGCTCGGGGAAAAATGCGATAAGGAGCAGCACTGATCCATCCAGTCCCTGCCAGGTGAGGACACAAAAGGAGAATGCGATGTGGTGGGGCCTAGTTTTTAAACGTTAGTACCAGACCTATCAGTTTGCATCACACTCAGCGCCACTGATCCTGCATTTTTAACAGGCTCCATGTCACTGAGCCTGTGTGTGTGTGCTGGACAACAACAACAAGGCTTTCAGAAGTAAAACCAGGAAAAAAAAACAGAAAGTAAAAAAAGGAAAAACAGGAGACGGCTCCACCTGCACGAGTTAGGCTTAATTTAAAGCGGTTCTGCACTGACTTAAATCGTTTTTTTTTTTTAGTTATTGTTAATTGGTTAGACAAATCTGCAAAGAAGTCAGATGTCTCTTGCTTTTTAAAGTTCCCGGCAAGTTGCTTCACAGCTAAGCAAGAGCATATACTCACCTCCCAGGAGACACTGCATTTTCCAGGAAATTAATTCAGCGATCTGTCATCATTTAGAAGTATTTAGATGGTATGCAATAAGCGCAACTGCAGAAACCGCTTTAAAGCCTTGCTAACCAAATCACTTGGTGCTAGAGAGGCTGTTTCCACCCTGAACCTGCTCTGATAAGGAGCACGACTCCATCAGTCCCAATCAGGTGAGGAACATGCTGTGGTGGGGGTTTCTTGGACCTATCAGTTTTTGGAGCCGACTTGATGATGATGCAATTGTGATTGGCATTTGAATTAAAATGTCCAATAACACCTTATCAAAGGCAGGTGTATTCTTTTATGCAAATTGCAGTTTCCTGGATTTTATTCATTTAATAATTCAATTATGGGCAGAAATACGCTGAAAGTTGGTTGTGTACACTTTGATCACAGCAAAAGCTTTGTTGTTGTTATTAACCAATCTACCATTTTAATTTATGAGAAATAGTGCCACTGAATGTAAAAAGTTCTAACAACAACTGCAACAGTCGGCTTTCCAGCTATTGGGTTTTTTCATTCTTAGTGTCCACTTAACCCATCAAACTGTTTATCCACTGTCTGCAGCAACCAATTAGCAGAATGGCAGGGAATAAGAACCTAACCCCCCAAATAAAAATGTGAGAGCAAAGGAATGGGTGCCATATTATATGTTGTGAAGAAGAAGAAGTAGTAGTGGTTGTTGTTACAGCAATTTTGCCTTCTGTATTTTACATACTAAAAGGGTTAGGAAATCTTACATTGGCATTCTGTGCTTGAGATGATCAAAATAGTCACCATAGTGTCAGTCTATTTGCATTATGCTCAACAGATGTTAAAACCAGCTTGCAGTCAATCATTAACCACATCCAGCCCGCCATATAGCAATATGACTTGCACAAAGTGGTTCTGTTATCCTGACAGGACCTCATATGACGTGATCAGGATAAACCGAGATCGCGTGCCCATCTGACACGCTGCATCCCCGATCTGGGTAAAGAGCCTCTGCCAGAGACTCTTTATCATGTGATCAGCTGTGTCCAATCACAGCTGATCACAGTGTAAACAGGAAGAGCCATTTATCGGCTCTGCCGAGCCTCTGCCAGAGACTCTTTACCACTTGATCAGCTGTGTCCAATCACAGCTGATCACAGTGTAAACAGGAAGAGCCGTTTATCGAATTTTCCTCCACTCGCGTCTGACAGGCATGAGTAGAGGAGAGCTGATTGGCTGCTCTCCTGACAGGGGGTGTGCGCTGATTCATTATCAGTGCAGCTCCCCTGAGGATGCATACTCAGGACCACCAGGGATGCCCACCCATGGCCACCAGGGATGCTAACCATGGATGCCCACCCAGGGCCACCAGGGATGCCACCCAGGGCCACCAGGTATTAACTTTAAAGGTGCCAGTCAGTTCCCATTCTAGATGCCAATCAGTGCCCAGCAGTAAAGCCTGCCAGGGCCTCCTCATTAGTGCTGCCTATCAGAGCCATCTATCAGTGCCACCCATCGGTGCCCATCAGTAGCCATCAGTGCCGCCTATCAGTGCCCATCAGTACCCTCCAGTGCCGCCTATCAGTGCCGCCCATAAGTGTCCATCAGTGCCGCCTACCAGTGCCCATCAGTGCCGCCTATCAGTGCCCATCAGCGCTGCATATTAGTGCCGCATCATCAGTGCCCATCAGTGCCACCTCATCAGTGCCACCTCACCAGTGCCCATCAGTGCCGCCTTATCAGTGCCGCCTCATCAGCGCTTATCAGTGAAGGAGAAAAAATACTTATTTACTAAATTTTTACAAATATACATTTGTATGATTTGGAGATACTTAGTTAACGTCAGCTATGTTTTTTTTTTCAGTGAGTGTGAAAAAAATTTGCCAAGCAGAATGGAAGAAGCACAGATACGATTAACATAACTATATCAACACTGCTATTTTTAGGGAATCAGCCGACAATTTTGAAAAAAAAAAATATTTTTTACTTTCTGCTCTAAAACACATGCAATACAAAAATTTAAAAAATCAAATGTCCTCATTCATTTAGGTCAATATGTATTCTGCTACTTATTTTTGGTAAAAAAATCCCAATAAGCGTATATTTATTGGTTTGTGCAAAAGTTACAGTGTATACAAACTATGGGATATTTTTATTTATTTTATTACTAGTAATGGTGGCAAACAGTGACTTATGGGGGGACTGCAATATCGTGGCAGACAAATCGGACACTTAACGGACACTTTTGACACTTTTCTGGGAACCAGTGTCATTATTACAGTGACCAGTGCTAAAAATATGCACTGTCACTGTACTAATGACACTGGCAGGGAAGGGGTTAACATTAGGGGTGATCAAAAGGTTCCTAGGTAGTGCTTACTAACAGTGGGGGAGGGGCTTTTATTACTTGAAGACATGGATTGGTGTTCCTGCTTCACAGGAACACAGGATCCATGTCTTCTGAACTCACAGAATGACAGTCTGCCTTGTTTACATAGGCAGACTGTCATTCTTTCAGAGTACCAAATGATCGGCGGATCCAAAATTTTCGAGGCCACCCTGAGGACTGTCACCACCAGACACACCATTCTCTGTGCAGCTTGGTAATGCTAAGCCTGATAAAATCACAGGCTTAGCATCACTGAGCTCCCTGCCCAGCTTCTGTGCTCATCACACTCAGCGCCACTGATCCTGCATTTTTAACAGGCTCCATGTCACTGAGCCTGTGTGTGTGTGCTGTATCCTCCCTTACACGGCCCTGGACACATTTATGCATAAAGTCCAGTATATAGCAAATCTATTCTCCATAGAAAATGCTATAGTAATCATATATCATTTTTGTTTGGATGTAAATAATATATATTTTGCTGACCAAAAACATATGTGTGTGTAGATAATGATAGTGAATGTTAATTTAATATAATGGCAATTAAATAGCTTTCACAGCATTACAAATAAAGGATGGTGTGAGATTTTTCAGACACCACTGCGGTCTTATGGGACCATGTAATACATTAGCACAAAACGTTGACCATATAACTAATCCAATCACACGCTTCTTATTGATCGTATTTTGAGGCACTTGCCAGGGAGAACTATTTATTAATACCCAGTCAATTACACTTAATTGGTTTATGAAATAAGCCAAACATTTTTGTTCCTACTTAAGCCTGTAATCAATGCTGACTTTAAGTTTTGAATTTAGTTTTTTTTTTTTTTTTTCATGGTGTGAACATAACATAAATACATTCTCCTGAACTGCTTATTCGATACATTAACAGCAGGAGAATCATAACAAAATGCATAATTATAAATGTATAATGTTATATAATATTATAAAATTACAATGCACATGATTGGACCTTTCTGGGCATGAGATGTCATCACTGGGTGTGATCAGAAAATGAAATGATATAAATAAATAAATGAAAGGGCATGGTTTAATAGTGATTGGCTTTTCCTGAGGTTATCTTTACTATTTAAATAATAACATCTTTGTAAATGTATCACTCAAATGCTCCTAGCCTTCTAAAGTAAGCTTTTTAAAATAAGTGTTGACTTTTTTTTTTTTTTAAAGACAGAAACTGTTCTTTTCATTGTCCATAGATGGTGCGCTGTTTATTACTTTCTCGTCCAAAAGTATTTCACATCTGACAAGGGCATAGGCTAACCATATATGCAGCAGTTTAAGGGAAATTGGAGCACTATGCTGCCTGCAGACATTGAAAATAGCAGCTTTTGTGCTGTAAACGTAAAAACACGTTTATATTTTCATTGGGAGGGGGGGGGGGGGCTATTATCCTTAAAGTAGTACTGTAGCCAGGCAATGGACATTCAAATATGTTTTTTAAAAGCAAGAAGTAAACTTTAAAACAAGCCCTTGCTAACCTCTGGAGCTGCAGTCATTATTTAGTAATTATTGCATTTGAAGCTTATCAGTTTTACTTTCATTAGCCTGCCTGCCTTCTAGAGGTTGATTTACTAAGGGCAAATAGGCCATTAATTTTGCAAGTGAATTATCCTCTGATCGTAGTGCAGGAGGTGAAGCTCTGCTGACTTCCATCATCCAATCATGTGCAAGAAAAAATGCTGGAATTTGTTACTACTTTGAGAATGGCACCTCTTGCATTGCAAAGGCTGCTGATATGCATGCAACCATTAGCACAACCCCCCTCCCCCCATGCCTTACATTACCTTGTCTTACCACCATAAATAAAGTTATCATGGAAATTAGGGTGACTGTAAAGTTGTTTGTCTGTGCTACTTCCATTCTCACTAGACTTGTGCACAATGGAAAATTTTGGTAAGTTTCGGTTCGTTGTCATTCGTAAAATACATAATTTCATTCTGTTATGTTCATTACATTAATTCGTTTTCGGATAATTCGTTATTTCTGTAGAGTGTCGATATTCGTTATACTGAATCTCGAATCATGTCGAATTCATTCTTTATATCCGCTATAATTTCTTCGTATTAGTTGAAATTCGATATTTATGTATGTATATATATTTGTGATAATGATTCGTAGTTTGGAAAGTCATTCGTCATTGTGTGTGTTAAGAGATTCAATAAACAATTTACTAACGGAAAATCCACTTTGGACTGCAAGTGCACTTGGAAGTAAAGTCGCTGTAGATCCGAGGGGGACATGAAAATAAAAAACAGCATTTTAGCTTGCACATGATTGGATGATAAAATACACAGGGCTTCCTCTCATTTCAGATCTACCCTTTAGATTTAGAGTAACTTTACTTCCAAGTGCACTTTCAAGTGCACTTGGAGTGCAAAGTGGATTTGCCTTTTCGTAAATAACCCCCTACAATACAACACCCTTCTCACTCAGTTCTCAGGAATGCACTTTGCCAGTAATCCAACCTCCAGCACAAAATTAATCAGTTGATTGGACAGTAAGATTTACTTTGAGTTGACCTTTTGTTTCATTAGATCTTTACCGAACTACCGAATCCTGTCAAATGAATTTGTTATATATCTGCTATAATTTCTTTCATATTAGTTGAATTTCGATATTTATGTATGCATATTGATTCGTGATAATGATTCATAGTTTGGAAAGTCGTTTGTTTATTGAATCTATTAACACACACAATGACAATATCTCTTCTCCTCTGCTCAAATACAATACAACACCCTTCTCACTCACTTCTCAGGAATGCTCTTTGCAAGTAATATAACCTCCAGCACAAAATTAATCAGCTGATTTATTTTGAGTTGACCTTTTGTTTCATTAGATCTTTAACGAATTACCGAATAATGTCAAATTCATTTGTTATATTCGCTATAATTTCTTTCGTAGTAGTTTAAATTCTTAATTTCTTTTATTCGGACATTCGGATGCATTCGTTTCGGCTGAATTTTGATTCATTACGAAACGAATTGCACATGTTTAATTCTCACCCCTCTCTCTATATGAATACTTACTAATACTAAACCCATTTGTAAATGACTGACATATGGGTAGTGAAAAATAGCATTAACATCATGGTCCAAAAAAAAACATTTGATTGATTCTAAATGCCTTTTTTTTAGATGTTTAGGTCCCTATGCAACTCAATGGGCAATATGTGGGTGAAGATCATTTCCTGCCTGTGACATCCTGCGTGCATTACTGCAAGATCCTGTCCTTGGCCGGGGGGCCACACAGACCGATTGGTGCTCTGATGATCATGACATGCTTATTTGTAAAAAAAAACAATCCAAACATAAATAACATTCTCAAAAAAAGATTGCTAAGTTTAACTATTGTTTATTCACATAAAAACTAAATTTGTGTCACATCTGCAGCTCCAGAATTGTGATTACCAGTGGATTCTCCTTGTCAGTTGTCCTGCAGTCTTGGTGGATGGCTCCAGAACCGTGATTGACAGTGGTGCATATATTTAGGAGTGTCACGTAGGATGGCTTTCAAGACAGAGTAGCTGGTGTCAACCAGAGTTCCGGAGCCACCCCTCAGGACTAGGGATGAGCTCGATGTTTGGGTTGAACATAAGTTCGACTCGAACAGCGAACATTATGGGGCGTTAGAATGGGGCGGGAAGTTAGAGAGACGCGGAACGCCTTATAATGCATTTAGAGTGCAGTGCATTGCTGTATGATGATTGGCCAAAGCATTCACCTGGCCTGCCAATCACAGTGTGCTCTCCTGAGAGAGCCATAATTGCCTGAAGGCAGTCCACGCCCCACACTATATAAGTGTAAATAGGTTTAAATAGGTAGTGATAGGTAAATTTGGCCAGGGCCTTACACTTTTTAGGCCTGGTTGTTTATTTTGGCGAGGGGAGTGATAGAATAGAGGGGGGGGGGCACCTACACTCTGGCTCAGAGAGATCCCCTTTACCTTTCAGTGGAAATATTCTGGAAGGGAGGCATGACATGGGACTGGAGTGCAGGCAGCTTATGTGGAGAGTCCTGGACCAATCATTAAATTGCATTGGCAGGGGCAGGCCTTGCATATAAGCTGGGGGTCACATGCTTCCTGGGAGGAGCTTGGAGGAGCTAGGAGGAGCTGGTGGAGAAGAAGAAGCAGGAAAGATAAAGGGAGAGGAGCAGTAGGCTTGAAGGCCCCAGTGCTGGATAGCAGGAGCGGGTTTGAAGGCCTGAGGGTTCAGAGACCTCAGTACTGGATAACCCAACCAGTCGCTATGTAATCTAGAGGAGAAGAAACCGGGCATCCCAGCCTGGGATGTACCCGACCATGCGGAGGAGGAAGTAGGTGAAAAGCGGATGGAGGAAACTGGGATCGACCTTCTGTGGCAATCATGGACTGTCGATGGGAGAGAGCAAAGGGAGTGCAACCCAGCGGTGCATATCCATCAACTCACTATGTGTTCAAGGACCTAGTGATGGACACTTTCTGGAACTGACACTGGGCGGATTGCAGGAATCAAGGTAAGCGGTGAGGCCTGGGACTTTGAATAGTGGTGTGGGACATGGATATTCAGAGTGGTGCTGGTCGGTTCACCACAGGAAAGTACACAGAGACAGAGTCAGGAACCAGATTACTAGAGGCATCTCATATCCTCTACTCTCAATGAAACATTCTTCAAGTTCAAGCAATAAAGCTTTATAAAGTTCAAGGACTGTCTGCTGTTTGTGGAATTCATGCATGGGGAGGAAGAACGGAACAAGTTAACAGAAAGGTAATGAACACACTTTGCAGCTCCCAAGGGAGAAGTGCGCTACATAAGGCTGCTTACATAGCGGCTTTGTGTAGTATTGTTGGTGTGGACAGAGAGATAGCTTGAGTTAGATAAAGCAGGCAGGTTATTCAGTTAGTGGCAATGTATTTGTATTTCTAGTATAAATATATATATATATATATATATATATATATATATACAGTGCCTTGCGAAAGTATCCGGCCCCCTTGAACTTTTCAACCCTTTGCCACATTTCAGGCTTCAAACATAAAGATGTAACATTTTATTTTTTTGTGAGGATTTACCAACAAGTGGGACACAATTGTGAAGTGGAACGAAATCTATTGGATTGTTGAAACTTTTTTAACTAATAAAAAAATGAAAAGTGGGGCGTGCAAAATTATTCGGCCCCCTTGCGTTAATACTTTGTAGAGGCACCTTTTGCTGTGATTACAGCTGCAAGTCGCTTGGGGTATGTCTCTATTAGGGATGGGCCCGGTGCTCGATGCGAACCCATGTTCGCATCGAGCACCGGGTGTTCGCTCGCTCGGCGGGCCCAGAACTATTTTGGCCGCTCGCATCACATTCGTGTGATGCGAGCGGCCCTGCAATGCATTGCGGCCGGCGCGGCCGGCGCAGTGCATTGCTGGCTGATGATTGGCCAAACATGCACTGTGACCCCACATGCTTGGCCAATCACAGCGCCGGAAACTCGGAGAGACATAATTGGCTACAGGCAGGACGCCTGTAGCCAATTACAGCTCAGGGGCTTTAGTACACGCCCCCTCATTTAAAAGGCCGCCACGCCGTCGGCGCCGGTCACATGAGTTCCGGCTTTAGGAGAGATCAGGCTGATTCTGTGTCACTCTTTGCTAGATTCCTATAGAAAGATTTGCTCTACTTTGCTAAACCATTGGCTATTTATTTGCTAAACCATTGCTACCTGTCATTGATCGTCCATTGCTGCTGCTGGTTAGTGTGTTTTTAGCTGCTGCTGGGGATTAGTCTGGTGCGTGTCTTACTGTTAGTACAGTATTTCAGTAGTACCAACCGCAGTGCTGTTAGTACAGCACTGCACCCCAAAAGCACCCACAGGACTTGTAGTGTGTTAGTGGCAGCAAACAGAGTTCCTATATTTTCTTCCCAGAAGCACCCATAGGACTTGTAGTGTGTTAGTCCCATCACACAGAGTTCCTATATTTTCTTCCCAGAAGCACCTATAGGACTTGTAGGGAGGCAGAGCGTGCAGAGGCAAGAACACAGGGCAGGCAGGCTCTGTTTCTAGTGGACGTGGCCGTGGCCGTGGACGTGGTCGTGCATCGTCATCAGCACGTGGCCATGGGACACGCGCGTCTTTGTTTTCGGCAGCTGGACATGTGGAGCCGCATCATGCTGAAGGCTTGGTATAATGGATGACCAAGCCCTCCTCATCCTCCTCATCCTCTCTCACCCAGGCTCAGGGTACTGGCAGAGCAGCTGCCAACGCGTACTCAATGGCATCATCAGCCACCCCTTCCCTAGACCCACCATGTCCTCCTGAGGAGTCCCCCGAACTCTTTGAGCACAGTGTTGGGTACATGCTCCAGGAGGATGCCCAACGATTCGAAGGCTCGGATGATGATACCCAGCTTGAGGAAGTCAGTAGTGTGCGCGCAGAGAGAGGGGATGCTGAAGGACAGCAATCTGCCAGTACTGTTCCACCAGCTGCAGCTTACTGCCAGGTTTGCTCTAGTGGTGAAGAGGGAGGGGATGATGAGGTCACTGACGCCACGTGGGTGCCTGGAGGGAGAGAGGATGAGGAGGAGGACGAGGAGGAGGAGGATGCAGCGTCACATGTCCAACGAGGCAGGATGCCCCCTGGAGGCCAGCTAGAGGCCAGCACAGCAACAGTACAACACCGCAGAGCTCCGCCTGTGCAGGGCGCTGCCTCTGCACGTTATCAGAAAAGTTCTTTGGTGTGGGCCTTTTTTGAGACGAGTGCATCAGATCGCACCACTGCTATTTGCAATATTTGTCTCAAGTGTATCTCGCGTGGCCAAAACATCAGCCGCTTGGGCACCACAAGCATGAGCAGACATATGTCGACCTGCCATGCAGCTCGTTGGCAGGCACACATAAAAGACCCACACCAAAGAACTAAGCAGACCTCTCCTTGCTCCTCATCAGCTGGGATCTCCATCCCCACTACATCTTCAGTCCTCTCTGAAAGCTGCTGTGAGAGGACTGAAGGTGTAGAATTAGGTGTGTCACAACCAAGTACTTGCAGTACACCGACGTCCGATAGTAGCAGGCAAATTTCCCTGCCCCAGCTGCTGGACCGTCGAAAGAAGTACACTCCCAGCCATCCACATGCCCAGCGGTTGAATGCTAGCTTGGCTAAATTGCTAGCACTTCAACTGCTGCCTTTTCAGTTGGTAGACTCGGCCCCCTTCCGTGAGTTTGTTCAATGTGCGGTTCCTCAGTGGCAGGTTCCCAAACGCCACTTTTTCTCACGGAAGGCGATTCCGTCTCTCTACCTGCATGTGGAAGGCAATGTCCATGCCTCGCTGGACAGGGCGGTCAGCGGTAAGGTGCATATTACCGCTGACTCATGGTCCAGCAGGCATGGACAGGGATGTTACCTTTCTTTCACGGCCCATTGGGTCACTCTATTGGCAGCTGGGAGGGATGCAGGACAAGGTGCAGTAGTGTTGGAGGTTGTTCCGCCACCACGCCTCCAAAATGCTACTACTGCTACTGGTTGTGACACACCTCTCTCCTCCACCCCCTCCTCTTCTTCTTCCTCCAGTGCTCTGTCCTCGGAACCAGCGGTGCTCCGTAGGCGTACAAGGGGCTACGCAAGTACGCAGGCAAAAAGATGCCATGCCGTGCTTGCGCTGGTGTGTTTGGGGGACAGGAGCCACACTGGGCCAGAGGTTCTGGCAGCTCTGCAGGGGCAGGCCGAGAGGTGGTTGACGCCACGCCAGCTTAAGCCAGGAATGGTCGTTTCTGACAATGGCACCAACCTCCTCTCCGCCCTGCGACAGGGGCAGCTCACCCATGTGCCCTGTATGGCTCACGTCCTCAACCTGGTGGTGCAGCGGTTCTTGGGCAGGTTCCCAGGCTTACAGGATGTCCTGAGGCAGGCCAGGAAAGTCTGTGTGCATTTCCGCCGATCTTATAATGCCAGTGCTCGGCTGACTGAGCTGCAAAAGGAGCTGAACCTGCCCAAGAACCGCTTAATATGTGACATGCCCACCAGGTGGAACTCAACGTTGGCCATGCTGCAGCGACTGCACACGCAGCAGAGGGCCATCAATGAGTACCTTTGCGACTACGGCACCAGGACAGGGTCAGGGGAGCTTGGTTTTTTTTCCCAACGTCAGTGGAGCATGATCAGGGATGCATGCACTGTCCTCTCACCATTTGAGGAGGCCACGAGGATGGTGAGCAGTGACAGTGCATGCATCAGTGACACTGTACCTCTTGTCCACCTGTTGGAGCATACGCTGCGTGGGATAATGGACAGGGCACTTGAACAGAGGCAGGAAGAGGAGGACTTCCTTGCCTCTCAAGGCCCCCTTTATCCGGACAGTGTTCCTTCTGTCCCACCCATCACACAGGAAGAGGATGAGGATGAGGAGGAGGAGGAGGAGGAGGAGGATTGTGTGAGCATGGAGGTGGAGCCTGGCACTCAGCATCAGCAGCAGCAGTCTTTTAGGGATGATGTACAGTCCCAACAAACCAGTGGACTTGTACGTGGCTGGGAGGAGGTGGCTGGCGATCATGTCATCCTCAGTGACCCAGAAGACTCCGGACCGATATCCTCAGCTAACCTACGCTGCATGGCCTCCCTGATCCTGCAAAGCCTGCGGAAGGATCCTCAGGTTCTTCGGATCAGGGAGAGGGACCATTACTGGCTGGCCACTCTCCTTGATCCACGGTACAAGGGTAAGGTTGCGGACCTTATCTTGCCGTCGCAGAGGGAGCAGAGGATGAGACATCTCAGGGAGGCCTTGCAGAAAGGTCTGTGCAACACGTTCCCAGAAACTGGGAGGTTACAAACTCCTGGTCCTGGGCGACGAGTTGCTGAGGCTTCGGTCAGTAGCAGAAGGAGCGGTGGGGAAGGTGGACGTCTGACCGATGCGTTCAGACAATTTTTTAGTCCGCAGCCCCAAGGTATGATCGGTTCCAGCTACCATCGCCAGCGTCTGATATACATGGTGCAGGAATACCTAGGGGCAAGGTCAGACTTGGACACCTTTCCCACCGAAAATCCTCTGGCTTACTGGGTCCTGAGGATGGATCACTGGCCAGAGCTTGCACAGTATGCAATTGAGCTACTGGCCTGTCCTGCCTCCAGCGTTCTTTCCGACGGCTCATTCAGTGCTGCTGGAGGATTTGTCACCGATCATAGGGTGCGCCTGTCCACCGACTCGGTTGATCGACTGACCTTCATCAAAATGAATCAGTCTTGGATCACCACCAGCTACCAGGCACCTGAAGCGGATATAACGGAATAATTTATAATGTCACATCCCTTCAAGACTGCCTATGCTGATGCTGAGTGACTGTCCTGTTATGTTCACTGACTATCCTCTTCCTCCTCCTCAATGATCCATGCCACCACACCAGTGCCTAAGGCACAATTTTTCAGCCCCTGTATAACAGGGGCGTGTACTTACAATTTAAAAAAAAAAATGCTTCGCAACACGTGTGACTGCTGTGCTCCAAGTACAGTATCTGTAAGGGGTTGCAGTGTTGTGGCACCAGCACCAGTGCCTAAGGCACAATTTTTCAGCCCCTGCTTAACAGGGGCGTGTAATTACAATTTTTTAAAAAAATGCTTCGCAACACGTGTGACTGCTGTGCTCCAAGTACAGTATCTGTGAGGGGTTGCAGTGTTGTGGCACCAGCACCAGTGCCTAAGGCACAATTTTTTAGCCCCTGTTTAACAGGGGCGTGTAATTACAATTTTTAAAAAAAATGCTTCACAACACGTGTGACTGCTGTGCTCCAAGTACAGTATCTGTGAGGGGTTGCAGTGTTGTGGCACCAGCACCAGTGCCTAAGGCACAATTTTTCAGCCCCTGTTGGGGTGTGTAATTACAATTTTTAGGCAATGCTTTGCAACAGGTCTCATTGCTGTGCTAAGAGTACAGTATCTGTGAGGGGTTGCAGTGTTGTGGCACCAGCACCAATGTCTAAGGCACAATTTTTCAGCCCCTGTTTAACAGGGGCGTGTAATTACAAATCTTGATCTAATAGTTCACAGCAGGGCCCATTCCTGCGCCCACCAAGAGTAACTATGAGGGCCTACAGTCTTGTGGCAACACCGTCCACCACCACCGCCAAAGGCCCAATTTTTCTGCCCTGTTCAACAGGTGCATGCAATTACAAATCTTGATCTAATAACTCACAGCAGGGCCCATTCCTGCGCCCACCAAGAGTAACTGTGAGGGCTTACAGTCTTGTGGCAACACCGTCCACCACCACCACCACCACCACCACCACCAAAGGCCCAATTTTTCTGCCCTGTTCAACAGGTGCATGCAATTACAAATCTTGATCTAATAACTCACAGCGGGGCCCATTCCTGCGCCCACCAAGAGTAACTGTGAGAGCTTACAGTCTTGTGGCAACACCGTCCACCACCACCACCACCACCAAAGGCCCAATTTTTCTGCCCGGTTCAACAGGTGCATGCAAGTACAAATCTTGATCTATTAACTCACAGCAGGGCCCATTCCTGTGCCCACCAGTCTTGTGGCTACACCAACATCTAATAGGGCAAATTTCTGCAGAGTATATACGCCAGGCCCCTACTTTCAAACATCCAACTTACAAACGACTCCTACTTGCAAACGGAAAGAGAAAACAGGAGGTGAGTGGAAATCTACCCCTAGGAAGGGAAATTCTATGCTGTTAGATTTAATTTGGGAAAAAAGGTATCTCCTCTCTACTGATGCTTTATCACCAATCCTTGTTTCAATTCAAACCCCACTTTTCCAAAAACATTTGTCATTGGGACGGAAAGTGAGGTGACATGTTCTGAACAGATGTGCAAAGACAGCAAATGTTACAGGGGTGATAACCCCTCCCTATGTTCTCCAAAAAGCTTAAAAATAGATTTTTTTGGGATGGAGCTACACTTCATAATGTACCTGTTCAGATTCTACTTAAGAACAAACCTACAGTCAGTGTCTTGTTTGCACCACCTATATACTGCTGTTCAGAGTATATAGGGTTGTAGGTATAGGGTTTTATTTTGGGTGCGGGGTCCCCCTTAATATCCATACAAGACCCAAAGGGGCTGGGGTGATGGGGTAGCCATGCCATTTTTTTCAAGGATTTTCAGCCATATGGCGGCCAGGACAAGACATGCCATTAAAGCCGCAAGTGTTTTTAAATGGCTTCTTTTTTTTCCTTTACAAATGTCATTTTGTGCAAGGACAGTTCTAAACACGGGAAACACATGCCACT
Organism: Lithobates sylvaticus; assembly: GCA_028564925.1. Classification (NCBI taxonomy): domain Eukaryota; kingdom Metazoa; phylum Chordata; class Amphibia; order Anura; family Ranidae; genus Lithobates; species Lithobates sylvaticus. Next base: position 281,129,030 of record CM053028.1, read on the forward strand.
TCACAGGCATACTTTAGACACCCCCCAGGTACCATATTTAAAGGAAAATTTCCCTTTTTTTTCACTTTATGCATCATTAAAATGACTGCTCCCGAAAAAACGTTAGTTTTTAAAAGTTCTTTTTGCATTGATATATGTCCCCTGGGGCAGGACCCGGGTCCCCAAACCTGTTTTATGACATTAACATGCATATTGGCTGTTGTAATTAGCACTTTTGATTTCGAACGTTTGCGTCCATTATAACGTATAGGGTTCGAAAATTTGCGCGAACTTTCGGTCCGTTCGAAGGTTCTGGTTCGAAACGAACCCGGGGGGTGTTCGGCTCATCCCTAGTCTCTATCAGTTTTGCACATCGAGAGACTGAAATTCTTGCCCATTCTTCCTTGCAAAACAGCTCGAGCTCAGTGAGGTTGGATGGAGAGCGTTTGTGAACAGCAGTTTTCAGCTCTTTCCACAGATTCTCGATTGGATTCAGGTCTGGACTTTGACTTGGCCATTCTAACACCTGGATATGTTTATTTGTGAACCATTCCTTTGTAGATTTTGCTGTATGTTTGGGATCATTGTCTTGTTGGAAGATAAATCTCCGTCCCACTTTCAGGTCTTTTGCAGACTCCAACAGGTTTTCATCCAGAATGGTCCTGTATTTGGCTGCATCCATCTTCCCCTCAATTTTAACCATCTTCCCTGTCCCTGCTGAAGAAAAGCAGGCCCAAACCATGATGCTGCCACCACCATGTTTGACAGTGGGGATGGTGTGTTGAGGGTGATGAGCTGTGTTGCTTTTACGCCAAACATATCGTTTTGCATTGTGGCCAAAAAGTTCGATTTTGGTTTAATCGGACCAGAGCACCTTCTTCCACATGTTTGGTGTGTCTCCCAGGTGGCTTGTCGCAAACTTTAGACAAGACTTTTTATGGATATCTTTGAGAAATGGCTTTCTTTTGCCACTCTTCCATAAAGGCCAGATTTGTGCAGTGTACGACTGATTGTTGTCCTATGGACAGACTCTCCCACCTCAGCTGTAGTTCTCTGCAGTTCATCCAGAGTGATCATGGGCCTCTTGGCTGCATCTCTGATCAGTCTTCTCCTTGTCTGAGCTGAAAGTTTAGAGGGACAGACAGGTCTTGGTAGATTTGCAGTGGTCTGATACTCCTTCCATTTCAAAATGATCGCTTGCACAGTGCTCCTTGGGATGTTTAAAGTTTGGGAAATCTTTTTGTATCCAAATCCGACTTTAAACTTCTCCACAACAGTATTACGGACCTGCCTGGTGTGTTCCTTGGTCTTCATGATGCTCTCTGAGCTTTCAACAGAACCCTGAGACTATCACAGAGCAGGTGCATTTATACAGAGACTTTATTACACACAGGTGGATTCTATTTATCACCATCAGTCATTTAGGACAACATTGGATCATTCAGAGATCCTCGCTGAACTTCTGGAGTGAGTTTGCTGCACTGAAAGTAAAGGGGCCGAATAATTTTGCACGCACCACTTTTCAGTTTTTTATTTGCTAAAAAAGTTTAAAATATCCAATAGATTTCGTTCCACTTCACAATTGCGTCCCACTTGTTGTTGATTCTTCCCAAAAAATTTAAATGTTATATCTTTATGTTTGAAGCCTGAAATGTGGCAAACGGTTGAAAAGTTCAAGGGGGCCGAATACTTTCGCAAGGCACTGTATATAAAATCTGCATTTAGCATAGACTATATATTCAGTCAGTGCAGGCCATGTATTAATACAGTCTAGTATATATATATATACTCTGCATCCAGTGTAGCCTATATCTACAGTGCATTCAGTGGTGTAGTGTTTCTAATACACTTCAGGCAGTATATTAATATATATATATATATATATATATATATATATATATATATATATATATATATCTATATATATATATATATATGCATCTATATATGTATATATATCTATATTATATATATATATATAAATATATATATATATATTCTGCATCAAGTGTAGCCTATATCTACAGTGCATTCGGTGGTGTACTGTTTCTAATACACTTCAGGCGTATTAATATACAGTTTTGCTCATAGGTTTACATACCCTGGCAGAATTTATGATTTCTTGTCCATTTTTTAGAGAATTTGAATGATAACATAAAAACTTTTCATTCACTCATGTAAGAAAGGAGTGAGGTGCCCCTCCCCTTTACATTGCTGTGTAACATTGTGTATTTGTAGAAAAGAGATATTTTCTTAAAAACATTGTGCCTGTCTGAAGCCGGAGATTTCTGAACATCTAAGTATTATAAAAAGTTATAAATAAATAAGTGAATAATACAGAAGGGTTATATTGTAGGTACTGAAACTGAGGAAATGATATATAAGAAATATAGAAGTCTTTGTTAGAAAGTCTTTGTAAGTTTAACTAAGAAATCATTTGTAGAAAAGGAGAGAAGTGAGATGGGCTTCCAGCTTCCCCCTTTGACCCCCCTTAATTCTCCTTCTTCGATGGACACATCCTGTGTGAGAGACTGTGTCTGTGAAATGTTAACTTTTGAACAGCTATGAAATTACTAGTATAACATGTGATATTCAAATGTGAGTGATATACAGGACCAAGGGAAATGTTTAATTATGTTGCAGAAGTGGGATCCTAGTTGAAATTGTTAGTTTTTGTTATGTAACTCTAGAAATCATTTTAAATAAAGAAAGAAAAGGCTGATTGGGGCTGACACCCTTTAAATTCCTAAAAGGTAGCCATGATTATTATAATTATTTAAATGTTTAATTATCCTTTCCAGCCAACTGGGTGTGAAGAAAAATTGGACTTTTATGCCTCGTACACACGCTCGGACTTTGCGGCGGGATTGTCCGCCGGACCTAGTCCAGCGGACAAACCGCCGGACCTTCCAGCGGGGCTTCGCCGGACTTTCAGAGCGTGTGGACTTGCCCATACACGCCCGGACTTCTCCGGCGGACAATCCGCGGGAAAAAGTCTGCGGGACTTTTGAAAATGAACATTTAGAACGTAACTGCAGGTAGATGGTAGCGAAGGCAGTGAATGCCGCCGCGCTAGCCCTGTCACCTGGCATGGATTTAAAGGGAATCCCTACCCTGAAAAAACGGCGTGGGGGTCCCCCCCAAATCCATCTCAGACCCTTATCCGAGCACGCAGCCCGGCCGGCCAGGAAAGGGGTGGGGACGAGCGAGCGCCCCCCTCCTGAGCCGTACCAGGCCGCGTGCCCTCAACAATGGGGGGTGCCTTGGGGAAAGGGGGGCCGTGCGGCCCCCCCCCACCCCAAAGCACCTTGTCCCCATGTTGATGAGGACAAGGGCCTCTTCCCGACAACCCTGGCCGTTGGTTGTCGGGGTCTGCGGGCGGGGGGCTTATCGGAATCCGGGAGCCCCCTTTAATAAGGGGGCCCCCAGATCCCGGCCCCCCACCCTATGTGTTTGAGTATGGGGTACGATGTACCCCTACCCATTCACCTAAGGTGTAAAGTGTAAATAAAAAAAAACACCCAATTTTTTAAAAATATTTTATTGCACTGCTCCGGGGGTCTTCTTTCGTCTTGGGGGGTCTTCTCGCCGGACTCCTCCGCTATTTTACCTAGCTCTTTTACAGAGTGGAGGAGCCCGGCTTCCTTCTTCGCCATCGCCGTCGCCTGGGGGTCTCGATCCGCCTTTGGGGGTCTTCCGGGGTCTCTTCTGTTCTTGCCGCTGTCGTCGCTTTCTGCGCCGCCGGCTTCTTCTTCCTCTTCTTCTTCTTCTTCTCCTTACGATGTTGACTCGTCGCTCTCTCTGGCCGGAATGGCAGAGCCGCGCTGTGTTGTGACTTATATAGGGACAAGGAGGCGGGGTCACATGCTCATGTCACATGGTGACCCCACCCCCCTATGATGTCACAGTCCCAGCATCCTCCGGGGGGGATTTGGATATATACCAGAAGGCCAAAAAAATTAAGAAAAAATGCATTTGCAAATGCAACGTATAGCCAGTAGGCTAAGGCTGCAAATTTAGATATATATCAGAAGGCCAAAAAAAAATTGAGGAAAAATTAGCAATGTATAGCATACATTTTTACCATAAAAGAAGGCATCTATTAATCTCAGTCCATAGAATCTTCAGTATTAGGGGTCAGATGTTCAAATCTGCCTCTTTTATGTTGATTCTGAGGTGAAGAAGAAGATGGAGATTTAGAGTTGGCAGTAGCAGGATGTTGAGGGGACTTGGAAGCTGATCTCCTGCGGGAATGGTCTTTGGATGTAGTTTTGTCAGCAAGGCCCAATTCAATCAGGGCCGACTGTAAGTCCTCTGAAGAGCGACATATATATTTGGTCTCAAGATGTGTAAATCTGAGAGAGAAAGGAAACCCCCATTGATAATTGATCTGGTGCTGTTGAAGTAATAGTAGCTGGAGTTTAAGAGCTCACCTTTTTGCCACTGTGATAGGAGACAAATCTGAAAAGAGTTGGTATACATGTCCTTGAAACATTAGGGGACCTTTTTCCCTAGCTGCTGCTAGCAATTGCTCCTTTGTGCGGTAGTAATGGAACTTAACAATTATGTCCCTTGGGGGACCATTCGGTTTGCGTGGCACCAACGCTCTATGTGCTCTATCCATTTATAATCTTTCCACAGGAATAGCAGGGTGTAATTCTTGAAATAGGGCAATCATGGTAGCATACACATCAGTGATAGTCTCAGGAATTCCCCTGATCCTTAAATTGGCCCTTCTAGCTCTATTCTCCTGGTCCTCTAAGCGTGACTGCAGAATAACATTCTCGTCCTTAAGATTTTAAAATTCTGAGGTAAAATGCTGGGATTGGCTTTCAATATCATCCATACGTATCTCTAAATCAGCTGTTCTAAAACCCAATTCTCTAATTTCTCTAGTCAGCTTGTCAGTAATATGGTCTGAAGTTTGTTTCAAAGCCTTCTGTAGAATATGCTCAAATTTCTCAAATAAAACAGAGTGAGATTCCATTTGTGAATCTCCAGAATCAGAGTCAGAGTCCTCAGTAGCTTCAGTGGTATTAGCAGTTAATTTCAATGGTTTAGCCTTGTGAGGAGAATGAGACTGTGAGGAGACTGCTGCCGCCATCTTGGAAGACGGCTGCTGTGCTTTATCTTTCTTAACCACTTCACATCCGGCCGTAGCCAAATGACGGCCTCGGCGCGGATGTCAATTCCCGGGAGGCCGTCATATGACGGCCTCCCCTTTCCTCGTTCCCTGTGCGCGCTCACGAGCGCGCAGCAGGGAAATTCTGTGTTGGCCATGTCCCTCAGACACAGCCAATCACAGATCACTGTAAACAGCCAATCACAGCGGCCGTTTACAGCGCGATCGGCGTGTCCAATGTGAGATGATCTCATATATAAACATATGAGATCATCTCTCAGCGCCGCTCCCCCTCCTCACACAGAGACAGCATGTAAGGAGGGGGAGATGAACGGCTGCAGCGCTGTAAGAGTCAAAAAAAACAAAACCGAAATGCCATCTGTGCCCACTGCCACCACTGCAATCTGTCCCCAATGCCAATTGCCAGAGCCATATGTCCCCAATGCCATCTGCAAGTGCCATATGTCCCCAATGCCATCTGCCAGTGCCATCTGTCCCCAATGCCATCTGGCAGTGCCATCTGCCAGTGCCATCTGTCCCCAATGCCATCTGCCAGTGCCATCTGCCAGTGCCATCTGTGCCCAGTGCCATCCCCAGTGCCATCTGCCAGTGCCATCTGCCAGTGCCATCTGTAGTCAGTGCCATCTGTCAGTGCCACCTGTCCCCAGTGCCACCTGTCATCAGTGCCACATGTCATCAGTGCCACATAGTGCCACATGTCATCAGTGCCACATAGTGCCATCTGTCATCAGTGCCATCTGTCATCAGTGCCATATCAGTGTCACGTGTCATCAGTCCCACATATTAGTGCCATCTGTCATCAGTGTCACGTATTAGTGCCATCTGTCATCAGTGCCATCTGTCAGTGTCACGTGCCATCTGTTATCAGTGTCACCTGTCATCAATGCCACGTATCAGTACCATCTGTCATCAGTGTCATGTGTCATCAGTGCCACGTATTAGTGCCGTCTGTCATCAGTGCCACGTATTAGTGCCATCTCTCATCAGTGCCACATATTAGTGCCACGTGATATCAGTGCCATGTATTAGTACCATCTGTCATCAGTGCCACATCAATGTCACGTGTCATCAGTGCCACGTCAGTGTCACGTGTCATTGTCCTGGTGCTCCAGGGCCTTCAAAAGTGTAATAGGTCGTCAACAAGTTAGATGTGTAATTTATGCTCCTAGAACACGTGATTGCCCCCCCTTCATGTTGGGCCTCTCTAAGTGGCCAGGCTGTGAAAAAGTCCCACACATGTGGTATCGTAATACTCAGGAGGAGTAGCAGAATTTATTTTGGGGTGTCATTTGAGGTATACACATGCCATGTGAGAGAAATAACCTATTACAATGACAATTTTGTAGAAAAAAATAAAAAATAAAAAAATAATTCATTTTGCAAAGAATTGTGGGAAAAAATGACAACATCAAAAAGCTCACCACGCCTCTTACTAAACACCTTGGAATGTCTACTTTAAAAAAAGGGGTCATTTGGGGGGTATTTGTACTTTCCTGGTTGTTCGGGTCACAAGAAATTAGATAGGCCACCAGTACATCAGATGTGATCAATTTTGTATAATTTGCACCACAGCTTGTAGAGTCTGTAACTTCCACAAAGACCAAATAATATCCACTAATTTGGGTTTTTTTTACCAAAGATATGTAGCAGTATAAATTGTGTGCAAAATTTATGGAGAAAAATTAATAATTTCCTAAATTTTATCACAAAAACAAAGAAAAATTCGTTTTTTTTTCAAAATTTTCGATCTTTTTTCATTTAAAGCGCAAAAAATAAAAAACCCAGAGGTGATCAAATACCACCAAAAGAAATCTCTATTTGTGGGAAAAAAAGGTCAAAAAAATTCAATTGGGTACATTGTTGCATTACTGAGTAATTGTCAGTCAAAGTGTGAGAGCACCGGAAGCTGAAAATTGGTCTGGATAGCAGGGGGGTTTAAGTGCCCGGTAAGCAAGTGGTTGATAGCAGTTTTAAATTTTGATTTTGTCCCCCTAAGAACCATCTCACCAGGTGCCTGAAGCTGTGGGGTATCTTTTTCAACCATTTCTGGTGACAATAAGGACCTCTGTGACCTGTAGTCCTCCGGCGCGGCTGTCACAGGAGCGGAGCTCTAAGCCGGCAGTACCGTCCACCTAGGCGTCCGCACACCACCCTCAAGAGAAATATTTTTATACTGGTGTGTTTCTGGACTTTGAGTGGTTATACCAGAATGATGCCTGCAGGTTTCGGTATCATCTTGGTATCATTCTTTTCCGCCAGCGGTCGGCTTTCATGAAAAAGCAATCCTAGTGGCTAATTAGCCTCTAGACTGCTTTTACAAGCAGTGGGAGGGAACATCCCCCCTCCCACCGTCTTCCATGGATTTCTCAGGCTCTCCTGTCCCAACACGATGATACAGCCGGTGGTTCCGCCAGCTGACCATAGAGCTGATCAGAGACCAGAAGGGCTCCAATCATCTCTATGGCCTAAGGAATCGGAAGCTACGAACATTTCATGACTTAGGTTTCGCCGGATATAAACAGCGCCATTGGGGAAGCGTTTTATCACACCGATCTTGGTGTGGTCAGATGCGTTGAGGGCAGAGGAGAGATTTAGGGTCTAATAGACCCTAATTTTTTCAAAAAAGAGTACCTGTCACTACCTCTTGCTATCATAGTGGATATTTACATTCCCTGAAATAACAATAAAAATTATAAAAAAAAATGAAAGGAACAGTTTAAAAAAAAAGGAAAATTAAATAATAATAAAAAAGCACCCCTTTTCCCCCTTGCTCACGCGCAAATGCGAACGCAAGCGTCAGTTTGGTGTCATATGTAAACAGCAATTGCACCATGCATCGCCGTGAAAGTCAGATCGAGGGCAGTCATTTTAGCAGTAGACCTCCTCTGTAAATCTAAAGTGGTGACCTGTAAAGGATTTTAAAGGCTTTTAAAAATGTATGTAGTGTGTCGCCGCTGCATGTTTGTGCGCAATTTTAAAGCATGTCGTGTTTGGTATCCATGTACATAGCATAAGATCATCTTTTCATTTCATCAAACATTTGGGCAATATAGTGTTTTAGTGCATTAAATTTTTAAAAAGTGTTTTCAAAATGGGGTCATTTGGGGGGGTTTGTACTGCCCTGCCATTTTAGCACCTCAAGAAATGAGATAGGCAATCATAAACTAAAAGCTGTGTAAATTTCAGAAAATGTACCCTAGTTTGTAGATGCTATAACTTTTACGCAAACCAATAAATATACGATTATTGACATTTTTTTTACCAAAGACATGTGGCTGAATACATTTTGGCCTAAACGTATGACTAAAATTGAGGTTGTTGGATTGTTTTTATAACAAAAAGTAGAAAATATAATATAATTTTTCTTTAAATTTTGGGTCTTTTTCCGTTTATATCGCAAAAAATTAAAATCGCAGAGACAATCAAATACCATCCAAAGAAAGCTCTATTTGTGGGGAAAAAGGATGCAAATTTAGCTTGGGTACAGCATTGCATGACCGCACAATTACCAGTTAGAGCAGCGCAGTGCCAAATTGTAAAAAGTGCTCTCGTCATTGAGCAGTCAAATCTTCCGGGGCTGAAGTGGTTAACCCCATATAGTTCTGTGTGCATTATTGCCAGTTTAATGCCATATAGTTTTGTGTGCATTACTGTCAGTTTAACGCCATCTACTTCTGTGTGAGTTACTCCCAGTTTAACGCCATATACTTTTGTGTGTGTTACTGCCAGTTTAACGCCATATAGTTTTGTGTGTGTTACTGCCAGTTTAACGCCATATAGTTTTGTGCGTTACTACCAGTTTAACACCATTTACTTCTGTGTGCGTTACTGCCAGTTTAACGCCATATAGTTCTGTGTGCGTTACTGCCAGTTTAACGCCATATAGTTCTGTGTGTGTCACTGCCAGTTTAACGCCATATAGTTCTGTGCGTTACTACCAGTTTAACACCATTTACTTTTGTGTGCATTACTGCCAGTTTAACGCCACATCTATCTGTGCGTCACTGTACATTTAGCGTATTATATTGCAGTATATTATAGTGTATCCATGGAGGGTGTCTGTGTAGTGTGAGTACTCAAATGAAAGTGCACCAAATTGAATAAAGTGCTTCTACCAATGTTTCCACAGGCAAAGGTGGACATGGTGGTCAGTCCTCAGGCAGGGCATCATTTCCTTTGTTTAGTGAGTTTGCCCGTGCTATCCAGCCACAGCATGGTGGTGGACTGTCTTACTAAACCTTCCTCATCCTCCTCATCCTCTGTCACGCAAGCAGAGACAAGTGTGCAATCCCCTGCAGTTGCCAGAGTGGATAAACCTGCCTCCTTGTCCACATCTATTCCTGCCATAGCCCCAAAATCAGCCATGGAGGACTCAGCTGAGTTATTTGACCACAGCATCAGCCACTTGAACCTTGATGATGCCCAGCCATTACTGGATTCAGATGTTGGTTCTGAGGTTGAGGATAATAAGGAACATGAGCCAGGAGGGAGGGAGGATCACTGGTAAATTGGCATTTATGTTCCCCATGCCGCAGCGTATTGCCAAGTTGTCTCCAGTGGTAATGATGAAGATGATGAAGTAATGATGATGATGAGGTCACTGATGCGACTTGGGTGCCAGACAGAGCAGAGGAGGAAACTCAAGGTGGGGCGGCACAACCCCAAGGAGGCCGACATTAACAAAGAGTAGACAGCAGCCACCCAATTCCATCACATTCTGCAGCTGTTATCTCCCGGCCAACTCCCCAAAGTTCAGCTATCTGGGCCTTTTTCAGCACATCTGCAGCAGATCGCACTGTTGCTATCTGCAAACTGTGTCTCAGGCACATCAAACGTGGCAAAAATACCAACCATTTGGGTATCACATGCTTAACAAGGCATTACATTGTCCAACCACTCAGCCCGTTGGCAAGAGCACCTAAAAGGCACACAAAAGGGGCACAAATCTGTCCTTCCTCCTCCTCCTTACCCACTTCAGTCTGCCTCTGCTATACTGAGTCATTACCTCCCAGCAGCCTCCTCTGAGAGGGATGATGGTATAGCACAGGGTGTCCCAGATCCTAGCAGCACATCTGCCAGCAGCACACCACCAGCTGTAGGCTGTAGCCGGCAAATTTCTCTGCCCCATCTGCTGCAGCGGGAAAAAAAATACAGTCCCTTCCACCAACATGCCCAGCTTTTAAATGCAAGCTTGTCAAAGCTGTTGGCTCTCCAACTTCTGCCTTTTAGCCTGGTGGATTCTGCCCCTTCTGTGAATTCGCACAATGTGCTGTACCACAATGGCAGGTTCCGAGTCGCTACTACTTTTCGCGTAAGGCCGTTCCATCTCTCTACCATCACATGGAAGTGAATGTTCTGGCATCGTTGGGCAAGGCAGTCAGCCATAAAATCCCCCTTACTGCTGACACGTGGTCCATCAAGCATGGACAGGGACGATATATTTCATTCACAGCACACTGGGTAACGCTGCTTGCACCTTGAAAGGATGCAGGACAAGGATCAGTGCTGCAGCTTGTTGTGCCCCCATGTCTCCATACAGCTGGTGATGATGCCAGACCTGTGAGCTCTACCCCCTCCTCCTCCGCCACCTCCATGCCCTCCTCTGCAGAATTGTCCTATGAACATCAGGTACCCCCTAAGCATTCAAAGGGCTATTCCCAGAGTCAGGAAAAAAAATGCCATGCAGTGCTTCAGCTGGTGTGTTTAGGGGACAGGAACCACACTGGAGCAGAGATTCTTGCAGCTCTGCAGGGACAGGCCTAGCGGTGGTTCACACCACGCCAGCTGGAGCCAGGAATGGTGGTGTGTGATAATGGTTCAAACCTCCTGTCGGCCCTTAGACAGGGAAAGTTGACACATGTGCCATGCCTGGCATCAATTTGGTGGTGCAGTGTTTCCGAAATACGTACCCAGGGTTGCAAGATGTGCTAAAGCTGGCCAGAAGAGTCTAGCCATTTCAGGTGGTCATACACAGCCAGTGCTCGGTTGGCTAAAATTCAGCGGGAAATCCACCTGCCCGTAAACCGCCTGATTTGTGACATGCCCACCAGGTGGAACTCAACTTTGGCAATGCCGCAGTGGCTATACATACAGCAGAGGGCCATCAACCAGTACCTGTGTGAATACAGCACGACAACAGGCTCAGGCCGCCTCTGCTTTTTTTCCCCATGCCAATGGCTGATCATTAAGGATGCATGCACTGTATTGTCACCATTTGAGGAGGCCACAAGGATGGTGAGCCATGACAGTGCATGCATCAGTGACATGATTCGTGTTGTGTTCCTGCTGGAGCAGACTCTGTGTGGAATTATGGACAGGGCACTGGAGGCAGAGCAGCAGGAGAAAGAGGAGGACTTCCTTTCCTATCAAGGCCCACTTTATCCAGACACCATCATTCCTATGTCACAAAACACACAGGAGGAGAGAGGGGAGGAGGATGAGGAGGAGAATTCTGGCACTTTCATAGGCTTCGAAGAAGAGGAAGACATGCGTCAATCTGTAAGCGATGGCTTTCCAACCCCAGGTCCCTTGGGAGTAGGGATGAGCCGAACACCTCCCGTTCGGCTCGCACCAGAACCCGCAAACGGACCTAAAGTCATTAGAACCCTATTAGTTACAGTGGATGCGAACGTTTGAAATCAAAAGTGCTAATTTTAAAGGCTAATATGTATATTATTGTCATAAAAAAGTGTTTGGGGACCTGGGTCCTGCTCCAGAGGACATGTATCAATGCAAATTTTTTTTTTAAAACTGCAGTTTTTTCAGGAGCAGTGATTTTAATAATGCTTAAATTGAAACAATAAAAGTGTAATATTGTTTTCGTACCTGGGGGGTGTTTATAGTATGCCTGTGAAGGGGCGCATGTTTCCTGTGCTTAGAACTGTCCCTGCAAAAAGTGTAATTTTTGCAGGAAAAAAAGCTATTTAAAATCACTTGCGGCTAATGTAGTGATGGCTCCCGTAACACCGTGATACTGCAATGCTGTACTAACAGCACGCACACACAAATCCCCAGAATCATAGCACATAATGTCAGCAGTCAGCAGCACATAACACTGACACGCTGACACTGACAGCACAACACAATATGCGAGGCCGCCGCGGCGGCGACCTTTTATACTGTGGGGCATGTACTAAACCCCCTGAGCTATAATTGGCCACAGGCATCCTGCCTGTGGCCAATTATTGCTCTCCTCGCCGCTGGCTCTTTGATTGGCCAAGCATGCGGGTCACAGTGCATGCTGGGCCAATCATCAGCCAGCAATGCACTGCAACTGGCGCAGTGCATTGCGGGCCGCTCGCATCACACGAATTTGATGCGAGCGGCCCAAATAGTTCTGGGCTCGCCGAGCGGGCGAACGCCCGATGTTCGATTCGAACAGGGGTTCGAATCGAACACCGGGCCCGTCCCTACTTGGGAGTAGTACGTGGCTGGGAGGAGGAAGTTCCAGATGCTGTCATCCTGAGTGACCTGAGGAGTCTGCTTCTCAAGCCCCAGCACATTTGAGGCGCATGGGCAACCTCTTGCTTCAAAGCCTGCGAAAGGACCCAAGAATACGTGGCATAAAGGAAAAGGGTGATTACTGGTTGGCAACCCTCCTTGACCACCGTCTCAGAACTCATCCCATCCCCACAGAGAGTGCAGAAGATAAAATCTCTTGAGGACACGTTAAAGAGGATTATATTTAACGTTTTTCCTGACTCCAGTAGGTTACAGTGTTGTGGAAAACGTCATTTTGAGTCTTCTGTTGGTCAAGAGAGGACCGTTGGAGAAAGCGTCTGCCTAAGTGAGGCATTTTGGAATTTTTTTAATCCTCGCCGCCCAGTGCTGTCAGCTTCCACATCCCATCGGCAGCGTCTGCATCACATGGTGGACGATTACCTCGGGCCAAAACAGAGATGGAGAGCTTTCCAGCTGACGATCCACTGACTTACTGGGTCATGAGAATAGACCACTGGCCAAAACTTTCCCAGTATGCTATTGAGTTGTTGAGCTGCCCTGCATCCAGCGTGCTTTCAGAACTGGCATTCAGTGCTGCATTACTGATCATAGAATGCATCTCCGTGGACCGTTTAACTTTTATAAAAATGAATCAGTCCTGGATTACCAGCTATGAAGCCCCTGATGCCGATGTCACTGATTAATGCCCCATACACACAAGCGGAAATTCTGCCAGCAAAAGTCTGATGTGAGCTTTTGGTCGGAAATTCCGACCGTGTGTATGCTCCATCGGACTTTTGCTGGTGGAATTCCAGCCAGCAAAAGATTGAGAGCAGGTTCTCTATTTTTCGGTTGGAAAATGTTCCGATCGTCTGTACCAATTCTGACGCGCAAAATTCCTATGCATGCTCGGAAACAATTTGACGCATGCTCGGAAGCATTGAACCTAATTTTCAAATTTTCAAATTTTCTCAGCTCGTCCTAGTGCTGTACGTCACTGCGTTCTTGATGGTCGAAAGTTCAGAGTACTTTTGTGTGACAGTGTGTATGCAAGCTAAGCTTGAGCGGAATTCCGTCGGAAAAAACATCCAAGATTTTTTTGACGGAAATTCCGCTTGTTTGTACAGGGCATAAGTCTTTTTGGGATGTGGAATCTCTGCAGGACTTCGAGGCTGCCTAGCTTTTACAGCAAGGTCAATTCTTGCTTTCATCAAGAGTAGCTCTATAGGGTTAAGATGGGAAGGAGCCACCGACACCCAAAGACCACTTTTTCTGCACCTGTTTAACAGGTGCATATTATTGCAATTTTTTACAGCAAGGCCAATTCTTGCTTTCATCAAGATTACCTCTATAAGTTTACGGCGGGAAGGCACCACGACACCCAAAGACCAAATGTTGCGCACCCGTTACTTCTATCCAAAGTCAAAGTGACACCAGAATGTATCCAAAAAATCTCTAATCTTGTTCCCAGTGCATTACATTGTGGCCTCATCATACACACTGGCTCCCCAGCTGTTGTTGAGCAAAATATGTTGAGCAAAATTGCAGGGAAAATTTCATTTTTGTGGCTTTATAAATGCAATTATTGCTGCAGCAGATTCTAGACATGGTACAGATCTGCCACTTTACAGGTGGACTAAGGGGACTACCCAAACACTGTATTGGAAGGATTTTTTTTATTTTTTAGGCTTTCACAAAATCAATAAAAAAATTAGATTTTTCACAAACTTTTTTTTATTGATACATGTCCCCTAGGGCAGGACCCAAAACCCTATAACCATTGTATGCCCAATTACTTGCATATAAGCCTTTAAAATGGGCACTTTTGATTTTTGACGTCAGGTCTCATTGACTTTAATGGGGCTCATTACTGGGGTTCGAACTTTTGCGATGTTCGAAAGTTCTGGTGCGAACCGAACAGGGGTCCATTCGGCCCATCCTTAATGTTCATGTACTTCTAAGGTGTATAGCCAAAGCTACTATAACAAAAGAACAGTGTTGGCAAATAGGGATGAGCCAAACACCCTGCCTGCGAACGGACAAAAGATTTGCGCAAAATTTAGAACCCCATTAAAGTCTATAGGACTCGAACGTTTGAAATCAAAAGTGCTAGTTTTAAAGGCTAATATGCAAGTTATTGTCCTAAAAAGGTTTGGGGACCTGGATCCTGCCCCAGGGGACATGTATCAATGCAAAAAAAAGTTTTAAAAACAAACGTTTTTTCGGGAGCACTGATTTTAATGACGCTTAAAGTGAAAAAAAAGTGAAATATTACTTTAAATATCATGCCCGGGGGGTGTCTATAGTATGCCTGTGAAGTGGCACGTGTTTCCCTTGTTTAGAACAGTCCCTGCACAAAATGACATTTCTAACGGAAAAAAAGTCTTTTAAAACTGCTTGCGGTTTTAATGTAATGTCTGGTTCCGGCAATATGTTTGAGAATCATTGATAAAAATGGCATGGGTAGCCCCCCTGCCCATTACCAGACACTTTGGGTCTTGTACGGGTATTAAGGGGAACCCCGTACCCAAATTTAAAAAAGGAAAGGCGTGGGGCCCCCGGGCCCTATATGCTCAGAACAGCAGTATACAGGTGGTGCAAACAAGAAGGATTGTGTAGGTTTGTTGTTAAGTAGAATCTGTCTGTAATTTTGAACTGGTGCATTTTTAAAGTGTAGCTCCAGTCAAAAAATCTATTTTTAAGCTTTTAGCAAAACATAGGGAAGGGTTATCACCCCTGTAGCCTTTTTTTCCCGTCTGTGCACCTCTTCAGAAAATTTCACCTCACTTTCTGTCCCAATGACAAATGTTTTTTGAAAATTTGGGTTTTTTAGTAAAACAAGGATTGGGATAAAGCATCAGTGGAGAGAGGAGACATGTTTTTCCCTCCCTAGGGGTAGATTTAATCTCACTTCCTGTTGTCTCCTTCCGTTTGTAAGTAGGAGACGTTTGTAAATTGGATGTTTGAAAGTAGGGGCCTGCCCTATATGCTCTGCAGAAATTTGGGCCCAAGGTGCTGGTGTTGCCACAGCACTGTAAGCCCTCAAATTGACTCTTGGTGGGCGCTGGAACACCCTGCTGTGAACTATATTATCAAGAATTGTAATTACATGACTTTGTTGAACAGTGGTAGAAAAATTGGGCCTTTGGTGGTGGTGGTGCTGGTGCCATAACACTGTAAGTCCTCACAGTTACTCTTGGTGGGCGCTGGAACGAGCCCTTCTGTGAAATATTATATCAATAATTCTAATTACATGCACCTGTTAAACAGGGGCTGAAAAATTGGGCCTTAGGCACTGGTGCCAGAACACTGCAACCCCTCACAGATACTCTAGTTGGAGCGCAGGAATGAGCCCTGCTGCAAAGTATTGCATCAAAAACAGGGGCATGTAATTAAAATTTTTGATGCAATACTTTGCAGCAGGGCTCATTCCTGCGCTCCAACTAAGTATCTGTGAGGGGTTGCAATGTCGTGGCACCAGCACCAGTGCCTAAAGCCCAATTTTTCAGCCCCTGTTTGACAGGGGTGTGTAATTACAAACAGGGGCTGAAAAATTGGGCCTTAGGCACTGGTGCTGGTGCCACAACACGTCAACCCCTCACAGATACTCTGCAGCAGGGCTCATTCCTGTGCTCCAACTAAAGTATTGCATCAAAAATTGTAATTACACTGTTAAACAGGGGCTGAAAAATTGGGCCTTAGCCACTGGTGGCGGCGCCCAGAACCAAAAATGTTCTTCCAAGCTAGTCAGTCAGTCAGCATAACAGGATACTCAGCATCAGTAGTCTTGAAGGGATCTGACATTTCAAAAAAAAAAAATTATTCGGTTACCATCAGCATCAGGTGCTTGGTAGCTGGTGGAGATCCAAGACTGATTCATCTTTATGAAGGTCAGTCGATCAACCGAGTCGGTGGACAGGCGCACCCTGTGATCGGTTACAAAGCCTCCAGCAGCACTGAATGTGCGTTCTGAAAGAACGCTGGATGCAGGACAGGCCAGTAGCTCGATTGCATACTGTGCAAGCTCTGACCAGTGATCCCTCCTTAAGTCCCAGTAACCAAGAGTATTTTCAGTGGGAAAGGTGTCCAAGTCTGACCTTGCCCCTAGGTATTCCTGGACCATGTAAATCAGACGCTGGCGATGGTTGCTGTAACCGATCATACCTTCGGGCTGCGGACTGAAAAATTGTCTGAACGCATCGGTCAGACAGCCACCTTCTCCACCGCTCCTTCTGTGACTGACTGAAGCCTCAGCAACACGTTGTCCAGGACTAGGAATTTGTAACCTCCCAGTCTCTGGGAACGCATTGCACAGACCTTTCTGCAAGGCCTCCCGAAGATGTCTCATCCTCTGCTCCCTCTGCGACGGCAAGATAAGGACCGCAACCTTACCCTTGTATCATGGATCAAGGAGAGTTGCCAGCCAGTAATAATCACTCTCCTTGATCCGCTGAATAAGAGGATCCTTCCGCAGTCTTTGCAGGATCAGGGAGGCCATGCAGCGTAGGTTAGCTGAGGCATTCGGTCCGGAGTCCTCTGGGTCACTAAGGACGACATTATCCGCAGCCACCTCCTCCCAGCCACGTACAAGTCTACCGGTTTCTTAGGACTGTAAATGATCCCTAAAAGACTGCTGCTGATGCTGAGTGCCAAGCTCCACCTCCATGCTGACACAATTCTCCTCCTCCTCCTCCTCTTCCTGTGTGATCGGCGGGCCAGGAGGAACACTGTCTGGATAAAGGGGGCCTTGAGAGGAAAGGAAGTCCTTCTCTTCCTGCCTCTGTTCTGCCTCAAGTGCCCTGCCCATTATTCCACGCAGCGTGTGCTCAAACAGGTGGACAAGAGGTACAGTGTCACTGATGCATGCACTGTCACTGCTCACCATCCTCGTGGCCTCCTTAAATGGTGACAGGACAGTGCATGCATCCCTGATCATGGCCCACCGAGCTCCCCTGACCCTGCCCTGGTGCCGTAGTCGCACAGGTACAGGTACTCATTGATGGCCCTATGCTGCGTGTGCAGCCGCTGTGGCATGGCCAACGTTGAGTTCCACCTGGTGGGCATGTCACAGATTAGGCGGTTCTTGGGCAGGTTCAATTCCTTTTGGAGCTCAGCCAGCCAAGCACTGGCATTATATGACTAGCGGAAATGCACACAAACTTTCCTGGCCTGCCTCGGGAAATCCTGTAAGCCCGGGTATCTGTGCAAGAACCGCTGCACCACCAAGTTAAGGACGTGAGCCACTCAGGGCACATGGGTCAGTTGTCCCTGTCAGAGGTCAGAGAGGAGGTTGGTGCCATTGTCGCAAACCTCCAACACTACTGCACCTTGTCCTGCATCCTTCCCAGCTGCCAGAAGAGTCACCCAATGAGCTGTGAAAGATAAGTAAAGTCCCTTTCCATGCCTGCTGGACCATGAGTCAGTAGTAATATGCACCTTACTGCTGACCGCCCTGTCCAGCGAGGCATGGACATTGCCTTCCACATGCTGGTAGAGTGCCGGAATCGCCTTCCATGATAAAAAGTGGCATTTGGGAACCTGCCACAGAGGAACCGCACGTTGCACAAACTCATGGAAGGGGGCCGATTCTACCAACTGAAAAGGCAGCAGTTGAAGTGCTAGAAATTTAGCCAAGCTAGCATTCAACTGCTGGGCATGTGGATGGCTGGGAGTGAACTTCTTCCAACGGTCCAGCAGCTGGGGCAGGGAAATTTGCCTGCTACAATCGGACGTCGGTGTACCGCTAGCAGATTGCCCACAAGTACTTGGCTGTTACACACCTAATTCTACACCTTCATTCCTCTCAGTGCAGGTTTCAGAGAGGACTGAAGGTATAGTCGGGTTAGAGATCCCAGCTGATGAGGAGCAAGGAGAGGTCAGCTTTGGTCTTTAAGGTACGCTTGCCAACGAACTGCATGGCAGGTCAACATATGTCTGGTCAAGCATGTGGTGCCCAAGCGGCTAATGTTTTGGCCACGCGAGATATGCTTGAGACATATGTTGCAAATAGCAGCAGTGCGATCTGATGCGCTCGTCTCAAAAAAGGCCCACACCAAAGAACTTTTGGAATAACGCTTAGTAGCTTCAGGGTGGCACAATACACCGACTGTAACTGCTGCAGCTGCCTGTAGTATAGGACCAGAACAACACAAGCAATTGGGGTAGCTTCAGGTGTACACTGTGCAGGTGGCACAATACACTGAATGTAACTGCTGCAGCTGCCTGTGGTATAGGTCCAGAAGAACACGAGCAATTGGGGTAGCTTCAGGTGTACATTGTGCAGGTGGCACAATACACCAACTGTAACTGCTGCAGCTGCCTGTGGTATAGGACCAGAACAACACCAGCAATTGGGGTAGCTTCAGGTGTACACTGTGCAGGTGGCACAATACACCAAATGTAACTGCTGGAGCTGCCTGTGGTATAGGACCAGAACAACACAAGCAATTAGGGTAGCTTCAGGTGTACACTGTGCAGGTGGCACAATACACCAAATGTAACTGCAATAGCTTCAAAGGAAATTAAGACACTGTCTCTACGTCTATCTCTCTCTATGAGCGGCAAAACACTACGCAAGGCCGCTGCACAGACGGCCTTATATAGTGTGGGGCGTGTACTAAACCCCCTGAGCCATAATTGGCCATAGGCATCCTGCTTGGGGCCAATTATGGCTCTCTTCGCTGAGGGCGCTGTGATTGGCCAAGCGTGCGGGTCATAGTGCATGCTTGGCCAATCATTTGCCAGCAATGCACTGCGATGCCGCAGTGAATTATGGGCCGCGACACGCTCCATTGAATTTGGCGCGAACAGCCCATAATGTTCGGATTTCGCCAAATGGACGAACAGCCAGTGTTCGAGCGAACATGGGCTCGACTCGAACACAAAGCTCATCCTTATTGGCAAACATTTAGAAGAATATCATAACTCCACCAAAGCCAAATACCCATCCACTTTACTAATAAGTGTGCATATCATCCATCCCAAGATGACACCCAAACAGTATCAAACATATATTTTTTGCTCTTTATTATTATTGTAATTGTTGTTTTTATTAGTGTAATTATAACAACACTATCAACAGATGGCATAGCAAATGAACACTACAGTCTTAAGGTGTTCCTCTGCAGGCTGAAGGTTTTTCTTATTGTCAATGAACCCTCTAACTATTATGTTATCACTATGCCAGAGCTGACATAGTGGTCACTGGATCAGGCACCACTCCAACTGGTTTCCAGTCATCAATGGAGACCCGAGTGATTGAGCGCATGTAGCCTTGCAAAGTGTCAGCTGCTTACTCTAAAGCCCCATACACACGGTCGGATTTTCCGATGGATTCTGTCCTATCGGACAATGTTGTCGGAAATTCCGACCGTGTGTAGGCACCATCGGACAGTTTCCATCGGATTGTACAACGGACAAAGTTCTATCTCCTGCTGGATAGATTTTCCGACAACAAAGTCCGATCACACCAATTCCGATCGTGTGTAGCGAATTCCGACGGACAAAGTGCCACGCATGCTCAGATCACATTACAAGACCAAAGCTATTGGCTACTAGCCTCTACGTAGTCCCGTCGTAGGCAACAAACGTCACCGTGTTCAGAATGATCGGATTTTCCGACAACTTTGTCTGACCATGTGTATGCAACACCAGTGTCTGACTAAATCTGTCGGACCAAATCCGATGGATTTGGTGGTCGGATTTTCCGACCGTGTGTATGGGGCTTAAGAGAAGAGGACATTTATTAACATACAATAACACAGAGTATTGGGCTGAAGAATATTAATCAACAAATTATGAACAGGAAAGAGTTAGCCTAAAAAAACTTAAAAAACTCACCATGCCTCTTAGTAAATACATTGAACTGTCTACTTTCCAAAAAAGGGGTAAGTTTGGGAGTATTTATACTGTTCTGGCATTTTGGGGCCTCAAGAAATGAGATGTCAGTACATCAAGATTGATCAATTTTCAAATATATACTATGTACACCATAGTTTGTAGACACTATAACTTTTTTTTTATCCAACATTTTTTCATTCATATAATAAAAATTAAAAGACCCAGGGGTGATCAAATACCACTAAAAGAAATATCTACTTATGTGAAAAAAATGATATTAATTTAATTTGAGTACAGTGCTGCATTACTGCGCAATTGCAAGTTAAAATAACAGATTGCTGAATAGCAAAGAATGCCCTGGTCATGAAGGGGGTAAAACCTTCCAGAGGGCAAGTGTTTAAACTGTGTAACTATAGTCATCACCATAAACATTATAATTATCAGTTAATGATACCATCATCATTGTCATCAACAATATCCTGCATCCATCTATCCTTGATTTTGTTTCCTTATTTAAAAAATACATAGGCAACAATATATATCAGAACTTCATGTCTTCTTGGGTTATTATCGTATAAGAATACTTTAACACTTCAGGATTTAGGTATTAAGATGAGCAAATTTTTCACAGTGGATTTTTCCTAACACTTCTGGAATTCTAATGACATTGTTCTCTAATGTTAAGGAATGTAAGCATCTATTAAAAGGCTACTGAAGTTTTATGTACTAGCTCGTGTTTCAACCATCACTGGTAATGGTAACAGTTGTTACATTTCATACCTGTTCACACTAGCTTACCAGTTCCCACCCAGGCCAATTCTAACATTTCTCTCCTAGTATGTAAAAATCTGTATTTTTTTGCTAGAAAATAAAATGTATACAATTATAATACAATTATATATTTTTTTAGCACAGACCCTAGAGAACAAAATGGAAATTGCTGCAATTTGTTATGTCTTTGCGCAGAGATTTGTCAAACACATTTTTTTGGGAAAAATACACTTTAATGAATTTCAGTGCAAAAAACACAACATATAACTCATTCTTTGTAAAATATAAATGATTATGTTACTCCACGTAAATAGATACCTAACATTTCACACTTTAAAAGTTTTCAAAGTGTCGCCTATGGAGATTTTTAAGTTCCGTGGTTTGGCAAGATTCCACAAGCATGCACAATTTTAAAGGGTTACCAGTTTAGAGTTACAGAGGAGGTCTAGCACTAGAATTAGTGTACTCACAATGATGTTCTAGGCCTCACATGTGTGGTGCGAACACCGTTTACATATGCGGGCCTGACCTACATATGTGTTTGCTTCTGCGTGCAAGCACAAGGGGATGGGGGCACTTTGAACATTTTGTTATTGTTATTTATTACATTTTTTTATTTTTTATTTTTACACCGTCCCTTCTTTTTGTTATCACTTTTATTCCTATCAAAAGAAAGGTAAACATCCCCTGTAATAGAAATAAGGCATAGCTGGTCCTTTGTATGGAAAGATATAAGACTCCAGATATCTCCTCTACCCTGGAAAGCATGAGATTAAAAAAAAAAACATTGATCTCTGCATTGTAGGGGGGGGAAATGGCAGTGTGTACATCTGCCAGAGCCGGAAGTGACGTCATGATTTTGCTTCTGGCCTCCCAGGATCATAGAGATGGTCAGGGACCATCTGGTCCTCAGCCAGCTCTGTGGAAACCAGGCATCACCACCAGATCCCTGGCTTCCTGGTCGCACGGGAGAGCCCAGAGAGGCACCAATGGACAGCGAAAAGGGGGGGTGTCACCTCCCACGGCATGTAAAAGCAATCCAGCAGCTAATAAGCCACTAGGATTGTTTCTACATTGTACGGAATCGCTGGATAAAAAAAAAAGAAATCTGGGTGATGCCTGTAGCTGCATCATCCAGATAGCTCCACTCAAAATACACAATGTCATATGACGTCATATGTGCGGGAAGTGGATAAACATTTGTTTACAGTTATGTTTGAAATCATATAATATTGAATAAAAATGATCAAGAAAATCAAGAATTTTGTTTCTGGTTGACATGTATTTTTGAAGAAAATTATCTGCTAATTCTTAAAGCTTCAAGAAACCTGCAAAATACAGTGTAGTTTTGCTCCAGGAAATGCATATGTAATTCATATTGTTCATAATATAAATAATTGTTTTCCATAAATAATAAATATCGATTTACACCCCATAGATGTAAATGATGGGACTAGTTGGGTACAAATATTGGAATCCAGTATGCCTGCCAGCACGAAGCTCCAGGAGTGGATGCCTGTATTTTCCTGCCAGTGCAGGAGTCAGAGTGCAGGTTTAAGCTGTGTTGTACACTATATATTGGCAAATTACCAAAATGCCTTCTCCAAAAAATGTCCCAGGGACTGAAATTTGCAAATAACCAGACAACCTGATTTTGGACTTCTACAGACCAAATGTATACAGCAAATTCAACAATCATAAAATGGATAGATGAGTAAATACCTTCAGAGCTCCACCTCTTAGAAATTCTGCCTTATTCAGACAATGTTATTAGCAATTACTATGGCATATTAAAAATATTGCCCAGTACCAAAATATCCACTTCAGGGGGACACCAATAACAGTATTTCTTTTAATCAGGTCTGTAAAAAACTGCCATAAATCTAACACATGTAGTCACCAATACACATTGTGAAACAAACCATAATGTAGACAGCATCCCAGCACTCCTAAAATAACTAACTTTCGCATCCTATATACTGTAGATACTAAAGCATGTAAAGATGTTAAACCCACCATAAACAAAAAGTTTTGGACGCTCACATTAAAGCTGGCTGTAGATGGATTGAAATTCCACCAGTTCAGCAGGTTTTCCCTGTTTGACATAGAAAAAATGAGCATCTATGGCTACCTTTAGGGTTCAAAAAGTTGTACTGTGTCACAGATTCTTTACTTAGTGACAGAAAATATAGCATAGTCTTTTTTCAGCCTCCTGATTAAATACAATATAAATTACATTCAAAGTTGTAAACTGCACTGTCTATTGACTCCTATAGCTATATTAGTGTTGGTTTCAATGTAGATCACTCCAAGCTGTGAGTGGTATTATATGTTTCAAATAAAAAAGATCACCTTATTTAAGGATATTCATAAACAGACTGCTTCTGCTGTGATGGAGGTGACAGATGACTTAAAGTGGAACTAAACCCTCCTATTCTTTTCAGCCAAGGAGGCTGCCATCTTAGCTTCTGTTTGATCTACAACTCTAAAGCCCCATACACACGGTCGGACAATCCGAGGACCAGGTCCGTCGGATCATGTCCGTCGTACTTTGTCCGATGTTGGTGTTGCGTACACATGGTCGGACAAAGTTGTCGAAAAATCCGATCATTCTGAACGTGGTGACGTTTGTTGCCTACGACGGGACTACGTAGAGGCTAGTAGCCAATAGCTTTGGTCTTGTAATGTGATCTGAGCATGCGTGGCACTTTGTCCGTCAGGAATTCGATACACACGATCGGACTTGGTGTGATCGGACCGTGTTGACGGCAAAGATTTCCAGCAGGAGATAAGACTTTGTCCGTCGGACAAACCGACGAACACTGTCCGATGGTGCATACACACGGTCTGATTTTTCGACAACCTTGTCCGATCGGACAGAATCCATGAAAAAGTCAGACCGTGTGTATGGGGCTTTATGGTGCTGCAAATCAGTTTACGGTTTGACTGTTATGGTTGCAAGCAAATGTGACAGTTAGCATTCCCGACATGCTAGGAATGTAACTATTTTTTGAATCTGTTAAAACAGTAGTAGTAGTTAAAACAGTAGTAAGCCATGTCATTTAAGAAAAAATAGTATGAAATACTTAACTTAGAACAAAGCCCTCCAGTGTTGCGCTGTCATTGCTGACAGGGTTTCCATCTTCCACCTGTCTTCCTTCCGGGTTTGCGGGCTCCAGTTGTATGAGTGGTCGGAGCAGCAATGACGTCACTCCCACTAGCATGTGCATGAGTCCTCGGCCATGGCACAGAGCTCTGAAGGTCCGGCATGGTATGCTGGACCTTTAGAGCGCATGCGCCAATGATGCCACCAGCTGCATCCAATGTGAATATCTGTTAAACACTGCAAGTTTAGGAGATATTCACTGTACCTACAGGTAATGCCGCTTACACACGAGCAGACCTTTCGACGGACTAGGTCCAACGGTCTTTCTGACCGACTTTCGACGGCGTTCCGAAAAACTTTTCGAATGAACGGACTTGGCCACACACAATCACACTAAATTCTGACGGATTCGAACGTGATGACATACGACCAGACTAGAAAAAGGAAGTTCGTAACCAGTAGCCAATAGCTGCCCTAGCGTTGTTGTTTGTCCGCCGGACTAGCACAAAGACGAGCAGATTTTTTGATAGGAACTGGGTCCAGCGGAGTTCCGGTCGGAAAATTTAAGACATGTTCTATTTCTAAAGTCTGTCGGATTTTTCGACAGCAAAAGTCCGATGGAGCCCACACACAATCGAATTGTCAGACGGATTCGTTCCGTCTGACCGTTGCTGTCGAAAAGTCCTCTCGTGTGTATGCGGCATAAGCCTTATTATAGGCTTACCTGTAGGTACATGTTCACATATAATTAGTTGACTACTGCTTTAAATTCGTAGGTTTAGTTCCGCTTTAAGCAGTGCACACAGGGAATATATCTGTTGAAACCATGTTCTAACAGATTGCGGAATTCATTCAGATCAAACTTCCTCTTGGTCCATATGGCATGTACACTACATATTAGTTGAAAGTGCTCACAAGTTAATTTTGAAGCATCACCTTCATGTGGATCCTTAAAGCAGAACTAAACTCTCCTATCCTTTTCAGCCAAGGCATCTGCCATCTTGGCTTCTGTTTGATTTACAAGTGGCATGGTGCTGTACATGTGATTAGTTATGACACCAGCCATTTTTGTGGTTTGACGGTTTGGTTGAGTCACAAGCACATGTGGCAGTTAGCATTCCTGGCATGCCGGGAACGTAATAATTAACTCAATGGGTTTGGTTCCCCTTTAAAGATTCTTTCCAACCTTATAACACTAAACAGCAGATTTAAACGTGATGCAAATAAATACTAGAGTATAAATAGTGCGCAATATCAACCTTAGTCTATTTAGATCAGTAGGTGAGGTTAAAAGACAAATGTTGTGGTGTAGTAAAATATATAATAAATATATATATATTCCCTTGAGAAAATCACGTGACCTGTGATGACACATGTCGGGAGGAGGAGCCCAAGTGACAGTGCCAAGCACAGCACAGCACAGCACAGTGAGGAGGAAAGGGCTGACAGCCCCCTATCTGAGCCTGACCATTAGCAGGATTTGAACACGCAAACACCTACTGGGTACATGTGAGTTGTATAGCTGTAGGCAACCCCCTAAAAGATCTTCTTTGTTTGATGGTTGAATAGAGCGCTGTGCAATGGTTTTTTGTTTGTGTCTTTTTCTCTTTTATATCATACCGGAGCAAGATATCAGGAGGAACCAAAAGGAAAAAAGCAGCACATTCCCAGCATAAAGGGAAGTTTCTTTTTTTCTCTTTTTTTTTTTCTCAGTTCTAGCATTTCTAAAGCCCCATACACACGCGCGGATTATCCGAGGACCAGGTCCGTCGGATCATGTCCGTCATACTTTGTCCGATGTTGGTTTTGCATACACACGGTCGGACAAAGTTGTCGAAAAATCCGATCATTCTGAACGTGGTGACGTTTGTTGCCTACGACGGGACTACGTAGAGGCTAGTAGCCAATAGCTTTGGTCTTGTAATGTGATCTGAGCATGCGTAGCACTTTGTCCGTCGGAATTCGCTACACACGATCGGATTTGGTGTGATCGGACTTTGTTGTCAAAAAATCTATCCAGCAGGAGATAGGACTTTGTCCGTCAGACAATCCGATGGAAACTGTCCGATGGTGCCTACACACGGTCGGAATTTCCGACAACATTGTCTGATAGGACAGAATCCATCGGAAAATCCGACCGTGTGTATGGGGCTTTATTGTGTCCCGGATATCATTAGTGGATGTGAAGAGTTATTTCATTAATTATCTAACAATGGACTGTTATCACCTATGGGATTAATATAATATTTAATTGGCGGCCGTTTACCCATTAATTCATCAATTAATTGGCTAGTCCATCAGGTTTAGCCTGTATTGGCTTTTGGAATTTATATATCCCCATATGCATCACTGGCATAAACTGGATATTTCCTCTCTTTGACACATTATAACACATACTTGTTTTTATTCACATTTTGAAGCACTTTATTTATTTAAAACACATTGTATCTACTTTTAACACATTGTGTATTTATTTATTTATTAAATTGGTTACAACCTCTTTGTAACTTGAAGTTTATATATACCTTTGTGCACCTGGGATTGTCACGCAAGCACTTATATATTTTACTACACCACGACATTTGTCTTTTAACCTCACCTACTGATCTAAATAGACTAAGGTTGATATTGCGCACTATTTATACTCTAGTATTTATTTGCATATTCTTTTAAGTGTAGGACACACTTTAATGGTGCAGCATATCATTTGGTCATCTTATCTATTTTATTTGGTTTTCAAATTTATTTATTTTTTTTTTTTTTAGATTTTTAATTCTCCTATCAGCGCTTTAGTACTCACTTTGCAGATTTAAACATGAACTGCCCAGTGATCTATATGGTACAGTAGTAGCCACTTGATACTGTAGAATCCAAACTGGGAAGATTATAGCATCAAATCCCTGTATATAATCCAATGTACAGGTATAGAACTTTAGCCACAATGCAGTTCAATTTAAGGTGAGTGGTTACTAGGGATGGGCCCGGTGCTCGATGCGAACCCATGTTCGCATCGAGCACCGGGTGTTCGCTCGCTCGGCGAGCCCAGAACTATTTTGGCCGCTCGCATCACGTTCGTGTGATGCGAGCGGCCCCGCAATGCATTGCGGCCGGCGCGGCCGGCGCAGTGCATTGCTGGCTGATGATTGGCCAATCACAGCGCCGGAAACTCGAAGAGCCATAATTGGCTACAGGCAGGACGCCTGTAGCCAATTACAGCTCAGGGGCTTTAGTACACGCCCCCCCCTATAAAAGGCCGCCACGCCGTCTGCGCCGGTCACATGCTGTTCCGGCGCAGATAGAGCAGGATAGTTCTGTGACACTCTGCTGGATTTAGTTAGTTAGAGAGATTTACTTAGAGAGATTGAGTTAGATAGATTCATTTAGAAAGATTGATTTAGAAAGAGGGGCTTGTAGTGTGTTCGTGGCAGGCAGGCAGAGCTCCTATATTTTGTTCCCAGAAGCACCTATAGGACTTGTAGTGTGTTCGTGGCAGGCAGGCAGAGCTCCTATATTTTGTTCCCAGAAGCACCTATAGGACTTGTAGTGTGTTCGTGGCAGGCAGGCAGAGCTCCTATATTTTGTTCCCAGAAGCACCTATAGGACTTGTAGTGTGTTCGTGGCAGGCAGGCAGAGCTCCTATATTTTGTTCCCAGAAGCACCTATAGGACTTGAAGTGTGTTAGTCCCATCACACAGAGATCATATATTTTGTTCCCAGAAGCACCTATAGGACTTGAAGTGTGTTAGTCCCATCACACAGAGATCATATATTTTGTTCCCAGAAGCACCTATAGGACTTGAAGTGTGTTAGTCCCATCACACAGAGATCATATATTTTGTTCCCAGAAGCACCTATAGGACTTGAAGTGTGTTAGTCCCATCACACAGAGATCATATATTTTGTT
This sequence comes from Lithobates sylvaticus, assembly GCA_028564925.1. Lineage (NCBI taxonomy): Eukaryota > Metazoa > Chordata > Amphibia > Anura > Ranidae > Lithobates > Lithobates sylvaticus. The sequence goes on from CM053028.1 coordinate 281,157,212, forward strand.
CCCAGAAGCCCCTATAGGACTTGTAGTGTGTTCGTGGCAGGCAGGCAGAGCTCCTATATTTTGTTCCCAGAAGCACCTATAGGACTTGTAGTGTGTTCGTGGCAGGCAGGCAGAGCTCCTATATTTTCTTCCCAGAAGCACCTATAGGACTTGAAGTGTGTTAATCCCATCACACAGAGATCATATATTTTGTTCCCAGAAGCACCTATAGGACTTGAAGTGTGTTAGTCCCATCACACAGAGATCATATATTTTGTTCCCAGAAGCACCTATAGGACTTGAAGTGTGTTAGTCCCATCACACAGAGATCATATATTTTGTTCCCAGAAGCACCTATAGGACTTGTAGTGTGTTCGTGGCAGGCAGGCAGAGCTCCTATATTTTGTTCCCAGAAGCACCTATAGGACTTGTAGTGTGTTCGTGGCAGGCAGGCAGAGCTCCTATATTTTGTTCCCAGAAGCACCTATAGGACTTGAAGTGTGTTAGTCCCATCACACAGAGATCATATATTTTGTTCCCAGAAGCACCTATAGGACTTGAAGTGTGTTAGTCCCATCACACAGAGATCATATATTTTGTTCCCAGAAGCACCTATAGGACTTGAAGTGTGTTAGTCCCATCACACAGAGATCATATATTTTGTTCCCAGAAGCACCTATAGGACTTGAAGTGTGTTAGTCCCATCACACAGAGATCATATATTTTGTTCCCAGAAGCACCTATAGGACTTGAAGTGTGTTAGTCCCATCACACAGAGATCATATATTTTGTTCCCAGAAGCACCTATAGGACTTGAAGTGTGTTAGTCCCATCACACAGAGATCATATATTTTGTTCCCAGAAGCACCTATAGGACTTGTAGTGTGTTCGTGGCAGGCAGGCAGAGCTCCTATATTTTCTTCCCAGAAGCACCTATAGGACTTGTAGTGTGTTCGTGGCAGGCAGGCAGAGCTCCTATATTTTCTTCCCAGAAGCACCTATAGGACTTGAAGTGTGTTAGTCCCATCACACAGAGATCATATATTTTGTTCCCAGAAGCACCTATAGGACTTGAAGTGTGTTAGTCCCATCACACAGAGATCATATATTTTGTTCCCAGAAGCACCCATAGGACTTGAAGTGTGTTAGTCCCATCACACAGAGATCATATATTTTGTTCCCAGAAGCACCTATAGGACTTGAAGTGTGTTAGTCCCATCACACAGAGATCATATATTTTGTTCCCAGAAGCACCTATAGGACTTGAAGTGTGTTAGTCCCATCACACAGACCTATATTTTCTCCCCAGAAGCACCTATAGGACTTGAAGTGTGTTAGTCCCATCACACAGAGATCATATATTTTGTTCCCAGAAGCACCTATAGGACTTGAAGTGTGTTAGTCCCATCACACAGACCTATATTTTCTTCCCAGAAGCACCTATAGGACTTGAAGTGTGTTAGTCCCATCACACAGAGATCATATATTTTGTTCCCAGAAGCACCTATAGGACTTGAAGTGTGTTAGTCCCATCACACAGAGATCATATATTTTGTTCCCAGAAGCACCTATAGGACTTGAAGTGTGTTAGTCCCATCACACAGAGATCATATATTTTGTTCCCAGAAGCACCTATAGGACTTGAAGTGTGTTAGTCCCATCACACAGACCTATATTTTCTTCCCAGAGGCACCTATAGGACTTGAAGTGTGTTAGTCCCATCACACAGAGATCATATATTTTGTTCCCAGAAGCACCTATAGGACTTGAAGTGTGTTAGTCCCATCACACAGACCTATATTTTCTTCCCAGAAGCACCTATAGGACTTGAAGTGTGTTAGTCCCATCACACAGAGATCATATATTTTGTTCCCAGAAGTACCTATAGGACTTGAAGTGTGTTAGTCCCATCACACAGACCTATATTTTCTTCCCAGAGGCACCTATAGGACTTGAAGTGTGTTAGTCCCATCACACAGAGATCATATATTTTGTTCCCAGAAGCACCTATAGGACTTGAAGTGTGTTAGTCCCATCACACAGACCTATATTTTCTTCCCAGAAGCACCTATAGGACTTGAAGTGTGTTAGTCCCATCACACAGAGATCCTATATTTTGTTCCCAGAAGCACCTATAGGACTTGAAGTGTGTTAGTCCCATCACACAGAGATCATATATTTTGTTCCCAGAAGCACCTATAGGACTTGAAGTGTGTTAGTCCCATCACACAGAGATCATATATTTTGTTCCCAGAAGCACCTATAGGACTTGAAGTGTGTTAGTCCCATCACACAGACCTATATTTTCTTCCCAGAAGCACCTATAGGACTTGAAGTGTGTTAGTCCCATCACACAGAGATCATATATTTTGTTCCCAGAAGCACCCATAGGACTTGAAGTGTGTTAGTCCCATCACACAGAGATCCTATATTTTGTTCCCAGAAGCACCTATAGGACTTGAAGTGTGTTAGTCCCATCACACAGACCTATATTTTCTTCCCAGAAGCACCTATAGGACTTCTAGTGTGTTAGTGGCATCACACAGAGCTCCTCTATTTTCTTTGCAGAAGCACCCACAGGACTTCTAGTGTGTTAGTGGCATCACACAGAGCTCCTCTATTTTCTTTGCAGAAGCACCCATAGGACTTCTAGTGTGTTAGTGGCATCACACAGAGCTCCTATATTTTCTTCTCAGCAGCACCCACAGGACTTCTAGTGTGTTAGTGGCATCACACAGAGCTCCTCTATTTTCTTTGCAGAAGCACCCATAGGACTTCTAGTGTGTTAGTGGCATCACACAGAGCTCCTATATTTTCTTCTCAGCAGCACCCACAGGACTTCTAGTGTGTTAGTGGCATCACACAGAGCTCCTCTATTTTCTTTGCAGAAGCACCCATAGGACTTCTAGTGTGTTAGTGGCATCACACAGAGCTCCTATATTTTCTTCTCAGCAGCACCCACAGGACTTCTAGTGTGTTAGTGGCATCACACAGAGCTCCTCTATTTTCTTTGCAGAAGCACCCACAGGACTTCTAGTGTGTTAGTGGCATCACACAGAGCTCCTCTATTTTCTTTGCAGAAGCACCCATAGGACTTCTAGTGTGTTAGTGGCATCACACAGAGCTCCTATATTTTCTTCTCAGCAGCACCCACAGGACTTCTAGTGTGTTAGTGGCATCACACAGAGCTCCTCTATTTTCTTTGCAGAAGCACCCATAGGACTTCTAGTGTGTTAGTGGCATCACACAGAGCTCCTATATTTTCTTCTCAGCAGCACCCACAGGACTTCTAGTGTGTTAGTGGCATCACACAGAGCTCCTCTATTTTCTTTGCAGAAGCACCCATAGGACTTCTAGTGTGTTAGTGGCATCACACAGAGCTCCTATATATTCTTCTCAGCAGCACCCACAGGACTACCGACTACAATGGCTGGAAGACCGCCAAGGGGAGGCAGAGCGTGCAGAGCCAAGAACACAGGGCAGGCAGGCTCTGTTTCTAGTGGACGTGGCCGTGGACGTGGACGTGGTCGTGCATCGTCATCAGCACGTGGCCATGGGACACGCGCGTCTTTGTTTTCGGCAGCTGGACATGTGGAGCCGCATCATGCTGAAGGCTTGGTAGAATGGATGACCAAGCCCTCCTCATCCTCCTCATCCTCTCTCACCCAGGCTCAGGGTACTGGCAGAGCATCATCAGCCACCCCTTCCCTAGACCCACCATGTCCTCCTGAGGAGTCCCCCGAACTCTTTGAGCACAGTGTTGGGTACATGCTCCAGGAGGATGCCCAACGATTCGAAGGCTCGGATGATGATACCCAGCTTGAGGAATCTGGCAGTACTGTTCCACCAGCTGCAGCTTACTGCCAGGTTTGCTCTAGTGGTGAAGAGGGAGGGGATGATGAGGTCACTGACTCCACGTGGGTGCCTGAAGGGAGAGAGGATGAGGAGGAGGACGAGGAGGAGGAGGATGCGGCGTCACATGTCCAACGAGGCAGGATGCCCCCTGGAGGCCAGGTAGAGGCCAGCACAGCAACTGTACAACACCGCAGAGCTCCGCCTGTGCAGGGCGCTGCCTCTGCACGTTATCAGAAAAGTTCTTTGGTGTGGGCCTTTTTTGAGACGAGTGCATCAGATCGCACCACTGCTATTTGCAATATTTGTCTCAAGCGTATCTCGCGTGGCCAAAACATCAGCCGCTTGGGCACCACAAGCATGACCAGACATATGGCGACCTGCCATGCAGCTCGTTGGCAGGCACACATAAAAGACCCACACCAAAGAACTAAGCGGACCTCTCCTTGCTCCTCCTCAGCTGGGATCTCCATCCCCACTACACCTTCAGTCCTCTCTGAAAGCTGCTCTGAGAGGACTGAAGGTGTAGAATTAGGTGTGTCACAACCAAGTACTTGCAGTACACCGACGTCCGATTGCAGCAGGCAAATTTCCCTGCCCCAGCTGCTGGACCGTAGAAAGAAGTACACTCCCAGCCATCCACATGCCCAGCGGTTGAATGCTAGCCTGGCTAAATTGCTAGCACTTCAACTGCTGCCTTTTCAGTTGGTAGACTCGGCCCCCTTCCGTGAGTTTGTTCAATGTGCGGTTCCTCAGTGGCAGGTTCCCAAACGCCACTTTTTCTCACGGAAGGCGATTCCGTCTCTCTACCGGCATGTGGAGGGCAATGTCCATGCCTCGCTGGACAGGGCGGTCAGCGGTAAGGTGCATATTACCGCTGACTCATGGTCCAGCAGGCATGGACAGGGACGGTACCTTTCTTTCACGGCCCATTGGGTCACTCTATTGGCAGCTGGGAGGGATGCAGGACAAGGTGCAGTAGTGTTGGAGGTTGTTCCGCCACCACGCCTCCAAAACGCTACTACTGCTACTGGTTGTGACACACCTCTCTCCTCCACCCCCTCCTCTTCTTCTTCCTCCAGTGCTCTGTCCTTGGAACCAGCGGTGCTCCGTAGGCGTACAAGGGGCTACGCAAGTACGCAGGCAAAAAGATGCCATGCCGTGCTTGCGCTGGTGTGTTTGGGGGACAGGAGCCACACTGGGCCAGAGGTTCTGGCAGCTCTGCAGGGGCAGGCCGAGAGGTGGTTGACGCCACGTCAGCTTAAGCCAGGAATGGTCGTTTCTGACAATGGCACCAACCTCCTCTCCGCCCTGCGACAGGGGCAGCTCACCCATGTGCCCTGCATGGCTCACGTCCTCAACCTGGTGGTGCAGCGGTTCTTGGGCAGGTTCCCAGGCTTACAGGATGTCCTGAGGCAGGCCAGGAAAGTCTGTGTGCATTTCCGCCGATCTTATAATGCCAGTGCTCGGCTGACTGAGCTGCAAAAGGAGCTGAACCTGCCCAAGAACCGCCTAATATGTGACATGCCCACCAGGTGGAACTCAACGTTGGCCATGCTGCAGCGACTGCACACGCAGCAGAGGGCCATCAATGAGTACCTTTGCGACTACGGCACCAGGACAGGGTCAGGGGAGCTTGGTTTTTTTTCCCCACGTCAGTGGAGCATGATCAGGGATGCATGCACTGTCCTCTCACCATTTGAGGAGGCCACGAGGATGGTGAGCAGTGACAGTGCATGCATCAGTGACACTGTCCCTCTTGTCCACCTGTTGGAGCATACGCTGCGTGGGATAATGGACAGGGCACTTGAGGCAGAACAGAGGCAGGAAGAGGAGGACTTCCTTGCCTCTCAAGGCCCCCTTTATCCGGACAGTGTTCCTTCTGTCCCACCCATCACACAGGAAGAGGATGAGGAGGAGGAGGAGGAGGAGGAGGAGGAGGATTGTGTGAGCATGGAGGTGGAGCCTGGCACTCAGCATCAGCAGCAGCAGTCTTTTAGGGATGATGTACAGTCCCAACAAACCAGTGGACTTGTACGTGGCTGGGAGGAGGTGGCTGGCGATCATGTCATCCTCAGTGACCCAGAAGACTCCGGACCGAATGCCTCAGCTAACCTACGCTGCATGGCCTCCCTGATCCTGCAAAGCCTGCGGAAGGATCCTCGTGTTCTTCGGATCAAGGAGAGGGACCATTACTGGCTGGCCACTCTCCTTGATCCGCGGTACAAGGGTAAGGTTGCGGACCTTATCTTGCCGTCGCAGAGGGAGCAGAGGATGAGACATCTCAGGGAGGCCTTGCAGAAAGGTCTGTGCAACGCGTTCCCAGAAACTGGGAGGCTACAAACTCCTGGTCCTGGGCGACGAGTTGCTGAGGCTTCGGTCAGTAGCAGAAGGAGCGGTGGGGAAGGTGGACGTCTGACCGATGCGTTCAGACAATTTTTTAGTCCGCAGCCCCAAGGTATGATCGGTTCCAGCAACCATCGCCAGCGTCTGATATACATGGTGCAGGAATACCTTGGGGCAAGGTCAGACTTGGACACCTTTCCCACCGAAAATCCTCTGGCTTACTGGGTCCTGAGGATGGATCACTGGCCAGAGCTTGCACAGTATGCAATTGAGCTACTGGCCTGTCCTGCCTCCAGCGTTCTTTCCGAACGCACATTCAGTGCTGCTGGAGGATTTGTCACCGATCATAGGGTGCGCCTGTCCACCGCCTCGGTTGATCGACTGACCTTCATCAAAATGAATCAGTCTTGGATCACCACCAGCTACCAGGCACCTGAGGCGGATATAACCGAATAATTTTTAATATCACATCCCTTCAAGACTGCCTATGCTGATGCTGAGTGACTGTCCTCTTATGTTCACTGACTATCCTCTTCCTCCTCCTCAATGATCCATGCCACCACACCAGTGCCTAAGGCACAATTTTTCAGCCCCTGTTTAACAGGGGCGTGTACATACAATTTTTATAAAAAAATGCTTCGCAACACGTGTGACTGCTGTGCTCCAAGTACAGTATCTGTGAGGGGTTGCAGTGTTGTGGCACCAGCACCAGTGCCTAAGGCACAATTTTTCAGCCCCTGTTTAACAGGGGCGTGTACTTACAATTTTTAAAAAAAATGCTTCGCATAACACGTGTGACTGCAACCCCTCACAGATACTGTACTTGGAGCACAGCAGTGTTGTGGCACCAGCACCAGTGCCTAAGGCACAATTTTTCAGCCCCTGTTTAACAGGGGCGGGTAATTACAATTTTTAAAAAAAATGCTTTGCAACACGTGTGACTGCTGTGCTCCAAGTACAGTATCTGTGAGGGGTTGCAGTGTTGTGGCACCAGCACCAGTGCCTAAGGCACAATTTTTCAGCCCCTGTTTAACAGGGGCGGGTAATTACAATTTTTTTAAAAAATGCTTCGCAACACGTGTGACTGCTGTGCTCCAAGTACAGTATCTGTGAGGGGTTGCAGTGTTGTGGCACCAGCACCAGTGCCTAAGGCACAATTTTTCAGCCCCTGTTTAACAGGGGCGGGTAATTACAATTTTTTAAAAAAATGCTTTGCAACACGTGTGACTGCTGTGCTCCAAGTACAGTATCTGTGAGGGGTTGCAGTGTTGTGGCACCAGCACCAGTGCCTAAGGCACAATTTTTCAGCCCCTGTTTAACAGGGGCGGGTAATTACAAATCTTGATCTAATAGTTCACAGCAGGGCCCATTCCTGCGCCCACCAAGAGTAACTATGAGGGCCTACAGTCTTGTGGCAACACCGTCCACCACCACCGCCAAAGGCCCAATTTTTCTGCCCTGTTCATCAGGTGCTTGCAATTACAAATCTTGATCTAATAACACACAGCAGGGCCCATTCCTGCGCCCACCAAGAGTAACTGTGAGAGCTTACAGTCTTGTGGCAACACCGTCCACCACCACCGCCAAAGGCCCAATTTTTCTGCCCTGTTCATCAGGTGCTTGCAATTACAAATCTTGATCTAATAACTCACAGCAGGGCCCATTCTTGCGCCCACCAAGAGTAACTGTGAGAGCTTACAGTCTTGTGGCAACACCGTCCACCACCACCACCACCCCCAATTTTTCTGCCCTGTTCAACAGGTGCATGCAATTACAAATCTTGATCTATTAACTCACAGCAGGGCCCATTCCTGTGCCCACCAGTCTTGTGGCTACACCAACATCTAATAGGGCAAATTTCTGCAGAGTATAAACGCCAGGCCCCTACTTTCAAACATCCAACTTACAAACGACTCCTACTTGCAAATGGAAAGAGAAAACAGGAAGTGAGAGGAAATCTACCCCTAGGAAGGGAAATTCTATCCTGTTAGATTTAATTTGGGAAAAAGGTATCTCCTCTCTACTGATACTTTATCACCAATCCTTGTTTCAATTAAAACCCCACTTTTTCCAAAAACATTTGTCATTGGGACGGAAAGTGAGGTGACATGTTCTGAACAGATGTGCAAAGACAGCAAATGTTACAGGGGTGATAACCCCTCCCTATGTTCTCCAAAAAGCTTAAAAATATATTTTTTTGGGATGGAGCTACACTTCATAATGTACCTGTTCAGATTCTACTTAAGAACAAACCTAAAGCCGCAAGTGGTTTTAAATGGCTTTTTTTTCCTTTACAAATGTCATTTTGTGCAAGGACAGTTCTAAACACGGGAAACACATGCCACTTCACAGGCATACTTTAGACACCCCCCAGGTACCATATTTAAAGGAAAATTTCACTTTTTTTTTTTTCACTTTATGCATCATTAAAATGACTGCTCCCGAAAAAACGTTAGTTTTTAAAAGTTCTTTTTGCATTGATATATGTCCCCTGGGGCAGGACCCGGGTCCCCAAACCTGTTTTATGACATTAACATGCATATTGGCCGTTGTAATTAGCACTTTTGATTTCGAACGTTCGCGTCCATTATAACGTATAGGGTTCGAAAATTTGCGCAAACTTTCGGTCGGTTCGAAGGTTCTGGTGCGAACCGAACCCGGGGGTGTTCGGCTCATCCCTAGTGGTTACTACTGCAACATTAAGGCCACAGGATCAGTTCATGGCCAGTGTTAGTAATACACTGTATTATGATGAAGAAACATATAGAGATTGAAATTCTGTGTACATAAATAAAATAAAGCTTACAATTCCCTGAATGAATGTCTCAAACTGAGCAGAGCCCTCCTAAACCTATTTTATTGTATTGTAACTGTAGTATCTCTGTAAAACCTTTATAGTTCACACATGTCTCAGTGAACTGGCTCAGTAACTGGGTCCAAATTGATGACCATTTTCACCAGTTTTACTCAGCTGCTTCAAAGGCATTAATATAATTTACCATCAGTCCCTTCTTTTGGGCACAGTGAATAAAAGATATCAAAGATTGTGTCCCATGTAGTGTTAGTTCACTGCATGTGTTATAACTAAGGCAGTCATTTACAGACATGATTAGGAGAAATACTGTTATTGGTGTTCCCTTTGAAGTGGCTATTCTGGTACTGGGCAATGTTTTTAACATACCATGTTAACTGCTTTTAATATTGTCTGAAGAAAGCAGGTTTTCTAGGAGGTGGAGCTCTGAATGTATTGATCTATCCATTTTATGATTGTAGAATAGTTTGTATAAAATCCATAAAAAGTTAAAAAATGCACTTTCATTTATCAGTGCCCACCCCAGCACCCAGGAATTAGCTGCTGGTTTTATTGTAAAAACGTGCTTGCCTCTACACGTATGTGTTTTGTCTCAGTATGAACATCATCAGGAGATGCCTCCTGATGATGTCCATACTGAGCCGAAACTCGCTAAGCACATCCTCTCGGTCTGCCATCCGTGGATGTATACAAGCCGTCTCTTACAGCAGAGCGGTGACAGTTTACAATAAAACCGTCAGATGATTCCTGGGTGCCGGGGTGGGCACTGATAAATGTGAGTGAATTTTAAACTTTTTATGGATTTTATTAAAAACAGTACACACTATGAAATCCCTCTCTGTTTAATCCTTGCCCCTGCATAAGAGTTATACTGAGGTTCTGTGAAGGAGACAGTAAGCAAAGAATCAGCAGCTATGCACAGCTGAGCTGTGAGAAAGCTTGCGTAGACCTCTTTTGGAATAAGCCAAAGGGGGTCATCTCCATTTAGTGAATTTAAACCCTTTGGGGTTGGGGCACATGAAATTCAGCATGAATTCAGCATGAATTTTTGACGCTGGCTATTTGAAACAAAGAAGATGTCTTTTTGTTACCACTATGAACTTTATTGATTTAATTTGATTGTAAGATATATGAATTTGTGCATTGTTATTTTGTTTATGCACTAGCACTTTACGTAGCCACAGTTATTAATTGTATGCACACTAAGGCATGACACTGATGGACTACTAATTTTACTTTTATAAATACATGGATTTATGTATTGTTAATTATGCACTAGCACCTAACCTGAGGGAGGAGGGGGAGATGGACTTCCTGTCACAATTTGGATTGGCAGCAAGGATGGGAAGTGTCATCATAATGGGGGATTTTAATTATCCAGACATAGACTGGGCGGAAGGAACCACGCATTTGTCTAATGCCCCGTACACACGGTCCGAAATTCCGACTGGAAATGTCTGATCGGATTATGTTGTCGGAAAATCCGATCATGTGTGGGCTCTAGCTGACTTTTTCCTTCGGAATGTCCGCCGGAAAAAATTTGAGAGCAGGACCTTAAATTTTCTGACAACAAAATCTGATCTGACTTTTTCCGATCGTGTGTATAGATAAAAGTGCCACGCATGCTCAGAATAAATTTGGGAATGAAAGCTATTAGCTACTGACTTCTACGTAGTCCCGTCGTATGTTTTATACGTCACCTCGTTCTGAACGATCGGAGTTTCCGAGAACTTTGTCCGACTGTGTGTATGCAACAGAAGTTTTGGACAAAATCCGTCGGAAAAAATCTGACGGATTTTGTGGTCGGAATGTCCGATTGTGTGTACCAGGCATTAGGCTCGCCAGTTCCTAAATGTCTTGCAGGACAATTTCATGGGTCAGATGGTAGATGCACCAACTAGAAACAAAGCGTTACTAGACCTACTGATTACCAACAATACAGACCTGATCATGGATGTGGAAATAAGGGCCAATTTAGGAAACAGCAATCACAGGTCAATTAGCTTCATTATAAATCACACAAATAGGAAACATAAGGGGAATACAAAGACACTGAATTTCAAAAGAGCCAACTTCCCTAAACTACGAACCTTGTTAAAAGATATAAATTGGGATAGAATCTTAGGAAAAAGAACACAGAGGACAGATGGGTTTGCTTTAAGAGCATATTAAATAAGGGCATGAGCCAGTGCATCCCATTGGGAAATAAATTTAAAAGAGAGAATCCTGGATTGCTTAACTCAAATGTAAAAATTCATATAAAAGCAAAGGAGAAGGCCTTCAAAAAATACAAGGCTGAGGAATCATCATCAACATTCAGACTTTGCAAAGAATGCAACAGGAAATTAAAGGGTGCAATTAGGGTGGCTAAGATAGAACACGAAAGACACATAGCGGAGGAGAGCAAAAAAAATCCCAAGAAATTCTTTAAGTATATAAACAGTAAAAAAGGTAGGACAGACCATATTGGCCCCATAAAGAATGAGAAAGGTCATCTGGTTACAAAGGATGGGGAGATGGCGAATGTATTGAATTTATTCTTCTCCTCAGTCTTCACAAAGGAATCAAAGGGCTTCAATAACCAAAACTGCAGTGTTTATCCTCATGACACATCACAGAAAGCACCCTTGTGGCTAACAGAGGACAGAATTAGAGATATACTTGGAAAATTTAACATTAATAAGTCACCGGGAACAGATGGCTTGCCCCCGAGGGTCCTTAGGGAACTCAGTCAAGTAATTGCCAGACAATTGTTCCTAATTTTTACTGACAGTCTACTAACGGAATGATACCAGCTGATTGGAGAAAAGCCAATATAGCACCAATATTTAAAAAAGGGCCAAAATACATCCCTGAGAATTAAAGACCAGTTAGCCTAACATCAATAGTATGCAAGCTCCTGGAGGGGATGATAAGGGACTATATACAAGATTTTAGTAAAGAAAACGGTATCATTAGCAGTAATCAGCAAGGATTCATGAAGAATCTTTCTTGCCAAACCCATCTATTAAGCTTCTATGAGGAGGTGAGCTGCCATCTAGATAAAGGAAGGCCCATTGACATGGTGTATCTGGATTTTGCAGAAACATTTAACATAGTTCCCCATAAACTTTTACTGTACAAAGTAAGGTCTGTTGGCATGGACCATAGGGTGAGTACATGGATGGAAAACTGGCTACAAGGGCGAGTTCAGAGGGTAGTGATAAATGGGGAGTACTCGGAATGGTCAGGGGTGGAAAAGTGGGGTCCCCCAGGGTTCTGTGCTGGGACTAATCCTATTTAATTTGTTCATAAACAACCTGGAGAATGGGATAAACAATTCAATCTCTGTATTTTCAGACGATACTAAGCTAAGCAGGGCAATAACTTCTCCGCAGAATGTGGAATCCTTGCAAGAAGATCTGAACAAATTAATGAGGTGGGCAACTACATGGCAAACGAGGTTTAATGTGGAAAAAGGTAAAATAATGCATTTGGGTGGCAAAAATATGAATGCAATCTACTCACTAGGGGGAGAACCTCTGGGGGAATCTAGAATGGAAAAGGACCTTGGAGTTCTAGTAGATGACAGGCTCAGCAATGGCATGCAATGCCAAGCTGCTGCTAACAAAAGAAAACAGAATATTGGCATACATTAAAAAGGGGATTAACTCAAGAGATAAAGCGATAATTCTCCCACTCTGCAAGACTCTGGTCCGGCCTCACCTGGAGTATGCTGTCCAATTCTGGGCACCAGTCCTCAGGAAAAATGTACTGGAAATGGAGCAAGTACAGAGAAGGGCAACAAAGCTAATAAAGGGACTGGAGGAAATTAGTTATGAAGAAAGGTTGCGAGCACTGAACTTATTATCTCTGGAGAAGAGATGCTTGAGAAGGGATAAGATTTCAATTTATAAATACCATACTGGTGACCCCACAATAGGGATAACATTTTTCCGTGGAAGGGAGTTTAATAAGACACGTGGCCATTCATTAAAATGAAAAGAAATGAGATTTAACCTTAAAGTGCATAGAGGATTCTTTACTGTAAAAGCGGCAAGGATGTGGAATTCCCTTCCACAGGTTTCAGTGGTGAGCATCGATAGTTTCAAAAAACTATTAGATAAGCACCCGAACGATCACAACAATACAGGGATATACAATGTAATACTGACATATGATCACACATAGGTTGGACTTGATGGACTTGTGTCTTTTTTCAACCTCAAATATTATGTAACTGTGTAACTTTAATTTTGTACACAGGTTTATAAATTTATATTAATTGATTCCTATGGGTTTATTAGAGGGAGAACACGTTAAAATAAAAAAAATAGAAATGTGCACAAATCCAGATAGCTTGTACATGTTAATAATCCATCAGGTGCTACATGGGTGTGACCATTTCCAGAAATTCCAGAATTTCTGGTGTTATTCAGGGCACTGACACATTATGTTTCCTTGTCATATGGCTCAGCCAGAAATGCAAGTCAAACAAGCTGACCCTCAGGGAGGAAGCTAACCCATAGTGCTCTAGGAATCATTTATCATGTATTAAAATTAAATTTGCACAATTAAGATATAAAACATGTACTGTAAAAATCAAGGTATTAACCATTTGAAAACAATAGTTCCTTTTATTGATTTATTTTTTGCTGTTTTACAACTTGAACTTAGGAGGTTTAAAATAATTAGTAATCTTTCATATGGGTCTCGTGTCATATGTGTTTTTCGATGCATAATTTAAAAATTATACCGTCAAAATAATTTTCTGCTTTCAATAAGAAACTGGAAATTTCTTACACTCCTTAGTAGTATCAACTCCTTGGACCAGTTACTGTTCTTCCTGCCACCAAAGAAAAGCTCAATTCAAGTACCTACTGGAGAATGGCCTGAGATCGGTATTGGTGGGCATTATAGGCTGAAGGTGTTTTCCAATATTTTGGAAGTGGGAAAACCCACTAGGTAGCCATTTATTTTAGAATTGATAGTACTTTTTCTGAAAGAGAAACTGCAATACTTATTTTATATAAATAAATTGGATAAGCATGTGACTGTGATTATCATTGTTAACATATTCAATTGTTTCATTGTTTAAAAATGTGCATTGTAGTTTGTGAATGTCTGTGGACATGATGAAGTAGCATTTTTTCATTACATATGCAGACTCTGCTTTCTGCTATGCAGCGCTTCACAGTAAATGTGCAGTACGTTTTCTCTATCTCGTTGCACATTTACCAACTTACCTAGAAATATCAGCAATTGTTCTGCAGATGCTGACTACACAGCTGCCAGATTGGGAATCTACAAATCTGTATATGAAACAGTCATAGTATATGGCACCACTAGGTACAATAATCACTCTGTGTGTAACACTGAAAATGATTTTAAGTTTAACAAATATAAAAAATATAAAAAATATAAAAAAATATAAATACAAACAGAAACATTATGATTTACTGTAAAATGCAATAAAATATTGCATTTTACAGTAAATCATAATGTTTCTGTTTGTATTTATATTTTGTAAGGTATTTCTTGTGAACAACTATTGAAATTTTGTTATTATTAGTCATACAGATAATACAAATATTTTGGTTAATTTTACTATGTGTATGCATTTTGTTCAACCTGATACAGTTACAGTTTGGTTATCATCTGGACAAGATCTGAAATTGTATTTTGTGTTTAATTAGATGTGCTATATTCATAAGCTATTATTGATCCCATTTTAAATAAAACATATTATTTTTCCATTTTGCTTATTCAGTATGACAGTGTAAGGCTAACAAGCAGCTTTGATTTTTTTTTAAGGGTAAGTTGTTATTATAAATATTGCTCTTCTTTATAGCTCAATGAGGATTCTGGTGCTTTTTATACCAGAGATGTCCAATTGGTTAGAATCTTTCTCTGATGGACTGAAACAGCTTGAGTGAACGCCTGAGCGCACAACCAATTAGGCTCATTTGAGGTAGCAGAATTGCCTTCTTTGGTGTTAAAACCCCATGTCAAACACTGGGCCTAAGCTCATTTGTACTACAAAATGAGATTGACAGAGCAGCTGCAACAGGGGGCATGCCTGCTGGACGACTTAATTGTGGAGACTGAAGGGCCATCATGAACTGGCTTGTAGAGACTGTATCACCATGGCTGCTTTACAAATGCTCCTTATTAACAGTGATCTGTAATCAATGAGCTCAGGCAGCCATACCCGTTCATGAGTAAAAAAAAATAAAAAATTGAGTCACAAGACCCAGTCAAAAAAGTGACAGCGTGCATACCTCACTTACTCCTTAAACATTACTGTCTTTTTTTTTTGTAAATGTTTTAGCAATCCAGTTTTCAATAAATGTAACAATAGATAAGTATAAGCAAATAAAAAAGAGGACTGTACTAATTTCACTGAAAAGTATTGATTACTGTCCTTTCAATATAATAAAAATAGGTAATTTTGATAGAAGTTTTGAATTCTGCGCAAACTGTTGGCGCTATATAAATCCTGTACTATAATAATATAATAATAACTCTGCTTAAGACCTGTAATATCAGTAAATGAATGTTTACAATTTTTTTTCTATTGGTTTAGCTAGATGTACTTGCATTCTTTTTTAATTTGACTAGCTACTTAACTATATAATTAATATGTTGAACCTTATACAGTATGAGATTATAGTAATTGGATTTAGATTTAAATAATTGCAATAACAATGCCTCTACTGAAAAATAACACTTACCTTAAGCCCGCCATTGATGATGCCATTTTCTTTCCTGCAACCAAATCGCTTGATTACCCTATCAACACAGTCAGTGTTGATGGGGGAATCCCTCCTGTGGAGCTATTGCATTCTCCCGGTGGGGGAGTTGTCCCATCCGGGAGAACACAGTGACTACTGCTAGCTGCTATAGGTACTGTCAATAATCACATGTAAAAATACGGCATGCTGGTTGTACCCAAGTCAATCGATGGATCGACTTGGGTACATTCAGGCTGCCCAGAGATGGTTTAAATCTCAGCCGGCCCCACTAGATTTAAACCAGACATGTAGTTTAAATGGGTCTTCAGCTTTAACCCTTTGACTTTGAAAGATGTAGACTAATTCTTTGGGCACTTTATGGGTAAAACAAGCTTACAGTTGTGAGCTTGGTTTACAATTTAGCATTGGGCTGTTTAATGTATAGGCTGTGCTGTGATTGATAAAAATAAGTTACAATAACAAGTATATTAAAATCTATTAAATAAAATAAAAACATTTTTAAGGACCCCTGCCCACCATTGTGCACACATACGCACCCCTAGGGCACCAGAGTGAGAAAAATAATTCTCTGGCCATTGGATACAATTGACAAAAAATAATGAGCTGTGAAGCTTTTTAATGTTTCATCTACGTATGATTTGGGGTGTAGTAACTTATAAAACCAAAATAAGTCCTACCTTTTTCTATAATGACAAGCCATATCACTACAGTAGATTTGATATGTTATCTTATTGGACTATACCAATCCTTTCAGATATACACTCATTAGGACTCTATTACATTTATAGAGTAGAAGAGATTACTTTTATTGTAGATTAGTTGATATTTCTTATTAGGTGTCTAAAACAAACTCTGATCTAGATCTGAAGACAAAACCTTTTTTTTTTTTCATTTTGGATAGATTAGGTAAGGGTTATTACCCCTGTCACTTTTTTTGCCCTCTGCATCCCTTTGGGGAAATTTCCCTTCACTTCCTGTCCCATAACTACAACAGAAAGTGTGAGGAAATCCATTCAAAGTGAAGGAAATCCTGGTAGTCACGAGGGTTACCTGAGCTAGTATCCCCATTGAAAAATCTCCGCCCTATTTCTATTCTGGTAACCAATCGAGCCAAACTTGTGACCACTTTGAGATTTTATTTCACACTCAGTGATAATGGTCACCAGGAGAAATAGAGAGGATGCATTTCTCCAGCGGGGACACATATAACAATAAAAACCTTACATCTATTCTAATCCATTTCTAATCTAAAACTAGTTTAGCCTTCAGTAATACTCTAAGAATTATTAGCTATGGTAATATGTTGATCATG
Organism: Lithobates sylvaticus; assembly: GCA_028564925.1. Lineage (NCBI taxonomy): Eukaryota > Metazoa > Chordata > Amphibia > Anura > Ranidae > Lithobates > Lithobates sylvaticus. The sequence continues at coordinate 281,174,247 of CM053028.1, forward strand.
TTTATGGTATCATTATTTTAGGTATATGCATTCATTTGGAGATCATAAAAACTAGAGATGTGGGGATGTTTAAAGCATAATTTTACCAATACCAACTTGATAAAAAAATAATGTTCTTTAGCAAGGAATATACATTCCACATTAATAATTGTGCTACCAACATTAGTGTGTGCTGTAAATTGCCTCCAGCATTGTTCCTGTTCCTTCTAGTTGGATACTGCCATTTTACTGAAGCCCAGAGCCCCTGAGCAGCAGTAAATTTTTAGACTGTCAGCCTCTACATTTGTGGCACAGTGACAAAAAATAGAGCACAAATTAGCATGTGCAGAGCAAGGTGAGACAGTGTATTACTGGATTTGATACACTATTGGCACTTTTTTAAACTGTTTTAGATAGCTATAAAAATGGCCATCCTGAAGTGATCTAGCAGGGCTTAATTTTCTAATTAAAGTTCCACTTTAATGATTTTGTTCATCTTTAGCAATTGTACAGACTGATTTAAAACATAGTTTAATTTTCTGATATTAAGTAGAACTAACATATTTCTTTTTTGCAACATCTCTTGATTTATAGATATGATGAAGTGAATGATAATTTAACCATATCCCTACAGTTTCGTTTTGTATAACTAAGTGCTCGGGAGGTCCCAGTAGATTCAGCCTGACCTCCCTCGTGAAAGGAAACGTATAGGGGATTCCTGAAGAAACAATCATTGAACAAGATGAATGAAGCTTCCCATGCCTATTATCATTCAGAGACCCAGAAAAGGGACTTTAGAAATGCAGTGCCGCATTCTTCCCTTGATGTTTTCCATGATCTATTACAACATTATGTGGCAGATAAATTAATCATTAAAATCTTAGTAAAGTCTTTACAAATAATAACCAGGTGTAGTTTGATTATCTTTGATCTCTGGGATAAAATTTATCTCTGTCACTAAATATAGAAGAGACACTGCAATTTGATTTACCTTATGACCGATAGCTAGTGAAAGTTCACACAAGGGGTGATGTTCATAGATGTTCCATGGCTATAAAGTCAGATAGATTAGGAGAAGTCATTTTTTTGCCTCAGAAACCAATGATTTGTGAACCAAGGTCCTAATGTGCTTACAGCTGTAACAACACTTGTTGAGTCTGTAAAACAAAAATACCCCAATATAATTAGAGCAGAATAATGTTTTAAAATAAGTATATTTTTAAATATCTTAAGTTTAATCCATTTATTGGTTACATATTATTTCCTTCCATGTTTTTGCCAATAATGTTATATTATGTTGATAGACAGCAGTTTGCATGGTTTACAAAAGGTAGTTATAGTTTTTTTTCTGCAATTGCTCAATTTGTGTAGTATGAAATGGTAGTGCAAATATTAGTATAAACATTGGGAATCAAAAGCCTGTTCTGAGGATACAGTAATCTATGTTCCCTTTTCAAACTAGGAGTCTAGTAGTATGCTATCAACAAATAGAGCCGGCTGCTAAACTAAACTAAAAACTAACGTAAACTATGACCATCATATCACCATACATGTGTAATAGTGTCTCCATAAAAAGTGTGAAAAAACTAGACATGTGCACACTGAAATATTTTGTTTCGAAAAAAAAATTTAGTCCGAAAAATTAATTTATTTAGTTACTCCCGAAATTAGTTTCTATTTATTTTGTTTTTCGTTAAAAATTGCATTCGTCCGAAAATCCAAAAAATGCATTAAGGTCGAATCTGTCATTGAAGGCTTATGGTGTCTGTCGAATGTTCAAAGAAGATTCGACGGAGCAGCTAAACTGTATGACTCTGTATAGTTTAGCTGCAATTCCACCCAATTCCAGCAGCAATCTTTCTTTCTACGTCGAATCTTTCCTCTCTACGTCGAATCTTTCCTTTCTACGTCAAATCTTTTCTCTCTATGTAGAATAATCTTGGACTAATAGAGTTAAGGTTAGGCACATTAGACCACAGGTTCAATGGACACAGATTGTTATTGTGAGTGTCATGTTGAATCTCCTATCTATAGCGAACTGTTGTCACAACGAAAACGAAAATAAAGCATTTGTTTATGTCGGATCTTTCGTTTTTCGGATTCTGCACTTTTGTTATCGTTTGTTAAAATGATAACGAAAATAACTGAAATTCGGACGAAAATGCATTCAGACGAAAACGAATGCACATGTCTAGAAAAAAATAAATAAAATATTCTCAAATATTTATAGATCATCAAATAACATCTCTCATATAGTGAAAATCGAATATAGTAATGATATCGGTCCAAGTTCATACACCTATGAGAATATAGGGGGGTTATTTACGAAAGGCTAATAACTACATTTGCAAAGTGCACTTGAAAGTTCAGTCGCTGTAAATCTGAGGGGTAGATCTGAAATGAGGGGAAGATCTGCTGATTTTATCATCCAATCATGTGCAAGCTAAAATGCTGTTTTTTAATTCTCCTCACATGTCCCCCTCGGATCTACAGCAACTGCACTTGAAAGTACACTTTCAGTGCACTTTCAATGCACTTTGCACTTGTAGTTTGCACTTGTAGTGCAAAGTGGATTAGCCTTTCATAAATAACCCCCATAGTGTCTCTCCTTAAGAAGTGTAAAGTCTCTATGTAGACTTTAACAACAGTGGCCACTGTTACAGTGTTACACATGTGCTCCACCACTACCATGCAATCAGTGCCTACAGTGACCCACATCACATAGGTCAGAAGTGCTTGAGCACACTTCTAGTAGTTGCCAGTCATCCAAGTCTTGCTCTCTGCTCCCCAATACTTTTTCCACAAGTCCAGGGAACTGCTCCTTTAATTGGTCGGGTGACCACTTCTTGCACCAAATAACCTCAAATCAGGGCAAATAACCAAATCATAGTGTAGTATTAAACAATATCTTGTAAAAATGTATTAAATATGCACTTACATTAAAAAAGTCACTTGTCTCACCCTATAAGATAAGGCTCAGAAAAAATGGTGGCACTTCAACTTCAACGTGTTCACCTGGATCCATCCTAAGTGTTACATCACACCCACGTGACTTCCTCAGGTGGTGCTCCATATTCCCATTGCACCTGTTCCTGGAAAAGCTCTCAAGGGATTGGGTGCTGCAGCAAACAGCCAGCTGGGAACTGGTTCAGAAGTCACAAGGAAAATGTTTGCCAGCACACCATGGCTCAACAAAGAAGCATATGAAGGGGGCCTGATGAAGGGGTCCTACGTGACTCCAAAATATTGCACTACTCTTTTTGATGTGATCATGCATTAAACAATTCACTTGGATGCTTCCTTGTTGATCTATGGTGTGTTGGAAAACATTTTCCTTGTTCCTCATGGGGTGGTGGGGTGATGTTCCCCAGGTATATATAGATCAGTTATGTGACAGAAGACCACCTCAAATTATATCAGTCAAGTTTACTGCATCCCACTATCCGTTAACAGTCAGTGGGTCAAAATATAAGTTATATGTAATAAAATGGAATGACACAAGGAAAAAGTATTGAACACACTAACTGAAATGTATTTAATACTTTGTACAAAATCCTTTGTAGGTTATGACAGCTTCAAGATGCCTCCTGTATGGAGAAACTAGTTGCATGCATTGCTCAGGTGTGATTTTGGCCCATTCTTCTACACAAACAGTCTTCAAATCTTGAAGTTTCCGGGGGCCTCTTCTAAGAACTCTGATCTTTAGTTCTTTCCATAGATTTTCTATTGGATTCAAGTCAGGGGATTGGCTGGGCCATTTTAGCAGCTTTATTTTCTTTCTTTGAATCCATTTGAGGGTATCCTTGGTTTTGTGTTTGGAATCATTGTCTTGCCGAAATGTCCACCCTTGTTTCATCTTCATTATCTGGGTACATGGCAGCAGATTTTTATCAAGAATGTCTTGGTACATTTTTCCATTCATCCTTCCTTTAATGGCATGAAGTTTGGCAGTACCATATGCTGAAAACAGCCCCACACCAAGATGTTTCCACCTTCAAACTTCACTGTTGGTATGGTGTTTTTGGGGTGATGTGCAATGCCATTTGACCTCCAAACATGGTGTGTATTATGGCATCAAAAGAGTAAAATTTTGGTCTTATCTGACCAGACTATATTCTCCCAGTATTTCACAGGCTTGTCTAAATGTTGTGCAGCATACTTTAAACAAGCTTCAACATGTTTTTTTCTTCAGCAATGGAGTCTTGCATGGTGAGCGTTCATACAGACCATGGTGGTTGAGTGCATTACTTATTGTTTTCTTTGAAACAATTGTACCTGCTAATAGCAGGTCTTTCTGAAGCTCTCCACAAGTGTTCCCTGGCTCTTGGACAACTATTCTGATATTTATTTTCTTTCCTCTGTCAGAAATCTTGAGAGGAGTACCTGGTCATGGCCGGTTTATGATGAAATTGTGTTCTTTCCACTTCTGGATTATGTCCCCAACAGTACTCACTGAAACATTCAGAAGTTTAGAAATCCTTCTGTAACCAATGCGATCAGTATGTTTTGCAACAATAGGGTTGCAAAGGTCTTGAGAGAGCTCTTTGCTTTTACCCATCGTGACACTTTGGTAGTGAAACAAAAGATTACAGCGCACACATACAAAAATGAAATTTAAATCCTGCAAGGCTATTTAAAACACCTGAACATATTTAGCCAAAAATATGGGGATTTGGTCACACCATATGGCCATATAGTGCTTAAGCCCACTACTGCATCAAATTGCCCCATTATCAGTGGGTCCTACACTATTCATAAAATGAAAGATCCTGCTTCTCTTAACCATGGGAGAAATACACTCCTCTATATGGGAGAACTAAATGACTCCTCCTATAACACAGGTGGACACTAATAAGAGGTAATGGCAGGGGGATGGGGTGCTCCACGACTTAGGGGGCACATCCTAAAATTGCATATAAGACCATGCAAACAAAACAAAAGATTACAGTGCACACATACTAAAATGACATTTAAATCCTTCAAGGCTATTTAAAACTCATGAACATATTCAGCAAAAAATACGGTCATACCATATAACCATATAGTGCTTAACCTCCTTGGCGGTAATCCCGAGCGTGACTCGGGTCTGACTTTTTCTGTCAGGAGCGGTAACCCCGAGTCACGCTCGGGGTAGCAGTGCAGAGCATACAGCAGAGCCCTTACCTTCTCCTGGGTTCCAGCGATGCTCTCCACTGTCCTCGGCTGTCCTCGGCTGTGATCGCCAGCGCGATCACGGCATCTCACTTCCTAGTTCCGTTCCCTGCGAGCAGCAGCGGCGCACGGGAGCGGAACTGGGCGGGAGATTCAAAAGTTCACAAGCTCAACACAACACACACATATAAATAGAAGTGATACAGTGTAATCTGAGAGGATTACACTGTATCATCTCAGATCTTACTGATACAGTGCCCCTTGCCCCAGTGCCCCTTGCCTCCAATAAAATTTTGAAAAGATGGAATCCAAAAAGCGCCATCTCGCTACAAAATCGCCTTTGGAGCAGTTGAATGACAGCGACAGCGGCAGCGACACGGAGTTGCTCCCAGAACTGAGCGATAGCGAGTCGTGGGGAGATTTGTCGTTTGGATCTGACATGTGACAGCGATGACAGCGGTGATGATCCTGCACCTGACATCAGCGATGTGCGCACTTGGTGCCCTATTGAGTGCGATACGGACCAGGTAGCACCCCCAAGATTCCCCTTCACTGGATCACCTGGGATGAAGGTCGAAGTTGAGTGTGGCAACCCTCTGGCATACCTGGAATTATTTCTCACAGAGGAGGTAATTCAAAAAATTGTGACAGAGACAAATCGCTACCAAGAGCAGCAATCCGCTACGCTGCATGCCAGGTTTTCCCAAAGCAGAAGGTGGGAACCGATGACTAAAGAGGACATCTGGCTGTTTCTCGGACTCATTATTCTTCAGGGGGTGGTGGGGAAACCGTGCCAGAAATGGTACTGGACCACCAACAAGTTACTGGCCACTCCGTCTTTTGGTACTGTGATGTCGGAATACCGTTTTTCCCTCATCATGAAATATTTTCACTTCACTAACAATGAAGAGTTTGATGAGGCCACGCATCCTGCGCCCAAGCGAAAGGGATGTCAGCATGGATGAGAGTTTGATGGCCTATAAGGGATGCCTAAGCTGGATCCAGTATATTGCATCCAAAAGAGCGCGTGTCAGGGCTCTAGCCGCCCTGGGCACACTAACCTGAGGGTGCGCGGGCACCTGGGCAACCCTGGTCCCCCTGAGCGTCAGCGCACGCGTCGGCGCGCGCCGCGGGCGCGCGCACGCGCCCGCCGGACATGTGCGCGCGCTCCCGTGCGCGAATAGTGGGCGCGCGCGCCCCTGTGCATGTGCACGTGCGCGATCAGCGCCGCTTTGGCACCAGTGGCGCAATTTAAAGGGGACAGCTGCCTGCATGCGGCGCTGTCCGTCTCAGCTCCCACCTGTAACCCCAACCTGAACCTGTCTGCTGATCTTGTCTGTGACCCAGCCTGCCTGACTCTGCTGCTTTCTCCGTTCCTTGACCCCGGCTTGTTTGACCCTGCTTTGGACTGTGTTACTGTTGCTGAACCTCTGGCTTGTCTCCTGACCACCCCTCTGCCTGCCGTCCCTGCCTGACTACCTTGCCTGTTGTGACCCGGCTTGCCTGACCATTCCTGCTCCCAGTGTTCCTGCACAGGTCCTCTGCTGCTGCTGTCTGCTGTGGTCTACTGCTGCTGCTGTCTGCTACTGCTGCCGTCTGCTGCTGTTCCTGCTGCCGGTCTTCCTCCTGCACCCTGGTTGTCTGCCGAACCATCATCTGCAGCCCTACCATCCGGCCCAAGACCTGCATCCACCCAGCATCGGTCACCTGCATCCATACGGACACTCCTACCCGCTATGTTCACGGCTACGCTGTTCCCAATCCAGCAGGCCCTGAACCAGAGTTGTAAGAGAGGTCTCCAACCGTCAAGCCAGGCTCATCCCTACCAGGTACCTAACAGTACGGACAGCCCATATGACTGAGCCTGCGGAAGGAGCCTCTGCCATGCAGGAGTTCTGCTCCCACCTGGCAGCCCTTACACAGGCGGTGAAATCCCTGCAGGAGGGATATACCAAGCTGGAAGGTCAAGTGCAACAACTCGCCAGCCCCATGGCTGCTTCACCTCCTCCACCGCCAGTGCAACCTGCCCCTCAACCAACAGTGGTGATGCTCCCTCCAGAGCCTAGAGTGCCTGTCCCAGAAAGGTTCTCAGGCGACCGATCCAAGTTCCAGGACTTCCGGGATGCCTGCCAGCTATACTTTGCCCTGCAACCCCGGACCTTCTCCCTGGAGGCCACCAAGGTAGGATTTGTGGTGTCCCTACTACAAGGAGAACCCCAGTCCTGGGCCCACCGTCTTCTGGGAACCAACAGCATCATGACTCAGACTTTAGCCTCCTTCTTCCAGGCGATGGCACAGCTGTACGACGACCCTCAACGCACGGCTACAGCTGAATCCGCCCTATCCGCGCTCCAGCAAGGCCGCAGGACGGCCGAGGACTATATCACGGACTTCAGGCGCTGGAGCGCGGATACCCAATGGAATAATGCGGCTCTCAGACACCAGTTCCGCATGGGCCTCTCGGAGGGTTTGAAAGATGAACTGGCCCGTGTAGGAGTCCCAGAGGATCTTGAGGACCTCTTCACTCTGACGATTCAGCTGGACCGTCACCTTCGAGAACGCAGAGCTGAACGCTCTGCATTTCCTAATCGCCCAGCCTGGATGGTCGCAAGGGCTCCCGTTCCAGCCACCCGTTACCTACCTGCTCCCTCTGCATCCCCGATGGGACCTGCTTCGGATGGCTCCGAACCGATGCAGATCGGTCTCCTGCGCTCTCCTTTGACGCCCGAGGAATGGGCCCGACGCCGCCAGTTGAACCTGTGCCTGTACTGTGGGGGCTCCGGACATTTCGTGAACAATTGCCCTGTCAAGACACGTAAGTGTATCAGCAAAGAGGTACTCACCGAGGCCAAGATGCAGAGAGCGGTGGCTGTTGCGACTCGGCGCACACCACCCCTGGAGGTGATACAGGGAGTGGGTTGCACCAAGAGGCACAAGCCTCCAGCGGGACACCTGACTTGTATGAAGGTCTGGAAGATGGCTCATGCAGGATGGACCGGACCAGAAGGTAAGTAGCAGGCAGGTCTGTAAAACAGGTGAGGAAAGTCCAGAAACAGGCCGAGGGTCAAACACAGGTAATCAGTCCAGGAGCCAGCAAGGCTAAGTGCTGAAGGCAGAAGGTAATCCAGAAGCAGGCTGAGGGTCAAACACAGGTAATCAGTCCAGGAGCCAGCAAGGCTAAGTGCTGAAGGCAGAAGGTAATCCAGAAGCAGGCTGAGGGTCAAACACAGGTAATCAGTCCAGGAGCCAGCAAGGCTAAGTGCTGAAGGCAGAAGGTAATCCAGAAGCAGGCTGAGGGTCAAACACAGGTGAGAGTAGGAAGTCCGTAAAACAAGCCAGGGGGTCAGGTCAGGAGAGATTCAGCGTAGTCTTCAAACGATCCGGGTCACAACAGGAAATGGCAAACAGGAACAGGAAATGGTAAACAGGAACAGGAAGCAGAGGAACACAGGTGAGCTGAGACAAACCAGCAACTTGTCTGTCTGCCAAGGGTCCTTTTTTAGGCTGGTCAGGGGATTCACGTTATGCGTGCACTTGTGCGCATGCGTGCACGCCGCTGAGTAGGGCCGCGAATGTGTGTGCGCTGGAGTGCCGATCCATGGTGAATTTGTGTGCGCCTGCGCGCAGGGAGATGGTAAGATTGATCCAAGTTACTTTCCTGATAGTGCCCCCCCCTGAGGGGCGGCCTCTGGACGCCCAAGCTGGCCATCAACTCTGGATGTTCCCGGTGAAAAGCTCTAATCAATCTTGGAGCATGAAAGTTACCGGACGGTTCCCAGGAGTTGTCTTCCGATGGGTACCCTTTCCATTTTACCAGGTACTGAAGTTGTCTGCCCATCTTCCTGCAGCTAAGTATGGCTTCCACTTCGAATTCGTCCTCCCCATCGATTACAACTGGAGGCGGGGGAGGCTCCTCTCTCCCGGGAAATGGACTCGGGACTACTGGTTTTAAGAGAGATACGTGAAAAACCGGATGTATTCTGTACGATCTGGGCAAGTCTAGCTCGAAGGCCACAGGATTCACCATTCTCTTGATTGTGAATGGACCTATGAACCGAGGACCTAACTTACGTGAAGGGCAGGGTAATTTGAGGTGAGTAGAGGCTAGCCAAACCTTCTCGCCAATTCCAAAAGCTGGATTCTCCTTTCTTCCCTTGTCATAGTGCTTCCTGTAGTCGTCTTGAGCTCTTTGCATGGTTTCTTGAATTTTTTGAAAATTTGATTGGATAGAGACTATCCGATCCTGAACAGCAGGGACTGAAGTTTCAGGGATGGTGTTGGGGAGGAAGGAGGGATGGAATCCAAAATTTGACCAAAACGGTGTTTGGTGAGTAGCTGTGTGCACCGAATTGTTGTATGCAAACTCTGCATAAGACAGGAGGGAAGACCAGTCATCCTGGGAGCCGGAACAGAAACAGCGGAGATACTGTTCTAGGGATTGATTTGTCCTCTCTGTCTGACCGTTGCTCTGAGGGTGGTATGCGGATGAGAGACAGACCTTGATTTCCAGGGCTTTGCAGAGTTCTCTCCAGAATTTAGAGGTAAACTGAGCGCCCCTATCTGAGACGATACTGTTAGGTACTCCGTGGAGTCTGACTATTTCCTTAATAAAGGTGTTGGCAGTGTCCAAGGCAGATGGAGTACCAATCATGGGCACAAAGTGGGCCATTTTCGAGAGACGGTCAACCACGACCAGGATGGTGGTGAACCCTTCTGAGGGTGGCAGGTCAACAATAAAGTCCATGGAGACGTCTGCCCATGGCCGTTCAGGGATAGGTAAGGGTCTCAGTAATCCCCAAGGTTTGGCTTTAAATCCTTTGTTGCGTTGGCACGGAACACATGAGGAGACAAATTTCTGACAGTCTCGCCTCCAACCAGGCCACCAGAAGGAACGTGAAATTAATTCTGACGTCTTCCGTATTCCGAAGTGGCCAGCCAACTTGTGGTCATGAAAAGTCTTTAAAATTGCTGGTCTTACTTCCTGAGGAACAAAGATCTTATCCTGTGCCCAAAATAGATCATTGCGTCTCTCCAAGGAAGATACTACTGGATCGGTACAGTGGCTTGAGGCTGTTTTAATGGCAGCTGCCAGATCAGATTGTGTAAGAAGGAGGAAATTTTGAGGTGACAGAATGGTGCTGGGCTCGGTTAACTGGGAGGACTCAGGGAACATCCGGGAGAGTGCATCAGCTTTGCCATTTTTGGACCCGGGACGGTAAGAAATATGGAAGCTGAACCTAGAAAAAAAAAGTGCCCAACGGGCTTGTCGTGGTCTTAAGCGCTTGGCTGTTCTGAGGTATTCTAGGTTCTTGTGGTCCGTAAAAATTGTAATAGGATGGGTTGCGCCCTCTAAGAGATACCTCCATTCTTCTAAGGCGCACTTAATGGCCAATAGCTCTCGATCCCCGACATCATAGTTCTTTTCTGGAGGACTTAACTTTCGGGATGCAAAAGCTACTGGATGCAAAAGGGCTTTGGGGCCCCGTCTCTGAGAAAGGATGGCTCCAGTGGCGGTTTCAGAAGCGTCAACTTCTAACACAAATGGCAAAAGCGGGTCTGGATGCTGTAGAATGGGTGCTGAGGTGAACAAAGATTTCAGTTTAATGAAGGCTTCCTGAGCTTCTTGGGACCATTGGAAGCGACCATGTTGCCGGGTTAACTGCGTAATCGGAGAAACAATGGATGAGAAGCCGATGATGAATCTTCGATAGAAGTTAGCAAAGCCTATGAATCTTTGCACAGCTTTTTTATCCCCTGGAGCGGGCCATTCAAGAATTGCCTTGACCTTTTGGGGGTCCATGGCGATCCCCTCAGTGGAGATGACGAATCCAAGAAATTGGACAACAGTCTTCTCGAATTCGCATTTCTCTGCCTTAAGGTATAGTCTATGTTTCCTAAGAATGGTAAGGACCTTTCTTACATGGTCTCGGTGTAGTTCGATGGTGGCAGAGAAAATGAGAATGTCGTCCAAGTAGACGACTACAAAGTCATCAAGGTAGTCTCTAAAAATATCATTCACCAGGTGTTGAAAGGTGGCTGGGGCGTTGCACAGGCCGAAGGGCATCACTAAATACTCAAAGTGCCCAAACCTGGACCGGAAGGCTGTTTTCCATTCATCATTGGTACGAATCCGGACAAGGTTATAGGCACCTCGCAGGTCAAGTTTGGAAAAGATCTTGGCAGTCCGGAAGCGCTGAAATAGTTCTGGGATGAGCGGGAGCGGGTATCGGTTTTTGATGGTTATCTTATTGAGTTCTCTATAATCAATGCAGGGTCTGAGGGAGCCATCCTTTTTCCCAACAAAGAAAATACCCGCCCCGGCTGGAGATGAAGAGGGGCGAATGAAGCCTTTTTCCAGGTTTTCATCGATATAGGCTTTGAGAGCCTTTAGTTCAGTCTCGGATAGAGGGAATATGCGCCCGAAAGGAATTTCAGACCCTGGTAACAGTTCGATGGGGCAGTCGTAGGACTGGTGAGGTGGTAAACAATCTGCCTTTTTCTTATCAAAAACATCCTTAAACTCAAGGTATGCTGGAGGGATATGCTGAAGATTGTCGGATGCAGGAATGACTGCCATACAAGGAGCTGGAACTGGAGGGAAACAGTGTTGAGAGCAGTAGACAGACGTAAAGGAGACCTTCTTCTTGCCCCAGCTAACTTGAGGGTCATGGGCCTGCAACCAAGGAAGCCCTAAAATAATAGGGAACATGGGAGAAGAAATTAAATCAAAGCGTAGGAATTCCTGGTGGCCTGAGTCCGTGGTGGTGAGAATCGGTTGGGTCTCCTGTGTCACTGGTCCGGAGCGGGGTAAAGACCCATCAGCCAAGTGGACAAGAAGATTTTGTTTTTTGTCCTGGAGAGGGATGTGAAGATTTTGAGCCACAGAGATGTCCAGGAAACAACTGCATGCTCCAGAGTCAATTACGGCCGGTAGTTGAATCCTCTCTTCCGCCAGCTGCAGAGAAACAAAAAGAGTAACATAAGACTGGGCAAGACCTGTGGCTTGATAGTTCATAACAACTTGTAGAGGTGGCTTACAGGGTCTCACTGGGCAGTTGCGGAGGTAATGGCCAACCCCTCCGCAGTACAGACATAGGTTGGCCTGCCGTCTTCGTTGCCTCTCATCAGGGGAGAGACGAGGGCGAACAAGTCCTAGCTGCATGGGTTCCCCTTCCGAGACTGAGGGGCCGGAAGGGACAGTAATTGGAGGGTAAGGATTGGTTGACTTGGGGAGCATCCAGCTGGGCCGAGGGGTCTGAAGGCGCTCAGAGCGCCGCTCTCGCATGCGTCTGTCCAGCTTGGTGGCCAATTGAATCAGGTCCTCCAAAGAAGCGGGGGTCTCAACCCTAGCCAATTCATCCTTCAAAGTTTCAGAAAGGCCTTGTCGGTATTGGTACCTGAGGGCGACCTCATTCCAGCCGGTGTCAGCTGACCATTTGCGGAATTCGACGGTATAGTCCTCCACTGGTCTCTTTCCTTGTGTCAAGGCGTGCAGGGTGGCTTCAGCTGTAGCAGTACGTTGTGGATCATCGTATAACTGACCCATGGAGTTAAAGAAGGTTTCCACAGAGTTCAGGAGGGGACTTCTTTGTTCCATGAGGCTATGTGCCCATGCCTGGGGTTCGTCGGACAGTAGGGAGATGATGAATCCGACTTTAACTATTTTGGAAGAAAAAGTCCTTGGTTGCAGGGCCAGATATAAGGAGCAGGCATTTTTAAATGCCCTGAACTTTTTCCGGTCGCCCGAAAATCGCTCGGGTGTAGGTACTCTCGGTTCAGGAACCGCCATCATCATGGCGGGTGGTGAATGGGCCTGAGGTAAGGAGGCCCCGCTGGTAGGTGCTGGTGCTGTGTTAACTGGTGCGGGTGTTCCGGCTAGTTGCTGAAGACGGCTGTCAATTTGGGTGTACCCTTCCTGCAATTTCTGCACAGCTTCTGCGAGGGCTGTAACTTGCTGGCATAAAATCTCCAAGGGTGAACCCGCTCTGTTGGCCTCTGACATGGCTGGTTTGTACTATCAGCAAAGAGGTACTCACCGAGGCCAAGATGCAGAGAGCGGTGGCTGTTGCGACTCGGCGCACACCACCCCTGGAGGTGATACAGGGAGTGGGTTGCACCAAGAGGCACAAGCCTCCAGCGGGACACCTGACTTGTATGAAGGTCTGGAAGATGGCTCATGCAGGATGGACCGGACCAGAAGGTAAGTAGCAGGCAGGTCTGTAAAACAGGTGAGGAAAGTCCAGAAACAGGCCGAGGGTCAAACACAGGTAATCAGTCCAGGAGCCAGCAAGGCTAAGTGCTGAAGGCAGAAGGTAATCCAGAAGCAGGCTGAGGGTCAAACACAGGTAATCAGTCCAGGAGCCAGCAAGGCTAAGTGCTGAAGGCAGAAGGTAATCCAGAAGCAGGCTGAGGGTCAAACACAGGTAATCAGTCCAGGAGCCAGCAAGGCTAAGTGCTGAAGGCAGAAGGTAATCCAGAAGCAGGCTGAGGGTCAAACACAGGTGAGAGTAGGAAGTCCGTAAAACAAGCCAGGGGGTCAGGTCAGGAGAGATTCAGCGTAGTCTTCAAACGATCCGGGTCACAACAGGAAATGGCAAACAGGAACAGGAAATGGTAAACAGGAACAGGAAGCAGAGGAACACAGGTGAGCTGAGACAAACCAGCAACTTGTCTGTCTGCCAAGGGTCCTTTTATAGGCTGGTCAGGGGATTCACGTTATGCGTGCACTTGTGCGCATGCGTGCACGCCGCTGAGTAGGGCCGCGAATGTGTGTGCGCTGGAGTGCCGATCCATGGTGAATTTGTGTGCGCCTGCGCGCAGGGAGATGGTAAGATTGATCCAAGTTACTTTCCTGATAAAGTGCTTGTCATCCGTTTCTTCTCCCTCTGCATCCTGTCCAGCCAGTACTATTCACCTTACCCTTCCTCTGTCGTTGCAGTGCCAGGGAAGGACAATACTTACCAACGCCATCGTTGACTCCGGGGCGTGCAGTTGTTTTGTGGATGCCACCTTTGCCAACACCCACGCCCTGCCCCTCCAGAAGAAGATTCAAGGACTTTCTGTGTTCCTGGCCGATGGGTCCCGCATTAAGTCTGGCCAGGTTACCCAAGAGACTCTGCCTTTACCCGCTACTATTTTCCCTCAACACCAGGAGCTCCTAACCTTGGACGTCATCTCCTTACCCCTGTTCCCAGTCATCCTGGGCATGCCATGGCTTCAGGCCCATAACCCGCTGATTCACTGGCCCACTGGGGAGGTTGAGTTCCAGTCCCACTACTGCCAGGAACACTGCCTACCCACAAGCCCCAGGATACCTCCTACCTTGCTTTGTCTGGACTCTGACCAGGATCTGTGCCAGTCTGTACCCCAACCTTACCATAATTTTCTGGATGTGTTCAGCAAGCGGGGAGCAGACTCCCTTCCGCCCCACCGCTCCTATGACTGCCCCATCGAGCTCCTTCCTGGGGCCGAGATTCCGTTTGGTCGCATATTCCCTCTCTCTGAGAAAGAACAAGAAGCCTTGAAAATTTACATTTCGGAAAACTTGAAAAAAGGGTTCATCCGCCATTCTACTTCTACCGCTGGCGCAGGTATATTCTTTGTCACCAAGAATGATCAGACCTCGAGGCCCTGCGTGGACTACCGGGAGCTCAACAAATTACGGTCAAGAACCGGTACCCTCTGCCCTTGATACCCAAGCTCTTTCAAAAACTGAGGTCAGCAACAGTCTTCACCAAGTTGGACCTAAGGGGAGCATACAACCTGGTCCGCATTCGGGCCGGAGATGAGTGGAAGATAGTGTTCCGGACCCGCTTCGGCCACTACGAGTACCTGGTCATGCCCTTCGGGCTCTGTAATGCCCCGGTCACATTCCAGCACCTCATCAACGATGTGTTCAGGGACTTCTTGGACATCTTCGTAATTGTCTATCTGGACGATATCTTGATCTTCTCTCAATCCCTGGAACAGCATCGAGGACATGTGGGCAAGGTACTTCTTCGACTCCGACGGCACGGCCTGTATGCAAAGGCCGAGAAATGTAAATTTGAGCAGCAGGAAATCCAGTTCTTGGGACTTGAAATCTCCCCGGCAGGCATCAGAATGGACCCTCAAAAAGTGTCCGCCGTCCTTGACTGGCCAACACCTGTAGACAAGAAAGGCATCCAACGGTTTGTCGGATTCGCAAACTTCTACAGGAAGTTTATTAAGGGGTTCTCTGCCATCATCACTCCCATCACCCAGCTGACCAAACAGGGCACATGTTTCCACTGGGGCCCAGAGGCTCAAGGGGCCTTCGACCAACTTAAAAGACTGTTTACCTCCGCTCCCATCCTCAGTCACCCCAACCCTGCCCTCCCATACATCTTAGAGGTCGATGCATCAGAAGTAGCGGTTGGGGCAGTTGTGTCACAACGACAGGGCAATAAAGACGCCATGCACCCCGTGGGGTTTTTCTCCCAGAAACTTTCTCCAGCCGAGAGGAATTACGATGTCGGGGACCGTGAACTCTTGGCTATCAAGTCAGCATTAGAGGAGTGGAGGTACCTCTTGGAGGGAGCAAGTCACCCAGTGCTTATTTATACGGATCATAAGAACCTTGAGTACCTACGAACTGCCAAGCGGCTCAAACCCCGACAGGCCCGCTGGGCTCTGTTCTTCTCAAGGTTCTGCTTCCACATCACGTATCGTCCCGGTTCCAAGAATATTAAACCTGACGCTCTCTCTCGGATGTTCGACAACCCCAAGGACACCATTCTATCTACTGGCAACTTCTTATTATTACAACCAGATCTGCTGTCACAAATCCGGGAGGCATCCGCCAATTCCCAAGGACCCCCGGGGTCACCCTAACTTCCAGAGATGGGCTTCTCTGGAGGGGGAGTCAAGTCTTTGTCCCCGAAACAGTAAGAGTGAAGGTTCTGGCCCTACTACATGACCACCCGCTGGCAGGACACTTCGGAAGCCGCAAAACAGTGGAGCTGGTGCAACGCACCTTTTGGTGGCCAAAGCTGAAGGAATTCTGCAAGACTTATGTTAACTCCTGCCCTGTCTGCAACCGCAGCAAGACGTCAAGGAACCGAACATGGGGACTTTTGAAACCTCTCCCTGCACCTGATCGACCTTGGAGAATGATAACAATGGACTTTATAGTCGAGCTTCCATGCTCAGAGGGGTGCTCTGCCATCTTTGTGGTGGTGGACCGGTTGTCCAAAATGGCCCACTTTCTGCCTTTAAGGGGAACGCCATCTGCTACAGAGACAGCTCACCTTTTTATTAAGGAAATAGTCAGGCTGCACGGGGTCCCGGCCAATATAGTCTCGGATAGGGGGGTTCAGTTCACGTCCCGTTTTTGGAGAGCCCTTTGCGAGATCCTTAAGATTGAGCTGGCCCTTTCCTCCGCATACCACCCCCAAACTAATGGGCAGACTGAACGCACCAACCAGACTTTGGAGCAAGACATAAGGTGATTCACGTCCTTCGTGCAGGACGATTGGGTGTGCCTATTACCTTTAGCGGAATTCTCTTACAATAATGCCAGCCATTCTGCCATAGGGCAATCTCCGTTTTTTGCCAATTACGGTTTTCACCTGTCTTTTCTCCCCGACTTTCTCCCAGAATCTCCAGTCCCGGCAGTCCAGGATACAGCATCGTTCCTCAGCCGCAACAACCGGATACTTCAAGAAGCGATAGCCAAGGCTCAGGAGGACAGCAAGAAGTTCTTCGATCGGAAAAGAAGGGGAGAGTTGAACTTGCAAGTGGGCGACCAGGTATGGCTAGCTACAACTAACCTTAAACTTGCTTGTCCCTCTAAGAAGCTTGCTCCCAAGTTCCTAGGACCCTTCCCAGTGAAGAGGAGGATCAATGAGGTCTCCTACGAGCTGTCCCTGCCCGACTCTATGAGAGTCCACCCAGTCTTCCATGTCTCCCTTCTAAAACCCGCTGTGCCCGATCCCTTCCCAGATAGGGGTACAAACCCGCCCAGACCTGTCCTGGTCCAGGGCAATGAGGAATATGAAGTGGAGGCCATCCTTGATTGCAGGAGACGTAGGGGGGAGAGACAGTTCCTGATTAAGTGGAAGGGGTATGGTCCTGAGAGTAATTCATGGGAACCAGAATGTAATCTACACGCCAAGAGACTAATCCGCACCTTCCTTTCTTCCCACCCAGAAAGACGATGCCTAGTGGGCACCCGGAGGTTGCCCCTTGTGAGGGGGCAATGTCAGGGCTCTAGCCGCCCTGGGCACACTAACCTGAGGGTGCGTGGGCACCTGGGCAACCCTGGTCCCCCTGAGCGTCAGCGCGCGCGTCGGCGCGCGCCGCGGGCACGTGCACGCGCCCACCGGACATGTGCGCGCGCTCCCGTGCGCGAATAGCGGGCGCGCGCGCTCCCGTGCGCGAATAGCGGGCGCGCGCGCCCCCCGTGCGCGTGCACGTGCACGATCGGCGCCGCTTTGGCGCCAGTGGCCCTATTTAAAGGGGACAGCTGCCTGCATGCGGCGCTGTCCGTCTCTGATCCCACCTGTAACCCCAACCTGAACCTGTCTGCTGATCTTGTCTGTGACCCGGCCTGCCTGACTCTGCTGCCTTCTCTGTTCCTTGACCCCGGCTTGTTTGACCCTGCTTTGGACTGTGTTACTGTTGCTGAACCTCTGGCTTGTCTCCTGACCACCCCTCTGCCTGCCGTCCCTGCCTGACTACCTTGCCTGTTGTGACCCGGCTTGCCTGACCATTCCTGCTCCCAGTGTTCCTGCACAGGTCCTCTGCTGCTGCTGTCTGCTGTGGTCTACTGCTGCTGCTGTCTGCTACTGCTGCCGTCTGCTGCTGTTCCTGCTGCCGGTCTTCCTCCTGCACCCTGGTTGTCTGCCGAACCATCATCTGCAGCCCTACCATCCGGCCCAAGACCTGCATCCACCCAGCATCGGTCACCTGCATCCATACGGACACTCCTACCCGCTGTGTTCACGGCTGCGCTGTTCCCAATCCAGCAGGCCCTGAACCAGAGTTGTAAGAGAGATCTCCAACCGTCAAGCCAGGCGCATCCCTACCAGGTACCTAACAGTGAGGTTTGGCATCCAAACATACATGCTCTGCGAGTCATCCACTGGGTACATATGGAACTTGGTCATTTACACCGGTAAAGGTACGAAATTCAACCCAAGGTACAGCGGCTATGGGATGGCCACATCATCTGTCCTAACACTACTGGAGCCATTACTGAACCAGGGATATTGTGTCACCATGGACAATTTCTATACGTCGCCGGAGCTGTTTGAAGATTGATCCAAAACAAAAAACTGATGCTTATGGTACGGTTAGGCCTAACCGACGTGACATGCCATCTAGGTTTGCCAAAAAAAACCCGAAAAACCGGGGAAAGTGTTGCCTGGCAGAAGGGTAAGATGATGGCAATACGTTGGCGAGACAAGAAGGACGTGTGTCTCATGAGCACTGTGCACAGTACCTCCACTGCCACGATCCACACAAAAGGTGGGAAAGATGTGCTGAAGCCGCAAGTCGTGATCGACTATAATTGCACCATTTATCCGACTATGTGGAAACAGCAGAAAAAATACTACAAAAAGATTTTCAGGCATCTTCTGGAACAATGCCTTTGGAACGCCTACATCTTGTACCAAGCAGGGAGTGACAGGCCTCTTGTTCATTCGGATTTTATCTGGAAGGTGGCTGAGCAAATTTTCCTCAAACACCAGATGCCATCAGTAGATGCGAACAGAGCTGGACGACGTGCTGTTGGTGTTGCCAACCCAGAACGCCTAACAGGTCGTCACTTTATGGACTATATACCACCAACCGCAAAAAAGGCAGCACCTACCAGGATGTGCGTGGTTTGCTGTTCCAACAGAGATGACAAGGGAAAAAAAATCAGAAAAGAAAGCCGGTTCTATTGTCCGGATTGTGACGTCGGACTGTGTGCTGTACCCTGTTTTAAAATTTATCACACTCAGGATGTTTATTAAATTTTCTTTGTCTGACAAATTTCTTTAGTTTGTATTATATTATTGAATAAAACTATATTATTTAAAATTTTTAAATCATGATTTTGTGTTTTAAACATTATCACATCTGGGATATCTACTAGAGTCTTGTTTGGTCAGGTTTAAGTAAGTAATTACTAAGAATTGCAGGCCTATAATACATAGCATCAAATTTCCATGCAAAATAATTGTACCGCTTTCAGCACAAAATTCCAGACAGAATCATACCGCCAGGAAGGTTAAGCCCACTACTGCATCAAAGTACTCCATTATCAGTTACCTTGGTAATGAGACACCTTTTTATAGGCCATCAGTTTACACTGAACGTGCTGGTATTAATTTGCACTGACAAGAGACAGGATTGCTTTCTAATTACTGATAAATTTCAACTGGAGCCTTGACTTTCCATGCCTTGTAAGGCTAGGTTCACACTGCTGCAATGCGGGAACGCTGCGAATCTACTGCATCGCATGTCTTCCAGCGACAGTTCACACTGCCCTATGTGAACTGCTGGGAGTGTCAGTTAAAAGTTAATGACACCCCCAAATCAGTTTGCATATTGCAGTGTGATCTGCAAACTCGGACAGGAATCGGATCGCATGATGTGAACACCCATGCAATCCGATTCTGCTGCGGACCAAAAAAGGGTCCTGTACGAGTTTGGTCCGAATGCGATGCAAATTAAGCCATACTATCTGTATGGCTAAAATCGCATCGCACAGAGATCGCATGTGATTTGCACTGCAGTGAGGTGCAAATCACATCCGATCTCGGACATCGCAGCACTGTGAACCTAGCCAACACCTCCCTTTCTTCATGTGTTTAATACTTTCTCCCTGTGTCATTCCATTTTATTACACATAACTTAATTTTTGAATGTATTTGTTTTGGTTTCTTTGTATGTATGGATTGCATGGGTTGTCACCGACATGTGGTAAAAATTTCATGTCAATAGCACACTTAGAAATAAACCTAGAAAAATGGTGACATGTTTAATACTTATTTTACACGCTATATATACAGTATCTCACAAAAGTGAGTACACCTCTCACCCCTCACATTTTTGTAAATATTTTATTATATCTTTTCATGTGACAACACTGAAGAAATTACACTTTGCTACAATGTAAATTAGTGGGTGTACAGCTTGTATAACAGTGTAAATTTGCTGTCCCCTCAAAAAAAAATTCAACACACAGCCATTACTGTCTAAAACGCTGTCAACAAAAGTGAGTACACCCCTAAGTGAAAATGTCCAAATTGGGCCCATCTGAACCAAATACGTTTACCTTGGTCTCATCAGACCACAGGACATGGTTCCAGTAATCCATGTCCTTAGTCTGCTTGTCTTCAGCAAATGGGCTTTCTTGTGCATCATCTTTAGAAGAGGCTTCCTTCTGAGGCGACAGCCATGCAGTCCAATTTGATGCAGTGTGGGGCTTATGGTCTGGGACCCCCCATCCATTCAACTTCTGAAGCAATGATGGCAGCACTCATACATCTGTTTCCCAAAGACAACCTTTGGATATGACGCTGAGCATGTGCATACAACTTTTTTGGTCAACCATGGTAGGGCCTGGTTTGAGTGGAACCTGTCCTGTTAAACCGCTGTATGGTCTTGGCCACCGTGCTGCAGCTCAGTTTCAGGGTCTTGGTAATCTTCTTATAGCCTAGGCCATCTTTACATAGAGCAACAATTCTTTTTTTCAAATCCTCAGAGAGTACTTTGCATTGAGGTGCTATGTTGAACTTCCAGTGACCAGTATGAGAGAGAGAAAGCGATAAGACCAAATTTAAGACACCTGACCCCATTAAAACATGAGACCTTGTAACACTAATGAGTCACATGATACCGGGGAGGGAAAATGTCTAATTGAGCCCAATTTGGACATTTTCACTTAGGGGTGTACTCCCTTTTGTTGCCAGCGGTTTAGACATATAGCTATGTGTTGAGTTATTTTGAGGGGACAGCAAATTTACACTGTTATACAAGCTGTACACTCACTACTTTAGATTGCAGCAAAGTGTCATTTCTTCAGTGTTGTCACATGAAAAGATATAATAACATTTTTACAAAAATGTGAGGAGTGTACTCACTTTCGTGAGATACTGTATATACTGTTTTGGCCCGAGCATCAGTTCGGGCTGAACATTTGCCCATTCAGCCGTTCGCCGAACACCCCAATTTGCAGGGTATTTGCCGAGTGTTTCCCCCGACGAACATCCTGCAATGCACTGAGCGCTGCACAGCTTTGCCCAATCAGGGCACAGTGTGGTTGTTGAGGAGTGGGGCCGAGAAGCTGGCCGCAGCGTCCCTAACAACGAATGAGTCATCAGCTGCCAATGGGTTTCCCGGCTGACAGCTGAATAATAAAAAATTAAAGTGCCAGTAAAAAAATAAAGAAAAAAATGGCCTGCCCCCCTGTCCACACCAGGCCCTTCGGGTCTGGTATGGATTTGGAGGGGAACCCCATGCCAACAAAAAAAAAAAGGTGTGAGGTCCTCCCCCAAAATCCATACCAGACCCTTATCCGGGCATGCAGCACTGGCAGGCCAGGTAAGGGAGTTATGGGGTATATTGCAAATACTGTATATAATGATTGATTTCTACCAATTAAATTGTAGACTCAAATGTACCGTATATACTCGAGTATAGGCCGACCCGAATATAAGCTGAGGCACCTAATTTTACCACAAACAACTGGGAAAACTTATTGACTCAAGTATAAGCCCAGGGTGAGAAATGCGCAGCTACTGTAAGTGGAAAAGAGGGTCAACAGTGGCGGAACTACCGCCATAGCGACACACGCGTTCGCTATGGGGCCCGCAGCTTAGTAGGGCCCGCAGCCAGGTGCGGTCCTGTCCTAGTTGCCATTCAAATTTCTCTTTTTCGCTGCCCGCCGCTAGAGGTCCGCGGCCGGCGGAGATATTGTCTCCGCCGGCCGCCATTTTCCAGAAGACCAGAGTTAAAAGACGAGAGGGGAGCCTGCCGAGTGGCTATAATAGAGCTGTGGCTCCGCCCACACCCCGCCCCGGTCTGTCTGTCATCCAGGGCCCAGGGGCCCCAGTTGCCTGGGGGGCCCCAGCCCAGGGACCCCAGGCCCCTTCCAGGCTCAGAGCTCTGAGTGATGACGAGGAGCTGGCCCGCCTCCTTCATTGGCAAATGGTCGGGACTCGTGAGGGGGTGTGGCCAGGCAAGGGGTGACCCCGCCTGTCACTGGAGGGCAGAGCGGCCGGGCGGTCTCGCACGATCCTTCTGGGCAGAGCAACATGGAGGTAAAAAAAAAAAAAAAAAAGGCTCTAAAAATGCTGTTTTCTTTTTTTATGCAGCCACTGGACTAAGAGAAATTGGGTTGAAAACTGCTCTGCTTGATTTCTTACACTCAGGCCAAACAGATACCATCTTGAGCTTTGTCAACTTTATTACTTCTATCTTTAGACTTTTACATATAAGTAAAAAAGTTCTGTTAGCTGACAAAGATCAAGATGGTATCTGTTTTTTCCTGTAGCACTGTCCTCACTGTAAGTTTTCAACCCAATTTCTCCCAGTCCTCTGCCTGCTGTCGCCCAGTCCCCCTGCTGTCGCCCAGTCCCCCTGCTGTCGCCCAGCCCCCTGCTGTCGCCCAGTCCCCCTGCTGTCGCCCAGCCCCCTGCTGTCGCCCAGTCCCCCTGCTGTCGCCCAGTCCCCTGCTGTCGCCCAGCCCCCTGCTGTCGCCCAGTCCCCTCCTGTCGCCCAGTCCCCCTGCTGTCGCCCAGTCCCCCTGCTGTCGCCCAGTCCCCCTGCTGTCGCCCAGTCCCCTGCTGTCGCCCAGTCCCCCTGCTGTCGCCCAGTCCCCTGCTGTCGCCCAGTCCCCCTGCTGTCGCCCAGTCCCCCTGCTGTCGCCCAGTCCCCTCCTGTCGCCCAGTCCCCTCCTGTCGCCCAGTCCCCCTGCTGTCGCCCAGTCCCCCTGCTGTCGTCCAGTCCCCCTGCTGTCGCCCAGTCCCCTGCTGTCGCCCAGCCCCCTGCTGTCACCCAGTCCCCCTGCTGTCGCCCAGTCCCCCTGCTGTCGCCAAGTCCCCCTGCTGTCGCCCAGTCCCCTCCTGTCGCCCAGTCCCCCTGCTGTCGCCCAGTCCCCCTGCTGTCGCCCAGTCCCCCGCTGTCGCCCAGTCTCCCCGTTGTCGCCAAGTCCCCCAGTTGTCGCCCAGTCCCCCTCCTGTCGCCCAGTCCCCCTCCTGTCGCCCAGTCCCCCTCCTCTCACCCAGTCCCCCTGCTGTCGCCCAATCCCTCTGCTGTCACCCAGTCCCCCTCCTGTCGCCCAGTCCCCCTCCTGTCGCCCAGTCCCCCTCCTGTCGCCCAGTCCCCCTCCTGTCGCCCAGTCCCCCGCTGTCGCCCAGTCCCCCCGTTGTCGCCCAGTCCCCCGTTGTCGCCCAGTCCCCCTCTTGTCGCCCAGTCCCCCTCCTGTCGCCCAGTCCCCCTCCTCTCACCCAGTCCCCCTGCTGTCGCCCAATCCCTCTGCTGTCACCCAGTCCCCCTCCTGTCGCCCAGTCCCTCTGCTGTCACCCAATCCCTCTGCTGTCGCCCAATCCCCTGCTGTCACCCAGTCCCCCTGCTGTCACCCAGTCCCCCTGCTGTCACCCAGCCCTCTAAAAAAAAATATTAAAATGTTGACAACTATGCTCGCTGTGTATGGCAGGTCAATGAGGGGGCAACAAACATCCCAGGGGGTATAGACATGGCCTGTACTAGACTATTTTACGCCCTTTCTATACCGTATAGAAATCATATTTTAGAGGTACATGCGTTTTTTTTTTTGGGGGGGGGGGGGGCGCAAGTAGCTGGTCTTGCCTAGGGCGCAAAATAGTCTTGCGTGGGCCCCGGCCCCATCAGAGCCAAACAAAGAGTACTAGCAGTGGGACAAGGGAATAAGGCTGAGTGGGCACAGGCAGTCTAGCGCGCGGCAGCATCTTTGGTTTCTGCCTGCAAGCTGGGCTGTCACCACCTCTCCTGAGCCTCCCTGAGTGACTGAGCGAGCTAAGGCAGACGGTGGCGCAGAAGCTCAAGTTTCCCGATGGCGAGCAGGTCAGGCAAGAGAAGAAACTGTGCTGCCCCTCCCCCTTGAGCCGCCGCTGTCAGAAGAGGGCTCTATTTCTTGCCCATCCCCCTCCACCTGTCAGCAGTGGGGAGATCAGCGGTGTCTCTGGAGAGGAACCGGTGGCAAGTGACATACTAAATCTGGTGACGGGATGGGTGGCAAGTGGCACGCTGAATCTGGTGATGGGATGGGTGGCAAGTCACACACTGAATCTGGTGATGGGACGGTGGCAAGTGACACGCTGAATCTGGTGGCAGGGGACGGGTGGCAAGTGACACGCTGAATCTGGTGGCAGGGGACGGGTGGCAAGTGACACGCTGAATCTGGTGGCAGGGGACGGGTGGCAAGTGACACGCTGAATCTGGTGGCAGGGGACGTGTGGCAATAGACACGCTGAATTTGGTGACAGGTGACGATGGCAAGTGACACGCTGAATCTGGTGGCAGGGGACGGGTGTCAAGTGACACGCTGAATCAGGTGACGGGACGGTGGCAAGTGACATGCTGAATCTGGTGGCAGGGGACAGGTGGCAAGTGACACGCTGAACCTAGTGATGGGACGGTGGCAAGTGACACGCTGAACCTGGTGGCAGGGGATGGGTGGCAAGTGACACGCTGAATCTGGTGGCAGGGGACGGGTGGCAAGTGACACACTGAACCTGGTGCCAGTGGACGGGTGGCAAGTGACACGCTGAATCTGGTGGCAGGGGATATGTGGCAAGTGACACACTGAATCTGGTGACAGGTGACGGTGGCAAGTGACACGCTGAATCTGGTGGCAGGGGATGTGGCAAGTGACACACTGAATCTGGTGACAGGTGAGGTGGCAAGTGACACGCTGAATCTGGTGGCAGGGGATGGGTGGCAAGTGACCCACTGAATCTGGTGACAAGTGACAGTGGCAAGTGACATGCTGAATCTGGTGACAAGGGACCGGTGGCAAGTGACACGCTGAATCTGGTGCCAGGGGACAGTAGCAAGTGACACGCTGTAAAGTAGAAACACTGTACTTTCATTCTTGAGAGTAGGTGCGTAAATGGGGGCAAGCTTGTAGGGGCCCCATAGCATTACTTTGCCCAGGGGCCAATGATGCTATTAAGATGGCCCTGGGACAGTGACACCTGAGATGTAAGAAGGCACTTCGCTGGCTGGGGACAGTGACACCTGGGAAGTAAGGAAGCACTCCGCTGGGGACACCTGATGGCATTTGGTGGCAGGCGACGTGGCAAGTGACACACTCAGGGCTCCCACTGATTCTGATTCTGCATTATGGTGAGTTGAAGTATTTCATTTTATATTACAATGTAATAATAGAAATAATGCGCTTCAATCACCCTGACACCATAAAAACCATGGTGCCGGGATGATTGAATCGCTAACACCAGGTGTTTGGAATATCTTTATCTGCTGATTGCTAAACTTTCTGGAATACACATATTTCTATTGTGGTGTAGGATCTGGGCCTGCTGTCCCTTCATTCCTCTTTTTTCCTTCCTCTCTCTTTCTTTCTTTGTTTCTCCCTCCATCCCTCATTCATCTCAGACTCTAACCACACCCCTTTGAGTCACGCCCCTTTAATCCACACCCAATAGTACGATTAAACCAAGCCCATACCTTGCCGTGGGGCGCTTTGCGCGCCGCATTTTTCTTTCCCCACTAGGCCACACCTACAGACAAATGTCCACCCCCTAATTTTGATAATACTCCGCCCACCGACAAAAAAATTGTCCAGGTGAGGATGAGGAATGTAAGTTTACTGTTAAGCCTCCCGGCCCCTCGAGTCCGGCCGTGACCCGACACACGCAGCTGCATACAGCAGGAGGCAGGAGCACAGAGCAGAGTGGGCGGGGCAGAACGCTCGAGCGCGCCTGTGAAGGGACATTGTTTTCGGCACATGAGGAGGCTCTGAAGTCTAGACAAGAGGTAGGAAGGGAGTGGGAGACAGACTGTCATCTGCTTTGCACAGTTCATCTTTTTTTTTTTATTTTGTGGGGGGGTGGGGGATATGTTGTAGTGCTAGTTCAACTTGAATGCCAAATTTGGGGTTCCTAGCTCCAAGTGTCCCCGAGATAAGGGGCCCCAAAGCCCCTGGGGGGGGGGGGCAACCAAAAAAATGTGCTGAAAAACTCGGCTTATACTCGAGTATATACAGTACAACATTTTGCTATGGGGCCCTGTGATTTCTAGTTACGCCCCTAAATTTTATTGTAAACATAAATAACCATCGGTTATACCCTCTTTATGTTGGTCAGTGACGGGGCTAACACTTGTAACACAACCATTTTAATTAACCAATATATATATATGACTATATATATATCTACCACCAGGGGGCACTGCAGGATTTAACCGAACCAAGTAGGCCTCCATTTTAACCGCCCGGAGACAAAACCCTATCCCGCAGTGCACACAGAGTAATCATCGACTTCGATGTACTACACCGGAGGGGCCATCTCATGACGAGCCCCCCACACACTCACCAACTACATCACTGCCACCGTCACTGACCAACCTAAACACCGCCAACCCACTTTCTTCCAGACATCCATCTTGATTTCCTGAAATGATAACAAAAGCATTAAAACCTTCACAACAAAACTTAACTATTGGGAGGGTGGGTGGGAAAAACTGCCTCCTCCTGTGATTTCCATACAACGAGTGTTCCCGCTCGGCCACGCCCCCTTTTTATAATGCCGCTCCCCCTGCCTCCTATTTGCTGCCCCCTGCTAACCCCTCCCTGCTACATTCCTTTTTGGTGTGTCACTAGACACACAGTCATGTCCGGCCCTCCCTATCCTCATTGCACTCGTTCTGTCCGGCCCTCTCTTGACTCGTGT
Source organism: Lithobates sylvaticus (assembly GCA_028564925.1). Lineage (NCBI taxonomy): Eukaryota > Metazoa > Chordata > Amphibia > Anura > Ranidae > Lithobates > Lithobates sylvaticus. The sequence goes on from CM053028.1 coordinate 281,201,282, forward strand.
AGCCTAGTAAAGACCACCCCTTCTGTTGTGACCCCTTTATTCCAAAACCCCCTTTTTGCTACCCCTCTTAAATAATGGGCCACACCGTACTTCTTGTGGAGTAAATGGCCACAACAGCCTTTATTAAACTTAACTCCAAATATAAATAACCATATAAAACCGTATAAATAACCATATAAAATTAACCATAAATAACCATAAACATTTTATTGTAAACATAAATAACCATCGGTTATACCCTCTTATGTTGGTCAGTGACGGGGCTAACACTTGTAACACAACCATTTTAATTAACCAATATATATATATGACTATATATATATCTACCACCAGGGGGCACTGCAGGATTTAACCGAACCAAGTAGGCCTCCATTTTAACCGCCCGGAGACAAAACCCTATCCCGCAGTGCACACAGAGTAATCATCGACTTCGATGTACTACACCGGAGGGGCCATCTCATGACGAGCCCCCCACACACTCACCAACTACATCACTGCCACCGTCACTGACCAACCTAAACACCGCCACAGACTGAAAGGGTGACCCCTTACCCTTGAAGGCACCTCCACACCCGCAGGGCCGTATGTATCCCCTCCTGTAGACCCAACGACCACAGGTCGATCCCGACATCCGTCAAGTGAACCCCATCCCTCCTCAAATAGAGGCCCACATTTTTCTCAAGTTCCCTGTGGCGAACCACTAAACCCCCTTGCCATGCCAGGAACCTCCCCACTACCTTATTTACACGGATCCTCGCCTTGTTAAGGCGATATACTGATCTAGCCCTCCTCCAGGATGTTCTAGCGACCATATCTGACCATACCAACAGCGTGTCTGGATATGTCTCGTGCAGGTAGGTCAGATCCCTCTTTATGTCAGCAATAAGATCCCTTACTGTCCGCATTCCCAAATCGTTCCCGCCCGCATGTATGACCAGGACCGCCGGTGGCCTGTCCAACCACGCGAAACGTTCCATTTCGGGCACCACCCTCTCCCACAACATTCCCGGCCTGCCCAGCCAACGTATGGTGGCCTCTCTCCTAGACACCCCCAACTGCCTCCCACCTGGTCTGGCATCCCCTCTCCGTGCTCCCCAACACACATATGAGTGCCCCAGGATCCAGACGAGGCGCGGAAGCCCTCCATCTGAAATGACAAACATAGTGTAATTGACCAGCACTATAACTTAACTACTAAGGCCACCATACTAACCATTACAAACTATAACAACACAGTAAAACTCGCCCTTTATTTTTTTTTTTTTTTTTTTTTTTTTTTATATATCTATCCCCATTATTCCTGAATCAACAGTGGTCTAACGTAAGTCCGAAATCGCTTCGATTCCCACCTCCCCATTTTTTGCACATCCACCTCATCCAACCCACACCTGGCGGCTTCGGTGGCCGCCCCAATGCGGAAGGAGTGTGAGGCGTAGGCAGAACCTTCTAAACCCATACTATTTAAGCATTTCCGCAGAACCGCCCCAAATTGGAATCGCGACAGGTATGATCCATCACTGTGCACCAACAATGGGCCCCCAACCTCTGGTCTCACCCCCATGAACTCCCCTACTGCTTTTACTGGGCATACCGCGCAACCTTGTAACCTATGCAACGAAATCAGAACCCCCACACCTTTTTGATCAGTCTTGGACTTTTTTAAATTCACCAGCACCCTGTCACCCAAAACTTCCACGTCCCCCAACATTAAACCTCCCCCTTCCTTTTTTGATGGGCTAACCAACTCACCAATCCGAAATGCCCCGAAAAACGCCAAGGAAAAAGCCGCTGTAAATAATAGCCCCTCGTACCCATCTTTGCACACCCCACTCAACTGCTCCCTTAATGCCAACACATTGGCAAAAGTAATCGGCCGCCTCTCATCCCTTGTCCTGTTTGCTTTGCGATACCCTTTTACTGCCTGTTTCACCCAAAATTCTTTTGTCCAATCCACAATGCCTTGTAACTTGAACAAAAAGGCCAACCCTGCCAACCGTTTTTCAATGGCGGACACTGACCTGCCTTCCTCCATATTTCTGGACACGTAATACAGCACTAACAGTCTAAATTGTGACACATCCTGCCCCACTCCCGATTCCAGCAGCAACTCACCCCACTCCTTCCAGACCTTCTGGTATGCCAACCAAGACGACATACTCACCGACTTCTGGATCCATCCCGCTGCTACCCTAGTGCCAAATCCCAGATCCAGGCCGGGCAAGGAACGCCCTCCTGCTGAGCCTCCGGTGCCAGAGTCCTGAATCTGTCCCACTGGAACCGAGACAAAGAATCAGCCAGCGTGTTCTCTACCCCCGGGATGTGTACCGCATAAAGAAAAATATTCAATTGCATGCAGCGTAACACTAGCTGTCGCATCAGCCGGATGACAGGTTGTGAAGACGCCGACATACTATTGATTATTTGCACTACCCCCATATTATCACAGTTCAATCTAAGCTTTAAATTTTTACAGGCCTTGCCCCACAGCTCCAATGCTACCACCACCGGAAACAACTCCAATAGTGCTAAATTCTTTGTAAACCCCGCCTCCACCCAGGATCGTGGCCATGGTTCCGCACTCCAACACCCTTGGAAGTACGCTCCGTAACCTGTGGATCCCGCGGCGTCAGTTACTAGCTCAACATCGAAATTGCTAACTGGACCTGACATCCAAACCGACCTCCCATTAAACTCCTGCAAAAACCGATGCCACACCTCCAGATCATCCCTGTGCTCCCTCCGAAGCCTAATATAATGTGTGGGAGCTTTCACCCCCGCCGTGGCCGATGACAATCGTCTACAAAAAATTCTTCCCATAGGAATGATTCTGCATGCAAAATTCAACTTTCCCAACAGGGATTGTAACGTGCGCAACTGCACTTTTTTGCACCCATGAATCTCCCTAATTTCCTTTTGTAAGTCCCTCAACTTCTCTTCTGGTAACCTGCATTCCATAGCCATGGAATCGATCACTATCCCCAAAAAACTCAATTCTGTGCGCGGGCCCTCCGTCTTGTCAGGTGCTAACGGCACCCAAAAACTCTCCGCAATGTGCTGCAACGTGGACAACAGTATCGCACACACATTGGAAGCTGGAGGGCCCACTCAGAGGAAGTCATCCAAGTAATGGATGACGGAATCAATGCCTGTCACATCCCTAACTACCCATTCTAAAAACGAACTGAACGCCTCAAACATGGCGCACGATATGGAACACCCCATGGGCAAACAACGATCGACATAAAATTGGTCTTGCCAACAGCAACCCAGCAAATGAAAACTGTCTGGGTGCACTGGCAGCAGTCGAAATGCGGATTCCACATCAGACTTTGCCATCAGTGCCCCGCGGCCATATCGCCGTACCCATCGCACCGCAGCATCGAATGACGTGTACGATACCGTGCATGCCTCCGGGTCAATAAAATCATTCACCGATCCCCCTTTTGGGAAAGATAAATGATGTATTAAACGAAACTTGTTGGGTTCCTTTTTGGGAACCACCCCAAGTGGTGACACTACTAAGTCCGCCAACGGCTTAGCCACGAACGGCCCCGCCATCCTACCCAACGCAACCTCCTTGGCTAATTTCTCCGACACAACCTCTGGGTGCAACAATGCTGACCTCAGATTCTTTGCCACCGGAGGAATTTCCGTCAATGTGCACGGGATCCTGAAACCTTCCCTGAACCCCGCACTGAGCAAACCCGCCGCCGCCCTGTCAGGATACCTATTTAGGAAAGGCTGCATTCTTACCCACATCACCGGCGTCGTCCCTCTTGTTGCCAGGCTCTCCGGCGCGCTTTCCTTTTTTGAAGCATCGCGCCAACGAGTGTCCCCCTCCCCCGCAACCTGAACACTCGTGCTTAAACTTGCACGTGTTTCCAAATTTGCAGGCTCCCTCGTTGAACTGCCAACATATTCCAAATTTCTTTCCGGCTGAGGATCCCGAGGAGTGGCTACCCCCAGCCCCCCCGAGAAATGTCTGTGCCGGCGTCTTTGCCGAAGCCATCAATCTCATCCATAAGCTAATGTCCTTATGGTCCCATCGCAATGCTGGGCGAACCGCCCTGCGCTGCCTAAACTGCTCGTCATATCGCAGCCAAGCTGTCCCTCCATAGACCCTATGCGCCTCCCCTATAGCGTCCATATAGCAGAATAACGCCGAGCAGTGCTCGGGGTTCTTCTCCCCAATTACCCCGGCCAATATGGCGAACGCTTGCAGCCAGTTTGCAAACGTCCGTGGAATTAACCGATACCGCCTCTTCTCCTCATCAGCTTTTTTGGTGTCATCCGGTTTCACCCTGTCTAAATTGAATTTCTCCAATGGCAACAGGGAAAAAATCTCCACATACTCACCTTTCCAGATTTTTTCCCTCACTTCCTGTTTTAAATGGGCCCCCAGGGGGCCCTCGAAGCAAACGTATACCTCACATTTTGCTGCATCTGCCATCCGTACAATGTCGGCCCTTACCACTTGCTCATCCCCACTCTTCTCTGGCGTACTCACCTGCTCTCCTGCGCCCACCGAGGTCGATGCCTCTCCAGCTGTTGTGACCGAAGCCCCGCTTGGGGGGTTCGCTACCCCACCCGCCTTCTCAAAACGCCCCACCAGGGCCCTTAGGCCCTCCAGCAACTCCTGCACCTGACCCCCCGATGGAGACTCACTCCCAGCCCGCGGTTGGTCATGGCTTGCCACCAGCGGAGCCGGAGGCCCTAATTCCCTCCCCCCCCCTGGTACAATTCCCAACAAATTCTGTAAAGCAGTTGTAAAAGAGTTATTACTACTGGACTTACCGGGCCGTCTTGGCACCTCCACCGGGATTACCGGCCTGACATCAACCGACACTTGTGGGCAGCTGGGCACCTCATCTTCTTCGGACAGCTCGCCTTCGGACCTGCTGAACTCCTCCTGCTGAGAGAAAGACGCTGTTCCCCTTGGGGAGGGACTCCTGGACAACTCCCGGCTCCTTCCGATCACCACCCCCGGTGGTGCGGCGCCCCCCCCCCACCCCACCTCCCTGGCTCCCCACGTCCTGGGCGGACAGGCCGGACCCGGCACTGCTCCTGCCCACTGGCCTTCTTGCTTCACTTCCTGGTGGCGTCCGCCTACCCTCTGCTGTGTTGGCCCTTCCTGCGGCCCGTCGCGCTGTACTAGCAGACATATGCACCCTACTGTCCTCCCCCCTCAGAGCTGCTGAAGGTTCCGATGCCGCACTCCTCCGGGGTGTATTACCCCCCATCCTGGCTGTTCCTCCAGACTGAGCTGACCGCCCCCCCCTCAACTCGTGCAGAGCTGCTGGGGAGGACGCCGCTGTGGCAAGGGCCGATGTGCTTCCTGACTGCCCCCTCTTCCCGGCTCCCGTCCGCTGTGACCTCCTCTCCGCTGGTTGTCCCCCCGGTCTGTGCAGATCTGCGGGGGCTGGTGGGTCCTGTGAGGGCCCCCTTCTAGCTGCTGGGGATGGAACTCTGAGTAGGCCCGAAGCCCCGCCCCCCGCATGGCGCCCGCGGCGTGCGTTCCGCCTAGGCCCCATCGGGGTCTCTGTCTGGGCCCTCTTGGCAGGTGGTGTGGATAAATCCCCCCTAGGGCTCCTGGCTGGTCTGGATGGGCCTGCAACCCCCCCTGGAGAGTACCTCACAGGTGCCCTGGGCACCCGGCCGCTTGATCGGTCACCACCATCCGCCGAACGTCCCTCCGGTCTTCTGCTCTGTCCTCCATCCCTGGATGCTGCTCCAGCAAGTATAGCTGCCACCTGTGCCTGCAGCCATTCGGCCCCATTCGTCTCCGCCGCGGCCCTCAGTCGCTCCACGAGGTCGCTGTCGGCCATTTTAGCTGGTTGTAGAGGAGCAGTGAGAAAAACTGCCTCCTCCTGTGATTTCCATACAACGAGTGTTCCCGCTCGGCCACGCCCCCTTTTTATAATGCCGCTCCCCCTGCCTCCTATTTGCTGCCCCCTGCTAACCCCTCCCTGCTACATTCCTTTTTGGTGTGTCACTAGACACACAGTCATGTCCGGCCCTCCCTATCCTCATTGCACTCGTTCTGTCCGGCCCTCTCTTGACTGTCCTAATTGAGATCCTATATTGCTAATGCAAATGCCAATGGGGCACAGAGTACTACTGCATGGTACCCCTATGCAGTGACAATAACATATGACAATATACAATATATATGACACAATGGGGGTTATTTATGAAAGGCAAATCCAATTTGCACTACAAGTGCAAACTACAAGTGCAAAGGGCACTTTGCACTTGTAGTTTGCACTTGTAGTGCAAAGTGGATTTTCCTTTAGTAAATAACCCCCAATACACCATATTACTGGGATATATTAACCCCTGGGATTATTGTAAAGAGTATTTCCTCATTGTCTGAAATGATCACAACATCCAAATATGTATACATTTTGAATAGTAAAGACTAACTGATTGACAGTGAAGGCCACAGATGCAAAAAACAAGGCTGTTTTCGAGTGATATTGGTGAATAATTTTCAAGAAAATACTCGTCTGTTTTGGGTAGCACAAAAATTGCTAACTTTAATGTGAACCGCATTGGAATCCATGGGAGGTAAATCTTGAAAATCAGTTTTCTCCAGTTTCAAGGCTAATAGACAAGGGATTGTGAGACAATGGGGGGCTGGGCATATAAAAAGTGACATTTACAAAGAAAAAATACCATTTAAATTGGCGGACGGTAAATGGCATCTCCCTGACAGCTTGTTGTTTTTTTTTTTATGTGATAAAAAACAGCATGGGAATCCTGCAAATCAAACAATGGACATAGGAAGCTTGGAACCACCCTGTGGGACATGTGTCAATGAAAACAAATGAAAAAAATACTGTTGGATGGGAAGCAACTCTTTTATTAGAACTTAGAGGACAACATTAAAATATACAATTCCTTTAAATAATGTGCTTCAGGGATCCTTTAGTCCTGAATGTGAAGTGCTGCGTCTGTAGGATGTACACAAGCATAAGTGACATGAAAAACTGCATTTAAATTGCTAAAGGACATTTCCAGTTTTTAAACAAAGCAGTAGTGGAATTCATCTACTGTATACCAGATCGTTATGCTAGATGATAGTCTGGTAGGAATTTAACCATTTACCGCAAACTGCCCTCACTGTACGTTGGTACTTTGACGTAGAATACCAGGGTTATGGCAGCGGGCGGTCCTCTTTAAGATAAAAGTGGTCTCCACGGCAGATTCACTGCAAAATCACTTTTATCGGCGGTGGGAGAGGTGCCAGCCCTCCTCACGCCGCGTTCAGGTAGTCTCCACCATTAACCGGACCTGCCGGTAGCGGCAGAGACAATCCATTTCTTTCCCCTCAGAGGCTGTGAGTCGAGTGAGGGAATGATGGAATAAAAGACATTTTATTTTTATTTTTGTTTTTTATTGCATTTAAGTGTTAATGTGAGATCTGAGGTCTTTTTGACCCCAGATCTCACATTAAAGAGGTATTTTTTTCTATTACAAGGGATGTTTACATTCCTTGTAAAAGGAATAAAACTGATCCAATTTTTTTTTTTTTTAAGGGGCAGTTTAAAAAAAATAAAGAAATAAATAAGCTAAAAAAAAAAAAAAAATTAAAGCGCCCCATCCCGTCGTGCTTGCACGCAGAAGCGAACGCATACGTAAGTGTTCAAACCACACATGTGAGATATCACCACGATTGTTAGAGCGAGAGAAATAATTTTAGCAAAAGTCCCCCTCTGTAACTCAAAACTGGTAACCTGTAAAAAATAGTAAACGTCGTCTGTGGAGATTTTTAAGGGTCAAAGTTTATCGCCATTCAAAAGGCGGGAGCAATTTTGAAGCATGACATGTTGGGTATCAATTTACTCTGCGTAACGTTATCTTTCACAATATAAAAAAATTCTGCTAACTTTACTGTTTTTTTTTTTTTTTATTAAAAAAGTGTATTTTTTCCCCAAAAAATGCATTTGTAAGACAGCTGCGCAAATACAGTGTAAAATAAAGTATTGCAACGACTGCCATCTTATTTTCTAGGGTGTCTGTAAAAAAATATATATAATGTGTGAGGGTTCTAAATAATTTTTTAGCAACAAAAAATGATTTTAACTTGTAAACAACAAGTTTGAAAAATAGGCCTGGTCCTTAAGTGGTTATGGGGACCACATAAAAAAAAAAGTAAAAATGGTGTGGGGGTCCACCAATTTTTTTTACGAGGAACCCATGTCAAAAAAAAAAAATCATGGGCCCCCCCCAAAATCCCAGGACTCTTTTCTAAGCATGAAGCCTGGTTCACCAGGCAAAGGGGGGGGGGGGGGCAGTGAGCAACTTACATCCCAATCATGTCATATGACGTCATTGTCTTTGAGGCATCATTCAGACATCCCCACTCAAAGAATGGGCTCAAATTGCATTGCACTGAATTGCATGTGAATTGCACAGGGATGTGGTGCACTTCCTGTGTGATTCATAAGTGATTCATAGTGTGAACCTAGCCTTAAAGACTTTTTGTAAAAAAAAAAAGTGACTACTGGAGTGCAGCTGTCCAGTCTAATAACACTCACCCATATTCCTGTCCTTTAAACATGGTGATAGTAAGCTGACATCTATGCTGCACAGGTATCAGGTTGCTGTCACTGTGTTAAAATTACAATATGGGAGGCATTGCAATAAATGTTATTAAAGGGGGCACAGGCTATTCTAGCACAGGCACTTCTACAAGCTTGCTTTAATTTCAGTTGGGGTAAAACACTTTCTTGCCTTTTCTGCTCTCACCTTGATCACTACAAGAGCTTCACTGTATGCAGTTTAGCAGCTTGAGTGCAGTCTTCTCCCCGCATCAGAGACACTCCATCCCACATCCACACTTAAGCCCCATACACACGGTCGGATTATCCGAGGACAAGGTCCGTCGGACCATTTCCGTCGGACTTTGTCCGACACTGGTTTTGCATACACACGGTCAGACAAAGTTGTCGGAAAATCCGATCATTCTGAACGTGGTGACGTTTGTTGCCTACGACGGAACTACGTAGAGGCTAGTAGCCAATAGCTTTGGTCTTCTAATGTGATCTGAGCATGCGTGGCACTTTGTCCGGTCTGAATTCGCTACACACGATCGGAAAAAGTCAGATCAGACTTTGTTGTCAGAAAATTTGAGAGCAGGATTTCAAATCTTTTCCGACTAAAATTCCGACGGAAAAAGTCCGATGGCGCCCACACACGGTCGGATTTTCCGACAACATGGTCCGATAGGACATTTTCGGTCGGAAATTCCGACCGTGTGTACAGGGCATTAGACAGGAAGCCCATGGGATAAACATTTGAACAGCTCACTTTGTGTAACCATTAAATGAGGAGACAGCAGCACCACCCCTGCCTGCCTTCTCAGCCAATGGGTAGCTCCCTCATAAGTCCCTGCCCCCCGACATCCTTCGGAATCCCCCAAGTCCCAACCTGTTAGGTTATGGCAACTTTTATGTACAACGTTCCTGCTGGACCACCCTGCCTATCAGCAGTGTGCAGGAGACAGGCTGGTGTGTGGCAGTGCAGATCCTGCAGCTGAAAGACTACACTAGCCTTGCTGTGATGTTGATGGACACTCTGGGGAGGGTTGAGCCCCCCTGACCCCCTTATCTATGCCTTTGTGCATAGCTATTACCTGGTGGTCTGCTGGAGAAGCTGATAATCACTATAGTAGTCAGAGCTACTATAGTGGTAGCCAATGCCTTCTGGGTTCTAGTGTTTTCCCCTCTGCACACACATTGGGTCACATTGGATCACTTGTTTAGCACTGCCACCACATGTGCATTTATTACTATTATTGTTTTTTTTTTTTTGAAAGGTGAACCTACCCTTTAACAACATTGGTATGTAGTATGCAATATACAGTATCTCACAAAAGTGAGTACACCCCTCACATTTTTGTAAATATTTTATTATATCTATTCATGTGAAAACACTGGAGAAATTACACTTTGCTACAATGTAAAGTAGTGAGTGTACAGCTTGTATAACAGTGTAAATTTGCTGTCCCCTCAAAATAACTCAACATACAGCCATTAATGTCTAAACCGCTGGCAACAAAAGTGAGTTCACCCCTAAAGGAAAATGTCCAAATTGGGCCCAATTAGCCATTTTCCCCCCGGTGTCATGTGACTCATTAGTGTTACAAGGTCTCAGGTGTGAATGGGGAGCAGGTGTGTTAAATTATGGGTTATCACTCTCACTCTCTCATACTGGTCACTTGAAGTTCAACATGGCAACTCATGACAAAGAACTCTCTGAGGATCTGAAAAAAATTTTTTTTGCTCTACATAAAGATGGTCTAGGCTATAAGAAGATTGCCAAGACCCTGAAACTGAGCTGCAGCATGGTGGCCATAGAGACCATACAACAGTTTAACAGGACAGGTTCCACTCAGAACAGGCCTCATCCATGGTCGACCAAAGAAGTTGAGTGCACATGCCCAGGGTCATAGCCAGAGGTTGTTTTTGGGAAAAAGACGTATAAGTACTGCCAGCATTGCTGCAGAGGTTAAAGGGGTTGGGGGTCAGCCTATCAGTGCTCAAACCATACGCTGCAGACTGCATCAAATTGGTCTGCTGGTCTGCATGGCTGTCATCCCAGGAGGAATCCTCTTCTAAAGATGATACACAAGTAAGCCTGCAAACAGTTTGCTAAAGACAAGCATACTAAGCACATGGATTACTGGAACCATGTCCTCTGGTCTAATGAGACCAAGATAAACTTATTCGGTTCAGATGGTGTCAAGCGTGTGGTGGCAATCAGGTGAGGAGTACAAAGGCAAGTGTGTCTTGCCTACAGTCAAGCATGGTGGTGGGAGTGTCATGGTCTGGGGCTGCATGAGTGCTGCCGGCACTGGGGAGCTACAGTTCACTGAGGGAACCATGAATGCCAACATGTACTGTGACATATTGAAGCAGAGCAAGATCCCCTCCCTTCGGTAACTGGGCTGCAGGGCAGCATTCCAACATGATAACGACACCAAACACACCTCCAAAACGACCACTGCCTTGCTAAAGAAGCTGAGGGTAAAGTGATCAACTGGCCAAGCATGTCTCTAGGTCTAAACCCTATTGAGCATCTGTGGGGCATCCTCAAATGGAAGGTGGAGGAGCGCAAGGTCTCCAACATCCACCAGCTCCGTGATGTCGTCATGGAGGAGTGGAAGAGGACTCCAGTGGAAACCCGTTGAAGCTCTGGAGAACTCCATGACCAAGGGGGTTAAGGCAGTGCTGGAAAATATTGGTGGCCACACAAAATATTGACACTTTGGGCCCAATTTGGACACACTCACTTTTGTTGCCAGCGGTTTAGACATTAATGGCTGTGTGTTGAGATATTTTGAGGGGACAGCAAATGTACACTGTTATACATGCTGTACACTCAATACTTTACATTGTAGCAACGTGTCAATTCTTCAGTGTTGTCACATGAAAAGATATAATAAAATATTTACAAAAATGTGAGGGGTCTACTCACTTTTGCGAGATATTGTAACATTGAGTAGGAAGTGCTTTCTGGGGGTTATTTTTTTTGCCTTCCTCTGGATCAACTGTGGGTATAGAATTGGGTATATTGGATTGTATGGTATTTTTTATTTTTATTTATTATTTCTTTTTTTTTATGGTTGAACTGGATGGACTTGTGTCTTTTTTTCAGCCTAGCTAACTATGTAACTATGTAACACTGAGAAGCTGCGCTGACAGGGCGTCAAAAAAAGTCCTGCAAGCAGCTTCTTTACAGCGCTTTTGGAGCGGTGAATACACTGCTTCTAAAGCGCCCCTTCCCATTGAAATCAATGGGAAGCGCCTGCAAAACGCCTGAAAAGCATCTGAAAAGCACCTGCAAAGCGTTTTTGGCATCAGCGCTTTGTGGGCGCTTTTAACCCTTTATTTGGCCACTAGCAGGGGTTAAAAGTGCCCCACTAGCGCTCAAAAAACGCTGGTAAAGCGCCGCTAGTTTAAGCAGCGCTTTATGAGCGTTTTTAGGGCACTGGCACTGTGAAAGGGCTGTTAAAGCACTTGGGTTTTTACATTGGGATTGCAGATAAGGCTTCTTTTAAGCGCTTTACAGGCTCTTTTCGTTAACGCTAAAGCGCCTGAAAAAACGCCTGAAAAATGCCCCAGTGTGAAAGGGGTCTAAAGGTCACTTCTAGAGTTTCAAAAGCTTACTATTGTAAACCTATATACATTGTAGGGAAAGATCAGCAACATTTTCTTAAATTTGCCAAAATTCAAACTGTTTCATCAAGATATCAAGTATCAAGATATTCATGTCAGGATCATTATTGCAGGCAAAACAGTTATGGAGGTGATATGATTTTGTCTACCTGTAAGATTCAATGATGCTAAATGCTATTTAAATGGTGCTTAATAAGCTTAATTTACTTTCATTTGGTATAATATAAAAAGGTCATTGCCCTAAACTAATTAAATTTTTCTCACTTGTTGCTGTCAGTTAGGAAAAATATATGGACTTACATTGCAAATAGCAGCTTCTCTCATCAAATACATTCTTGTCAATGTCTAGAAGTTTCTGTTACTAGTTTTAAAATTTAGATACATAACTGGATCATTTTAGAGACATTATACATTTGTCCAAAAAGGGTTGTTCTTTATTTCTAAAATTTCAGTTCTCATATATTATATAAGGACCCTTCATGAGATTAATGATTTTAACCACTTCAATACAGTGCACTTTCACCCCCTTCCTGCCCAAGCCATTTTCAGCTTTCAGCACTGTCACACTTTGAATGACAATTGCGCGGTCATGCAACACTGTATACAAATTAAATTGTTATAATTTTTTCCCCACAAATAGAGATTTCTTTTGGTGACATTTGATCACCTCTGTGGTTTTATTTTTTTTTTGCGCAATAAACAAAAGAAAAGAAGAGTGACAAATTTGAAAAAAGCACATTATTTTTAACTTTTTGCTATAATAAATATCCAATTTTTTTTAAAACAACATTTTTCATCAGTTTAGGCTGATATGTATTCTTCTACACATTTTTGGTAAAAAAAAAATCGCAAAAAGAGTATATTTATTGGTTTGCGCAAACGTTATAGCGTCTATAAAATAGGGGATTGATTTATAGCATTTTTTATTATTATATTTTTTTTCACTAGTAATGGCAGCGATCTGCGATTTTTTATCATGACTGCGATATTGCGGCGGACATATCGGACACTTTTGACACATTTTTGGGACCATTCACATTTATATAGCAATCCGTGCTATAAATATGCATTGAGTACTGTATAAATGTGACTGGCAGGGAAGGGGTTAAAATTAGGGGGTGCTCGAGGGGTTAATTATGTTTCCTAGGGAGTGATTCTAACTGTAGGGGGAGGAGACTCACAAGGGGAGGAGACCGATCAGTGTTCCTCTGTACTGGGAACACACCATCGGTCTCCTTTCCTTTGACAGGACATGGATCTATGTGTTTACACACACTGATCCACTGTCCTGCTGTGTTACCCGGCAATCGCGGGTGCCTGGCTGACATCGGGACAGTGGGCCGGGAAGGGGAGGGCGATATATGCAACGAGAGCTGCACCGCCTGGCCGTCGTATGACAGTCGGTGGTCGGCAAGCAGTTAAAGAGTGAAACCGTGTTTTGAGGGTGACGCACTCTTTTCATTTGATAGACATTTAGGAATGATATGACAACTGGAAAGGGCAGAGGAGGGATCTGAGACATGCATAATTAGACCCATATCCAGCAGCGAATGTAGTTCGCTCAATACTGGGCAGGTAATGCTCGATATTATAAATTCTCTCTTATGTTCTTACTGGCTGTCTGTTACAATCTTTAGCTAAAGAACACAAATTAACCTTAAAATACATAAAATAGCTTCTTTCCATCCTGGAATAAGTATATATGGAAAAAAGTCATAAGTCCATATGGTAGATAGTTAGCTTGAGAGCCAAGAAAATAGCAACCATATTTTTCATAACAAGGTGTATTATTAGGCTGACCTAAACTTTAAATCATAAGGTTTGGCTGTCTAGCAAAGTTTAATGTGAAAAATCAACCAGTAAGCTTAAGATTTAAATCCCAATTTCGCACATGTAACAATGCAATAGCATCGGGATACAATAGCATCAGGATACAGTCCAAGGCCAGAAACTGTCACACAGCAAGGTACAGGAACATAGGGCCAAGGTGAGTTAACATGCAGGCAACACATTACAAAATCAGAAGACAGGAGGCCAAGTCCAAAATACAGGCTGAGGTCACAACAGGTAGACAAGAATCAAGAGACAGGTCAAAGACAAGCCAGATCATACATCGGAAGGCGCAGCAGGTTAATCTGCAGGTAAATCTGAAGGACAAGTCGAAGACCACCCAGTAATCTGTCCATGTCACACTCCAGTAGGGATGAGCCGAACACCCCCCCGGATCGGTTCGCACCAGAACCTGCGAACGGACCCAAAGTTTGCGCAAACATTAGAACCTATTAAATACAATGGACGCGAACGTTTGAAATCTAAAGTGCTAATTATAAAGGCTAATATGCATGTTATTGTCCTAAACAGGGTTTGGGGACCCGGGTCCTGCCCCAGGGGACATGTATCAATGCAAAAAGAAGTTTTAAAACGGCATTTTTTTCTGGAGCAGTCATTTTAATGATGCATAAAGGGGAAAAAAAGTGAAATATTCCTTTAAAGGGGGCGTGGCTAGCCGTGAGGAGAGATGGCTGCTTAATCCACTAGCTCTGTCGGACCGGGACCTTTTCTATGCCTGAACGGGGATTTTAAGCGATAATTTCGCCCCACCGAGTATGGGGACAGCCTCCCGCAGTTCATCGACATCTCGATCGAGATCTCCAAGAAGAAACAGGGTGCTGAACAGCCAGAGTATCCCTGAGGTAACCGGAGCTCATAGGCCCAATATGGAGTCATTTACCTCAGCCACCTCACAGCAGCAAGAAGGCATTCTTCTGACACCAGCATTACAGGCGCCTGCTATGATGGCACAAACTGTGAGTACTTCTCCTCATCTTACTCTACAAGATTTGAGAGCTGTAGCAACTGATATTAAAGACACTTTCACCACAGCCATTATTGAATTAAAACAAGAACTGCAGGCTATGGCAGGCAGGGTGCAAGAGGTAGAACAGAAAACTGCCATTCACAGCTCTGCTCTGAGGAAAATTGGCGCCTCAGTCAGCACACACGCCATGCAGCTGAGGGAAGTACAGAGACATGTGGAAGAACTCGACAACAGAGGAAGAAGGCATAACTTGAGGGTGAGAGGCCTGCCTGAAAGTGTAGATAATGTGCAGCTTCAACCCACAGTGTCAGCCATATTAAATCAGCTACTTAAAAGACCTAGCCATGAAGACATTGCAATGGAGCGGATTCACAGAGCTCTTAGACCCAAAGGGAGGGACACAGATCCCCCAAGAGATGTAATCTGCTATATAAATGACTATAAACTAAAAGAAGATGTGCTGAGGCAGGCGAGAGTAAAACGATCGTTGGTTTATGAAGGCCATTCCATTTCTATATACCAGGATCTTTCCTCCATAACCCTTAAGAATAGGAGAGATCTACGCCCGTTACTGGAGGTACTACAAGCTAAGAACATCCCCTATCGATGGAAATTTCCTTTTGCCCTCTCAGCTACTAACCACGGGCGTACAGCAATACTCAGGGCACCTGAAGAACTGGACTCCTTCTGCCACATCCTCGACATTCCCTTTACTCCAGTACCGAACTGGTATGCGGAATTTCAGATTTCTAGCCCACAGCCCCGGCCTCGTAGCATGGATATGATGGAAACGCAAACCTCTCACTTCCGAAGACGTCGATCACCTTCAACTGAGAGACTGCATACCAATCTTGCTCCATCATCACAATCTTCCAGTCCTCCGGAGGCTCCGCTGACCAGAAGAGTCCGCAGAGATCGTTAGAAGTATACTCCAACACCCTTCTACCCCCTTCTGTTTTACTGGATCAGTTTAGCTTAACTATGTCTGATGCACATATCATATGTTTTACCTTTCATTTCTTTTCAGGTATTCTATCATATAGTCTGCTGAATTATAATTGGAAGGGAAGATGTTGTTTTTTTTTGAGATAGTAAAACCCCCTTTTTGTAATTTAAAAATTCAGTTATATATGGGTTTTAGACCCTGCAGACGTTTTACTGAAATAGTTCTGTGATGATTTATCTCCATAGAAGAGTCTCTTTTATTTCTTTGGTCACAGTGCCATCTTGTGGTGAATTAAGTTATTACCTCAATAAGGTGAATGTCTTATATATATTCACACTATTACACAGTTTCTATTCGAGGGATCCTTTACAAAAGCCTTCAAACGTAAGAATTGCCTGCCTAATATTTAGCTAATATAAAGGTCACTGTTCTTAGGTTGATTGTTACCTATTCATTATAACATTTTTCAGAGGGTTTCCGTTCTTATATTACACCCTAGGTGTTTGCTCTCTGCGTCTGAATATCGAATGTAATATCCTAGATGCAGAACTCTATTCTTAACACCTTACTATCCTTCTAAGTGCACTATTATCAATGTTATTTTTGGTTATAAGTATTAAAGTACACTCATAGTTCCTGATGGATCATTGATCATTACTTAGTTTCCATTCAAGGCAATAACCCCAGTTCCAGATCTATTATATACCCCCCCCCGTACTTCTAACACATTAAATGTTATTTATATAAAGGTTCATGGTCCGACGTGATAATACAAATAGATTTTCACACATTTCTTCTTATACTGGTCACCTCTCACACAGTGGTTTCTTGACTGTTTACTGTATCACTTAACATTAGTCTGTCCAATACCACTGACTTTGACCGGCAGTCTGTCCCTTCCAAGTCAGTAGGTGAGCAGGATCTCACCTACCGCCGGTTCCCCTTACATCCTTTTACTACTCGGTTTCTTATATGTGCCTAAGTCATATTAACCCTTGATTTTCTCTCCCCGAGGCCGTTCCATAGGACTGAACATATCCATACAGTGTTCGTACTTTAGTTCTTTATTTTTTATTTTATTTCCCTGTATTTCATTTTACGATCTCTAGTGATTTACCCTTATTTCTCAGGTATAACTTACCCTTGTACGCGTTAAGTCTTCCACACAGCCAATCATGCCTACAACGCCACTGAAAATAGTTTCACTGAACACTAAGGGTTTGAATTTACCTGAAAAAAGATCTCAATTATTATTGACGATGAAACTAAAACGGGCTGATATCATTTTTGTACAGGAGACCCACTTCCGTGGGGATTCTATACCAAAATTATATAATATGAACTACCCTACTGTTTATCACGCAACGGATGCCACAACTAAAACAAAAGGTGTATCTATTCTTTTGGCTAAACATATCCCTTTACAAATCACTGACACATTGATAGACAAATGTGGTAGATATCTATTCTTGAAGGGTACCTTTAAAGGCAATAAAATGACATTAGCTAACATTTATGCTCCAAATTGTGGTCAGGTTTCCTTCTTCCGTAATATCATTAAATCTTTAACGGACTTCCAAGAAGGTACCCTGATTTTAGGAGGTGACTTCAATCTTCCAATGAATCCTTTGTTAGACACCTCAACCGGCACATCCTCTATGATGTATTCAGCCCTTAAAGCAATCAAATGCGAATTACAATCGTTGCTCTTGCACGATTCTTGGAGCACCATGTATCCAGACTGTAAAGACTATACTTTTTTCTCTATTCCTCACGGTAAATATTCCAGAATAGACTACTTTTTTTTGTCTCAACCTGACCTTCCCTTTCTAGAAAACACGTCCATTGACCCCATGTATCTGTCTGACCACCACCCGATCTCTATTTGTTTATCCTTTCCTGAGCACAAGACACGTTCACATACGTGGAAACTAGACCCATCACTACTTACAGACCTATCTATCTCTGCAGAAATAGAAGACTGCCTGAAACAATATTTCGCAACCAACCACGTCACCGAGACATCTCCGTCTATACACTGGGAGGCACATAAGTGTGTTGTCAGAGGTGTCTTTATTGCCGCAGCAGCTAAGAGGCGTAAACTCACACAAAAAAAATTCAACGGCTTAACCCGTGACATCCTCCAACTAGAAAAAACACATAAAAGAACGTTGGCTCTCAACACTTTATCTTCCCTGATAACTCTAAGAAAGCAACTGCTTGGCTTATTAGGTAAACAAACTAGGCGTAAATTCATGCTACGTCAAAAATCCTTTTATGAATATGGCAACAAAGCGGGAAAACTGCTAGCCAGAGCCCTACAATCTAAGAAAAAGGCTAACACAATTCACTCTATCATAGATGCTAAGGGTCACAAAATATCATCCACACCAGACATTGCTGCGAATTTTGTCCAATATTATTCAAAACTTTACAATCTCACTTCCCCTAAACCTAAAGACGATGAGGACTTGTCGATGTACATGGACCATATCCTCGCATGGTACCGGTACATCAACGACATCCTCATCGTCTGGGACGGCACCAGCTCACTACTAGAGCAATGCCTCCTCAGAATGAATAAAAACACCTTCAATTTGAGTTTTACTATGTCATTTAACACTGAATGCGTCCCGTTTTTGGATGTGGAGATCTATAAGGATGAGGTCGGACAGCTTCTGACTCGTCTTTATAGAAAACCGACTGCGGGCAATACCATCCTGCACGCCACGAGCTTCCATCCAAAACCACTGCTAAATTCAATACCTTATGGGCAATACTTACGAATCCGAAGGAACTGCACAGACGATAAAATCTTTCAAATAGAGGCAAATAAACTACGCATTAGATTACTACAAACAGGGTACTCTCATGCATCCCTAAAAAGATCTTATCAGCAGGCGTGTCTCCGTAATAGGGATCAACTTCTCTACACTAAAAAATCGAGAGAAGAAACCAACCCTTTGAGAATTATCTCAAGATATAATAACCAGCAAAAGCAACTAAAAGCAATAGTAGAAAAATATTGGCATCTACTAACCTATGACCCCCTATTAGGACAATTTGTCCCCGATAAACCCTTATTCACCTTTAGAAGGGCAACGTCTATTAAGGACCATGTCACGAATACCGAGTTCAAAAGTGCCAATCCGCATTGCAAGTACAAAGGAACTTTTATGTGTGGCTCTTGCCACTATTGCAAATACATGGCTATAGAGAAGAACCCCACTTTACCCAATGGGGAGATTTTTCGACCACAGCATTTTGCGAATTGTAAGACCCTAGGGGTCATTTACCTTTTGATGTGTGAATGTTCTTGCTTTTACATTGGCAAAACGAAGCTTGAGTTTTGGAAACGTGCATATAGGCATGTGCACAGTATGATGACGTGCGACCCGGATCTTCCCCTGGGCCGACACGTCAGTACTGTGCACATGGGCAGATTTCCAAAAATCAAGTTTCTGATCCTTGATCGGATCCATCCAAATCCGAGGGGGGGGGGACTGGAACAAGTCCCTCCTTCAACTCGAGTCAAAATGGATTTACAAGCTCCGAGCCACCCAAGCACCAGGACTCAACGACACTATCTGGTTTAAACCTTTCTTGGAGGGATTTGCTTCTGGGGGAATGGAAAAGTAAACGACATTACAACTTAATTTCTATTTACAAGTATATTTAATTTCTGCAATTATCCTTGCTATCTATATATATATGTTATAGACACAATCAGGGATCAAAACTATCACATTAGACTCAAGTGACCCATGATACTACATATATACTTAGCGGACATATGCACATAAATAAATTCCCATAACTTGTTGATATCCATCCCATAATACTGCAAACCTGCTCTATTGGTCTCTGTATGATCTATGACAGAGATACGTATATATAGAACAGGGCAATTATATGATGTAAATATATGATGTGATAAGTGACAATGACACAAAGTCTGTGAAATATTGTAGTGTTTGATACATCTGACAGGTAAGCATCGGCATACACCAGATGGTACGTTTATTCTCCGTTTTCCCTTTTCTGTCCTTACACATAGGGTTATGGCATCCCCTTAGTCTCTAAATTGGGGGGGACCCCACATATACAACATAAATCTATCATTTTAACATCACTGGTCCCTATGTGTCACTGTTACATTGATACATGAGGACCATTTTCCCCTTTGGCTATTTATAATCAACATAGCCTTGTAACTTTCCCCATACTAAGAATTAGCCATCCCTCGAGCCGGCGCCGGGACTGCTGGGACTGCCCGGCACGTAAGCCGCCCGCCCATCTGGGCGGTGCGGCGTCTGGAGGGGAGGCTGTCCTGTACGTCCTCCCTCCCCTCTCGGCTTCTAGGTATCGGATGCGCTTAGCCCACGGGATGAGCGTATTCACCACCATCCTCTCCCCACTGGGCATGCGCATTCCGATTTTGAAGCCGTACGTGCCGGCGGGAGGAGTGGGCGGGGCCCCGTTCTATAGTGCAGCCATCATTGGCTGCACCTGGACGGGACCGCGCGCACACCACTCGGGGGGCCGACCCCTCTCAGAACCTCCTACCTCCCCTCGGCCAGCTGAGTTTGATCACAGCTGATTGCAGGGGATTCATACGTATAAATACACACTGCTCGTCTCACTAAACCTCTGACAGCACCAACAGAGGAACGAGCAGACCTATCTCCCCCACTCAATACAAAAGGTACGTGCTTACCAGGATTATTACTACATAATCACTGCTGTGCACTTATACTTTGTTACTCTATATATTCCAGCATCTGTTCTTTAACTTGGAGGATGTTCTTTATATTTAAAATTGTTTTTTTATCAGTTATAGATTAAACATTAAAATCTATAACCTTTTGGCATACTATCTAGACTCATTAGCTATCAATTGGAATTAATAGGGATATGCACTTTTCACTCTAAGAACCCCATTTAATTGTCCGTTACAGGCACTTTTGCAACAACGGACAAAGAAAGAAACATATTTTCTTTTTTGCTCTAATAATTAAGTTCTCTCCTCTACTTAAGAACCTTTGGGCTAATCCTCATGGTAACTAACATTAACAGCAACAGTATAACAGCGTCATAGTCTCTATTACTTGTTCCATTAAGCTAGAACCAAAACTCCACTCACTATGTAAAAAACAATAAAAGATTTAAATATATATTTTTGGGAATTTTCTTTTTCTCCTTGTAGATGACAATATTTCATCTGTAGGGGGCAATCGTGCTTGAATTCCACATCCAAGCTACTTATTACACCACCAAGTCGTGAGTTTATCTTTTACTTATAACATTTATATAGTAAATAAAAAATCAAAAAGATCAACATCCACATTTATTGTCCAGCATGCTTTTTAAACAAATTGTTAAATATATAGTCCACAATATATAAAAAACTATTTTCTCCTTTCAGAGATTTCTGAGACCATTTGTTGACCCCAGCAGCCTCACAGTCCCTGGCGCTCGATCCTCCTCGGCCTTATTAAATCCTCAATACGAGCTTTAGGGGATTCTCTGGTCTCTTACTGTCTTGGGGCCTAAGTTTCACCCGCACTATACTCCGCTTGTGAGTAAAACTCTTGGATGCCAAAACAAGAAAAGGTATTTCGGCTCTAGACCAACCACCTCTTGTCGTGCCGGTGCTATATCCTATATGCTGTTTTTAACAAGTTGGAACAATTATATTCAGAAATAAACTATAGACTCGACACCACGACCACTGAAGAAGGAGAAAATCTTCTCACTCCGAAACGCGTCTGGTCCAATGTCACTCAGTATATTTCAAACATTGTTTTGATGCATTTTATATTCTATGCTAACATGTCATGTATGTTCCACCTTTTAGTGTAACTCCCCTACTACATATATTACATAAATAAATATTTTGTTACCTTTATTATACTTTATGTCTCTTTTTGGGAAAGTGTGGTAGTGCCAATTAAAAATCCAAAAATCTAGGTGAAAACCCTTTTTTGCTCTTCAAAATATCGGATGTGGCACACACCCTCTAATTCTCCCATACCCTGATAAGCCAGTTGACCTAACCCAATTTTTCTGTTCCCCTAAACCTCCAGCACATGACCTAGACAGACACACTCTGATGAAGGAGTTTCTCCGTAAATATAGCCCATCACCCATCACAACCGAAATATATCAAACTTTAGACAAACCCTTTACTATAGAGGAAACAGGGGCAGCATTGAAAATGTTGAAAACAGGCAAAAGCCCAGGCTCAGACGGCCTCACGGTAGGGTATTACAAATCTTATGCCCATATTTTGACTCCCTACTTTACTTCTACATTTGATTCTTATGCAATTCCTACTTTGCCCCCACGTGATTTATTGACTGCTCACATCACGGTTATCCCCAAACCAGGAAAGGATCCACTTTTAATTACTAATTATAGACCCATTTCATTATTAAATGTTGACCTTAAGTGGTATGCAAAAATTTTGGCCATTAGACTTCAACCTCTTCTCCCTGACCTAATTCATTTGGATCAAGTGGGATTTGTTCCAGGCAGGGGGGCGAGGGATAATACCCTCAAGGCCTTAAATATTCACCATTGGCTAACTACATCCAAAATGAAAGGTTTTTTTTTATCGTTGGACGCGGAGAAGGCATTTGACAGAGTGGCCTGGGACTTTATGATAGCAACCTTACAATCCATTGGTCTACCTGAACGTATGCTTAACTATATCCTCATGTTATACTCTAAACCAACTGCACAGGTCCGAATTAACGGCCACCTGTCCAATGCCTTCTCCGTGTCCAATGGTACCCGTCAGGGCTGCCCACTATCCCCGTTGATTTTTATCCTGACGTTGGAGCCCTTATTAAGAAACATTAGAGAAAACCCGGACATAAAAGGGATTAAAATAATAGATCGCACCTATAAAACTGAAGCTTTTGCTGACGATATTTTGCTATTTTTATCTGAACCGCTTATTACGCTCCCAAATCTTCATAAGACCCTTGAACACTTTCAGTTCTTATCAAATCTTAAGATAAATTTTGCGAAGTCTACAGCCTTGAATATTACCCTACCCACATCACAACGCACACAATGTCAACAAAACTTCCCGTTTAAATGGGATGATAGCTCCCTTACTTACTTAGGCATCAAAATACCTACCTCGTTATCAAATTTATACTCTGCTAATTACCAACCAATATTACGATCTATTACTGAGGATTTAAAAAAATGGGCTGTAGGGCTCTTTTCCTGGTTTGGTAGAACGGCCATCATTAAAATTAACATTCTGCCGAGGTTATTATACATTTTACAAACAGTCCCCATACACATTCCTCCAATTTTCTTTACAACATATCGTAAAATATGCACAAAATTTATTTGGGGTACGACTCGCCCCAGAATAAACTTTGTCAGACTCACTTCCCCAAAATTGAGAGGAGGTTTAGGTGTACCAGACATACGCAAATACCAGATAGCCAGTCACTTAAATAGAATTGTAGATTGGAATGTTCACTATTCTACCAAAGATTGGGTCCATCTGGAACATTCTTTCTCCCCGATTCCGTTAGCCCAGGCCCCTTGGATACTTATTAATAAAGTCTCGAAGCTATTTATGGCCCACCCATTGATTCTCCCAACGTTACGAGCCCACACACATGCTTGTGATAAATACAAAATATCTTCAGTTAACGGCCCTTTAACTCCGCTCAGACTAAACCCTACGTTTCCTCCAGGTATGACAACTTCCTTTCTAAGAGATGTATGGCCACAGGAAAATGTTAGAGCTATGCAATTTTACAAACAGGACAAACAATTATCATTCTCTGAGATATCTTCCACACTTCACCATAAGAGGATGTCATACTGGATATTTTTACATATCAAACGTTTCTTGGACGCACAAGATCACCATACAACTTGGTCTCGCCCTACAACCCCTTTCGAAGACTTGTGTCTGCAAAAGGAACCCCAACGCCACCTTATCTCCTCTTCCTATACATTATTGTTTCCACAGCAACCATACACTGATCATTGGAGTATCGCTAAATGGCACAAAGATCTTTCAATACATATTCCTGATAACCACTGGGACTCCATATACACAATCACCCATAAAGGTTCCCTGAATGTTTGTGTACAGGAAAACGCCTTTAAAATTCTCTCAAGATGGTATAATACACCTTCTAAGCTACACCAATTCTACCCGTCCCTTTCACCCATGTGCTGGAGATGTGGTACAGATCTAGGGACATTGTTGCATATTTGGTGGTCCTGCACCAAATTACAACCCTTCTGGAAAAAGGTGCATAGACTCATCCAAGATATCACATCTTATAAACTGGAATACTCCCCAGCTCAATTTATGTTACACTATCCAGCTCACTCCATGCGCACATATTTCCGTTCCTTGCCCATGCACATGATCATGGCGGCAAATATGTGTATCCCCCGAAACTGGCGCTCTACTCTTCCACCAACGGTCAAAGATTGGTTTATTCGTATTCAAAAAACAGCTGAAATGGAAGAGATCATACATCAAGCCAAAGAAACGCAATTTAAATTCAACCAAACTTGGTCTTGCTGGCTACAATTCACCACTACCCAAGAATTTCAAGCTTTACAGGATGATACTCTTCTATCCCACAGCTCCCTTCCCGATACTTAATGTGTAGCTGGTCTACACATTTCCCTCCTGATCCTTTGGCTCGGCCTTACATGTTACCTGTCCTCCCCTCCCTTATCTTCCCTCACCTTAGGTTCCCCTTTCCTATTATTAACATTTAGGATAGGATATATCTATTAGGTTAACTTGTCTTATGTATTGGGTCATTCTATGACTTGCGATACAAGCAATTGTTTAAATGCCAAGTGTGTCCATACCAGTCTCCATTATCTCTTACCTTTTCAGCCTTTTCCATTCTCTCTCTTATGTTAGGACTTCATATCAATTCACATCCATACCTTAAAGCTCCATCTCTGTCATAAGTTTAATCCCATTTTAGGTGTCTAGATATAGAATTCCTTACCATAATAGCAGTTTTGTACTCTTGAGCTTTAGAGATAATAATATTTGTCTACATTTTATCATTTATAGACACAGATCTATTTTGTTCTTTTTGGTGAGCATCCCATACATCACCAGATGTTACAAGTAGTGTTTTATGTCCATGCTTTATTATTTTACGTTATGATGTGTTTCCTTTCTGTACACACTAATATCAGAAATGTATGTACAGCCATGTATATGCCTGAGTTCATTACGTTCTGTAACACATAAGTTCCATATATTGATTCTGATTGGATGTTACTCCATGTTTGTAATATCTGTATACTTGTTTTATGCTCAATAAAAACTTTTGAAAAGAAATATTCCTTTAAATATCGTACCTGGGGGGTGTCTAAAGTATGCCTGTGAAGTGGCATGTGTTTCCCATGTTTAGAACTGTCCCTGCACAAAATGACATTTGTAAAGGAAAAAAAGCCATTTAAAACTGCTTGCGGCTTTAATGTAATGTCTTGTACTAGCAATATGGATGAAAATCTTTGAGAAAATGGCATGGCTACCCCATCACCCCCCTCTACCCCAGCCCATTACCAGCCCCTTTGGGTCTGGATATTAAGGGGAATCCTGCACCCAAAATAAAACCCTATACCTAAAACCCTACATACTCTGAACAGCAGTATACAGGCAGGGCAAACAAGACAGGGACTGTAGGTTTGTTCTTAGTAGAATCTGTTTGTAATTTAAGTGTAGCTGCAGCCAAAAAATCTATTTTTAAGCTTTTTGGAGAACATAGGGAAGGGTTATCACCCCTGTAACATTTGTTTTGCTGTCTGTGCACCTGTTCAGAACATTTCACCTCACTTTCCGTCCCAATGACAAATGTTTTTGGAAAAGTGGGGTTTTTATTGAAACAATGATTGGTGATAAAGCATCAGTAGAGAGAAGACACCTTTTCCCATATTAACACTTACAGGATAGAATTTCCCTTCCTTGGGGTAGATTTCCTCTCACTTCCTGTTGTCTCCTTCCGTTTGCAAGTAGGAGTCGTTTGTAAGTTGGATGTTTGAAAGTAGGGGCCTGCCGTAAATACTCTGCAGAAATTTGCCCCTTAGATGTTGGTGTTGCCACAACACTGTAAGCCCTCACAGTTACTCTTGGTGGGCGCTGGAACGCCCTGCTGTCAACTATTATATCAGGAATTGTAATTACATGCCATTGTTGAACAGTGGTAGGAAAAATTGGGCCTTTGGTGGTGGTGCTGGTGCTATAACACTGTAAGCCCTCACAGTTACTCTTGGTGGGCGCATGAATGGGCCCTGCTGTGAAGTATTAGATCAAGAATTGTAATTGCATGCCCTTGTTGAAGATGGGCTGAAAAATTGGGCCTTTGGTGGTGGTGGCGGTGGTGGTGTTGCCACAACACTGTAAGCCCTCACAGTTACTCTTGGTGGGTGCAAGAATGGGCTCTGCCATGAATTATTAGATCAAGAATTGTAATTGCATGCCCCTGTTGAACAGGGGCTGAAAAATTGGGCCTTAGGCACTGGTGCTGGTGCCACAACACTGCAACCCCTCACAGATACTGTACTTGGAGCACAGCAATGAGACCTGTTGCAAATTATTGCTTCAAAAATTGTAATTACACGCCCCTGTTAAACAAGGGCTGAAAAATTGGGCCTTAGGCACTGGTTCTGGTGCCACAACACTGCAACCCCTCACAGATACTGTACTTGGAGCACAGCAATGAGCCCTGTTGCAAAGTATTGCATCAAAAATTGTAATTACACGCTGACAAATTGGGCCTTAGGCACTGGTGCTGGAGCCACGACACTGCAACCTCTCCCAGATACTATAGTTGAAGTGCAGGAATGAGCCCTGCTGCAAAGCATTGCATAAAAAATTGTAATTACATGCCCCTGTTAAACAGAGGCTGAAAAATTGGGCCTTAGGCACTGGTGCTGGTGCCACGACACTGCAACCTCTCCCAGATAGTCTAGTTGGAGTGCAGGAATGAGCCTTGCTGCAAAGCATTGCATAAAAAAAATTGTAAAAACATGCCCCTGTTAAACAGAGGCTGAAAAATTGGGCCTTAGCCACTGGTGGCGGCACCCAGAAACAAAAATGTTCTTCCAAGCTATCATCAGGATCATTGAGGAGGAAGAGGATAGTCAGTCAACATAACAGGACAGTCACTCAGCATAAGCATAGGCAGTCTTGGTTCCAAGGACAAAGCATAGGAAGAGGCCATGGAGGAAGTAGAAGAGGAGGGGGTGGAGGAGAGAGGTGTGTCACAACCAGAAGTAGCATTTTGGAGGCATGGTGGCGGAACAACCTCCAACACTACTGCACCTTGTCCTGCATCCTTCCCAGCTGCCAAAAGAGTGACCCAATGGGCCGTGAAAGATAGGTAACGTCCCTGTCCATGCCTGCTGGACCATGAGTCAGCAGTAATATGCACCTTACCGCTGACCGCCCTGTCCAGCGAGGCATGGGCATTGCCTTCCACATGCCGATAGAGAGCCGGAATCGCCTTCCGTGAGAAAAAGTGCTGTTTGAGAACCTGCCACTGAGGAACCGCACATTGCACAAACTCACAGAAGGGGGCCGAGTCTACCAACTGAAAATGCTGCAGTTGAAGTGCTAGCTATTTAGCCAAGCTAGCATTCAACTGCTGGGCATGTGGATGGCTGGGAGTGAACTTCTTTCGACGGTCCAGCAGCTGGGGCAGGGAAATTTGCCTGGTACTATCGGACATCGGTCTACTGCTAGCACAGTGCCCACAAGTACTTGGCTTTGACACACCTAATTCTACACCTTCATTCCTCTCAGTGCAGCTTTCAGAGAGGACTGAAGGTATAGTGGGGTTGGAGATCCCAGCTGATGAGGAGCAAGGAGAGGTCCGCTTTGTTCTTTGGTGTGGGTCTTTAAGGTACGCTTGCCAACGAGCTGCATGGCAGGTCAACATATGTCTGGTCAAGCATGTGGTGCCCAAGCGGCTGATGTTTTGGCCATGCGAGATACGCTTGAGACATATGTTGAAAATAGCAGCGGTGCGATCTGCTGCACTCGTCTCAAAAAAGGCCCACACCAAAGAACTTTTGGAATAATGCGCAGAGGCAGCATCCTGCACAGGCAGAGCTCTGCGGTGTGTATTTCAGTCGGTGTGCTGCCCTTAAGTTGGCCCCCGGAGGGCTTCCTGCCTCATTGGAGATGTGCCTCTTCCTCCTCCTCCCCTCTCCTATCAGGCACCCGCGTGGAGTCAGTGACCTCATCATCCCTTCCCTCTTCACCACTGGAGCAAACCTGGCAGTATGCTGCAGCTGGTGGAACATGACTGCCAGATTGCTGTCCTTGAGCATCCCCTCTCTCTGCGCTCACGCTACTGCCTTCATCTAGCTGGGTATTAAAACGGAGTGACTCATGACATTGAGACGAGGGAAGAGGACGCGTTGGCAGCTGCTTTGCCAGTACCCTGAGCCTGGGTGAGAGAGGATGAGGAGGATGAAGAGGGCTTGGTCATCCACTCTACCAAGTCTTCGGCATGATGCGGCTCAACACGTCCAGCTGCCAAAAATAAGGACAAGCGTGTCCCATGTCCACGTGCTGATGACGATGCACCACTTCCATGACCAGCACTGTTGCCTCTAGACACAGAGGCTGCTTGCCCTCTTTTATTGTCTTGTGACTGTCTGCCTCTTCTTGTTGGCCTTCCAGACATACTAATGGCCTGCAGGGAGATGGGAAAACCAGCAATAAGGGTAACTTCAGGTGTATGCTGTGCAGGAGGCACACTACACCCACTGAATATTAGGCAGATGCCTGTGTTTCTGTCACAACAAGTACTTACCAAGGCCAAGATGCCGAGAGCGTTCCGCCCTTGCAACTACGCACACCCTGTCCCCCGGAGATGATACAGGGAGCGGGTGGCACGCAGCAGCACTGGCCACCAGCAGGTGTAGGTTCCTGAAGTAGCTGAGGAGCTGAGCAGCGGGTTGATTGGGGGTCAGGAACTGGCTGATGATCCTGTGCGTGGTGGTAAACAGTCCCAGAGGTAGCAGGGAATCAGGTAGCAGAAATAGGCAAGTCCGTGAAACAGGCCAAGGTCAGATCCGTGAAATCAGGCAAGAAAGTCCGTAAGGCAGACCAAAGGTCAAATCCAGGAAATCAATCAGAAAGTCAGTGAGGCAAATCAGGAGAGGTCCGTTAAGCAAGCCAAGGGTCAAAAGAGGATGAGAGCAGCATAGTCAGGGACGGTCCGGGTCAAAACCGGTAATTGGGCAAACAGCAGGTAACAGGCACAAACGGGAAGCTGACAACAAACCAGCAACATGTTTGGACACCAGTGCCTTCTAAAATAGCCATGCCATAGCGTGTTCGCCATTGTGCACACCTGTGCGCCAATGCGCACATCAGCGAGCCAATGTGCGCATCCGTGCGCTATCGCGCACACTTGCGAGCCACTGCACACGCACATGGTACGGCGTGCACCTGTGCATGGTAGCACATCGGGCCGCGCATGGGGGTGCGCCGGAGCGCTAATCCGCCACACATGCGCGCAACAGCATGGCGAGCATGGGAGGCCAAAGTCCTTCTCTGACAGTTGCACAACTGAACTACACAACACCAGAAATGAGGGGGTAGATTCAGGTGTATGCTGTGCAGGAGGCACACTACACCCACTATAACAGCGCTAGGTTAGGAAGTAAAGCAAAGCTGACACTGTCCCTGTCTATCCTGCTCTCTCCCTGAACACTACACCCACTGTAACAGCGCTATCTAAAGAAGTAAAGCACAGCTGACACTGTCCCTGCCTATCCTTCTCTCTATGAACGCCGCAACACACTACACAAGGCATCCTGCCTGTGGCCAATTATGGCTCTCCTCGCTGCTGGCGCTGTGATTGGCCAAGCATGCAGGGTCACAGTGCATGCTTGGCCAATCATCAGCCAGCAATGCACTGCGACTGGTGCAGTGAATTTTGGGCCATTCGTATCACACAAATGAGATGCGAACGGCCCACAAAGTTCTGGCTTTGATGAATGGATGTTGGAACATTCTTTGTTTTTATTATATATTTTTTATTATATATATTTTTTATATTTAGTTTTTTTTGTTAGCGGAGTGTTCTGGTATCTCAATATTTTTATAGAACTTACTCCTAATAAAGGTAGTTCTTATTTTAAAAAATAATACACTATCGGAGTCTCCTTTCTCTGTCCCCCCCTATATGAGGACTTATCCTACTAATACACCAAGCACACTTGAACCTTTGCCTGTACCACGTCTACAAATCTAACAGAGGAGTTGGAGGACCTGGAGCTGTGACCTTGACGGGGTAAAGTGTAATCTACATGCCTGTAGCCCCTGCAGGGGTGCAGGGAGCTGGTGAGTGGGATATCACTGGGGGGGGGAGCACCCAAAGTCACTTGAATTACCTGCGAGCACAGAGAAGGCACCCGCTTAAAGTGAACAATCACCCTGGAGTTCTTATATTTTAATATTACTTTGGACTTTCCCTCCTTACCAATCGGCATTATACATAAGGATGAGCCCGGTGTTCGATTCGAACCCATGTTCGAATCGAGCACCGGGTGTTCGCTCGCTCGGCGAGCCCAGAACTATTGGGGCCGCTCGCATCAAATTCGTGTGATGCGAGCGGCCCCGCAATGCATTGCGGCCCGCGCAGTGCAATGCTGGCTGATGATTGGCCAAGCATGCACTGTGACCCCGCATGCTTGGCCAATCACAGCGCCGGCAGCGAGGAGAGCCATAATTGGCTACAGGCAGGATGCCTGTAGCCAATTATAGCTCAGGGGCTTTAGTACACGCCCCACGGTATAAGAGGCCGCCGCGCCGGCGGCCTCGCATATTATGTTTCAGTCAGTGTCAGCGTGTCAGTGTGCCGCTGACTGCTGACAACAATATGTGCTTTATTTCTGGGGATATGTGTGTGCATGCTGTTAGAACAGCATTGCAGTATCACATCTGGGGGGTGTCTATAGGTGGCCTGTGAAGGAGGGCAGGTTTCCTGTGCTTAGAACTTTCCCTGCAAAAAAGTGTCATTTTTGCAGGAAGAAAGCTATTTAAATCACTCGCGGCTAATGAATTGATGGCTCCTGTAACACAGAGAGCTGTCATTCATTAATAAAAAACAAAAAAAAAGCGTAGGGGTCCCCCCAAATTCAATAACCAGGCCCTTCAGGTCTGGGATGGATATTAAGGGGAACCCCAGCCAAAAAAAAAAAAAAAATGGCGTAGGGTCCCCCTCAAAATCCATACCAGACCCTTGAGGTCTGGTATGGATTTTAAGGGGAACCCTAGCCAAAAAAAATGGCGTGGGGTCCCCCTCAAAATCCATACCAGACCCTTATCCGAGCACGCAACCTGGCAGGCCGCAGGAAAAGAGGGGGGGACGAGAGCGGCCCCCCCTCTCGCCTGAACCGTACCAGGCCACATGCCCTCAACATTGGGAGGATGCTTTGGGGTCTAAGACCCCTAAAGCACCTTGTCCCCATGTTGATGAGGACAAGGGCCTCTTCCCCACAACCCTGGCCGGTGGTTGTGGGGGTCTGCGGGCGGGGGGCTTATCGGAATCTGGAAGCCCCCTTTAACAAGGGGACCCCCAGATCCCGGCCCCCCCCCCAGTGTGAAATGGTAAGGGGGTACAAAAGTACCCCAACCATTTCACCAAAAAAGTGGCAAAAATGGTAAAAATGACAGGAGACAGTCTTTGACAATTCCTTTATTAAAATCTTCTTTCTTCTTTCTTCATCCTTCGGTTTCTTCATCTTCTCCTTCCTTCATCTTCTTCCATCTTCTTCTTCCATTTTCTTCTTCCTCCGATCCGCTTCTTCTTGCGCTGGTCTTCTCGTCCTTCTCGTCCAGCATCTTCTTCTGTCGGCGTCGGCGTCGGCGTCGGTGTCGGTGTCTCTGTCTCTTCTTGGGCCGCTCCGCGCAATGGGAGGCTCCCGCTGTGTGAGGCTCCGCTCCGTCTGACAGGTCTTTTATAATGGAGGGCACCTGGTGACCCCGCCCCCTCTGACGCACAGGGACGTCATGGGGAATTCCATGATGGCTTTCCCCATGACGTCAGAGGGGGGCGGGGTCACCAGGTGCCCTCCGTTTTAAAAGACCTGTCAGATGGAGCGGAGCCTCACACAGCGGGAGCCTCCCATTGCGCGGAGCGGCCCAAGAAGACGCCGACGCCGACGGAAGAAGATGCCGGACGAGAAGGACGAGAAGACCAGCGCAAGAAGAAGCGGATCGGAGGAAGAAGAAAATGGAAGAAGAAGATGGAAGAAGATGAAGGAAGGAGAAGATGAAGAATCCGAAGGATGAAGAAAGAAGAAAGAAGATTTTAATAAAGGAATTGTCAAAGACTGTCTCCTGTCATTTTTACAATTTTTGCCACTTTTTTGGTGAAATGGTAGGGGTACTTTTGTACCCCCTTACCATTTCACACAGGGGGGGGCGGGATCTGGGGGTCCCCTTGTTAAAGGGGGCTTCCAGATTCCGATAAGCCCCCCGCCCGCAGACCCCCACAACCACCGGCCAGGGTTGTGGGGAAGAGGCCCTTGTCCTCATCAACATGGGGACAAGGTGCTTTAGGGGTCTTAGACCCCCAAAGCATCCTCCCAATGTTGAGGGCATGTGGCCTGGTACGGTTCAGGCGAGAGGGGGGGCCGCTCTCGTCCCCCCCTCTTTTCCTGCGGCCTGCCAGGTTGCGTGCTCGGATAAGGGTCTGGTATGGATTTTGAGGGGGACCCCACGCCATTTTTTTTTTGGCTAGGGTTCCCCTTAAAATCCATACCAGACCTCAAGGGTCTGGTATGGATTTTGAGGGGGACCCTACGCCATTTTTTTTTTTTTTTGGCTGGGGTTCCCCTTAATTATCCATCCCAGACCTGAAGGGCCTGGTTATTGAATTTGGGGGGGACCCCTACGCTTTTTTTTTTCATTTTTTAAATTTTTTTTATTTTTTATCAATGACTTTTTTTTATGAATGAGTTTCAATGAATCACTGTTCTCTGTGTTACGGGAGCCGTGAATTAACATTAGCCGCGAGTGATTTTAAATAGCTTTTTTACTTTCAAAAATGACACTTTGCGCAGAGACAGTTCTAAACACGGGAAACATGCGCCCCTTTACAGGCATACTATAGACACCCCCCAGGTACGAAATTTAAAGGAATATTACACTTTTATTGTTTCAATTTAAGCATTATTAAAATCACTGCTCCTGAAAAAACGGCCGTTTTTAAAAAAAAATTTTGCATTGATACATGTCCCCTGGGGCAGGACCCAGGTCCCCAAACACTTTTTATGACATTAACATGCATATTAGCCTTTAAAATTAGCACTTTTAATTTCGAACGTTCGCATCCATTATAACTAATAGGGTTCTAAAGCTCGCACGGACTTTAGGTCCGTTCGCGGGTTCTGGTGCGAGCCGAACGGGGGGGTGTTCGGCTCATCCCTAATTATACATAAGACTTTTGTGGCTTGTATGCTATATGCAATTGGGTATGACATGTAGTAGTATTATCTTGCATATGGTAACTTGATGATCTTAATACCCTATTCCTGTCACGTTGTATGACCAGATATACCTACCATTATTGGCACATTTTTTTCATATTTATGACGGTTTTCAAATTTATGGTTTTTGTAGAGTTATCACACACGCTTGTAGAAGCACGTATATAGATATATATACCCAGGCACGAATTTCACTAACATTTTTCCTTTGATTCACGGAACACACCCCACAGAGGGGTCTAGACTGTTAGGATGTATGGTGACTAGTTCGCTACTAGGTATCTCACCATACCCTGAGAAGTCTTCCTCTTGTATTAACTTGTGCATTTTACATAGCCTGTGAGACTACTGTTAGCCCACATGGACGAGCTTATGTAAAGCACATACACATCTGATTACTATAAGTTTTCACCACTTCATACCACTTTATTTACTTTTGGTACACTCTGTTTATATATATATATATATATATTTTTTTCTCTTTACTGGTTTCATAACATACTGGTTTGACTTTTACAATAATACCATTCAACTTACCAATTTAGGCATCAACTTGACATACTAAGATAGATATTATGTGAACTATTGTCTTTCACACAGTCAAGTATAGCAATTTCCAACTAGCTGGTCCAGGCAAGCATTTAGCTTCCTGGTGTTTTGTGTTAAGTGTGCACAGGGTCTTATAGATACACAAGAGTATAAGTGCATATGGACACACACATCCATAGAGGTTGACTATTGCCTTGTGATATAGGTAGCGCCTGTACCCAGTACCACTATACAAAAGTTCTGGCTTTGATGAATGGATGAACGGCCGATGTTCGATTCGAACATGGTTTTGAATTGAACACCGAGCTCATCCCTATACTCCAGCTTATATAGGCTGCTATGTGAAAATAACAGTGCTGAACATATGCATGCTCCGATGAGCATGCTGCTTAGTGTGCAGACTAATACATCCACACAAATTTAAATCTGGTACTGACCTAATGTGCTGAAACACACGTATGCACCTGTGCTGGTCTTCTCATACTTGAACACACTGAAGCTTCCCTACAGCAACTTTGGCAGGAGCCTGGTAGGAAGGCCCCAAGCACCATCACTTCAAAAAAAGCACAGTGTCAGACTATTATTAAGACTCACTTAAGGGCTGTGCACTACAGTGGACAGCCTCACATAGACAGGAGCTGCAGCAAGTGGATGGAACCTTATAGTAGTGCTGGAGTTTGTCTGGTTGCAGTGGAAGAGTGGGGAGCTCAAAGGAGCTATTAGGTATGGCTGGTTGCAGTGGGAGGGAGAAGAACACAGAGGAGTGCTGGAGTGTGACTATTTTTAGTTAAAGGGAGAGGAGCTCAGATGAGTGCTGGACACAGTGGGAAAAAAAATAGTTAGACGTTAGAAGAGTTTAGAAGAGCATTGAAATAGTTACAGTGTGAGGGAGATAATTTCAGATAAATTCTAAAGTGTGTCCGGTTACAATGGAAGGGTATCGCGTAGCTAGTAGAGATGGGCCGACCGGACCCCTGTTCGGTTTGCACCAGGACTTTCGAACACCGTGAAAGTTCGGACCCAAATAACGAACCCCATTAAAGTCAATGGGACCCAAACGTTGAGAATCAAAAATGCCCATTTTGAAGGCTTATATGCAAGTAATTGGGCATACAATGGTTATAGGGGTCCTGTCCTGCCATGGGGGACATGTATCAATACAAAATAAAAGTTTGTGAAACAAATTTTAATTTTTAAATGAGCAGTGATTTTTTTGATTTTTAAAGTGAAAGCATAAAAATTTAAAATTCCTTCCAATATAGTGTCGGGGGGGGGGGGGGTCCCCTTAGTCTACCTGTAAAGTGGCAGATCTGTACCATGTCCACAATCTGCTGCAGCAATAATTGCATTTATAAATAAAAAATAAATAAAACATTTCCCTGCAAGCTGCTGTAACAGGTGCGTGAAAATTGGTCTTTGGGTGTCGTGGCGCCTTCTCACCGTACCCTATAAAGGTAATCTTGACGAAAGCAAGAATTGTCCTTGCTTTAAAAAATTGCAATAATATGCACCTGTCAAACAGGTGCAGAAAAATTGGTCTTTGATTGTCGGAGGCTTCTTCCCACGTAACCCTATAGAGGAACTCTTGACGAAAGCAACAATTGGCCTTGGCTGTAAAAAATTGCAACGATATGAACCTGTCAAACAGGTGCAGAAAAATTACTCTTTGGGTGTCGGG
Source organism: Lithobates sylvaticus (assembly GCA_028564925.1). Lineage (NCBI taxonomy): Eukaryota > Metazoa > Chordata > Amphibia > Anura > Ranidae > Lithobates > Lithobates sylvaticus. The sequence goes on from CM053028.1 coordinate 281,236,987, forward strand.
GCGCCTTCCACCGTAACCCTATAGAGGTACTCTGGAAAAAAGCAAGAATTGGGCTTGCTGTAAAAAATTGCAATGATATGCACCTGTCAAACAGCTGCAGAAAAATTGGTATTTTGGTGTCAGTGGCGCCTTCCCACCGTAACTCTATAGAGGTACTCTTGATGAAAGCAAGAACTGACCTTGCTGTAAAAAATTGCAATGATATGCACCTGTCAAACAGGTGCAGAAAGTCACTCTTTGGGTGTTGGGGGCACCTTCCCACCGTAACCCTATAGAGGTGCTCTTGATAAAGGCAAAAAAAATTGCAATGATATGCACCTGTCAAACAGGTGCTGAAAAATTGGTCTTTGGGTGTTAATTGTGCCCATGAAACCTATACGAAAAACATTCTTCCAGATGAAATGTTTGAACACCCTCAAAGCTACGCAGCCTCAAATTCCTGCAGAGATTCCACATCCCAAAAATACTTAATCAGTGACATCATAGGCTTCATAGCTGGTAATCCATTACTGACTAATTTTTATAAAAGTCAAACGGTCCACAGCGTCTGTGGACAGACGCATTCTATGATCAGTAACAAAACCTCCTGCAGCACTGAATGCCGTTCTGAAAGCACGCTGGATGCAGGGCAGCCCAACAACTCAATAGCATACTAGGCAAGTTCTGGCCAGTGGTCTATTCTCATGACCCAGTAAGTCAGTGGATCATCAGCTGGAAAGCTCTCCATCTCTGTCTTGGCCCCGAGGTAATTGTTCACCATGTGATGCAGATGCTGCTGATGGGATGTGGAAGCTGACAACCCTGGGTGGCGGGGACTAAAAAAAATTATGAAATTCCTCACTTAGGCGGATGCCTTTAACAACACTCCTCTCTTGACAAACAGAAGACTCAAAGCAACGTTTTCCACGACACTGTAACCTACTGGAGTCAGGAAAAATGTTCTATAAAATCGTCTTTAAAATGTCCTCAAGATATTTTATCTTCTGCACTCTCTGTGGGGATGGGATGAGTTCTGAGACCTTCCTCTTATAACGTGGTTAAGGAGGGTTGCCAACCAGTAATCATCCTTCTTCTTTATGCCATGTATTCTTGGGTCCTTTCGCAGGCCTTGAAGCATGAGGTTGCCCATGCGCCTCAAATTTGCAGGGGCTAGAGAAGCTGACTCCTCGGGGTCACTCAGGATGACAGCATCTGCAACTTCCTCCTCCCAACCACGTACTACTCCCAAGGGTCCTGGGGTTGGAAAGCCATTGCTTACAGATTGATGCATGTCTTCCTCTTCTTCGAAGCCTATGAAAGGGCCAGAATCCTCCTCCTCATCCACCTACCCTTTCTCCTCCTGTGTGTTCTGTGACATAGGAATGATCCTCCTGCCGCTCCGCCTCCAATGCCCTGTCCATAATGCCATGCAGAGTCTGCTCCAGCAGGAACACAACAGGGATTGTGTCACTGATGCATGCACTGTCACGGCTCACCATCCTTGTGGTCTCCTCAAATGGTGACAATACAGTGCATGCATGCATCCTTAATGATCAGCCATTGATGTGGGGAAAAAAAGCAGAGGCAGCCTGAGCCTGTCGTCGTGCCGTATTCGCACAAGTACTCGTTGACAGCCCTCTGCTGCATGTGTAGCCGCTGCAGCATTGCCAAAGTCGAGTTCCACCTGGTGGGCATGTCACAAATCAGGCGGTTTTACCAACAGGTGGAATTCCCGCTGAATTTTAGCCAACCAAGCACTGGCTGTGCATGACCACCTGAAATGGCTACAGACTCTTCTGGCCAGCTTTAGCACATCTTGCAACACTGGGTACGTATTTAGGAAATGCTGCACCACCAACTTTCCCTGTCTAAGGACAGACAGGAGGTTTGAGCCATTACCGCGCACCACCATTCCTGGCTCCAGCTGGCGTGGTGTGAACCACCTCTGGGCCTGTCCCTGCAGAGCTGCAACACTCTCTGTTCTGGTGTGGTTCCTGTCCCCTAAACACACCAACTGAAGCACTGCATGGCACCTTTTATCCTGACTCATGGAAAAGCCCTTTGAATGCTTAGGGGTACCTGATGTTCATAGGACAATTCTGCATGGAGGTGGCGGAGGAGGAGGAGGGGGTAGAGCTCACAGGTCTGGCATCATCACCACCAGCTGTATGGAGACGTGGGGGCACAACAAGCTGCAGCACCAAGCCCTGTCCTGCATCCTTTTGAGTTGCAAGCAGCGTTACCTAGTGTGCTGTGAACAAAATATATCGTCCCTGCCCATGCTTGCTGGACCACGTGTCAGCAGTAAGGTGGATTTTACAGCTGCCTGCCTTGCCCAACGATGCCAGAACATTCCCTTCCACGTGATGGTAGAGAGATGGAGCGACCTTCCGTGAAAAGTAGTAGCGACTGGGAACCTGCCATTGTGGTACAGCACATTGTGAGAATTCCCGAAAGGGGGCAGAATCCACCAGGCTGAAAGGCAGAAGTTGGAGAGACTGCAGCTTTGACCAGCTTGCATTTAGACGCTGGGCATGTGGGTGGCAGGGACTGTATTTTTTTTCCCTACTGCAGCAGATGGGGCAGAGGAATTTGCCAGCTACAGTCTACAGCTGGTGGTGTGCTGCTGGCAGATGTGCTATACCATCATCTCTGTCAGTGGAGGCTGCTGAGAGGTAATTGTGACAGACCTAGCCGGGACACAGGCTTTTTGAGAGGACTACATGCCAGCCTCCTGCCAGCTGATTGCGGGCCCCCCCAAGACACACTCTCTGTATATATGTGTATATATATAATGTGTGTGGTCTCATGCTGTTGGGACATACACTCTCAGATGCTAGTGTCATGAACTCAACATGTTAATTGAGTTAGCTGATCCCATTGTCCTCTGCACAATGCAGGAGACGCTCCGTCTGTTACTGGTGGTCTCCTGCTATTGTGATGAAATGTTGTGTGGTTGTAATTATGATAATTTATAATCAACTGTGTTTATCTCGGTGACAAGAAGTCTGGCCTGTAGTGAAATCCTGAGTCACATCGGCTGCTTAAAGGAATTAGCTAATTAGTTTATGTTAAGTTGTTACAGGTGTATTGTTAGAGTAATATGAGAGGGAGGGGGGATCTCCTCTTCTACTCTGTATAAATGTGAGCTTTGTAATAAAGGTCAGTCCATGTTGGCACCAAGCAAGTGTTGTCTCGTTTGGTGCTTGGGAGCGGTTGGAATATCTTATACCTATATCCAGACTGAGAGGAAGTGATATATGACAAACGCACTCAAGAGGAGTGTAGGGACGTTCCGTCACATTGTTGGCAAGCAGTGGGATGCTTCCTGCAGTCTGGGACATCCAAACCTCCACCTGGATCCAAGGTCCGGATAGCAGGAGAGGAGGAGAGGTACAGATACCAGCCGCCATGGAAGAGGAATTCAGGAGGAGGTTGCGAGAGATGCAGCTACAGTACAGAGGACCAGTATCAGAGCAGGTCCTGCTGGGATGGTTTGATTCTATTCGCTGCGAACTCTGGAAGGAAGCGCTAGCCCGTGAGCAGCGTCACCAGGGAAAAGTTCTCCCCTCCACCCAGGAAAGGTACTGGTCGCAGTATGGATTGCGGGTGCTGTTTTTGGGAGAGAAACCGCACAAGGAGCAGACAGCTGAATTAAGCAGGCTGGTCTGGGCAGAGATGAAGCTGGATGAGAGTTACAGAGCCCTCCAGTGGCATGTATCCCAAGCATGCCCTTGGATAGCAGATGACAGCCCAACGGAAGGCTTAAGCTACGGCGGCCTGGGACTGTTGTATGTGAAGCTGACAGGGGACTCTAACTTTGGGAGTGATTTGGAGTGGCGGTTGGATGAAATCATGGATTTCAGAAAAGGGCTACTGAACGTCTCGGAAGTGCACTGGGCACTGGAAGATTTGGAGTTTCTGGCCGATCAGGAATGGGAGCTGGAGATCGCCTACAGACGGCTGCTAGACTCTGCTCCCTTTGCCTGGGACTATAAAGAAATACCAGTGGACAACTCTGAAATCCTGGCTGAAGAGTCAGCAATGTGGCAGAGTAACAGTGTGCTTTGCCAACCTGCCCCTGCAGCTATGGACGCGGAGGTCTTATGGCGGATGCAGCAAGTGCTGACTGACCTTGATGATCCTGTTTCTGCATGGGATGATCTTGGATGGAGGAAGGTGCCTGTCCAGCAGCATGCCAGACAATCGGCAGTGGAAAATCTGGAAATTGCCATCCCCAAAGCTGAAGTGCTGACAACCGGCCAGAGCTCGGCCAACCTCTGCTCAGCACTGATAGCATCTTCTGGGTTCCATGGACAGGAGATGGTGAACCTATATCCCCAGACACCAGTTGCAGAGACTGGGGATTTGATAGACTTTTCTGCTGAGGAAAAACAACCTGATGAGCCTCCAGCAGAAGAGCTGGTATTAGGGCCGAACTTCACTGTGCTCTGCCCAGCACCAACGCCAGTATCCATGGAGTTGCAAGGAACTTCCCCAGCTGAAGCTCTGGTCACTGAACAGAGGGTCCAAGACCTCTGTCCCACACCTGTGGCAGTTCTGGAGGTCCAGGGTGAGGAGGTGGTGGTCACTCCCGAGCAGCAGCTTAGGACCCAAGGAGAGAATGCAATCTGCACTTCACATCTGCAGCTTGATCTGGTGTCAGTGGATGGGCCTGTGGTCTCCACTAACAGAAAACCAGCAGAAGTGCTGGCAACCGGGCAGAGTGCTATCAACCTCTGCCCAGCACCGGTAACAGCTGCGGAGTTCCAGGGAGCTGGGGCAGTCGGCCTCTCTCCCCAACAGTTAGCTGGAGCAGATGATGTAGGGAAGCTCCTACGCCCAGCTGAACTGCTGGCAACGGAACAGAGCGCTGCTGGCCTCTGCCCTCAACTGACACAGGACAGATTTCCTGTAAAGGTGGATGGGAATTCAGTCTCCACCTGTATACCCCAGGGATGCTGGGCAGTAGGCCCATATGCCCAACAGCATGACAGACTGAGCCCAGTCACCCTGTCTTCTCTCCAGCGGCTGAAAAGACTCCAGGGAGAAGGGCCAGTCCAGGCCTCTCCCCAGCGGCAGATATGTTCTTTGAGAGAGGCAGAGGTTGGCTGGGTGAGTGCTCTGTTTGAAACAATTTGTTTGGGGTACTGTGTGGGTACAGGCATTAGAGGACTGGGACTATGGACTAACTTCGGAGTCAACCCGTTTGGGGTCTCCTCCTGTGTTAGTCTCCTGCCGAAAGGGGAAAAATGTGACAGACCTAGCCGGGACACAGGCTTTTTGAGAGGACTACATGCCAGCCTCCTGCCAGCTGATTGCGGGCCCCCCCAAGACACACTCTCTGTATATATGTGTATATATATAATGTGTGTGGTCTCATGCTGTTGGGACATACACTCTCAGATGCTAGTGTCATGAACTCAACATGTTAATTGAGTTAGCTGATCCCATTGTCCTCTGCACAATGCAGGAGACGCTCCGTCTGTTACTGGTGGTCTCCTGCTATTGTGATGAAATGTTGTGTGGTTGTAATTATGATAATTTATAATCAACTGTGTTTATCTCGGTGACAAGAAGTCTGGCCTGTAGTGAAATCCTGAGTCACATCGGCTGCTTAAAGGAATTAGCTAATTAGTTTATGTTAAGTTGTTACAGGTCTCCTCTTCTACTCTGTATAAATGTAAATGGTCACTCGGTATAGCAGGGGCAGACTGAAGTGGGCAGGAGGAGGGACATATTTGTGCCCCTTTTGTGTGGCTTTTAGGTGCTCTTGCTAACGGGCTGAGTGGTTGGACGTTAAATGCTTTGTTAAGCATGTGGTACCCAAATGGCTGGTGTTTTTGCCACGTTTTTATGTGCCAGAGACACAGTTTACAGATAGCAACAGTGCGATCTGCTGAAGATGTGCTGAAAAAGGCCCAGACAGCTGAACTTTGGGAAGTGGGCCGGGAGATAACAGCTGCAGAATGTGATGGAATAGGGTGGCTGCTCTCTACACTTTCTTGATGTTGGCCTCCTTGGGGTTAGGCCGCCTCACCTTCCGTTTCCTCCTCTGCTCTCTATGGCACCCAAGTCGCATCAGTGACCTCATCATCATCATCTCCATCTCCTCCATCATCCTCATTACCACTGGAGACAACTTGGCAATACGCTGCGGCTGAAAATGGTAGAAGAAACCGCGCTATCTTTATGGACCAACAGATATATAGCAGCCAGCACAAACAAAATATGTTTAAATAAAGCAAGTGAATATCAAAAGAGTGCAGCGCTCATAAAATGTCCGTTATATATTCAAATGGACAATCGTACAAAAAATTGTGAACTAAATAAATAGAAAACAATACAATACCAATATGCGTGAGTGATTCACTCTCAAAAGAGTAAATGTGAAAACAAGTGTTTTGTCCATAAACACACTATACAATATAACCATGTGGAATCTCTATCAAAGAGACGTGAATAAACTATAATATATATATATATATATACTATGTTTGACCATAGAAAATAATACGAAATGCTTCTAAACAATGTAATAATACACCTTAATTGTGATACTAAAGTGTAAAAAACAAAATAAACGTGACTTTTGTGCGGCTTGTCTGAAGAGGTCCGTCACCACTAGGACTGAGGCTTACCGGAATTTGTGGACTCAGATAGGTGTATACCATGTGAGTCACAAAGGCTTGATGGTGTCAACCACACCAATGGAAACGACTCCCAGCCCAGGTATGTAGTAACGGCAAACCAAGTCTTTGTAAAGTCTTCCAAAGGGACTCAGGAACAAGATGGTAGGCAGTGTATGGTACGGTATATCTCCCCAGGTATGACCGGTAATAAAGAAAAGGGGACTATATAGTGTAATACCGTCAGGCGGAAAAAATGTTTTCAAATCTGACAAAGTGGGTACTCACATTGACATAAGGATTAAAAGCATGGATATAGTACTGGTAGCAGTGACATCAGCAAATCATCTCCCGACGGAGTTTCGCCTCCATAGGGCATCATCTGGGGGCATCATAGGGCATCATCACCCCCAGATGATGCCCTATGGAGGCGAAACGCCGTCAGGAGATGATTTTCTGATGTTACTGCTACCAGTACTATATCCATGCTTTTAATCCTTATGAAAATGTGAGTACCCACTTTGTCAGATTTTAATACATTTTTTCCGCCTGACGGTATTACACTATATAGTCCCCTTTTCTTTATTACCGGTCATACCTGGGGAGATATACCGTACCATACACTGCCTACCATCTTGTTCCTGAGTCCCTTTGGAAGACTTTACAAAGACTTGGTTTGCCGTTACTACATACCTGGGCTGGGAGTCGTTTCCATTGATGTGGTTGACACCATCAAGCCTTTGTGACTCACATGGTATACACCTATCTGAGTCCACAAATTCTGGTAAGCCTCAGTCCTAGTGGTGACGGACCTCTTCAGACAAGCCGCACAAAAGTCACGTTTATTTCGTTTTTTACACTTTAGTATCACAATTAAGGTGTATTATTACATTGTTTAGAAGCATTTTGTATTATTTTCTATGGTCAAACAGTATATATATATATATATTATAGTTTATTCACGTCTCTTTGATAGAGATTCCACATGGTTATATTGTATAGTGTGTTTATGGACAAAACACTTGTTTTCACATTTACTCTTTTGAGAGCGAATCACTCACGCATATTGGTATTGTATTGTTTTCTATTTATTTAGTTCACAATTTTTTGTATGATTGTCCATTTGAAAATATAACGGACATTTTATGAGCGATGCACTCTTTTGATATTCAATACGCTGCGGCTGGGGGAACATGAATGCCAATTTCTCTACCAGTGTTCCTCCGTCTCTCTATGCTCATGTTGCTGTCATCTTCAACCTCAAAATCAACATCTGAATCCAGTAATGGCTGGGCATCATCAAGGTTCAAGTGGCTGATGCTGTAGTCAAATAACTCAGCTGAATCATCCATGGCTGATGTTGGGGCTATGGCAGGAATAGATGTGGACAAGTAGGAAGGTTTATCCACTTTGGCAACTGCAGGGTACTGCACACTTGTCTCTGCTTGCATGACAGAGGATGAGGAGGATGAGGAAGGTTTAGTAAGCCAGTCCACCACCTCCTCTGCATGCTGTGGCTGGATAGCACAGGCAAACTCACTAAGCAAAGGAAATGATGCCCCGCCTGAGGACTGACCACCTTATCCACCTTTGCCTGTGGACACATTTGTTGCTGGCCCCCTTACAGTGCCAATTTGAGTACTCACACTACACAGACACACTCCACAGATACACTATAATATACTGCAATATAATGCACCAAACGTACAGTGATGCACAGAACTATATGGCATTAAACTTGCAGTAATGCACACAGAAGTAAATGGAGTTAAACTTGCAGTGACGCACAAAACTATATGCCGCTAAACTGGCAGTAACCCACAAAAGTATATGGCGTTAAACTGTCAGTAACGCACACAGAACTATATGGTATTAAACTGGCAGTAACGCACACAAAACTATATGGCGTTAAACTTGCAGTAATGCACACAGACGTAAATGGCATTAAACTGGCAGTAACGCACACAGAAGTATATGGTGTTAAACTTGTATTAATGCACAAAACTATATGGCGTTAAACTGGCAGTAACGCACACACAAAACAATATGGCATTAAACTGGCAGTAACACACAGAGAACTATATGGTGTTAAACTGGCAGTAATGCACACAGAAGTAAATGGCGTTAAACTGGCAGTAACGCACAAAATGATATGGCGTTAAACTGGCAGTAACGCACATAGAAGTAAATAGCGTTAAACTTGCAGTAACGCACAAAACTATATGGCGTTAAACTGGCAGTAACGCACACAGAACTATATGGCGTTAAACTGGCAGTAATGCACACAAAACTATATGGCGTTAAACTGGCAGTAATGCACACAGAAGTAAATGGCGTTAAACTGGCAGTGACGCAATCAAATAGATGGTATTCGACCGTCACTACACTGACGCTATCTGAACTGTCCCTAATTTAGCTATACTAGCTAATGTCAAGATTACTGATACGGTCTCACTACACTACACTGAAACTATCTGAGCTGTCCCTACTCTACACTAATGTATGTATGAATGACACAGTCTCACTACACTACAGTGAAACTATCTGAGCTGTCCCTTCTCTAGATGCACACTATGCAAAGCTGAATGATGGTCCTCCTCACCACACTCACACTATCTCTAGACTGAAACTAAACTAATATTCTACACTGACAATTGAAGCAAAATAGCACAGTATAGCACACTAACCAATTAATAGCACTGAACAGAGCCCTGTTCTATCTCTTTCCATGCTGAAATCACACTGAAAATGGCTGCCAATGAAAGAATACTTTTATACTGTGGGATGGGAATGAGCCATGATTGAATAAAGACATGATGACAGTGTCCAAATTGGCTGAAGCTTTCACTACTTTAGCCAATCAGGGCTTACAATGCACTGTTCAGCGTTATGTGTCAGCAAAAATCACCCCCCAAATTCAGCACTAATCTGCATGCTAACCTCCTAAGTATTCATTCCCCCTCCTCCCAGTACAGGTCCACCCCCTGCTGAAATCCCTCCTCCAATCAGAAATATTTGACCCCACCCCCTTCTCCCAATCATGTCTTCTAGCACAAGTTTCCTACCCCTCATATTTCTTCTACAACCACAAATACTCCCTCCCCTGTTTCAAAGCCCCCTCCCAACACAGATCCCCCCCAGCACAAATCCCCCCTAAATTTCCCCTCCTAGAACAAATAACCTTGAATGATCTCTACTAGCACACCCCCCCCCCCCCCCCCCAAAAAAAAAAAAAACATATGACCTCTTCTAGCACAAATTCTCCACATCCTTCTCTTGGCACAAATCCTCTTCCCTCATCCCTCCTGTGTAGTTAAATATATTGGAAGGAAAATGAGCTCAGAAGAAATCTGAAATAGAGCTAACTGCAATATAAGAAAACTGATTTTTGCACACAACTAGGCTTGATTTTACAAGTTGGACAATTGACTCCAGCAACCTGTGTTTTTATCCTGCCTAGGTTCCTATTTGATGATAATCCAGCTGTGCCCATGTACAGGTGCAGAACTACTGTAAGTGATATATCATTTAAAGCTGATTTGTCTATAACTCTTTGAAGGATATTGCTTTCTTGAGTCTCGTCCTGCCTTAATGTACAGTATAATGCTATGTTGATACTTTTAGAAATAAAAAAATAATTATCAATATAATACTAAAACTTTACCAAATCCTGCAAAATTTACAGTTTACCACCTGGGATGTAGGAAGTGTCAGAGATGTGGATATTCTGCAGTTTACTTTGGTTAATTAATTTAGACCTAGGGCACAAATAAAAGGACAGTGGATAAAATTTTTGCTTTCATTAATATAATTCCAATTTTTTTTGTATACATTTTTGCCCAATATTTATATAACACTAACACATGCACTTTACAGAGTATATAGAACCTCTCACGTCAGTCTCTGTCCCTAATGAATGTGGCAGAGTAATGTTTATTCTGCACTCAATGCAAGTACACATATATGTTAAAAGCACCTCTATGATGAACATGTGCTTATAGTATCATTACTTATTTTCTAAAATTAAGGCACACAATGATCTATAAATAGAAGTGGTATCTTAGGCCCCTTTCACACTGGCTTATAGAATTGTGCTTTTAGCTGCGGACACATGAGTTATCTACCGCAGGCTAAATGCACACAATGCTTTCCCATGGCCCCATTCACACACTGCGTTTAGCAGCGCTTTCGTTATATGCGGTTTTGTGCAGATAGAAAAAATAAAGTTGTACAACTGCAAGTGAACGCTGTGCCAGGATTCTTTGAATTTCCAAATAACAAAACATGCTTTTAACAGCGGCAGAACAGCCGCCCGTGTAAAAGGGGCCTCAGGAGTTTTAAAAAAAATCAACTGGAAGGTCTTTAAAGCAATCTTCAGCTATATATTTGCTGTAAATGTAAGATACAAACAGGGAAGAATTGGTATAACCATTTTGTAAACACTGAGCTTAAGAGAAAGGGATTATGGGCTGGACTCAGCTGTAAGATACATAGCAATCAGCCAGGACTCCCTTGCAGAACATGTCATGTGATTCACAATAGATAACGAAGTATTGAACTCTGTACATAAGATTCTGTAAAGTGTTACAGTCAGTAAATTGAAATAGCTGGTCACCATTCAGTATCCTATATTTTCTACCTAATAGTGGGTGAGCAGCTCAACGCAATGGTTGTCAAGGTAAATCTATTTTTATTACTAGCATGCAATTATTTGGTTGATTAAGGTAAACAGTAGAACATTTCAAAACTTAACTGAACTCATTGTGTTATATTTTGAGTTGTATTTTATTTTTCTTTCACACTGAGAAAAAAACATTGAAAGGATAGTCTTCATGTCATTTTTAAATGTTGATGAATTAGATTGGTACATTTCATTTTCAGATCAGGAAATATACCTGCCAAAATGTTATTTTGTAGTAATGCTGGTTATCCTGTCCGACTTACTGACAAGCATGTGCTTGCTGATATGTCACTTCCATTATTATTATATAAAGTGTCATGCTATTTGATTTGAAGTTTACCATGTGCATCTGTTCTCTCATGACTCAAAAAAAAGAGATGACCACACTGAGACATGACATCTTGCACTTCTGAAGGAGTCTATTATGAAGGAGTCTACATTGTGCCTTTCCTACTCAATGACCTACAACATTACTTCTTGTCTGACTAGTGGGTGAGCAAAAAAAAAAGTTATTTAGAAGAAAGGTAAAAATGTTGCACTAAAAACGTGAAAAAAAACAAGCTGACCAAGTGTTAACAAAGAAAAACCAGTGTTGGTCATCTTACTTTAAAAAATTAATTAGTCAAGTTACAAATTACTTCTCCCAAAAAAGTAATTGAGTTAGTAACTCAGTTACTACATTGAAAAAGTAATTGGTTAATCAGCAAAGTAACTGTGACTTTTTTTTTATATTCTTAGGGGCGGGTCTAGTATTACTATAAGCAAGGGGCGCGTTCCCCCCTGCACGTCTATGTCCCCTCTGTACCTCCCTGCACGTCTGTTCCCCCCAACACATATATCTGTTTCCCCTCTGTACCCCACTACACATCTGCCCCCCCCACACACATATATCTGTTCCCCCTCTGTACCCCACTACACCTCTGTCCCCCCCCACACAAATATATCTGTTCCCCCTCTGTACATCTGTCCCCCCCAAACTCACGGATCGGATCGGATCCGTTGCTCGGATCAGAGTCACCGATCGGATCATTTTTCAGATCAACAAATAATAATTGAATTTGCAAAAACCTGTAAAAATTCCACCACCATAAAGCCCCCACTGTAATATCCACAATCTCCCCCACTGTAATATCCACGTCATCTCCCCAACTGTAATATTGGCTGAGTATGGCTGGGTACGGCTAAGGCCGCGTACACACGAAGGGACAATCCCGCGGGGATTATCCTCTGGACTGAAGTCCAGCGGATAATCCCCTCGTGTGTGGGCGCCGGCGGACTTTTTTGGCGCCAAAGTACGGCGGACTAAAGTTTCAGGTTTTGTTTTCAAATTATCCGCTGGACTTGGAAGTCCAGCGGACAATCCCGCCGTTAGTGGGCAAGTCCGCGGGACTTTTGAAATGAACGGACTTGCCGCTCATCGGCAAGTCCGTTCATTTAGCACGTGACTTCAGGTTACGTAGCTAGCGTAGGCAGTTACTGCCGCCGCGCTAGCTCCGTGACCTGGCATGGATTTAAAGGGAATCCCCACGCCGAAAAAACGGCGTGAGGGTTCCCCCCAAATCCATGTCAGACCCTCATCCGAGCACGCAGCCTGGCAGGCCAGGAAAGGGGTGGGGACGAACGAGCGCCCCCCCCCTCCTGAGCCGTACCAGGCCGCGTGCCCTCAACATGGGGGGTGCCCTGGGGAAAGGGGGGCCGTGCGGCCCCCCCACCCCAAAGCACCTTGTCCCCATGTTGATGAGGACAAGGGCCTCTTCCCGACAACCCTGGCCGTTGGTTGTCGGGGTCTGCGGGCGGGGGCTTATCGGAATCTGGGAACCCCCTTTAATAAGGGGGCCCCCAGATCCCGGCCCCCCACCCTATGTGAATGAGTATGGGGTACGATGTACCCCTACCCATTCACCTAAGGTGTAAAATGTAAAGTAAAAAAAAAAAAAACACCCACACTTTTGAAAAAATAGTTTATTGCACTGCTCCGGGGGTCTTCTTCCGTCTTGGGGGTCTTCTCGCCGGACTCCCCCGCCATTTACCAAGCTCTTTTACCGAGCGAGGGGAGTCCGGCTACCTTCTTCGTCGTCGCCGCCGTCTGGGGGTCTCGATCCGCCTTCGGGGGTCTTCTTCCGTCTTGGGGGTCTTCTCGCCGGACTCCTCCCCTCTCTTCTGCTCTTTTACCTAGCTCTTTCACGAGGGGCGGAGTCCGGCTACCTTCTTGTCGTCGCCGCCGTCGTCTGGGGGTCTCGATCCGCCTTCGGGGGTCTTCCGGGGTCTCTTCTGTTCTTGCGGCGGTCGTCGTCTTCCGCGCCGCCGGCGCCTTGTCCTTCTTCTTGTCCTTCTTGTTCTTCTTCTTCTTCCGATGTTGACCCGTCGCTGTCTCTGCCCGGAATGCCTGTGCCGATCTGCGCTCGGACTTATATAGGGACATGGGGGACAGGGTCACATGTTCATGTCACATGGTGACCCCGCCCCCTTGCGATGTCACAGTCCCAGCATCCTCCGGGACTGTGACAACACAAGGGGGCGGGGTCACCATGTGACATGAGCATGTGACCCTGTCCCCCATGTCCCTATATAAGTCCCAGCGCAGAGAGGCACAGGCATTCCGGGCAGAGACAGCGACGGGTCAACATCGGAAGAAGAAGAAGAACAAGAAGGACAAGAAGAAGGACAAGAAGAAGAAGGCGCCGGCGGCGCGGAAGACGACGACCGCCGCAAGAACAGAAGAGACCCCCGGAAGACCCCCGAAGGCGGATCGAGACCCCCAGACGACGGCGGCGACGACGAAGAAGGTAGCCGGACTCCCCTCGCTCGGTAAAAGAGCTTGGTAAATGGCGGGGGAGTCCGGCGAGAAGACCCCCAAGACGGAAGAAGACCCCCGGAGCAGTGCAATAAACTATTTTTTCAAAAGTGTGGGTGTTTTTTTTTTACTTTACATTTTACACCTTAGGTGAATGGGTAGGGGTACATCGTACCCCATACTCATTCATATAGGGTGGGGGCCGGTATCTGGGGGCCCCCTTATTAAAGGGGGTTCCCAGATTCCGATAAGCCCCCGCCCGCAGACCCCGACAACCAACGGCCAGGGTTGTCGGGAAGAGGCCCTTGTCCTCATCAACATGGGGACAAGGTGCTTTGGGGTGGGGGGGGCCGCATGGCCCCCCATTACCCAGGGCACCCCCCATGTTGAGGGCACGCGGCCTGGTACGGCTCAGGAGGGGGGGGGGGCGCTCGTTCGTCCCCACCCCTTTCCTGGCCTGCCAGGCTGCGTGCTCGGATGAGGGTCTGACATGGATTTGGGGGGAACCCCCACGCCGTTTTTTTCGGCGTGGGGATTCCCTTTAAATCCATGCCAGCTTGCGGAGCTAGCGCGGCGGCATTTACTGCCTACGCTAGCTACGTAACCTGAAGTTACGTTCGAAATGAACGGACTGCTCCGTGTGTGGGCAAGTCCGTTCATTTTCAAAAGTCCCGCGGACTTTTGGCCGGCGGATTATCCGCTGGACAAGTCCGTGCGTGTGTGGGCAAGTCCACACCCTCGGAAAGTCCAGCGGACCTAGCCGGAAAGTCCAGCGGATTGTCCGCTGGACTTAGGTCCGCCGGGAAAAGTCCGTACGTGTGTACGAGGCATAAGTATGGCTGGGTATGGCTGAGCATGGCTCGGTACAGCTGGGTATCGCAGAGTATGGTTGGGTATTACTGAGTATTGCAGAGTATGGCTGGGTATTACCGAGTATTGCAGAGTATTGCAGAGTATGGCTGGGTATTACCGAGTATTGCAGGGTATGGCAGAGTATGGCTGAGTATTGGCAGGGTATTGCAGAGTATTGTCAGGGTGTTGCAGAGTATTGTCAGGGTGTTGCAGAGTATTGTCAGGGTATTGCAGAGTATTGGTATGGTGTTGCAGAGTATTGGCATGGTGTTGCAGAGTATTGGCATGGTGTTGCAGAGTATTGTCAGGTTATTGCAGGGTGTTGCAGAGTATTGGCAGAGTGTTGCAGAGTATTGGCAGGGTATTGCAGAGTATTGGCAGAGTATTACCGAGTATTGCAGAGTATTGCAGAGTATGGTTGGGTATTACCGAGTATTTCAGAGTATGGCTGGGTATTACGGGGTATTGCAGAGTATTGCAGAGTATGGCTGGGTATTACGGGGTATTGCAGAGTATGGCAGAGTATGGCTGGGTATTACGGGGTTTTTCAGAGTATGGCAGAGTATGGCTGGGTATTACGGGGTATTGCAGAGTATGGCAGAGTATTTCAGAGTATTGGCAGAGTATTGCAGAGTATTGCAGAGTATTGCAGAGTATTGGCAGAGTATTGCAGAGTATGGCTGGGTATTACCGAGTATTGCAGAGTATTGGCAGGGTATTGGCAGAGTATTGGCAGAGTATTGTCAGAGTATTGCAGGGTATTGCAGGGTATTGCAGAGTATTGCAGAGTATTGCAGGGTATTGCAGAGTATTGCAGGGTATTGCAGGGTATTGGCTGGGTATTGCAGAGTATTACAGTGCTGCCATCCGATCTCTCCCCTCCACTGTACAGATCTGTACACAGAGGGGAGAGAGGAACTGGCGTCATCTTGATGCCGGTTTGTTTACAAGCGATCGCTCCGTCATTTGACGGAGCAATCACATTGTAAACGGCCGACGGGTGCACCAAGATGGCCGCCGCTCCGGAGCTAGGCCAGAGCCGTGGCCATCGGGTGCACCAAGATAGCCGCTGCTCCGGAGCTAGGCCGAAGCCTTTCCTAAGGCCGAGGCCGCAGACGGCTCTGCGGACCGTGGCGGGTAATTGCGGTAACGCCGCCCAAGTAATGGGAACGGCGTTACCGAGAGGGGAAGAGTAATCAGTTAGATTACTCGTTACCCTCTAAAGTAACGGCGTTATGTAACGCTGTTTACTTTAATTGCGTTAGTTACATCACTGAGGAAAACACATAAGGCTGGCTTTTTTTTTATTATTATGCGTTCATTTTTTTTCCTTTCAATAATTTTTATTGAATTTCAAACAATACAGAAAAATACAAAGTGAAGCACAGAGATTTGGTTGCCATGAATGCTCATTACAGTATACGTATAATGCAATAACAGACAGTGGCGTCACTAGGGTTGGTGTCACCCAGTGCGGAAAAAATTGGTGTCACCGCCCTCCACCAACCATAGTCCCCCTTCAGTACAGACCCTCCTCCCTCAGTACAGACCCCCCTCCACTAATTACAGACCCCCTCCATTAAGCACAGACCCCCCACTAAGTACAGCCCCCCTCACTCAGTACAGACCCCCATCACTAAGTACAGACCCCCCTCACTCAGTATAGACCCCCTCACTCAGTACAGACCCCCTTTCCTCGGTTTAACCCCCCGTAGTATAGACCCCTCTCCCTCAGTACAGACCCCCCTCCACTAACTACAGACCCCCTCCATTAAGTACAGACCCCCCTACTAAGTACAGACCCCCTCACTCAGTACAGACCCCCTCACTCAGTACAGACCCTCTTTCCTCAGTATAAACCCCCCCGCAGTATAGACCCCTCTTCCTTAGTACAGACCCCCTCCTCTAACTACAGACCCCCTACCATTAGGTACAGACCCTCCCACTTAGTACAGACCCCCCCTCACTCAGTACAGACCCCCTCACTCAGTACAAACCCCCTCACTCAGTACAGACCCTCTCACTCAGTACAGACCCCCTTTTCTCAGTATAACCCCCCCCCCCCGCAGTATAGACCCCTCTCCCTCAGTACAGACCCCCCTCCATCAGTATAACCCCCCTCCCTCAGTATAAACACCCCCTTTCCATCAGTATAGACCCCCCTCAGTGAAGACCCCCCTCCATCAGCATAGACCCCCCTCAGTGCAGACCCCCCTCCATCAGCATAGACCCCCCTCAGTGCAGTCCCCCCTCCATCAGCATAGACCCCCTCAGTGCAGACCCCCTCAGTGCAGACCCCCCTCAGTGCATACCCCCCTCATTCAGCATAGACCCCCTCAGTGCAGACCCCCCTCCATCACATAGACCCCCTCAGTGCAGACCCCCCCTTCCAGCATCATAGACAACCCTCCAAATTAAATTAACTGATAGATTGAAACCATGTTTTTAATGAAAAAAAAAAAAAACACAGCTAATTGTTTATGATATATGCTTTAAATACTTAATTCTTTAAATACCGGGGGTATTTACTGCTAATTGGCAGTAGCAATTATTCTCAGAGAAACTGGCTTGCTAAAGCAAGCTATAAAGGTCATATTCTTTAATTAAATGACTGATACATATACTCGGTAGAATTTCAGGCTACATTACAATCAAAACATGACAAGATGAAAATATATTGATAGCATTTTAACAGAAAAATACATTGAACTACTGTGTAAAGAAAACTAAATCTAAAAAAGTAACAGTTCTTTCCATATAGATTGGAAGCCAAACTGCCCCTGGTATTTGTAACAGCACTGAGACAAAGATTTAGAAATTTGGTGGACAAACAAGAATTTATAAAGTGAACTTCTGTTCACCCACAAGTAAAGTAATCCATAAAAAGTAGATGCCCGTGTCCATCATCTGCCAAATCTAGCAATTTAATGACCATTTAAAAATGTATATGGTTGGATTTTGAGTACTTGTAATAGCAGGTGCATACCAAAGCTACCTTTGCAACTTTATGTTCAAAACAATCAATCAGCTATAGGAACACAATATCCTTAGCAAGCAAATGGTCTCCCCATGCAATTTACTATTTTTAATACACAATAATACATAATATACAATGCACTATTGCAAAGAAATACATGAAACAATCTTTCTTCTATACATGTACAAAAACCTAGGAGCTGTAGAAAAGTAAAATCTAGTTTTATATAATTGGATACTATTTAACTTGTGTAACCTCTAACTCATAAAAATCTGAAAAGCTCAGCCAGTAATGTAATTTATTTACAGAAGTTTCAGTCTTGGCAGTAGAGTGAGGATTGAAGAGTGCTTAAACAGACCTTCTGGTTACCACAAGTTTATGGGGATTTTAAACTTTTGAATACCAAGGCTTATGAAACTTAAAATGTTACTTCATAATGTGCATAAGAGAAAATGCCATCTCTCAAACTAACTTTTCCCTAACAATAATGACATTTGTATTAAGCACTAAGGGATACCGTAGCATCACATAATTTTCAAGTGTATGCTTAACTTACTACAAGTTGACTATTCCCAGATCCATATATAAAATAATGGTATTATTTTGGCATTATATGGCATTATTACTGCTGATAGTCAAATTATAACAACAATGACAGTAACCAATCTTAGTACATTATGGGGCTGATTTAAAATGGAGAGTCAGCATCTGTATTCACTATCTGTTATACTCCACAGTATTGCTCAAGTCTGTCCCTCATCCAAAAAATACAGGCAGGGTTATTGAGCTTGCAATCTTTCACAGTGTAATTTTTGCCTAATGCAAAAAAAAAATAAGCAATGTGAAGAAACCAGTCAGGTGACTTTGGCAGATCACATGACTGGGCTCTCTCTTCTTCTTTTTTTTTTTTTTTACAACTTCTTCTTAGGTTTTTTACCACTCTGGCAGTTTTTGGACTTCCAAGCCAATGCACATTTATATAACACATCGCTGTGCTTTGGAAAGTCACAAAGCTCTTTTTTAACACAGAGTGCTTACTAAGTAAACTATCCAATAATTCACAAAGCACTATTAAGCCACACCCTGCTATATAAAACACACCCAGCAGCATGTGCGTACTATATATCAAACTTATATAAAAAAGTAATGCCAGCACAAAATGGCCTATAATAGAAGCATTGTGGTAGGTTGGCTAGTATTTTACTGCATACCCACTCAGACCAAACATGGGGACAGTATTCTATAAATTATCAGCATTGACACAAGCCTGGGTCTGATAATGATATTTGCAGATCAGAAAATATTTATTAATTTGGATGTGAACAATCATATACCCACCACAAGCTAAAATTTGCCTGAAATAAGCACATATTAATATGTCCTAAAATTGTTTAGGTATACATTGGTGCATAATATGATGTGCCTGCTTAAGTTGGTTTACAGTTAGGCATTAGAGAAAGGTTGAATGAAGTCTTTGGACAACCAGTTACGGTAACTATTAAGGCATTTATCTTTTTATCCCTCCCTGGTATTTCAGTTGGACACAATTAGTGCATGAATAAAGTGGCATATGAATTTGTTATTATCGCATAACATAGAGAGAAGTTGTTGGGCAGGGTTTGGTAGAGTCTAGGTGGTCTATCGCATCCCAGTATAATGAATAAACAGAATTTTGTAGGCCTTGTGTGCATGAACACAGCCTAGTACCCCTAGGGGATGCTTAGGGTAAAGATAGACACTGATGAGGTATATGCAATTCAAAAAGTGTATGGATATTTATTGAAAGAGACGCATAACAATGCATATAAAGTACAATACAAAATGTTCAAATGTCACAGCATACAAAAAAAGCATCTATAGTTTTTAACAAGTCACAGCATGAACATAGAAAAATGTTGAGACAGGGAAAACTTGCTTTATGCGTATATATTCAGGAAAACGCCAACATTCTCATGTTTGTTACATTACTTTTCACCAAAACCCCTATACAAACCAATACTCCTCTTAGAATTATAACCAATTATTGCCAACAATATAACCAAATTACTCAAATACTTTCCAAACACTGGCACATCATTGCCACTGACAAATCCCTCTCACCCTTTGTCCCGACACACCCTTTGGTTACCTACCGACGTGCTCCATCTCTTCGAGACAAACTCATTAACAGTGAATACACAGCTACTAATAGGCCCCATAAACAATTAAAGGGTACATTTCCATGTGGGAATTGTGGCTACTGTAAATATCTTTGTAAATCTAATATGCACAATGTCTTGCCTAATGGTCAACAATTCTTCCCTCAACACTACGTGAATTGTCGATCCATCGGCATAGTGTACCTACTTGAATGTGAATGCGGATGTTTCTATGTGGGAAAGACCAAATTACCTTTTTGGAAACGCATATACGGTCATATCTGCAGTGTCAACCAGAGAGACCCTGACCTGCCCCTGGGACGACACTGCAGGACTGTCCATTATGACTCCACTCCTAAAATCTTATTCAAGGCTTTGGATCATATCCCACCCCCAAATCGAGGTGGGGATTACAACAAAGCTTTATTACAAAGCGAACTTAGATGGATTTTCCATTTAAATGCGACTTTACCTCCTGGGCTCAATGAGGCCTTTAACTTTAAACCATACCTTGAAGGATTCCAATCTGGAGTCTGTGAACTAGACCTTTGACCTTTTCCCACATGGAGACATCCGACATAACCCTGTACCTGCATTGTAACCTATAAATACCTTTCATATGTCTAATCATGTGGTATCCACTATCATTTTCACTGTTCATGCTCCATGTATATGCCCAAACTTCAATAGTCTTCAAACCTCTATTTTTGACATTGTTGTTTTAGTACAAAGTGTTGCAACATTGTTTGTGCACCACATGTATGTCTGTTTGCCTTTTACCATGTATGCACTAGATAACCAACTTTTTATAAACCAACAATTTCCCTTTAAATACAACATGACACTGGCTGTGATCATCCAGGTATGCTGCCCGGTGCGGGTAAGATAGTGCGCAAATTCTGTGGTGCGCATGCGCCGTTCTCCGCTTTCATGAGACATCTTCCGACTCCATGTCTTCCTGTTTGCGCTCCAGTTTGGAGCGCAGATGGATCGGCGGAAATCATTACCCGCGTCGGTGACGTCACGACGCTGGACGCGACTCCTCCCATTTGGGCGTGCTCGCGCCCAGCGCCGTCCTGTCAGAGGTCCTATGGGGAATACTCATAGTGCTTTTTGGTGCTTCCCCTCCACATCTAGCCAATCTCTAATCAGCCATTTCTACGCAATACCGGCATACATACACAGCTGATTGTAATTATCTTACTGCATTTAAACTTGCCGCCATGAAGGGCCCACATATGCTGCTCACTCTCTGGCGTCCACTGACAACTTTCCCCAGACATCTTGAGATACAGGTAACAAACTTCTATACCGTTCTTTCCACACCTTTGGCCGCTCATGCCATGCTACTTAGGTACTTACAACCTATATACTTTTTACTCTATTACAGCTTTATATACTGCTTGGCTACACGTCCACAAGACACGGGCTCACAGCCTTTCACTTGTCCAGGACCTTGCAACTGCCTGAATCCATTGCAGCCTATTGTCCAGCTTTATGGCAATACCTACCTTGTTTTTACCTTGCACAGAGACTATTCCAGTGCATACCCTTGTTACACAAGCCAATATTTTGGCCTTTCACCTCCTTTGGCATCTCTTCAGACAAACACTGCATGTGAGTACTATATCTACAATGTTATTACTACACCGCTCTATATGGTAAAAAAACAAACAGTATTCTTGGTTACAAACATGATGTACTAATCTTTGATTTATTCACACATTATAGATGTGAAATAAAAGGATATCAAACTGCCTTGAAAAAGGACTAAAGTCCGAAACATGTTGGCGTTTTCCTGAATATATACGCATAAAGCAAGTTTTCCCTGTCTCAACATTTTTCTATGTTCATGCTGTGACTTGTTAAAAACTATAGATGCTTGTTTTGTATGCTGTGACATTTGAACATTTTGTATTGTACTTTATATGCATTGTTATGCGTCTCTTTCAATAAATATCCATACACTTTTTGAATTGCATATACCTCATCAGTGTCTATCTTTACCCTAAGCATCCCCTAGGGGTACTGGGCTGTGTTCATGCACACAAGGCCTACAAAATTCTGTTTATCGCATAACATAATATCATGTGGCTTAAAAAGAAAACAAGCTTTCTGTATTATTAACCATTTAAGTCATTGCACCTTTATACCCCTTAGGGACTTGAGCAATTTGTACATTTACACTGTGAACCTGTTTATTCATTCATTATTAAGATAACCAAGTGATTCATACATTTTTTTGTGCATTCTTATGACAATATCATCTTGCAAAAAATATTTAATTACTTATTTTATCTATAGACAAATGATGTAAAGAATGACCAGTGTTAGCTTTTGAAAAAATAGTTCAACTGTAAATAAAAAGTAAATTTTTTATTGAAATTTCACAGTTCACAAGAAAAAAGAAAGAACATATTACAACATATTCCATTATGCCTTGGTTCTATATGTTCCATATCATTTCTCAAATAAATTTGTTTATACATCCCCTTGTGCTGCTAGGGTTATTGGGTATTTTCCTGGTTCAGGATGCAGATTTAAGTTCGACAATCAGCGATCTCTCTTTTTGGTCGCAATGATCGTTTCTTAGCATTGGTTATTTGGACCCTGTATGCTCACAAAGTCAACATGACTATCTTTACTATTATAGGAACCAAAGCTAACAATGTGAAATTAACAATAAAAAGAAAACTAACATTTCTTCAATCTGTCAAGGTTTTACGCATTGCGAGTACCATTCATTCCAAGGAGCCCATAGCTTGTACATTTTGGCATAATTCCCAATTGCTGAGAAGTGTAGTATCTCATAGATGCCGTGTGTGTGTGAACCGTGTCTTTTACCTCATCAATTGATGGAGCTTTAACTTCCTTTCAGTGTCTGAGGATTGTAAATCGGGTAGTTAGCAATATGTGTGATATTACATTTCTATATATTAGAGGGATGGAATCTTATTCAAGTGATAGTATGGCAATTCCCGATTGTAGTTTTTTATTAATACCTGTTACATTGTACATGAGACCTTCAACCTGAGTCCATAGTGCCTTTAGTTTAGGGCAAAGCCACAATATGTGAATCAATGTGCCTGTACCACCGCAAGACCTCCAACAATTTGAGGAGGCTTTGTGGTAGATCTTAGCTATGCGGTGTGGGGTTAGATACCAGCGTAGTGTTATATTTTGTTGCATTTTCCATAGATTTGTGCTTTTAGTGGAAGCATAGGTGAGTCTTAATGTTTATTCCAAATGACAGGGGTATATGCTATTCCTATTTCCTGTTCCCAGGCTAACATGGATTGGGATTTCACACACTTATTTTTTTTCCTGTAGCCCCAGATATATGATTGAAATGCCTTTAGATGCTATTGGGTTAGTTTCTTAGGTAATGAGACAAGTATCTGAGGGCTTTTTTTCAAAAGTTGTGCTATTTGCAGATATTTATATTGTTCTTTGGGTGGCAGTTGATATTCCTGTTGTAGGGTTTGAAAGGGTTTAAGTGATAAGTTTTCTAATATGTTTTCTAGATAAATAATTCCTTTGCTTTTCCATGTATTTAGGTTCATATCTTGTATTAAATGGTTGATTGCAGAGATTTGGAGGTGATATTCTACCTGTCCACTTTTGATATTTTTTTTTTAACAGAGGAGCACTTTTGATATTTGATGAGATAAACCCAGGCTCTTATTGATGCATAGAAGAAAACGGTAGTTTCCAAAGAGAGGAAACAGAAGGTAATGGGGCTTATTGAAAAGTCGCATACATCTTATTTCACAGTATATATAAATACAGGTACCAGAGGTTTTTAAGAAAAATTTCCTTGGTATATTTATTTAAAAAATTATTATCTCACCACATATATAAAAAAAAGTTGGTTAAAGCACAGCAATAAGACTAGACATTTATACACATGTTTGTTGGTTCATGTATGAACCAGATCAAAACAGACACATACTGGGGGGGACATTTACAAACATGTAACATATATAACAATTGTCGTCCGGACGCCAGGGAAAACTTGCAGTGTATTATCCCAATAAAAAGCCGTGAGGCTGTATTTTAGTGGTTTAAATGGGGTAGTGGGAGAAAACTCCCATAGAACCGAATAATTTGGGTTTGGATACTGCACGTACTCCTTGGGGGGGCTCGAGCCTGTTGGGGAGGGAGGGAAAGGGGGAGGGAAAGGGAAAGGGGAAGAGTGATCACGGAAGGTGAAGTTGGTAGTGACACTAAATTCCTGCCAGAGCAGTCCTAAGTGGATACAGCTGATGACGTGAGCAGAAAAGTTTTCCAATAGTTAGTGGTATGTTGATTTGTATATAGTTATAACCGATGTTTCATTGTTAAATAACTATTGCTTGAGCATGGTGTATACGATATTCGGTATATATATATACTAATTTCTTGCTTTAATTTATAACCACAAGTGAGGTATTTCTATTTCATATCAAAGGGTTCTCTTAACAGAGATTGTCCATTTTGCTTGTAGAATCAAAGAAATAAAGCAGGGGTATTTCAATAAACAGAGTCTGTTAGGATTGTTTTAGGATTGCATGAGGTTACCAGCATACATTACCGCCTTCACTGTTCGATATAGTCGTGGGTTGTGGGATGCATCGAGAACCCTTCTCCGTGCTGTGCAGAGAGCCAAATATCGCCAGTAATGGAAAGGATTTCAAATATCACGTCCGTGATATGCAGCGCTGCTGATGTCCGATGGCTAAGTTTGGTGGTTCCGTCTTCATCCCAGAGTCTAGGCTCGTGCACGCCTGTGGGTAGTTGCGTCCTGGCGTCCGTAGGACAATGACGTCAACGCGTTTCACAAGGGGGTGTGTAGCTTCTTCTGGACGTTGTGGTGGCGTCGGAGGGCTCCTTCTTATTGGTGTCCAGCCCTCGTTTACGCCTACCACATTGAGCAGATTGCTCGATCGTGAAGGATTGCCCCGTGTATGTGGGTTTTTCATAACTTTAAAAGATTTATTCCTTTAAGCCTCAGAGACGCAATGGTAACCAAAAAGGTTATATACATTCGTTTGTAAAGGTTTCATTAGGGTCTGTTTTTGGTTTTCATTGTAGTGCCCGTGATAGTTATACAGGCGGTTGGAGACTGCTTGAAGTTTTAACGGGTGAAAAACAAATGCCGGGTTTCCTAATTTGTATGGTTATAGATCTAAAATGCATAGTCATAGTGGTCCTGATGTCACCTCTTTATCAGATAAAAGTCTCTTCATTAGGTCCCATTGTATTGTTATCCTGTTGTCATGGTATATATGACTATATGTTGAGTCCACAATTATATGGCAAGGAGTGAGTATATAGGGGTTCCATACATTATGAGTACATGTATATATGGTAAGATCAGGGTTTATCCGGTAGCTGTGCAGCTCGATAGTGTCACATTGTGGCATTGTAAAGTTCAACGCCATGAGGAGAGCTTCATTCAGTCATTGAAGTCCAATGTGAGACATAGCTAGTCTGCACAGAGGCCGGATATGAGGATATCACAGCATTCATATGGGGATCAGGTGACACCATCTAATATCTATTAAGGAAAGAGGCAGGGGGAAAGGGGGAAAGGGGAAAAGGGAGAGTGAGGGTATAGATAATACAATTACAATCATTTTAGTTATGTATTTGATTAACTAGAGAGGTACATGTTGTAAGTTGGGATTCAAGACCTGGTGCATTTGTATTTTTCCTCTCTAATACTTTTCTATTTATTAAATGGCTTTTATACGGTTAAAAATGGTTGGAGGTTGAGGTCCGTATTGAGGCCCAGCGGGAATAGAGTTCCAAGACGGAATATCCATCTCTTTTCCCGCTGTTGTAGGACCTGATCAAAGTCACCCCTGCGGGGGGATAGATTTAGAGCGTAAATGCCCTTAACTTTCATGCCAGTTAGTTTGCCCTGGTGGAACTTTGCGAAGTGTTTCGCTACTGGTTTCTCCGGATTCTTTTCCCCTATGTCTCTTATGTGTTCTCCTATGCGGATCCTAAGCTGGCGTTTCGTTT
Source organism: Lithobates sylvaticus (assembly GCA_028564925.1). NCBI lineage: Eukaryota > Metazoa > Chordata > Amphibia > Anura > Ranidae > Lithobates > Lithobates sylvaticus. The sequence continues at coordinate 281,263,046 of CM053028.1, forward strand.
TCCCTATATACTTCTTGTTGCAGGGACAGGTGATCATGTATATTACCTTAGTTGTGGCACAGTTGATCAAACGTTTAATGTTAAAGGTATTTTCGTCCCTGGAGTCCCTAAAGGTGTCTGTTCTATGTATGAGCGGACATATTTGACAGTGTCCGCAAGAGAACACACCCTTTGCTCTGGGGAATTGTGATAACCAGGATGTATTTGGATTTCTCATATATTCAGACTGGATAAGTTCATCGCCCAGATTGCGTGCACGTTTAGCCACTAGTTTTGGTTCAGGGCCCACTATTTTCGCTAAGCCTGGGGTATTAAGGAGGATCTCCCAATGTTTGCGTAGAGTGTTCCTTACTGATTCCCATTGGGTTCCAAATTGGGTAATGATTCGTACCGGGCTGGTATCTTGTTGTGTTGTAGTGAAAGTTTTTTGTTGTTTAGTTTTCTGCCTCTGTAAAAGTAACACTCTATCACGCCCTGCCGCTTTTTGTTTAGCTCTCCTTAATTGTTTATGCGAGTAGCCTCGCTCCCTGAATCTGGCGTATAGGTCAGCACTCTCACGCCTGTAGCTCTCCGCACTAGAGCAATTCCGTCTAATACGGAGAAATTGTCCTATAGGTATACTGTTTTTCTGCCACTGTGGATGATGGCTATCTGCCTGTAGTAATGTATTTGCAGATGTCTCCTTACGGAAGGTATGTGTCACAATTGTGGAGTTTTTAATGCCTATCGCCAGATCCAGGAAGGAGATTTCCTCGTAACTACATGTAAACGTAAGTTTAATATTGCGGTCATTTTGATTGAGGGTGGTGATTCTTTCAGTGTATCTTCGTTACCTCTCCATAGTACTAACACGTCATCAATGTACCTGAGCCAGGTGTGTACGTGGCTCAGGTACATTGGCGAGGTGTACACTAAATCCTCCTCCCACAGTCCTAGGTGTAGACATGCATAGGCGGGTGCCCATGGGGCACCCATCGAAGTGCCATTTATTTGTTGGTAATATTTTTCCAAGAACTGGAAATAATTATTCCTTAAAGCAAAAATAAGTAGGTCTACTACAAATTCGTTTTGTGGTCCACATCTGGGAAAATCTTTATCAAGAAATGACTTAATCGCTTTAATGCCCCATTCATGGGGGATCGATGTATATAGAGACTCTACATCGATCCCTACCAGGAGAAGATCCATCCATGTATTATTGATGCATGGATGGGAGGTGCTAATTTCACATCTAGAGAGATGTTGTGTTTGGCTGTCATTAGGAAGTCCCATAAGCTCCCCTTCTTAATCTGCACTTGTTCTATTTCCTTCCATATTGTTTTAGAATTGGGTGATATCCAATGCTGGAGTTCAGCCAGTACAGTCACAAAGTAATAGTCCTGCAAGTGTACATGGCCCACTCCGCCTGCCTTCCTGTGTTTGATTAGTCTGCTAAAGGCACCTTCCTGTGCCTTATGTATCTATTTAATATTGATTGTAAGGCTTGGAAGTAAGAATTAGGTAGTGGTACTGGGAGTGTTCTGAATAGGTACATTAATTGGGGCAATATTTGCATCTTGAAGGCTGCGAGCCTGCCTAGCCATGACAGTTCTGTTTTGGCCAGTTTATTCAGTTTGGCCTCAAAAGTGTTCAAGAAAGGTGTGTAATTAGCTGGTATTAAGTCTTCTAGTTTGGAGGTCAATGTAATACCCAGGTATTTGATACCTTCTTTTTTACATATATGGGAATTTGTGTTCTAACTTTTGCTTGGTCTCCTCTGGGATGCCTAGATTCAGAATGTAGGATTTGGTCTCATTCACTTTTTAGTATGAAACTCTGTTGAATGATTGTAGTGCTATGTGGACTGTAGCTAGGGATTCCTCTACATTCACAAGCATTACTATTATGTCATCCGCGAAGAGACTTATGGTGTAATTTCTCCCCCCCCGCTTCTATACCTGATATGTGTGGATGGGTTCTGAGATAGGAGGCTAGGGGTTCCATCATTGGATTGAAGATTAATGGTGAAAGAGGGCAGCCTTGTTTTGTCCTGTTTGTTATTGAAAATGGCTTGGATATTGCACCTCAGATGAAAACCTGGGCCGATGGGTGGGGTGCAGAGTGCAATAATGGCAGAGTAAATATAGCCGTGAAAGCCGAATCTTTTCAAAACTTGGGCTAGAAACTGCCAATGTATTCTATCAAATGCCTTCTCTGCAAACAGCGCTAGGAGCAGAGAAGGTGTTTTGTGTTTATCAGCTAGGTGTATCACATTTACTAGACAACGGGTAACGTCCGCTGTCTGTCTCCCTCTAGTAAACCCAGATTGGTCTACATCCACAATAGATGGCAGTACGTCCACCACTCTATTGGCGAGTAGTTTTACGTAGATCTCAATATCATTGTTCAAGAATGATATTGGCCTAAAGTTTTGTGGGGTTTCAGGCTGTTTCCCTGGTTTCGGTAGGGCCACTATTATAGCTTTGAGCATTTCGGAGGGGAACGTGGAGGAGACAGCAGCAGAACCAAAGATTTCGACAAAATGTGGTGTCACGATGTCTTGAAAGGATTTGTAATACTCCCCTGCAAATCCGTCAGGGCCTGGGGATTTGTTAAGTGGGAGAGATTTTATAATTTGTCTCACCTCTGACTCATTGATAGGGGAATTCAGGTTTTGGAGATGTGCATGTGTAATTTTAAGATATCATTGAAGCATTCTTAAACAAAATGAATATCTGGTGTTGGTCATGGAAGAGTGGTGTCGTTTTTGAGATTATACAATGATCCATAATATTGACTGAATGCGTCTGCTATTGCTTAGGGGTGATGTTGTTTAATTTGTGTAGTGGGGTGTATGATATGTGGAATTTGGGTTTTGCACCTATGTCCTCTTATCCGACTAGCCAGTAGTTTGCCTGCATGGTTGCCACTCGTATAATAGGACAATTTAAGTCTTTTGAAGGCTTTTTTAAAATCCTCCGAAAAGAGCAATCTGAGTTCTGTACAGAGTTATGTCAGTTGTGCTGTCAGTGATTGTGTTGGGTTAGACATATTTGATTTCCCAAATTGATACCATAGAAAAACAGTTTCATAGCTTGCTGCTGTCTTCTCCTTTTTTTCCTCGCCCCCTGTTGTATTAGTATAGCTCTGACAAATGCCTTATGGGCATTCCACACAATGAATGGGTCTGTAACCGATTTTTGGTTGTTTTCAAAAAACTCTTTTATCTGTCATTCAATATAAGACCTGGTCGGGTCAGCCTGGAAGAGCCAGGGATTAGATCTCCATAGAAAGGTAGGATTATGAGTTGAAGGATCTCCCACTGTTAGCCTCACTGAGGCGTGGTACGACCACGTGATATTATTGATTTTGGCAGATTTACAATTGAGCAATAACCTTCTATCCACTAGAAATAAGTCAATTCTACTATAGCACCTACAGTATGACTACTCAAGAAGAAGGAATAGTCTCTCTCGTTCGCATTGAGGCATCTCTAAGCATCATGAAGTTCATAAGCACTCAGCAATGGTTTTAGGAATGGTGGCTTGCGTTTGGGTTTGGAGGTGGAGTCCAGGTTTGGATCTGGAGTGATGGTAAAGTCGCCGCATACCACCAATGCCCCTTTCTGAATTGAACAAATTTTCTTCATAATCCTATGGAGGAATCTGGTTTGCCTGACATTAGGGGCGTAGATATTTTCCACTGTTTAGGTGTTGTAATTAGTATCACAAGCCATTATTATAAAGCGTCCTTGTGGATCTATATTAATCTTGTGGAGACAGAAGGCTACTGTGTCCCTTATCGCTAACATCACTCCTTTCTTCTTTTTATCTGCATTGGCATGATATTTGAATGGGAACTTTGGAGGAGACTGGCTCTGGAAGTTGCGTCTCCTGGACACAGAGTATGTCACAGTTTTGTTGTAATGCTTCTTTCCATAGAGACCTTCGCTTGGCCGGGTGGTTAAGTCCCTTAGAGTTTATGGTCAGAAAGTTCACCGCCATGTGTACCATTGGTGGAAGTGCTGGATGTTGTATATGGCAAAAGTGGCACTTACTTTGATGTTTTTGTACTCCGTGATAGGTTAATAATAGGCATACGGTGAAACTCCTTGGACCTCGACACTGGCCTGGTGGTAGTCTGGAGGGTATGGATTCACATCTGACTGATAGTGTTTAAGTAAGCTTTGCTCTTCTACCCTAACGAAACATAACAGTGGCTAATAGCCAAACAATAGAGAAAGTTATTTAAGTGTGGCTCATAGCCACTCAGAGGTATAGTGGGGAGAAAACAAAAACTCAAACTGTTCAGACCGGAGGACATCCTCCCCAGCAGCATCTATGCATTTATACAATACCCATTTCCAAGTTACTTATGTGTGCAAGTGTTCTTTTGTTCAACTGTGCGCCATTCAGGCTCGGTGCTTTGATTCCTGCTCCTCTGGCGTGGATGTGTGGGAGGTTCTGGTATGATCCCCCATGTTTTTAGTAATGCTATGCCTTTAGTAACACCATTTAGTAACTCCATCACATACTCTGTGCCTTCTTTGGTAACAATCAATTTCATCTGGAATCCCCATTTATAGCTCAATTTATGATTTCTGAAAGCTTTTGTGATTGTATTGAGGTTCCTGCACTTTTGGAGGGTATATTGAGATAGATCGGCATACAATTGCAAGTTATTGTAAGGCAATGGGATCTGATCTCCCTTTCTTGATGCTGTCATCAACCTCTCCTTAGCGTGGTAGAAATGCATTCTTAGAATAACTGGGGACATTATCAGACAGCTATGTGGACTTAGGGAGGCGGCGCATCCTGTCCACTGTTGTTTCCAGCTCTGTCATGTAAAAAGTTGGGAGACAGATCCTGTTGTTTTACAGTTTCCGGCACCCCTCTTATTTTAACATTATTCCTCCTGGATCTGTACACGATGTCTGCCATTTTTGCTCTAATCTCCTCTATGTCATCCTCTTTGCACTCATTAGCATCCACTAAATCATTGATTGTGGATGCATATTCCCCAATTTTGTTTTCTATGTGTTAGACTCTATTAGTGACAGATTGCAGCTCTGTGTCGAACTTGTGTACACAGGGTATCATGTCTGAGTGAAGGGAACTTCTCAGGAAAACTAGCATTTCCTTTAAGACAGTGTCCAATACTGGTTGGTTGTTGGTAGGGAATTGATCTATGGAGTCTGGCATCTCCCTAGTGTCATCCTCTGAGTCAATGATAGAGCTCACCTCATTGTCTGCATCCGTTCCATCCATCCGGAATCTCGTCATTTCCGGACTTTCAGAGGGTGGTGTGGCTAGAGGAGAACGTGGGCTTTTAGGAGGACTGCTTCTTTTCTGAGTTTTACCCTTCTGTGGGGAACTGGTGGAAGCTCCTGCTGACAGGGTAGAGCATGATCCGGCGCCATCTTGTTTAGGCCCGAAGAACTCTGTGAGCTTAATCGGCCGGTTTCCTTCCCTTTTGTGCCTGGGTATGGCGTTGTTCCATTCCCCGGGTGCTGTGGTTGCAGAACGCCTTGTCAGGGTGAATAAACGAGGCCTGGATGGGTCTCTGTCAGCCGTGGTAGGTCTGCTGGTACCAGAGCTCTGCTGCTAAGCGTCCATCGTGGTCTCCGGTTAGCTCCTCCCCTTATATATATTTTTTAAATTTGTTATGTTTAAATTAACACTAAGTGGTATATTTACACTAAATTTGCTTAGCAAATCTCTCATCATGTGCACAAATGTAAGAAAAAATACCCATACTGTTTCTAATATGTGTGTGTAATAGTTTCTTTGTAGCTTTTTACCGGGTGAATGTAACATCCCTAACATTCGACCCAAAGAGAAAAATAGTCATAAGAACATTTCTCTATTGGTGAATGTTAAGTCTGATAGCCAAAATAACCTAGCACTTTAACCAATTCACCCCCGGAAGATTTGGCTGCTCAATGACCAGGCCATTTTTTGCGATACGGCACTGCGTCGCTTTAACTGACAATTGCGCAGTTGTGCGACACTGTAACCAAACAAAATTAACGTCCTTTTTTCCCACAAATAGAGCTTTCTTTTGGTGGTATTTGATCATCTCTGAGGTTTTTATTTTTTGTGCTATAATAAAAAAAACGACAATTTTGAAAAAAACACAATATTTTGTACTTTTTGCTATATTAAATATCCCAATTTTTTTACTCAATTTAGGCCGATATGTATTCTTCTACATATTTTTGGTAATCATAATCGCAATAAGCGTATATTTATTGGTTTGTGCAAAAGTTATAGCATCTACAAAATAGGGAAAAGATTTATGGCATTTTTATTATTTTTTTTTTTTTTTTTCACTAGTAATGGCAGTGATTAGCGATTTTTATCAGGACTGCAACATTATGGCGGACACTTTTGACACATTTTTGGGACCATTGACATTTTATACAGCGATCAGTACTATAAAAATGCACTGATTACTGTGTAAATGTCACTGGCAGGGAAGGGGTTAACACTAGGGGGGCAATCGAGGGGTTAACTTTGTTCCCTCATGTGTGTTCTAACTGTAGGGGGATGGGACTGACTAGAGGAGATGACATATAATTGTTCCTAGCTAGTAGGAACACACAATCTGTCTCTCCTCACAGGACAGGTATTTGTGTTTACACACACACGTCCCTGTTCTGGCTCTCGTGCCCACGACCGCCGGCCATGCACATCAGCACCTCCGCAGTGCAGCGGGCGTTTATCCACCTTTCGTTTTCCCCACAGATGCTCAATAGGGTTTAGGTCTGGATACATACTTGGCCAGTCCATCACCTTTACCCTCAGCTTCTTTGGCAAGGCAGTGGTTGTCTTGGAGGTGTGTTTGGTGCCGTTATCATGTTGGAATACTGCCCTGTGGCCCAGTCTCTGAAGGGAGGGGATCATGCTCTGCTACAGTATGTCACAGTACATGTTGGCATTCATGGTTCCCTCAATGAACTGTAGCTCCCCAGTGCCGGCAGCACTCATGCAGCCCCAGACCATGACACTCCCCCCACCATGCTTGACTGTAGGCAAGACACACTTGTCCTTGTACTCCTCATCTGGTTGCCGCCAAACACGCTTGACACCATCTGGACCAAATACGTTTATCTTGGTCTAATCAGACCACGGGACATGGTGCCAGTAATCCATGTCCTTAGTCTGCTTGACTTCAGCAAACTGTTTGCGGGCTTTCTTGTGCATCATCTTTGGAAGAGGCTTCCTTCTGGGATGACAGTGCTCAGACCATACACAGCACACTGCATCAAATTGGTCTGCGTGGCTGACAGGCTAACCCCCCACCCCTTCAAGCTCTGCAGCAATGCTGCCAGCACTCATACATCTATTTCACAAAGACAACCTCTGGATATGACGCTGAGCACGGGCACTCAACCTCTTTGGTCCATCATGGTGAGGCCTGTTCTGAGTGGAACCTGACCTGTTAAACCGCTGTATGGTCTTGGCCACCGTGCTGCAGCTCAGTTTCCGGGTTTTGGCAATCTTCTTATAGCCTAGGCCATCTTTATGTAGGGACACAATTCTTTTTTTAGATCCTTAGGGAGTTCTTTGCCATGAGGTGCCATGTTGAACTTCCAGTAAACAGTATGTGAGAATGAGAGCGATAACACCAAATTTAACACACCTGCTCCCCATTCACACCTGAAACCTTGTAACACTAACGAGTCACATGACATCGGGTGGGAAAATGGCTAATTGGGCCCAATTTGGACATGTTCACTTAGGGGTGTACTCACTTTTGTTGCAGGCGGTTTAGACATTAATGGCTGTGTGTTGAGTTATTTTGAGGGGACAGCAAATTGACACTGTTATACAAGCTGTACACGCACTACTTTACATTGAAGCAAAGTGTAATTTCTTCAGTGTTGTCACATGAAAAGATATAATAAAATAAAATATTTACATAAATGTGAGGGGTGTACTCACTTTTATGAGATACTGTATAATATATGTATATATATACACACATACACACACACAGTATCTCACAAAAGTGAGTACACCCCTCACATTTTTGTAAATATTTTATTATATCTTTTCATGTGACAACACTGAAGAAATTATACTTTGCTACAATGTAAATAGTGTGTTTGTTCATTTCAGGTCAGAATTCAGCCAAAAATTCAGACTGAAATCAGATATAAAATGGTGAACAGGGACACACCAGACCCCTGCTGTAAGCCGCTCCGTGCTGCAGTGTGAACCCAGCCTGAAAGTGTAAAACAACTTATCTAGTTAAAAAAAAAAAAGAAATGGAAGTAGAGGCGCATGCGCGATGCTGACTAGGCAGTACATGGCTGCTTAGCGCTCTGCATCTACCGGGACCCGACGGCCAAGATACACGAGCCACGGCAGTTTTCCATATACCCCAGGTATCTGATACACTACTCTTTCACTAGGGAACAAAATACAAACATGTACAGTGGAAAAAAAACAAAATGTAAAATTTAAGTCAGCGTCAGCATCCCGCTCCACTCAGTCACACACACAGAGAAGGAATTCACCTCCCTCTCCACAGAATGATTCTGAATATGATTTGGGGAAAAAAAAACATTTGTTTAAAAAATACCTGTTCTGGAACTGACCTTATTAGTCAATTTGAAAGGATACTACAAAAAGCTTTACAAAATACCTCAAACATCATTACTGAGAAACTGACAAGAGAAATATGTGAGGTGGGTCGCCGCACATCTGTTTTGGAACAAAGGATGGATGAATTAGATGGCATTACCACAAATCATAATGATGAATTGAAAACACTCAGAGAAGAAAATTCCTCATTACATATACGCCTAGAGGACTTTGAAAACAGAGCCAGGAGATCAAATCTTCGTGTCAGCTGTATCCCTGAAAATATAGAAGACCTTCAATCAACCATTACAGCGCTCTTCCAGGAACTTGCCCCATACATCCCTATAGAACGCCTAGAAATGGATAGGATTCACAGAACATTGGCACCCCGAAAAGAAGATAGACCCCCAAGAGAAATTGTTATTAAACTACATTATTTTCACACAAAGGAACAATTGATGGAAGCAGCACGGAAAAAATATTCACTAATTTTCCAGGGCCACCGTTATCAAATCTTTATTGACCTCTCGCAACAAACTCTCATCAAAAGGAAAGCGATTAAACCAGATTTACTAATCCTCCAACATCATCACATCTCTTATCGCTGGAGTTTCCCCTTTGCAATCCGTTTCTCATATAAAGGCACCTCTTACACCTGCAAATCAGAAGATGACTTACTAACCACAATTCAAGATCTACACCTATCAATTCCGGAAAATACCTCAGAAGGATCTAAACGATGAGTGACATCAAACTCCCTCAAAAATCATCAAGACGCACTTGACCATCAAGCCCTCTCCAATATTCATAAAAGGAGCCGTTTTGCCCCCCCCCACCACCAGCTACAGAAGAACAAATGGACTGATGCTCACTTTTCTTTGGTGATATTAATCTTCAGATGATTAAATGTTTTTCACACTACATTACATTCTAGACCAGTGGAATACCGATCACTAAGACAGAACTTGTACACTGTTTTATATAAGATCCTATTCCCCAAGGTCAATACAACCATATTATTCATATTTATGATAGATTTTCCAATATTTATTTGGTAAATGTAATACCCTCTCTTAAAACTATTAAATTGGTTACTGAACCCTATGCTTTCTATACATAGGTAAACAAAGTTCTAAATTAAATCACAACGACGAATTCATTCCAAAACCTATATTATGACCTCCTATGATGAATTGGTCTCCCCCCCCTTTTTTTTTGTTTCCTTTACTAACTTGATACCTCCAACCAAATACTACAATCATCCCTCATTTTCTTTATAATACCAATTCATCAACAGGATGTCAGTTTCACTAAATCAATTGAATTACAGCCCAATGGATCTCACTTGGGTGTTATTCTTGTTGTTTTACTTTGTAATTTATAAGTTTTATCAAATATTACATTATTAAGTGACTCGTTTTGTTCCAATGTTTAAAAACTATTTATAAATTGTGTTGGCTGTCCTTGTCCTGGAAGACAGCTCACTGCTCTTCCCAGTAGTTCCTCGAGTGACCGGCATTGCTATCCGGACACTCTTTGGACTTATAGTATCCATCGATTGGTGACATATCATCAACAACCCTTGGATACAAGCTCCATATAGGACCCACCCTCTCCTTTCTTGCAAAACAGCTTCTCCCTCTCCACCCTAATTCCAGAAACTATTTTCTAAATCTAATTTACTCGTAACTATACCTTCATTCCTCCTTTCCTAGATTTCTTAACAGCTTTACCCCCCCCCCCCCTATTTTTATATATATTGTTTTATTTTATTTTTATTTTTTTATTTTTTAAATTATTGCTCCAGAAACTTTCAAAATAAGCCCTCTCCAGAAAATAAACTGGCCTATGATAAAGCAAAGCTAGAACTGGATCTTTTTTTAACAAACTCAGCAGAGAAGATTTTACGTAAATCTAAACATGCTTACTATATGAAAGCAAGTAAACCAAATACATTTCTAGCTTTATCATTACACAGGGCAGATTATATACCAAAACCAATTTGATTTAAAATAAATAAAAATACCTACTCCAGTAATCCATTAAAGATCCTAACTGAATTCCGCAAAAAACTCACTGACCTATATCAAGATTCACATACATTCGACCAAACACGCCTAGATACTTTACTAACTTCTATTCAGCTCCCCTCTCTATCAACCACACAACAAGAAATTCTTGATAAACTTATTACAAACTCATAAGTCCAAACAGCAATTAAAGCTCTAAAACTGCGCAAATGCCCAGGCCCGGATGGCTTTTCAGCTAAATATTACAAACATTTTACAACTTTATTATTACCCCTTATGACTGAAGCATTTAATTCTATCTTCAAAGATCACTTCTTTCGTATGGAATCCCTTCTAGCATCCATTTCTATGATTCCAAAACCAAACTCTGATGCACATCCTGGTCAAAATATAGACTAATATCTATACTCAATCTAGACATTAAAATACTTGCGAAGATCCTCTCCAACTGACTTAATCCTATCATAGGAACCTTAATCTATAAAGACCAGACTGGCTTTATTCCTTACAGACAAACAGGTGATAATATTCATCGCACTACCCTTCTAGCACACATTGCCCATACCCAGAACACCTCCGCCTGCTTCCTCTTAATCGATATTCAGAAGGCATTTGATTCCTTATCTTGGCCTTATCTCAATTCAATCTTGAACTGATTGGGGTTTGGAACGCACTTCCTAAAATGGGTCTCCTCTCTATATCATAACCCAAAAGCATATGTCTCATATATGGGATTCCGCTCCGATCCCTTCCCTATTGAAAGAGGAACCAGGCAGGGTGTCCCCTTTCCCCTCTTCTCTTTGTTCTAGCAATTGAACCCCTAGCCCAACTCATACACTCAAATATGTACATTAAAGTCCTTGAACTAGGTGTTCACCAACACAAATTATGCATGTTTGCTGACGATATATTAATATTTCTGACCTCACATATTATATCAGCCCCAAACCTTATTGAAACATTTACTAAATTTGGTATAATATCTGGACTTAAAATAAATCCCCAAAAATCTAAAGCCCTCATTATCTCACTTTCACATGAATTACAATCACAACTACAAGACTCCCTCCCTTTTATCTGGTCGACAACACAAATTACTTTCTTAGGAATTACATTTACGGCTAACCCTGCAAACTTATTTAAAGCTAATTACCCTCCCTCCTAACTCAAATTACCTCTCTATTGAAAAACTGGTCTTCTCTACCATTAGCCTAGATGGGTAGAATCACAGTAATCAAAATGTCAACATTACCCAAGATCTTATACTTGTTTAGTGTACTCCCTATACAAGTGCCAGCATACTTCATGCGCATCCTTCAACGCAAAACAGCTCAATTCATATGGGGCAAACTTAAACCCCGCCTATCACAACACACTTTATACACACCCCGAACCCTAGGAGGACTGAGTGTTCCTAACTTTTCAAAATATTACTATGCAGCTCAACTAGCCCAACTACCCAAGTACCACGCCACCAAAGAAATTCCCCTCTGGGTTTTGGATTGAATCAGTTGAATGTGACCCACTTTCCATTGTGAACCTACTATGGCTCTTCCTTTTACCTTTCCAATCCCCTTCTCTCCTTCCTTCTACCCAGCCTGGATCTCTCCTTCCCCCTTTGCTGTCTGGACAAAAGCAGGACTAACAAGAACACATCACTTCTATAAAACAAATGATATTACACCTTTTTCTTCACTTTGTGAAACACATGGTTTACCTCACAATGAAACATTCAGATATCTACAAATAAAACAATTTCTGATTCAAAATGCTCCTTCACATTCAACAGCCCCTGAATATACAATCTTAACAAGCTAAATCAGCAACACCTAATATCACAGCCCTTAAAACTAATTATAAAGGTACTTACCAGATGGTACCTTGTTGCTGCAAGAATTTCAAAATGTCACCCTCAATACCCAGCACATTGCTTCAGAGGCTGTAGTGACCCTGGTACTCACTTACATATTTGGTGGACCTGTCCCATAGTACGTACCTTTTGGTCTGAAATATTTAACATACTATCATCCATGTTCAAATGCTTCATACCCCCTGATCCAACGATAATAAACCACAAACCTTGACACAACGTCAATTCAAACTTTTATTATATGTTACCACTGCAGCAAAACAATCCATAGCAAAATCTTGGAAATCAACCACACTATGCATAGTATCGGCCAAACACAGAGTGACACAAGCAATGATTTATGCTAAAACTGAAGCAATCTTACTAGATACATTTTCCAAATTCCAACCATTCTGGCGTCCATTGATAAATCACCACCTACCACCAGGTTTCGATTGTACACTTTTACTACCCTGAAGACGTCTGACATTTACTGATACTTGTTTTAATATAAAACAATATATGATTAACCAAAGTATCAATTCCCTCTGGAGACTTCTCCCTTATTCCAACCCCCCTCCATTTCCCATTCTTCGACTCATTTTACATCTACAAACCTATAATATACATAATTGAGATAGTCAAATTTATTTTATTTTTTTATCTTTTTTTCTTCTCCAGGATAAGCCAAGCCATATAGCTGTATCTTGGCCCTGGTTATATTAAACCATTATCCAACTATCTCATTATTTAATAACTTATAGACTAATAGATTACATTGTTGTTATTCAACTCAAACTAAGGTTATTCTATAAACAATTAATTACTTTCTTTAGTCAACTTTATACTAAATTTGTTGATTGTTTGAAAGATATTGATTAAAATCATATATGAATAATATCTATTATATTAAGAATTATAAAGAAAATAGCAAATAATATATGTTCATCTATATATGATGTTCGAGAAGCCTTTCACACATATATATATGTGTATCTTATTTAACTTCAAAATTTGTACTAATAATATGTACTGTATTGTTATCAATAAAATATTTTAAGTAAAAAAAAAAAAAAGAAATGAGAGGGAAAACATACATACTGTATATACATATACATGATTTGCCTTTCATTTCTTTTTTTTAACTGAATAAGTTGTTTTACACTTTCAGACTTGGTTCACACTGCAGCATGGAGCATCTCACAGCAGGGGTCCAGTGTGTCCCTGTTCACCATTTTAGGTCCGATTTCAGTCCGAATTTTTGGCTGAATTCAGACCTGAAATGAACCAGCAGACTGGGCTCCTGTCTGTGCAATTCGCATCGGAGCCGCTTCGGAGATGTGTAAGTTGGCTCCATAGAGAGCCGGTCACAATATCCTGAAATGCGAATTGGATGCGGGGAAAATCACATCCAATTCACAATAATATAAGGGTTCACAAATGCTTTAAAGCATGTTGCTTTTAGGTAGCCCATTCAAAATGAGTGGGCTGTCATACATCTCAACGCATGAAAATAGGTCCTGCTGCATTAAATTAGCAGCATGGTGACCCATAATGTACATCATGTTTTGTGATGCACTGCAGTTGACTACTTTCTCATTGGTGCAGTGTCATGTATTACTGCAGCATGGTGTGAAGAGGCTCCTAGTTTTAGAAGTGCATTAGAATTACATTTGCTCTACAAAGATGACAACCTAATCTTGCATGTCTCCAGTCATTTTGTAGCGCACTGCTGGATTCAATTCCAATTCTTAAAAAAAATATTACTATGAGAACTGGATCAAAATATATATTCAGAATACCTTTTTAAACTAAAATCAGCAATCTTTTGTCACAGATGATGTGGTAAATTGTTTCCAGTGTCACAGTACAATTAGTTCAGCAGCTGTTATGAGGTTGTTAATTAAGCTATTTTTTAATAGCTTACAGTCTTATTATCTAGATTTCTGGAGAAAGGTTTAGGTTCAATCCTGCTATGATTTTAAAACACAATTAAACTTTATTTCAAAGGTCACATATAAAGTTACAGAAAAGGACCTCTACAACACAGACCTTAGCCATTACACATAAATGTGTCCTCTAACACCACCCCAAGATAATTGTAATTTAATTGTAATTGATAATTGTAATTTCTGCAATCTTATTGTGTATAGCTTGAGCATCGCTTTACAACATTAAAGGGGGGAAAGTACAGTAACAATACAATTCAATACAGGAGAAATCAGAGGGCCCTGCTTGTTAGAGCTTAAAATCTAAAAGAGATGGTCAAGTGATACAAAAGGTAATAACCGTGGGGGATGGGCTGACGGAGAAAACAAATGTACGATTGTTAGGTGTTTATAGCTTCTAGAAATAATAAATATAATACTTATTTTTAGGGTAGTTATTAATGCATATGCTAATTAATATCAATCATATGACATATGTGGGTTAATATGAACACTCTACTGCACAGACCTCAGAAACTTAAAGTGGTTCTAAAGGGTCAAGGTTTTTACCTTCATGCAACTATGCATGAAGGTAAACAACCTTCAGTGTTCAGCAGTCTCCCCAGCCAACCCCCCAATACTTACCTGAGCCACATCTTAAACCAGCGATGTGCACTAGATGTGCACTCCCTCCTCATTGGCTGAGACAGCAGTGGGAGCCTTTGGCTCCCACTGATGTCAATGAAAGGCAGTGAACGAATGAGCAGAGAGAGTGGGTGGGGCCTAACAGCAGCTCTGTGTGTGAATGGACACACAGAGATGCGGCTTGGGTGCCCCCATTGCTAGAGAGTTTTTTTTCTTGGGAGGGTACATGTGATCAACACAGGGCCTATCAGCACAGTTAAGACAGAGGGTCAGGGGCCCCTGCACCCTCATAGGACAGTCAGAGTAGATTAAAAACTCTACTTATATGCTTTAACTATACACTGATGCAAGTCAAAATACTGTTATAAGTAGTATTAGGCAATTTATATTTACTAAAATAATTGCTTTTCTATGGTCAGTGTACTGTGGGAGACCAGATATAGTGAATGCAGGGTCCTGCATTCACTATACATGGATCAAAATTGAACCAGTTCCTCAAGGGATCGGCTGGATTTTAATCCATGTGTAGTGCTGGCTTCTCTGAAGGAGCCTGGAGACTAAGTTGAAGGACGCGACCTGGATCAACACTCATATGGTATCGCCGGATCGGCTGAGAGAAACTGGTACCGTATGATAGTTCTTTAAAGTTCATCCAATCCATCAGTGATGCTAAAGTGTAACTTACAAGGCTGTGGCAGAGACTTTACCGAGCATCCTACCAGCTGCTAGGCCTAGTGAGAGAGGTCTATCCGGGGGTAGTTGAATCCAGTTTGTGAAACAGTCAATTTCTCTGGATTCGTTTAATACCTTCACCCTGCAATTTAAGTACCTGAACTCACCCCTAACCCTCTACCCTTTATCGAGAGACTGTGTTCTATTTTCTGAATAAATAACCTAAAAGAGGATTCAGTGTCAGTCTCAACCTTTTCTTTGGGCCATTTTCCACAGGAACCCCAAGACGGAGCTACAACAGGTGAGGTAACGCTAAGCCCAATTAAAACCAGAAGCTCCTTTGGGGGTCAGTGCTACACTTGTATGAGCAGGAAGGTTGTACATAGGTTTATTTACAAAGGAAATATTAAGAATTGCGCCAAAGAGAATATATAGATGGTATCAATATACTCTAGGTGTAGCAGTTACAGTATCTGTATGTATAAACAAACAATCAAGTAAGATGTTTTTGTGGGGACAGTGATATCACCAATTGTCCAAAAATGTATATAGTATGTACACAACATAACACAGAAATAAAGGGCTTGAAAATTAACTATACAACATGTGTCCCATGCTCATCTATATCATAAATATAAAAATCAAAAAACAATCTATATATATGTAGCGGTACCCCCGTAGGGGCTGCTAAGTGATGTGGTCCACCTGTCACCCTGCCCAGCCCCGCATTCAATCCTCAGTCAGTCCAAGGCAATGAACAGTCCATGTGCTTGTTTTTTGTTTATTTTATTGAGGGAATTTAACTTAGATGGGGTAAGGGAATTTTGAGATGCCCAGCGAACTGTATATCAATCAATTGGTGGATTGTATATCAATCATTTGGTGGATTGTACATCAATCAATTGGTGAATTGTATATCAATCAATTGGGACAACTATGTACACTTCTCTGTACAAGTTACTACTTCAGTCTCCTCCAGCACTTTCCTTGCGTGCAGACTATTCCTCTTCATTACTCCTGCACAACTCTTAATCCTCAGAACCAGCTAGCAAATGTAAGGTTAAGCCTGACACTGGCTGAGCCAGGCCTCAGCAATTGCCCTCTGCAGGCAGGGACCACAGGCCCCTATAGTGTAGCATAAGTAGAAAGTCTTTAGTACTAGCTGTCCTACTGATGAACTACTGCTCCCTGTCAGCACTCTTCAGGCCCTGCCAGCCCTCATGGCTGCAGCTGCCCGACTCCACTGCCCATGACATTGCACTCCTCACTACTGGCTCTGCACCCAGTTTCATAAAGTGTTTTGTAAAGTACAAACAAATCTTCAACCCTCCACAACTATAATAAAAAATAGTTCCATATACAAATAGAAACATGCTCCACCTTCAGTGTGCAAACCACCACCCAAATCTACTAAATGACTCACCAGAAGTAATGGCTGGTAATATTAAAACCAGCAGAAGCGCACATGAATTCGAATGTGCCTCTCACAGGGGCACAGGGGATATTTTCCTCAGAACCGTTTCAAGTGATCATCCTACAGTGATTGATCAGCCATCCAACCCGGGTTAGATAGAGAGGAAGAAGGGTACTTATAGCCCCTGAAGGATATCAGTTGTCAAAATGTGTTGGGCGGGGCTTGGATGTGACAACACCATGCATGCCAGGTCCAAGCTCGCAGTCATGGGATGCGGCCAAAGACGGACTGGTGAATAATAAATAGAGCAGATCAGAGGGGAGGATTCAGAGGGGAGGTATCAAGTCAGTTTTTCTCATTTAACCCGCTGTTAAACAAATAAAAAAGACTAATCTATGAATTGCCTTACTCATCTCAAAGACTTAAGTCTTATCCCATGGCTCAGGTGGAAGTTTTAGTCAGATCAAAATAGTGAGTTTAAAAATAATCTTTAATAACAGCTCAATTATGTACATGATGGGTAGTAAAAAAACTGAACAAAAATGTAAAACTATTTATTATACAGTGGGGTTGATTTACTTATACAATTGAAAGTTCTTTTTCAAGAAAGGTTTTCATCAAGAATGTCTCTATACATTGCTGCATTCATCTTTCCCTCAATCCTGACTAGTCCACCAGTTCCTGCCACTGAAAAACATCCCCACAGCATGATGCTGCCGCCACAATGCTTCACTGTAGGGATGGTATTGACCAGGTGATGAGCAGTGCCTGGTTTTCTCTAGGCATGATGCTTGCCATTCAGGCTAAAGAGTTCAATCTTTGTTTCATCAGACCAGAGAATTTAGTTTTTGTTGAAAAAAGACACAAGTCCATTCGTTTAACAACAAAAAACAAAACAAAAAAAAAACAATCCCATATACACAATCTTTTACCCACAGTTGATCCAAAGGAAGGCGAAAAAAAAACCCCAGCAAAACATGATCCAATTTGCTACCTTCCTGATCCCCCAAGAGGCAATTGGATTTTCCCTGGATCAACTTTAACTATAAATGTTAGTATCCAGTTATATTATGTACATTTAGGAAAGAATCCAGGCCTTTTTTAAAGCAATCTACTGAGCTGGCCAGAGCTCTGTCAGAGTGACCATCAGGTTCCTGGTCCTCCTTGACTAAGACCCTTCTCCCCCAATCGCTCAGTTTGGCCCGCTCTAGGAAGAGTCCTGCTGGTTTCAAACTTCTTCCATTAATGGACAATGGAGGCCACTGTGCTCATTGCGACCTTCAATGCTTCAGAAATTTTTCTGAACCCTTCCTCAGATCTGTGCCTCGATACAATCCTGTCTTAGAGGTCTACAGGCAATTCCTTGGACTTCATGGCTTGGTTTGTGCTCTGACATGCACTGTTAACTGTGGGACCTTATATAGACAAGTGTGTGCCTTTCCAAATCATGTCCAATCAACTGAATTTACCACAGGTGGACTCCAATCAAATTGTAGAAACATCTCAAGGATGATCAGTGGGAAACAGGATGCACTTGGGCTCAATTTTGCGTGTCACATAAAAGGATGTGAATACTTGTGTACTTTTCGTTTTTATTTTTAATAAATTTGAAAAGGTTTCAAACAAACTTCTTTCATGTTGTCATTATGGGGTATTGTTTGTAGAATTTTGAGGAAAATATTGAATTTAATCCATTTTGGAATAAGGTTGTAACATAACAAAATGTGGAAAAAGTGAAAAGCTGTGAATACTTTCCAGATGCACTGTACTAGTGCAGTGTCATATGTTTTTATTGAGTTTAACATACCTGTGCTTGACGGACAATATTGAAGTTTGAATCCGGGAATACAAACCCATTATAATTATGGGAGCAAAATGTATGTGATCAGTAATGGCAAACTTTAAGCTAAAAGTTAAGGGATTGGCAAAGAAATAGCATGGGTGAGGGAAAGGAAGGGGTGGAAGGTAGACACTTTACTATATATATATATATATATATATATATATATATATATATATATATATATATAATTCAATATGGGAGAGACCATTTTAATGCAGCTTAATGGACAATATTAAAAGAACACAATTCCTTTAACCACTTCAATACAAGGCACTTTCAACCCCTTCCTGCCCAGGCCATTTTTTACCTTTCAGAGATATATCACTTTAAATGACAATTCGGCGGTCATGCAACACTGTACTCAAATGCATTTTTAATCGTTTTCTTCACACAAATAAAGATTTCTTTTGGTGGTATTTAACCACTGCTGTTTTTTGTTTAGTTTTTACAAAATAAAAAAAATAAGTTTTTCTTAGTTTCTGTCAGTAAATTTTGTAAATAATTAATTTTTCTCCTTCACTGATGTGCACTGATGAGGCTGCACTGATAGGCTGCACTGATGGGCACTGATGTAGTGGCACCTATGGGCACTGATGAGGCAGCACTTATGGGCACTGATTAGGTGGCACTGATGAGGAGGTACTAATATGCGCCACTGATGAGCACTGATAGGTGGTACTGATATGCGGAACTGATAAGCACTAATAGACGACACTGATGGGCAGCATTGGTGGGCATTAATGGGCAGCACTGACTCACTAACACTAATGATTGGTGTCACTGATGGGCACTGATTGGTGTCACTGATGGGTACTGATTGGTGGCACTGGGGAGCTTTCTTTTTGTGGTATTTAATTACTGCTGTTTTTTTTTTTAGTTTTTACTAAAAAAAAAAAAAAAAATTAGAAAAAAAAAGTTTCTGTCAGTAAATGTTGTGAATAAGTAATTTTTCTCCTTCACTGATGTGCGCTGATGAGGCTGCATTGATGGGCACTGATAGGCTTCGCTGATGGGCACTGATGAGGTGGCACTTATGGGCACTGATGAGGCAGCACTTATGGGCACTGATTAGGTGGCACTAATGAGCAGGCATAAAAATGCTGCACTGATGGGCACTGATATGCAGCACTGATGGGTGGCACTGGTGGGCACTAATGGGCACTGATAGGTGGCACAGATAGGCAGCACTGGTAGGAGGCACTAATGGGCATTGATGGGCAGCACTGATGAGCAGCACTGACTGACATCACTAATGGACACTGATTGGTATTACTGATGGGCACTGATTGGTGACATCAATGGGCACTGATTGGTGACATCAATGGGCACTGATTGGTGGCACTGGGGGGCTTTATTGTAATCAGTGCACTAATGATCAGTACCCTGATTTTACCTGTCCGGGTGTCCCCTGCGAGGAGATGCTGCTGAACGGCTCTCCCGCCACACACTCTGTCAGTGTGAGGCGATGAGTGACGATTACCAGCACTTCCGCATTTACATGTGCCCGGCTGTGATTGGACACAGTCGATCACATGGTCAAAGAGTGAGAGCAGCTGTTCTGAGGCAACGTCATATGACATCCACCGCTCCTCTGTCATGCTTGAGGAATCCTTTAATGCTATACATAGAATTACATAGCATTACAATACTGGCAGAAGGCAGCCCTTGTCCTTGAGGACTGAAAACGTTTTTTTAATTCATTGCTCAGGCATTCACTCCTGCTGCTTTTTCTCCTTTCACCAACAGGAGGCTCAGAGACACCTTGTCCATGAGCTGATAACCTGTGAGACTCTGAGAATCAGTTACACAGTTTTCACAGTAGTACATCCTCCAGATGTTTCATCCTCCACTTCTTCTGCGATGGCAGGATGAGCGACTTTTCCCTAGAAACATGGATAAAAGAGGTAACCAGTAATCGCCTCTTTCCTCGATGACATAAATCCTACAATTCTTTTGCAGGCTCTAGAAAACAAGGGAGCCAATGCATCATAAATTACTGAAGGAGGAGGGACCTGAGTCCTCAGGGTTGCTGAGAATGACACCTTAAAGTGGTGTGTCCCCCTAAAAAAATAAAAATGCTTAAAATTCCTAAAAAAAAATAAAAAAAAAATGATTGGAAAAAATATTTTTTTTACATACCTCTAAATGCGTGTTGCTAGGGGGTCCCTTGTAGTCTGCCTCCTTCCCTTCCTGGGCTGGTGACATCACTTCCCCTCGGCGCAGGAAGGGCTCCCCAGTCATCTGGGACCTGTCACGTGTCCCAGATGACTGTGCGGCCAATCACGGCGCGCGGCGCCGCTCGCGCATGCGCAGTGGGTGCCCGGATGTGAAGCCACAGCCGGGTGGCCACAGTTTCAATGCTGGCGCCACCGAGCAGATTGGGGGCTAGCGGAACTTCGAAGTGTCCGATTATTAAAAGTCAGCAGCGGCAGTATTTGTAGCTACTGACTTTTAATTTTTTTTTTTTTTAGGGATACACCTCTTTAAGCTGCTTCTCCCCAGCCACCTATTAACCCTGGAGTTTTGGGGGCATGAAACAGACCCTATGGAAGAGTACATCATGTCATCTTTAGCCTCAATGACCTCACAGCAATCATTCCTCCTCCCACTCCTGTGCCCTCTGTGGTCTCACAGGAATGGTGTCTGAATAGAGCAGACCCTGAGGTCCTGCTGCTCTGCCTAGAGTGCCCTGTCCATAATGCAATGTAGGGTATGTTCCAGCAAGAACACAACTGATAGGCCCCTTTCACATGGGCGGCTGTTCTGCCACTGTTAAAAGCATGTTTTGTTATTTTGAAATTCCAAGACTCCAGGCACAGCGATCAATTACATTTGTACATTTCAATTAGCTGCGTTTAGACGCGGCTGCATTTACCTGCGGTGGAACATTCTTGCCATTTCTGATCTGCTTCCTGTTTTTCTTTCCTTGTTGCCACTGCTATCTGCAGGTGAAATAGTACACTGCGATTACCTGCAGTTATGTGCAGATAGCTGCAGCTAGCTGCAATAAATCGGTCCTGCACACAGTCAAATTTTTTTTTCTAACCGCACAAAACCCCATGTAATGAAACCGTTGCTAAATGCAGTGTGTGAATGGGGCCATAGGAAAGCATTGTGTGAGTTTAGCTGCGGTAGATAACTTGATCTATCCGCAGCAAAAAGTTTAATTCTATCTTCCCGTGTGAAAGGGGCCATACACTGTTGCTGATGCATGCATTGTCATGGTTCACCATTCATGTCCCCTCCTCAAATGGTAACAATACAGTGGTTTGTGCTGTTATGCATCCTTCCCAGCTGCCAGCAGAGTTACTCAGTGTGCATTGAATGATAATATAACATCCCTGCCCTTGTTTATGACCGCTTGGTTCAGTGACATCGAAACATTGCCTTGCACAGCTGTAAATCTGTCACTGCAATACAGCACAGGCTGCAAATTTCCAAAAGTAGCAGAATCTTCAAGCTTGAAAGGCAGAAGTTTTAAAGCCATCAATTTTGCCAAGCTGGCATTTAAGAGCTGGGCATGGGGGTTAATGGGATGTATTCTTTTTGGGCAGTAAAACTTGCCTACCCAATGCTACAACAGAATTGCAGAATCAGAGCAAGGTTGCAGCTTACACTTGCTCCTACTCTGTGTGACCCCATAGAGACACTTTTCTCCACTGTTGGAGCCATAAGGTAGGCTTCTGACACCACTTAATTGAACATTATGTCTACCATTATGTCTACCACTGGAAGCTGCTGAGAGGGAATCAAGTATAGTAGGGGTACAGGTGTAAAGAGTGGAACTGGAAGGAAGAGGAATGTGGCCATTTTATGATGACAATCATTTTAAAAGAGCTCTGTGGTCAGAGATCAGATGTCTATACCTACAAGTGGTACCCAAACTACCAATGGTATTGCCACGCTTGATGCACTGGAGGCAGAGACTGCAAATAATAATGGTGCGACCTTACGCACACAAGCTGAAAAAGGCCCACACCATTGAGCTCTTTGGGGCAAACCAGGGAACAACAGTGCCCTGCAGGAAGCTCTGCCATCCAATGGAATAGAATTGTTGCTCCCTACACTTCTCTGCGAGATGCCCATGGATGATATCTTGCCCTGCTGGGGTTGTGTCCCTCCCACACCTTCTCTGCTCTATTAGGCATCCAAGTATTGCCAGGGACCTCATCTTCATCCCCCCTCCTCATCACTGGAGCCAACTTGGCAGTATGGTGCAACTGCGGTAACATAACTGCTATCTGTATTAACAATTCCTTGGCACTAAGGATTTGTGCGTGAGTGCTGCAGGAATTGTCTATATTGTTTTTTGTTTTTTTTTCAAATATAAGATTTTATTCATTTTTCAAACAGGAAAGGAGGCCGAAGCCTCAACAGAACATACAATCACATAGTCACATAGAAGGTCGCAGCCTCCCAATACGATATCATAGTTATCAACAGAAGATTGTAGCAACCCGTATATCCCCTTTTATCCCCTATACACATTATTTACAGTTGGTTTCTGAACCTAATATACACAGGAATAGCCATTGGATGTGAGATCTACTATATTGATCTAAACCGGGAGGTCCTTATGTAGGCGGTAAGATTGTTTAAAAGAAAAAAGAAAGAAAAAGGAGACAAAGAAGAGAAATAGGAATAAGTTCAGTTCAGAAAAGAGCTGTGGGGGGGGGGGGGTGAAGCAAGGAGTGGAAGGGGGAAGGGGAGGGGGGGGGATGCTTGGGGAGTTCTCTAGTGAATCCCAGTATACTGGTGTCCAATTAGTCACCGGGCCTCTAAGCTCGTTTTATCTCAAGTTCCTAGAAGGGATGTTCCTTCGTCTGAAAGAATGAACATATTCCATAATGCCCAGGTTTTTCTATATGTTTCTTGTTTATCTTGGGATGTCAGTATAAGGTCTTCCATTCTGTTCACGTCTTCCACTTTCCGCAGCCACATTGCTGCAGACGGTGGACTCTGTTGCTTCCACAGTGCTGGGATGCAGGACTTTGCTGCATTGGTAAGGTGTCTCAGTATGGATTTCTTATATCTTTTAGGGGATAGGGAGGAGACATGCAGCAGAAAGAATGCCGGATCGTCAGGTATATGTAATTAAGTAAACTTCTGAGATGTGGTGCGGACCACATTCCAGAAAGCTGTTAACTTAGAGCAGGACCAGAACACATGCAGCATCGTACCCCTCTCCCTCTGGCATCGCCAGCAAAGGTCTGAGGTTTCAGGAAAAATCTTATGTAATCGACTAGGCGTTAAGTGTCTATATTGTTTGACTTTGCTGCATTTGAAGGATTTAGGCTGTCTCCTAGCTGGCTGCCCCGCAGATTTTTTTTTTTTGGAACCACTTGTTGATCTATTTGTGCTTGAATCATGTATTGTCAGTTTCTCCATCACTGTTAATTGGTTCTCCCTGCCTAGTATCCCCTCCTTCTTGGCTCCGTTCCTGCAAAATCCCTAGATATAGCAAATAAAAAAAATATATATTTGCATGCTCACCTGCACAACTCATCAGCTCTTGGGGTGCAAGCCTTAGCTATATTGGTGGGATCATTCCAAAGGAGACTTCATGATTTAGGATCTCTATTATTGTGGGGATAAATGTACTTTGCTAATTAAATATCATGTCATTTTATAAATTCCACTTGACATGAATTAGAACTGAACTGCTAGTTTGCACTCTTTGGACACTAAATCAACTGTGCAGGTATTTATGCCTAAATGATGGGTTAGGGTCTGCTACTTGATTCAGCGAGGAAACTGTTCAGTACGAATGAACACCAAGAAAGCCAGAAAAATTCCATGATTATTCTAAACATATCCCACCATTAACTCGTTAGCTAAAGTAGGCTCCATTAGTGAAGCAGATACTTTGAAATGGGTTATAAATGTTGCAGAGAATAAAACTTGCAGTACACTTGTAGTGCAGAGTGGGTTTGCCTTTAGTAAATCAACATCATTCCATCTTTATCTCCTTGCTAGAAGAGCAAAGTGAAAATAAACAAAAGTGTGTGTAAATAAAAAAATACATGCATAAAAAAATAAAATATATAAAAAAGTTAGAATCAAACTAGGTTTAATCTAGGTCAGTGTCGGGGTTAGAGTTTTTTTTTCAATTAGTATCAGTGTTTTAGGTAGAATAAAAAAAGTAAAATGCGCACCATTATTTCTGGATCATACTACAGGTGCAAACAACAAATACCATAGACCAGGGGTCTTCAAACTATGGCCCTCCAGTTGTTCAGGAACTACAATTCCCATCATGCCTAGTCATGTCTGTGAATGTCAGAGTTTTGCAATGCCTCATGGTATGTGTAGTTTTGCAACAGCTGGAGGGCCGTAGTTTGAGTATCCCTGCCATTGACAGATGTGGTATAGCTGTGATCTTCAGGAGTAGGAGAATTTATTTTGGGTTGTTCTTTGGTGGCAAGTTAATAATAACAAGAAAAACACAGCTAAATTAAAAAAAAATATATTTAAAAAATGGTATTATTTTGGGACAGGTTTCCTTTAATTATAATACAAAATAGGAGATATTTGTTACTATACCACCAAATGAAAGCTCAATTTGCTTTGAAACAAAAACCTTGAAACCCAGAGGGGTGGATTTACTAAAGGCAAATAGACTGTGCATTTTGCAAAGTGCAGTTGCTCCAGAGCTTGGTAAATGAGCTAAAGTTAAAATTTTCAAAGAGTATCCAATCATGTGAAAGGAAAAAATAATAATTTTTGCTTCAAGGGCTTCTGCTCATTTACTAAGCTCTGGGGCAACTGCTCTGGCAGAGTGCAACTGCACTTTGCAAAGTGCACAGTCTATTTTCCTTTAGTAAATCAACCCCAGAGTGTCTATCCATGAACTGCTGCACCACCAGACTGAGCTAGGCAAAGCACGTGTATCAACTTTCCCTGCCGGGGTGGGGGGGAGGGGCAAAACAAAGGTTGGTTCATTGTCTCACACTACCATTCTTGGCACAAGGTGTCACTCGATTGACCGCCCCTGGGATTTCCCCTTCAGAGATGAGAGAATCTCTATGCAGCGTGATTGGCATCTTTCAGTTTCTTCTGAGCTGTTGCTTCCCCTTTTGAATGCTTACATGGGACTGGTGGATCAGAGGAGGACTTAGTGGAAAATCACATTGAGATAATAAAAAAATAAAAAAAATAACATTAATAATAATAAAAAGGAGATATCTGTTACTATTCACCACCACCAATTTGTTCTGAAAAAAAAAATAAAACAATAAAAAAAACTAAGAAAATTTAAGCAGTAAATTAAACAAAATACTTTACACAAATGGCAACACATCAAACATTGCTGAACTGTGTTTTTTTGTTTTGTTGGATTTGTTTTACCCTCCATCATGAAGGGGTTAAGCTTAAAATGCAAAGTAACGATCATATTTAAAAAAAAACTAATTTAGGGTTCCATATACCTGCTTGCTACTAAGGATCTCTAATGGTTTTACACTTGCATGGACAGCAATGCTTGATGTGTTGCCATCTTTGTAACTCATTTTGCCTTGTATTTTGTTTCATTTACTGCTTAAAGCCGAGTTTCACCCATACAAAAATCAGCAGCTACAAAAAGTGTAGCTGCTGACTTTTATTAATTGGACTCTCACCTGTCCCACGGTCCAGCGATGTGGGTGAACAAAGCCCCGCTCCTCTCCCTCTCCTCTCTGCGGCGCCGGCATTGTCACTGTGGGCGCCCGGCAGTGGCTTCACATCCGGGCATGTACCGTGCTGCACACTGTGACTGGCCGGGCAATCATCTAGGACCTGTGACGTGTCCCAGATGATTGCCGAGAGGGAGGAAGGAGAGGTGAACTTCCTTCTGGCACCGCGGTTCACTGGGAGGAAGGGGGAGCTGGATCCCTCTAAAAAAGAGGGTACCCCCCCAAAAAAAATGACATGACAAATGTGGCATGTCAGGGGGTCACCTGCTTTTAAAGCGGAAGATCCATTTTTGGGTGGAACTCCGCTTTAATTGGATTATCAGCCCCAGTGTTTAGACCGAGGGGGAGGGAATTGGCTTGGACTTATTTACTTCCCTAATGAATAGATAGCAGATATTGTTTCTCACATTTGGAAGGGAACGTTAGAAATCTGAACAGACCTCTTTGTTAAAACTTATCTGAATCCCAGTATTAACTAGGCCAGCTTTAAGGGTGGGTGGGTGGCAAACAGAACTGTATGGAGCTTTTGTGTAAGAGAATATATTTGGCACTATGAAAGCTTATACTGTATGTGGCATAGGATTAATGCTTTCAGGCTTGTACAATAATTTTGTTATGTCCTAAATTCAGTGGACACTGGCTGAATTAATATTCAGTCTTTGTGTACCTGTGGTACATTTTTTGGAAAATACAGTACACCTTAGAATGTCATAGTGATTACGGTGGAGTTTTCATACAAACTGACCTCAGACAGGTATCACAATAGGTAGAAGAAATTAATATACAGCTGTCATTGTTAGTGTTAGATATACAGTCTGGCATATGAGCACAAATGTATTTTGAATTTCATCAAGGCATTATCTACAGTGTGCTGTGTCTCATTTATACGCTGCAACAGCTATGAATCTTCTGATGACCTCTTGTGGTTACAATAAGTGCTGCATTTTTATTTATTTATTTAGGATATTACATCATTCAAGAAAACTCTGTACATGGATATGAACTATGCACATAAAAACTGACACCCTAATAAAGGTCATTAAAGGAAACTGACCAATTGGAAAAAAAAAAACCTATTGTAAACATTTAGAAGTTCATGGTTAAGATGGGTATCATATTTCAAAGGCTTTAGCTACATGGATGATTTTTGATCACATAATTATGTGACTAAAACCACACGTGCTCAATTGCATGAGCGATTATTAGTCACACTATGTAGAAAAGTACCACAGTGCTCCAATTTAGTTGCATTGCAAACAGTACTATTGTTTTTCCTGTATTTTTTAAATATGCAGTTGTAAATATCTGCCCATAGTGAAAAACATTTCTGTGTCGTTCTGTGATCTTTGTTAGATTTTTGAGCAAAGAAAATGATCTGGTGAGCCATTCCTTTTAAAACGTGACTGATAACATAAACAACAGTTGCAAAAAAAATGTATAATAGTGTGTACAATCACATAATTTTTGCAATCAAAAGTTGTAGATCTCGCCTTGGAGTGTTATTTAGGAGTATTTAAGGAGTTTTGGATTTTCTTGTATATTTCTAAATCTCACAGCACATTTTTCATGTGTAAATCATCTTTAAAAACCTAAATCATTAGTCTGATAAATAAATAGAAAATAAAACAGCCCCTTAAACAGTCCCTGTGCTTTTGAATAAATTGGTTTCATTATATTGATCATTATAATTGATCATTTTGATTTTAATTATATTGATTTTTGCATTAAATGAATACGCACTGCTTAGACTCTATCGCACAAGCCAATTCAGCATCTAATAGCCATTTTATAAAAAGGAAAAAAAAAATTGTGCAGGTGATAACAACCAAAAGTGAAATATAAGCTGCTTGCAATGTCACAACAGAACCAATTGTGCAATATTGTGTAATATTTTTCTTAAAACAATAGCCCGTATAGTGCTCAAACAATTAAACTAATAATAATGAGCAAATAGAAAAAGAAGTCCTTGAGGTGGTGTCCAAAAAAAGTGAGTATTTAAATGAATATCCACCTAATAGCCATTTTAGACCACTACTATTTATTCATCAAAATTTTTATCACAATCGGCTTATACTAAATTTAGACACACCAGTGCTGCCTTCTGGCATTTGATTTTGACTTGCCTTACTATATATTTATTATGTACAGGTGTGGTACAGATCTATTCTAGTGCTGTTTCAAAGCTCTCATCATCATCAGTTCATCTACTTTTTTTTAATGCACAGTCTCTCATTTGCAAAGCAAAATTATTTGCATTCAAAAGTCCAGGTGAAATCTTTCTTTGTACAGAGCAGTGATTGGTTAAAACCTCAGTATTGCTGTCTGTATATCAGTTTGGGAAATTTTAGCTTACTTCCTGAACAGAAAGAACAGAAAGTGATGAAATATCTCTTTGATGAAGACATTTATTATATTAGAACATCTGTAGAGATTGTTTTATCATTTCTGTCTTTTAGTGATAACCACACTCTCATATCTTTTGTACTGGTGTCACCAGAACAGTAAATAAATGGAAACCTTCCCAATGAAGATGAAGACAATGATACAACAGAAGTTTGAACTCTTACTAAGTCTATAAAAAAGGTTTTGGCTGAAGTTAGGGTTTTCCTAGGTAGCCTTAGCTTCCCACATAGATAGCCTTAATGTCCCTGGTTCTGCCTGAAAATGTATAAATACATTTGTTTAAAGAAAGGGTGAATGATGTCATAGATAAAGCGTGATTTCACAAACACACAGAAATAAATTGACTAAATTGTATTTATTTATATGCATCTTCTTTTGGCTTCTTAATTTGTTTCATCTTGTTGCATCCCCATGGTGGTCCTTTGGGTGCTTTGAGAATTCAGTTATCAACAGTTGGGCAAACTGTTCGAGCCAAGCAAAAGTTCAGACTGAACATCACCTGTTTGTCAAACACCCGACTTTGCAGCACTCAGTGGGATGTAAGGCCATTCCAGCTCTCTACCACCATATGGAAGGCAATGATTTCACATTGTTGGGTAAGGCAGTCAGCAGCAAGGTCCACATTACTGTTGACACGTGGTCCAGCAAGCATTGTCAGGTACATATTTTGTTTAAAACAGTAAATAAAGCCGCGCTAATTAAACAAATAGGTGATAGGTGACCTATACCTTGGTGTAAAATAAATCCTCAAGCAACAATGTGATAAATGCAAAAGAAAAACAACAAATTGTATATCAAACAATATGTGTGCACATTTCCCAATACACCCAAACAATAAAGTCCAGTGACATAAAAGATGAATATAAAATGAAAAAAGTGAAACAAATTTGTGATAAATAAAAAAATAGTTCATAAATGTGATGATGTGAACTTGGACTTCTGGTGACAATAAAAATCGAAAACACCGTGATCCACCACCAATATAAGATTGCGCTTACCAGAAGGCAAGCTTAAAAAAGCCTGTAGTGTGATGTAAATGGGACAGATATGGACCTTCGGACATCAGCAGCAATCTGGATCTCCTCAGACAAGTTAGACCAGGGATAGAGATTCCAATGATGTTTTACCGCTTGGATCAATCAGAAATGGACACACTCTCCAAACAAAGGCATCGACCCCAGAGTCATTCAGCAGCCAATATGGAATACAGGAAGAAAAGGGGATGCTCCCATAGTGTGATACCAAATATTACGTTTATTAAAAGAAAAAGGAATCCTACTTACACAAAACGAAAAGCATATAAGCAGGACAAGTAAAATACGCCGGCCGGCTTGCAATACACCCGCTCACAACGCGGAACACGATGACGTCAGTGCGTCAGCCTCCCTACGTCCGTTTCGACCAATAGTCGTCTTCTGGGGAACGGGTGCAGGACAGAGCTCAGTGATGGAGCTTGTTTTGCCGCCATGTCTCCATACAGTTGGTGGTGATGATGTGAGATCTGTCAGCTCCACTCCCTCCTCCTCCTCCTTTATGCCCTCCTCTGCTGAATTGTCCTATAAACCACCAGTACCCCTAAGTGTTCAAGGGGCTATTCAAAGAGTCAAGCTAAAAGATGCCATGGAGTGCTTCAGCTGGTCTGTCTTGAAGACAGAAGTCACACTGGAACAGAGATTCTTTCAGCTCTGCAGGGACAGGCTGGAGGTGGTTCACACAATGGCGGCTTGAGCTGGGAATTGTGGTGTGCAATAATGGCACTAACCTTCTGTCTGCCCATCGACAGGGAAAGTTGACACATGTACCATGTCTGGCACATGTACTCAATTTGGTGGTGCAGCTTTTCGTAAACAGGTACCCAGGGTTGCAAGATCTTCTAAGGCAGGCCAGAAGAGTCTGTAACCATTTCAGGTGGTCATACACAGCCAGTGTTCTTTGAAAGCCTATGACACTGGTGGAGGGGTGCGTGAGCACTGTTGAAATAATTTGCACCTGTGGGGGAAGAGTACAACTTGGATATACTACAATCAATCACTGGTCATTTCATGTTTATAGACTTTGTTACATAAACCACCTGATTTGTGACATGCCCACCAGGTGGAACTTGACTTTGGCAATGCTGCAGCAGCTGCACATGCAGCAGAGGGCCATCAACAAGTACCTATGTGAGTATGGTACAAGGACAGGCTCAGGGGAGCTCAGCTTTTTTCTCCCATGCCAATGGCTGATGATAAAGGATGCATGCACTGTACTGTCACTATTTGAGGAGGCAATGAGGATGGTGAGCCATGACAACACATGCATCAGTGACACAATCCCTCTTGTGTTCCTGCTGGAGCATACTCTGTGTGGCCAAAATCCACACCAGACCCTTATCGAGCACGCAACCTGGCAGGCCACAGGAAAAGAGGGGGGATGAGAGAGCCCCCCCCCGAACTGTACCAGACGACATGCCCTCAACATGGGGAGGATGCTTTGGGGTCTGACCCAAAAGCACCTTGTCCCCATGTTGATGCATTAATAGGGTTCGCAGATTGGGTCCAAGAGTTCTGGCGTGAACCAAACCGGTGGGGGTGTTTGGCCCATCTCTAATCAACAACATGCTAATATCTGTCAGGGAATAATAGTTAATAGAGTTCACTTTAAATGATATGCAGTTGAAATAAAAAAGAAATATATCACCTGCTCAAAGTGATCATAGCTTACCATTTCCTTACAATTGCTCCTCATTTAAATGTATTTTAATTTTGAATATTTCTACACACACACAAAACAATTGACTTACCACTAGCTATAAATCAAAGTAGACAATTAAAAAAAATATTGGTACCATTGAGAAATGTGAATTGTGCCTAAGCAGTGACAACAACATCAGCAAGTGAAAGGGGAGTGGGTTCCCAGGCAGCTCTGATTTTCCTAATTCTCCTCCTTTTCCAGGAAACATGCAGGGTTTGCTAATGCATCTTGTGCCGTTTTGGTAGGCAGCCTGTGGATTGTGTTTGCACCTAGACAGGCTCATACAAGGTAGAGAAGCCATCAACTACAATTGTCAGATACTAGCAGCTCAGTGTTGGACCTTCTGAGGACCAGGAATACTTATAACCAAATTGTTAGACACTCGTTCCTATAATACATTTTTTTTAGTGATTACATATGCATTAGGGGATTTGTGAATTCTCTTATACTGCCAAGCCAACTATGCTGCTGGACCTAAGGCAATGGCTCATATTCTAAGGAAAGTGATGTAAAAATGATTCAGGGCCATTCTTGCCTGGGGTACACTATTCCACTGACACCAATGAATAATGGATACTCTCCGCTGGGGCCCACTGTTCCACTAAAAGCCATGATTTAAGTGTCTATTTCTCCCTACGGTCCAATATTCTATTGGTACCAATATTTTTAAGGCCCATTTTTTCCTAGGGTTTAATATCCCACTAACACAAATAAACTGAGATGCTATTCTCCCCTGGCAGCCACCATCCCACTGACACCAATGATTTAGGGGCTAGTCTCCCCTAAGGCCCACATTCCCACTAACACCAATGATGATTTGGGGGGGGGGGGGGGCTCTTCATTGTCATTGTGTCTATTTTATTTACAGCAACTCATATTTTTTTATTTTATTTTTATTTTTTTTGAGTTTTCAAAAAAAAGTTTATTGAAAATATAAACAATACAACTGTATAAAGAGAACTATAGCCCCAAGCTGAGGTCTGTACATAAATTGTGAAGCAGTTACAAAGAAATACAAGGTCACTTGCGAGCGTGCATTATACAAGTTAGAACATAGCACGATATGCTGGGGAATAGTGGACTCAGTATAGAGGACCTGGGTAATAACAGATTCCAGGGGGCCTACTACCAGACATTGGTCCCGAGACTCCCTCCAGTTGGACCACGCACCCCAAATGGGATCCAGCTGTGCGTGGGGTGATCGGGCATAAGATTCCAGGGAGGGCTCATTTAGGGGAGCTGGACTTGCCTAGCTCCTGGACTGATTGCTGACAGCAACTCATATTTTTACTGATTACCCCCACTTTAATATATGTTAAATATCTATTTTGAATGAGTATAAGCTTTTTTTTTACTGTTTGGGCATGTAAGGTTTTGAAAGAATTAATCGGGCCCTGGCCTCACTACAATTGAGAACTACTGACTTAGACACTCTATGCTGAAAAGAAAGCTATATCTGAGAACCTGCATAAAAAGGATCTGGTTCTGCTTCATTTTGTGGGTCTGTGCTTTCTGAACCTCTCCTCTTCCCCTCCTGATTCTTGATCATTACCTCACCAATGATCAGATCAACAGTTATCAGCGTTACCATTCTGATATAAGCAAGCAAAGCCCTGCAACTGCTATAATGGCTGCTTCAACAAAGAAAAATATTGCACAACAAAGCATGATACATCAGTAATTGGTAAAATAATAGCTTCAGGAAGCCTATAGGCAAGTCTGGTGACCAGTAAATTGGCCTCTGTTTGTCTTTTTGGGCACAACTTTCACAGTGCAAGTCCTCATCAACACTGTAAATCAAAAAAAAAGATATAACCAGGGTAAAATACATGTGACCTCTAAGTAAATACATTTGTATACAATATTTCAAAGGTCTACATCCAATGATTTGATTTGTTGAATTAGGAAAATGCATCAGTTCATAAATTATTGGTAAAGTCATGTAAGTTTGATTTCATCTGCAATTGCAAAAAGTACATTTAATACTTGGCCTTTTTTTAACCAGTCAAAAAATATATTTGGTTTAACATTGCACACCCAAAATGAAAAAACAATGAAAGTGGTTCGAGGTCTGGAATTTCATAATAAAGAAATTATCATTTAATCATTTATTTTACAAATGCCTAGTTAAATTATAGGAAAGAGTTATTATAATGTCATTTTTATAGAAATTATTAGGTTGGCCTTCTAAATATTGAACAAATGCACAGCTATCAATTATATTGTGAGAGTTAAATGTTCACATTACATTTCTACAACCATGCTGCCCTCTACAGTTCAGAATTCAGATTTTAGAAAGAGAAAATGCAGAACTTTTATTGTCAGTTAACTTATAAGATATGGCATCATACACATTGAAATGAAGGATACTTTGTTATCGTGACTTATTTTGTTGTGATTTTCTAGAACTGAAATCTGAGTCATTGAGGGTAAGGCGATATGAGACAATGCAATCATCAGGGACAGCTAGTAATGTGATGGTCTGTCCACAGCACATATTTGATCATAGGTGCTTAGTGACTGACCTTAAACATACTTGGGTGCACCCAGGTCTTATGTGCCTTATCAGACTAGATAGTGTATCTAAACCCCAGAACAGAAAATGTACTACATTGCATTTTACCAATCCTTAGATGTGGTGGCTGTATTCATTTTCTTTTTTTAGGCTTTTTTTTATTTTCACCTATTGATTCTGCCAGTAAAACTCTTTCTGTCCTAGGACATACCTCCCAACATTTTGAGATGGGAAAGAGGGACACCTACTAACAAACTTATGTAGGCATAGGACACGCCCTCTGTTACACCCCCTTAAAGGAAGATTAACCAAAAAAAAGGTTAATTAAATCCACAAGGACTTGTTTTTACCACTACTATTCCTTTATATTGACTCTTAAATGTACAAATGCAGCAGTTTAGAAATTGGATGAAAGGTTTAGTACTGGGAAACACCTTTTGAAAGATAAAAAGTAAATTTTATATACAACTATATAGATCAGACCAAAATGAGGGACAAAAGAGGAGGAATGAGGGGCATTGCTCCAAATCAAGGACAGTCCCTCCAAATCAGGGACAGTTGGGAGCTATGCTAGGATGATACTCTTCTTGGCAGGACAACAAATTTAGGACAGAAATACCGAAACCTCCGTTCTTCTCCTCTCAACTATGGCATAGAGGGCTAGATCCAACAGACATAACAAAATGCTTTCAAAAGTATATATAAAACAGATCAAAAGAGATAAAATAGCAGGAGTGCATTATTAGGGTTTACATACCCTTTTTTTTAATCAAAATAACAACACAGGTCCAGAAATCAGACAGAGTGCCTAAGGTAGGCTAGAGGTACACACCAGACAAACATATGCAGCAGCAGATCAGGCATGATGAGGTTACAAGACAGTTCAGTGGTTGAATCAAGAAGGTCAACAGTAGTACAGTATACAGGACTACAATTAAGATTTGACATAAAAGTATAGATAAGAACAAACACAACATCTGTGATAGGCAATGAATGTAAATATCTGCGCTCAGTAAAAAATCAAACAAAACAGCAGCTGAGCACCATAACCCAGATATTGGGCACTAAATCAAATGTAAAAATATAAAGTGCAGGGCTTCAAAGTTGAATCAATGATAATGCATATGTAAATATGGCATATAATATCTATAAAGTGCAAATGTACAAAAATGATTGTGATTACTATGGGATACTGATTATCAGTGATGTAAGTAACTGAGTTAAAATAAACTGAGTTACGTAACTCAGTTACTTTAGAGGGTAACTAGTAATCGAACTGATTACTTTTCCCCTCATGGTAACTCAGTTCCCATTACTTTGGCTTAGTTACTCCAATTACATCTACCGTCACTAGATGGCAGTAGTGTAATTCCGGTGTCCTGCCAAAAAAGTTCCCCCGCCAGATAAGGACCCCCTGTACTGCGCAGGCGCAGCGCTTGCGCAGTACGAAGGACTACGGAGCTTTCGAAAATTGCCGAACCTAAACAGCTCTGAGTGAACTCTACACAGCGCAGGCGCAGTTAACATGTAATTGTACGAGGCGATGCCGCGCGCTCATGATGCTCGTGCTACTCTGCAAGGGGCGTCTATCGTGTAACTAAGGGGCGAGTCTAGTATTACTGTAACCAAGGGGCGCATTTATTATTATTGTTATATATCGAGCTCTGCCCATTAATTTAACATTCGCCCTCTTCTGTAGCCATCCGCCCCTTACACGATATAATAATAATAGACCCGCCCCTTGCTTACACGCTATAACAGATCTGCCCCTTGGTTAGAGTAATAATAGGGCAGCTCCTTGGTTACACGATATATAACAATAATAAATGCGCCCCTTGGTTACAGTAATACTAGACCCGCCCCTTAGTTACACGTATAGAATATTTTTAAAAAAAGTCAGTTACTTTGCTGAGTAACTAATTACTTTTCCAATGTAGTAACTGAGTTACTAACGCAATTACTTTTTGGGAGAAGTAATTTGTAACTTAACTAAATTACTTTTTTAAAGTAAGATGACCAACACTGCTGATTATGCATGTGATACTGATTATGCATGTGACCAACACAATACAGAAAAAAACATACATTGTATTATAAAGTGGGATTATAAAGTGTAATAGCATATAAAGTGCCAAAAAATAAATCATTCAGTGAAAAATGTAATTAACCACTTCAGCCCCGGAAGATTTGGCTGCTCAATGACCAGAGCATTTTTTGAGATACAGCACTTATCTGGCCTGCGGACACTCGTGGCCATCAGTCATCAGCCACGAGCATCGGCACCCCCGCAGCAAGTCAAGAACAGGATAAATATACACCAGCAAGACTGTTCATATAGGAGGGGGGCATATTAGAAGCTCCTCTGAAGATGACATGGGGTTGATCAGACAATAAGGAACCTAAAACCCCATCATTCTTAATAATCGGCCAATGCCTTATAATAATCCTCTTAATAGCCCAGTGTTGGCTAGAGAATGTAGTAATAAAGGCTAAACCATAGTCAGACTATACCTCATTGCACTTGATACTGTGTATAGCTGTTCTGGTCTGACCATCGCCTGGTGTATGTGGAGGATTCTGGTGGGTGACGCTCAGGACATCTGGACATTCTTCTATGGGATTATTGATCCAACAAGCGCTTTGTGACCCCCTGAATAAGGGTGGTAGCTGGCTTTCCGGTAAGCCTTTTACCTCACTGTGGTGACGAGTATCACATGGTCAAGCATTTGATCCAGGCTCTATATCTCATGTGGAATCTTTTCTTTAAACTCCAGCCATTTAATAAACTTTTTCACTGAATGTTTTACTTTTTGGCACTTTATATGCTATAGCACTTTATAATTGCACTTTATAATACAATGTATGTTTTTTTCTGTATTGTGTTGGTTACATGCTTATTCAGTATCACATAGTAATCGCAATCATTTTTGCACATGTGCACTTTATAGATATGATATGCCACATTTACAAATACATTATCTTTGATTCGCCTTTGAAGCGTTGCACTTTATAGGCAAACTAGAGAGAGAAGCACAAGGCAAAAAACACTAGGAATACAGATTAGGGGTCAGCTAAGGAATTAGAGAGTATAACTAGACAAGGGCCTATAAGGACAAGAGGAATTATAGATGGTACTAGAAACAATCAAGGAAGCAAAATGCTCACACAAATACCTGCACATCATATACTCTACAAGGGTCAAAGTAATATTGACCAATTAACCACAATAAACATGAACACAATAACTAGGCCTAAAATAGGAGGATATGCATCGTTACCCAGAATAACGTAGCAGGAAAACAGACAGATGGAGACACCCCTATAGTATCCACTGGAGCACGTGTGTGGGACATCCTAATAAAAAGGGTGTTCTGGTGTCCCACACTAGTGCTCCAGAGTCCAGATGTAAACAGCTACTGAGTGTCCTCTCCTTTACACTGAATCAAGTTTGCATTTCATTCTATTACCAAGCCCTGTAGACAAGAAACTTCCTTTGACTAGCGATAGATAGGCCTGAACAAATGTAGTTAACTGCAACTTGCCAAAACATCGTAATTGAAGTTGGCGAACCATCAAGGTTTATTACGAACAATTGAACCCACGAACATGAAAGTGGCCATTTTAAACTGTACAACATTAAATCCAAGCACATGGAGCAGTATGCAAGCAATAATAATAATATGAACACACGACAACTACTTACTTTTTAGCAGAACCCGCTTGATCCTTCTATACTGATCGTGCTCCCTCAGTTTCAGGTCTGACCAGCGTTTCCTCAGTTGATCCTTGGATCGTCGTACCCCAAAGTTCTTCTGCAGACTCTTCACAACTTTAGCCATGATCTTGGCCTTTCTGACATTTTGGTTGGGGTAAGGCCCATACTTCCCATCATAGTGGCTCCTCTTCAATATGTCCACCATCTCCGCCATCTCTACAAAGGATATATTTGATGACTTAAATCTTCTCCTTCGGGATCGGGACGTTTCTGCCTCTGGGCTTTCCTCGTCCTCCTCCTCATTAGTGAAATCATTAGTGCGCACCTGCTTTGTCTCCGCCATGTGCTCTCCAAACTGCGCCGAATGAGAAGGGGCGGGGAATAGATTAAAAAGATCGTCAGGGGCCTGCAGAGTTTCACGCATGCGCACTGTATATTAAACGGAACGCGCATGAGTCGTGTGTGCGATCTGTGAGTAGAGGGAGAGATCTGACGCGACGGTCGGCATAATGAAGGTACAATTTGAACTTGGTACATCACTAGACTGCTTCTAGATTGAGGCTTATATTAGGACAAGATTAGGAGAGTTTAGCCTGACATTATTTAGGGTTTGTCTGGTGTTGTGCCTTTCAGAGAATATGGATGGGTTTAATGACCACAGCTTCCTCCCCCTGTTCATTGACAAGTTCATTGAGATGCCCTGTTTGTGGCAATCCAAACACCCCCAACACAGCAACAAAATACAGAGGCTGGCAGCGATGGAGAAACTGCTGGAGTTTGTGAAGCCGGTGGTCCCCTGGGCAAACATCAACTATTTAAAAACGAAAATTGGTGGCCTGAGGAGTACTTATCTGAGGGAGCGCAAGAAGGTGCAGGAGTCGATGAGATCTGGAGCTGCAGCGGATTAAGTTTATGTCCCCAGGCTGTGGTACTATGAGAGGCTGCATTTTCTGTCAGACCAGACTGAGGTCAGGGAATCCCTCTCTACCCTCTCTACTCTTCCTTCCATGCTTCCTTCTACGCTTCATTCCACCCCTGCTGAGGCTTCCGACACCCAACCTGGGCCTTCCAGTCAGGATGGTGTGGAGGAGCCCAGCGTGAGGCAGGTATAGTATTGTTCTACATATTTTTGGAGTAAAAATGAATGATGTTAACTTGATTTTTGCTCACTAATTGCTGATTTTATAAAGTGTTTTACATATCAATAGACAGTAGTGTTCAAAATATTTGGGCCAAGAATGGAAAATGCTGGGCTCAGAATGGTAGTCTTTTCTATTTGTTAACAATTTGCAACAGTCAAGAGCTGAAAATTGTGTGTGTTTGATGAACCGAAAATTAAAACTATGTCCCTTTTTCATACACAGGAAGACCACAGCCAGGAGGAGGGTGTGGAATGCAGCAGCCAGGAGGTGGCTGTGGAATGTGGCAGCCAGGAGGAGGTAGGGGTAAGTGGCAGCCAAGATGTGGGCAGGCCTAGAAGCCTGACTCAATCACAAGTCCCTCCCCTCCGCCTTCCACACAAAAGGGCCAGAAAGGGGGGGAATGTGGATGAGTCAGCACTCAGGCTGATTGGGGAGGCTTCTGCGGCCCTCAAAGCCACCCCCACTTACGAAGAGGCCTTTGCCGCCTTGGCTGCCTGCAAACTGAATCAAATGGAGGAGGGGCAATGCCTCATGTGTGAGGAAATCATTGTCAAAACCCTAAATAAGGGGTTGCTGGGCCAAATCACACAAAAAACACACTTGTGTGATTTGGACCATGCTCCTCCTCCTCCTCCTCCTTCTGCCACACCTCCAGCACCACAGCCACAGCCTGGAAGGAAGCGTGGAAGGAAGACCAGAGTGTGATGACCTGGGTTCAGTCTGGTCTGACAGAAGATGCAGCCTCTTGTATGACCACAGCCTGGGGACATAGATGTCATCTGCTGCAGTTCTGGATCTCTTGGACTTCTGGACCAGATTGTACTCCCTTAGATATGTACTACTCAGGCCACCAATTTTTAAGTTAAAATTATTGATGTCTGCCCTGGGGGGCCAAAGGCTTCGCAAATTTCCCCAGTTTCTCCAGGGCTGCCTCCCTCTTTATTTGTTTTTGACACCTAATAAAGGTTTTTTGGTTTTCAAGAAATACTTGCCTATGTGTTTTACTTCAAAAAGGACAGTTTATTTGTGAGTAGGCAGGTACATTTCTAAAATAGAAAGACAAATTAACAAGGGGCACCAAACAACCTCCTAGAGATTAAAAAAAAAAACAATAAAATAAAATGATAATAATGGTGTTGGGGTAAGTTGAGACACACAAAACACACCAAAAGGAGATCTTGATTAAAAAAACAACTACAAAATTTACAAAAAAAAAAAAATGATTCTGGAGATCTGACGAATATTGAAATTCTATTCATGAAATCAGGAAAAAGAATAAAGAAATATGTTTTGGATAAATCTGTGTGAATATGAGCAGCAAAAGAACTTCATTCTTCTAGCATTAAAGAAAAAGAGAGTGCGCTGCATTAAAATTTTTTAACATTGCAGCGTGACGAATGTGCTATATCGATTACGAACGCTAGTTTTACCTGACCGAGCGCTTCCGTCTCAGAATTTCTTCTGAGTATGCCTGGCACTTTGTCCGTCGGACTAGGCTACACATGATCGGAATTGCTGTGATCGGATTTTGTTGTCGGAAAATTTAAGATCCAGCTCTCAA
Organism: Lithobates sylvaticus; assembly: GCA_028564925.1. Classification (NCBI taxonomy): domain Eukaryota; kingdom Metazoa; phylum Chordata; class Amphibia; order Anura; family Ranidae; genus Lithobates; species Lithobates sylvaticus. The sequence goes on from CM053028.1 coordinate 281,303,736, forward strand.
ACTTTGTTGGTCGGAAATTCCGACGGAAAAAGTCTGATGGAGCCCACACGGGCAGATTTTCCGACAACATGGTCCGATCAGACATTTTCCGTTGGAATTTCCGACCGTGTGTACGGAGCATTATTCTCCACAATTTTTTTATTGTGCATTTAAAAAAGAAAACAAAATACAATTAGACATGCTATCTACTAATAGAACTTAACCAAAAAGTAGAATGCATCCAAAAATATAGAAAATATACAAAATCAAATCATTATTCAACCAAAAATAAAATAAAAGCCTCATGCATGTGTCCTGATTCCTAATATATGGGGGGTCAACAATGCCAAGAGTTGGTGAAAGCAGGGGTCGGTCATCCGGAGAGAATTCCAAAAATCATGGATCATTCTCCTGGAGCTCCTGCAGCAATGGCATATGACATAATTGGCCACGATTAAGCCCCATACACACGGTCGGACTTTTTCATGGATTCTGTCCGATCAGACAATGTTGTTGAAAAATCAGACCGTGTGTATGCACCATCGGACAGTGTACGTCGGATTGTCCGACGGACAAAGTCTTACCTCCTGCTGGAAAGATTTGCCGACAACACGGTCCGATCGTGTGTACGGTTGTCCGACCGGACAAAGTGCTACGCATGCTCACATCACATTACAAGACCAAAGCTATTGGCTACTAGCCTCTACGTAGTCCCGTCGTAGGCAACAAACGTCACCATGTTCAGAATGATCGGATTTTCGACAACTTTGTCCGACCGTGTGTACGCAAAACCAACATCAGACAAAGTATGACGGACAGGATCCGACCGACCTGGTCCGCGGATTGTCCGACCGTGTGTATGGGGCTTTAGAGTTGAGTGGACACCTGGATGTTCGGGTTCAACGGGTTTGGCTGAACTTCGCAAAAAAGTTCGAGTTCGGGACCGAACTTGACCCGAACTTGACCCCGAACTCCATTGAAGTCAACGGGGACCTGAACTTTTGAGGACTAAAATGGCTCTAAAAAAGTAATGGAAAGGGCTAGAGGGCTGCAAATGGCAGCATAATGTTGTTAAGAGCATGGCAAGTGCAAATGTGGATGTGGATAGGGAAATAACTTAAAATAACATAAAATACATAAAAATAAAAAATAATATGCTGAAGGCCCCCTTCTCAGAAGAAGAGGTACAGGAAGTCATTAAGAACCTCAGAAACTCAACGGCACGATGCCACACATATGGTGGGAATGCCAGAATACGCCCTTTCTGCAAAAAATTATTCAATTTAATCGATAAGCTTGTGGGAAGCCAGATCCCCAGAACCCCTCAAGTCGCCCTTCTTAACACGCACATTCCAAAGATTCCCAAGGCCTCGCGCAGGCTGATCCATTTAATTTTACTGGGAGCTAAACTTACTGTGGCGAAAGCCTGGAAAAAAACTACAATCTCATTCCCAGCGGTGAAAAGAAAATTCTCCTGGATAATGTCGCAGGAGAAATTATCTAGCATACTCTCAGACACGGTAGGAAAATTTGAAGCGACCTGGGAACCATGGGCCATTTACGTAGGTTCGCCTCTGACCACTAACTCATTACCTGCCAGATGTCCTCTAACTCCTGTTACTGATGCTCCTTCTTAACCCCCTCCCTTTCTCTTCTACACTTCCCAATCCCTCTTCCCTGTTTTTCTCGCTCTCTTCCTCTTCTATCCCTTCCCTCCTTACTATTATGCTTATTTCTTAAGCTTATCTGGAAAGTTATAATTGACTATACACTGATGCCTAGTCACGGATTCCTATCTTAGGGAAAAAGACACATGGTAATTTCCGTCCCTCTCCTTATATTTACTCCTAGGGGTCGGTGGTTAAGTTCCTCCTCTCGGGCACAGCTAGCTCCCATTGGGGGTGTCTAGGGAGGAGGTACACCTCTGACCATTAACAGGAATACCAACCCTTCACTCTAACACTACCATGTCTGTCTAAAATGATTTTAAATTTTATATCTCTGACATGTTACACTCAATTCATCTTGTTGCGCTGCCTGTAACCTTTCTATGTTTTGACTGAAAGTGACATTCCGAATATCGATTCAAATGTATTATTCTTGTGATACAAAATAAAATACTTTGAAATAAAAAAAATAAAAAATAATAATCTTGACCTAGGAGGACGAGGGCCATATGGAGTAGGAGGTTGAGGTGGCGGTGGATGTGGCAGTGTAGGTGGAAGCGGCGGTGGAGGAGGACGAGGTAGCCAACACTGGTTTTTGCTTTTAATTTATTTTTTATTTTTTTAATTAGGGTACATCCCAAAAGAGTAATAAAGATCAAAAATACAACAATGGCTGGGTAAGGCCGGTGATGTGTCGAATTCTGTCCCCCGTCGGACAGTGTCCGCCCTGTACTACGCTTGTGCAGTACGGAGGACAAGGGGATTCCAAAAATCTCCGAAGACGAACGGTGCCTGCGCTGTGAGTCCAGATTCAAGCCCCACCATCCGAGGTTCAAGCCGAGCGAAGCGAGGCCGTGCCTGAACCGTGGCGAGCGAAGCGAGCCCGCGAGGGGCCCTGTTACTATGTGCTACCGTATGTCCACTTGGATGGTGGGGCTTGAACCTGCACTCACTGCGCAGGCAGCGTTCATCTTCGGAGATTTTCGGAATCTCCTTGTCCACCGTACTGCGCAAGCACTGCGCCTGCGCAGTACGGGGCGGACACTATCCGATGGCCAGACAGTTTTTGTCAGAACACTGGTATACATGTCTATTCTGCACAAGGTACAGACAAGTCCTGTGGGATCCATGCCTGGTTCATTTTAATGAACGTGAGCTTGTCCACATTGGCTCTGGACAGGCGGCTGCGCTTGTCTGTGATAACGCCCCCTGCTGTGCTAAATACACGTTCAGATAATACACTGGCTGCAGGGCAGGCCAGCACCTCCAAGGCGTAAAGGGCAAGCTCAGGCCATGTACCCATGTATTTGGAGACCCAGAAGTTGAAGGGGGCAGACCCGTCATTCAGTACGTGTAGGCGTGTGCACACATACTGCTCCACCATGTTGGTGAAATGCTGCCTCCTGCTAAGACGTTCCATCTCAGCTGGTGGTGCTGGTTGTTGTGGCGTGCTGACAAAGCTTTTCCACATTTCGGCCATGCTAACCCTGCCTTCTGAGGTGCTGGCGGTTCCCCTGGCTGCATTGGCGACCTCTTCCTTCTCCTCTGCCTTCGCCTTGTGCTTCCACCGTGCCCCCGCTGTCAGGTGGTAATGCCACCAGCAGTGCGTCTACCAGCGTGCGGTTGTACTCGCGCATCTTACGATCGCGCTCCAGTGAGGGAATTAAGGACGGTACGTTGTCCTTGTAACGGGGATCCAGCAGCGTGGCCACCCAGTAATCAGCACCAGTTAGAATGTGGGCAACTCGGCGGTTGTTGCGGAGACACTGCAGCATGTAATCGCTCATGTGTGCCAGGCTGCCCAGAGGCAATGAAAAGCTGTCCTCTGTGGGAGGTTTATCGTCTGTGTCCTCTGTATCCCCCCAGCCACGCACAAGTGATGGCCATGAGCTGGTCTGGGTGACACCCTGCTGTGAACATGGTTCCTTCTCCTCCTCCTCATCCTCCACCTCGTCATCCTCCAGAACTGTGCCCTTGCTGGACAATTGTGTACCTGGCGTTTGTTGGTGCATTAACCCACCCTCATAGCCACTTGTGAATGACTGCCCTGAAAGCCTTGGAAATGATCCCTCTTCCTCCTCCTCCTCTTCCTGTGCCACATCCTCTTCCATCATCGCCCGAAGTGTTTTTTCAAGGAGCCATAGAACTTGGATAGTAACGATGAGAACGGCGTCATCTGCACTGGCCATGTTGGTGGAGTACTCAAAACAGCACAACAAGGCACACAGGTCTCGCATGGAGGCCCAGTTATTGGTGGTGAAGTGGTGCTGTTCCGATGAGCGACTCTAGCGTGCGTGCTGAAGGTGAACCTCCACTATCACCTGCTGCTGCTCGCACAGTCTGGCCAGCATGTGCAAGGTGGAGTTCCACCTTGTGGGCACGTCACATATGAGGCGGTGAGCGGGAAGGCCGAAGTTACGCTGCAGCGCTGACAGGCGAGCAGCAGCAGGGTGAGAATGCCGAAAGTGCGCACAGACGGCCTGCACTTTCTGCAGCAGCTCTGGCATATTGGGGTAATTTTTAAGGAATCTCTGGACCACCAAGTTCAGCACATGCGCCAGGCAAGGGATGTGCGTCAAACCGGCTAGGCCCAGAGCTGCTATGAGATTTCGCCCATTATCGCACACCACCAGGCCGGGCTTGAGGCTCACTGCCCCCAACCACTCATCGGTCTGTTGTTCCATGTCCCTCCACCACTCCTGCGCGGTGTGGGGTTTTTCCCCCAAACAGGAAAGTTTTAAAACTGCCCGCTGTTGTTTACCCCTGGCTGTGCTGAAGTTGGTGGTGAAGGTGTTATGCTGACGGATGAGGAGGCGGTAGAGGACGAGGAAGTGGAGTAGGAGGAGTTAGCAACAGGAGGCAAACTGAAGCACCTTGCAATCCTCTGTGGTGGAAGGACATGCGCCAAACTGCTATCCGCCTCAGGCCCACCTGCCAGTGCATTTACCCAGTGTGCTGTTAGGGAGATATAACGTCCCTGACCATGCTTACTGGTCCACGCATCCGTAGTTAGGTGGACCTTGCCACAGATGGCGTTGCGCAGTGCACACCTGATTTTGTCCCCCACTTGGTTGTGCAGGGAAGGGATGGCTCACCTGGAAAAGTAGTGGCGGCTGGGCACGACATACTGTGGGACAGAAAATGCCATCAGGCTTTTAAAACTCTGCGTCTCCACCAGAATGACAGCATTTCAAAGGCGAGGAATTTTGAAATGCTGGCATTCAGGGCCAGGGATCGCGGGTGGGTAGGGGGGTACTTCCTCTTCTGCTCCAGTGTTTTGGAGATAGAGAGCTGAACGCTTCCATGGGACATTGTGGAGATGGTTGGTGACCCAGGTGGTAGTGTTGCTGGCAGATCCTCTGTTTGCGGGTTTTCGGGTGCCACTGTCACTACAGAGGTGGATGAAGAGGCCGAGACTGCAGCAAAAGAGGAAGCAGGAGGAGCCAGAGACCTTTCTTGGTTTTTGAAGCGTTTACTCCACTGCAGCTCGTGCTTTGCACTTAGATGCCTGGTCATGCAGGTTGTGCTCAGGTCGAGAACGTTTATGCCTCGCTTCAGGCTCTGATTTCACAGTGTGCAAACCACTCGTGTCTTGTCATCAGCACATTGTCTGAAGAACTGCCACGCTAGGGAACTCCTTGGACCTGGCTTTGGTGTGCTCGGTCCCTTGCTGCATTGGGCAGTAGCAGGTGTACTGTCCATGGGACGGACACTCCGCTTTTGCACCCTGCTCCCTCTTCTGCTGTGCTGGTGGCTCTGTGCGACCACCGCCTCTTCCGCCGAACTACACAGGTCACCTGCATGACATTGATTCCATGTGGGATCGAGGACCTCATCGTCCTCCACATCATCTTCCACCCAGTCTTCACCCCTGCCCTCCTTGTCGGTCTGCACAATTGTGAAAGCAGCAGCAGTTGGCACCTGTGTTTCGTCATCATCCGAGACGTGCTGCGATGGTCCTCCCATGTACTCATCTTGAAACATAAGTGGTTGGGCATTGGTGCACACAATCTCTTCCATTTCTGGGGCAGGGCTAGGTGGATGGCCCTGGGAAACCCTGCTAACGGAGTCATCAAAAAGCAGAAGAGACTGCCGCATGATTTGGGGCTCAGACTGCTTGGCTGATTTGCAAGGGGGTGAGGTGAAAGACTGATGGACATCGGCTGCAGGTGCCAACTCTGATCTTTCAGCAGGAGACTGGGTGGGAGACAATGTGAAGGAACTGGAGGCACTGTCAGCAACCCAATCTACTATTGCCTGTACTTGTCCTGGCCTCAACATTTGTAGAGCTGCATTAGGCCTGACCAAATACTGCTGCAGGCTCTCTCGCCTACTCGCACCTGAGGAAGGTGTTTCACTTGTGTGTGTAGCTGGCACAGATCGACCACGTCCTCTCCCTGCAACAGGAGCTCCACCAGCAGCACCACGACTGGGGTCACGTCCCTTCTTTGACGTTCTCCTCATATTTTTCAAATTTAGGATCTTGCCCTAAATGGGTGTTTTTTGAATAGCAGAATAGAACAACAGTATCTAAAGGGTGTATCTCACACGTAGCGATATGCAGAAAGTGCTATTCAAAAATTGCCCTAAATTATTATTTTTTTGAATAGCAGAATAGAAGTACACTATCTAAAGTGTGTATCTCACACGTACAGGTATGCAGAAAACACAGCAAAAAATTTTTTTTTGCCCTAAATGGGTGTTTTTTGAATATCAGAATAGACCAACGGTATCTAAAGGGTGTATCTCACAATAACATATGCAGTGCTGGTGCACTGAGCTTGCATAAAATGCCCGCCGACGTCAACCTAACAAACAGACAGATAAAAGTTATCTTTTCTCTGGCACTGGGCTCAGGGCAGTGTAAAAAGATTGTGCACTGCACCCACACAACAAAATCAAGGTAGATCGCTGAGTAATTCGATTTCTGAATCCGGATTCCTATCTAATTCTCTCCCTCAGAGCAGCAGCAGCAACCTTTCCCTACACTATCTATTTTTTCTCTGGTACTGGGCTCAGGGCAGTGTAAAAAGATTGTGCACTGCACCCTCACAAGAAAATCAAGGTAGATTGCTGAGTAATTTGATTTCTGAATCTAATTCTCTCCCTCAAAGCAGCAGCAGCCTTTCCCTACACCATCTAAAGCAGAGTGTCGTGCTGTGCTATGTGCCTCTAGCTTATATAGAGGCTGCAGAGGCGGCTCTATAATTAGGCAAATTAGGCAGCCGCTTAAGGCCCCGCCCTTACAGGGGCCTCGCGGCCGCCTAGTTTGCCTATTGCAGTGTTTAACACTACTCGATCTACCCGTCAATCACAGACAGCTGACGGGTAGATCGAGTAGCGGCCGACATGCAGAGTAGCACGGAAAGCGGCTGTAATGAGTCCTTACTGTCCTCTCTCATGTCACGCTGACGCTGCTCCCCAGCGGCGCCTCCCCTCCTCTCCCCTCTCGTTTATACCAGGGGATCGCACAAGCATACAACGAGAGGAGGGGAGGGGCCGCCGGGGAGCAGCGTCAGTGTGACATGAGAGAGGACAGTAAGGTAAGGATTTATTACAGCCGCTCTGCAGTCTGCATTTACTGAAAGGAAAGTGTTCTCTGCTGTGCCCAGTACCCTGATGTGCCCCATACCCTGTACCAAGTACCCTGATGTGCCCCATACCCTGTGCCCAGTACCCTGATGTGCCCCATACCCTGTGCCCAGTACCCTGATGTGCCCCATACCCTGTGCCCAGTACCCTGATGTGCCCTGTACCCTGTGCCCAGTAGCCTGATGTGCCCCGTACCCTGTGCCCAGTACCCTGATGTGCCCTGTACCCTGTGCCCAGTACCCTGATGTGCCCTGTACCCTGTGCCCAGTACCCTGATGTGCCCCATACCCTGTGCCCAGTACCCTGATGTGCCCCATACTCTGTGCCCAGTACCCTGATGTGCCCTGTACCCTGTGCCAAGTACCCTGATGTGCCCTATGCCCAGTACCCTGATGTGACCCATACCCTGTGCCCAGTAGCCTGATGTGCCCCGTACCCTGTGCCCAGTACCCTGATGTGCCCTGTACCCTGTGCCCAGTACCCTGATGTGCTCTGCTGTTCCACATACCCTTTGCCCATACCCTGATGTGCCCTGCTGTGACCCCCTACCCTGATGTGACCAATACCCTGCACCCTGCTGTGCCCATACCCTGATGTGCCCAGTACCCTGATGTGCCCAGTACCCTGATGTACCCTGTGCCCAGTACCCTGATGTGCCCCATACCCTGTGCCCAGTACCTTTATGTGCCCCGTACCCTGTGCCCAGTACCCTGATGTTCCCCGTACCCTGTGCCCAGTACCCTGATGTGCCCTGTACCCTGTGCCCATGCCCTGCTGTGCCCCATACCCTGTGCCCTTGTCCTGATGTGCCCCGTACCCTGCTGTGCCCCATACCTTGTGCTCTGCTGTGCCCAGTGCCCTATACCCTGTGCCCGTACCCTGATGTGCCCCACTGTGACCCATACCCTGATGTGACTAATACCCTGCACCCTGCTGTGCCCGTACACTGCTGTGCCCCATACCCCTGATGTGCCCTGCTGTTTTCCCTTATACCCTGCGCCATGCTGTCCCCCGTACCCATGCCCTGCTGTGCCCCATACCCTGTGCCCTGTATCCTGCTGTGCCCTGTACAATGCTGTGCCTTGTACCATGCCCCCTACTGTGCCCTGTACCTTGCTGTGTGCCCTGTACCCTGCTGTGTGCCCTATACCACGCTTTGTGTCCTGTACCACTCTGTGTGTCCTGTACCACGCTATGCGCCCCATGCCCTGCTGTGTGCCTTGTGATAAGCCTTGCTGTGTACACCATGTTATGCCGCTTGCCCCATGGTGTGCCCCATGCCCAGCCGTGAGCCCCTTAAAGTGCCCCATATTCTGCTGTGAGCCTCATAATGTACCTCATGTTTTGCTGTGTGCCCTGTGATGTGTCACATGCCCTGCTGTGTGTCCAATGCCCTGCTGTGATACCCATTATGTGCCCCATGTTCTGCTGTGTGCCCCATGTGTCCCATGTTCTGCCGTGTGCCCCATGATGTGCCCAATGTTCTGTGTGCCCCATGATGTGCCCCATGTTCTGCTGTGTTCCCCATGATGTGCCCCATGTTCTGCTGTGTGCCCCATGTGTCCCATGTTCTGCTGTGTGCCCCATGATGTGCCAAATGTTCTGTGTGCCCCATGATGTGCCCCATGTTCTGCTGTGTGCCCCATGATGTGGCCAAGGTTCTTCTGTGTGCCCCATGATGTGCCCCATGTTCTGCTGTGTGCCCCATGATGTGCCCAAGGTTCTGCTGTGTGCCCCATGATGTGGCCAAGGTTCTGCTTTGTGCCCCATGATGTGCCCAATGTTCTGCTGTGTGCCCCATGACATGCCCCATGATGTGCCCAATGTTCTGCTGTGTGCCCCATGTTCTGCTGTGTGCCCCACGATTTGCCCCCCAATGTGCCCAATGTTCTGCTGTGTGCCCCATGATGTACCCCCTGTTCTGCTGTGTGCCCCATGATGTGCCCAAAGTTCTGCTTTGTGCCCAATGTTCTGCTGTGTGCCCCATGATGTGCCCAATGTTCTGCTGTGTGCCCCATGATGTGTCCAATGTTCTGCTGTGTGTCCCATGATGTGCCCAAGGTTCTGCTGTGTGCCCAATGATGTGCCCAATGTGCTGATGTGTGCCCCATGTTCTGCTGTGTGCCCCATGATGTGTCCAAGGTTCTGCTGTGTTCCCCATGATGTGCCCAATGTTCTGCTGTGTGCCCCATGATGTGCCCAATGTTCTGCTGTGTGCCCCATGTTCTGCTGTGTGCCCCACGATGTGCCCAATGATGTGCCCAATGTTCTGCCGTGTGCCCCATGATGTGCCCCCTGTTCTGCGGTGTGCCCCATGATGTACCCAATGTTCTGTTGTGTGCCCCATGATGTGTCCAATGTTCTGCTGTGTGCCCCATGATGTGCCCCATGTTCTGCTGTGTGCCCCATGATGTGCCCAATGTTCTGCTGTGTGCCCCATGATGTGCCCAAGGTTCTGCTGTGTGCCCCATGATGTGCCTGAGGTTCTGCTGTGTGCCCCATGATGTGCCCAATGTTCTGCTGTGTGCCCCATGATGTTCCCAATGTTCTGCTGTGTGCCCCATGATGTGTCCAATGTTCTGCTGTGTGCCCCATGATGTGCCCAAGGTTCCGCTGTGTGCCCCATATTGTGCCCAATGTTCTGCTGTGTGCCCCATGATGTGCCCCATGTTCTGCTGTGTGCCCCATGATGTGCCCAATGTTCTGCTGTGTGCCCCATGATGTGCCCAAGGTTCTGCTGTGTGCCCCATGATGTGCCCGAGGTTCTGCTGTGGGCCCCATGATGTGCCCAATGTTCTGCTGTGTGCCCCATGATGTGCCCAATGTTCTGCTGTGCGCCCCATGATGTGCCCAAGGTTCTGCTGTGTGCCCCATATTGTGCCCAATGTTCTGCTGTGTGCCCCATGATGTGCCCCATGTTCTGCTGTATGCCCCATGATGTGCCCAATGTTCTGCTGTGTGCCCCATGATGTGCCCAAGGTTCTGCTGTGTGCCCCATGATGTGCCCGAGGTTCTGCTGTGTGCCCCATGATGTGCCCAATGTTCTGCTGTGTGCCCCATGATGTGCCCAATGTTCTGCTGTGCGCTCCATGATGTGCCCAAGGTTCTGCTGTGTGCCCCGTGATGTACCCAATGTCCTGCTGTGTGCCCCATGATGTGCCCAATGTTCTGCTTTGTGCCCCATGATGTGCCCCATAATGTGCCCTGCTCCCCCCCCCCCGTATTGTCTCCTGACCTCCTGTGCTCTGCCCTGCTGCCCCCTGTACACTGCTCATCTCAAGTTAAACCCAGAACTGAGCATCTGTGGGGAAAAAAAGCACAAACTTCACATAAAATAAGAAAGTTCTAAGATTTGTTTCTATTATTTAAAGTGGTTGTAAACTCTCATGTTTTTTCACCTATGCATTAGTGTGAAAAAACTTCTGTCACTCAGCAGCCCCCCATTTTAGTCACCTGGGCCTGTTCGTCTCCATGCCGGAGACGCGCTCTACTTCTTTGGCCGGGGGTTCTCAGCTCTTGATTGGATAGATTGATAGCAGCGCAGCTATTAGCTCACACTGCTGTCAATCAAATCCAATGACCCGGGGGCAGGGCTGAGTCCAGCATTCTGTGTCTATGGACGCAAATGCTGGACACGGGAGCGCGCCTGCAAGGTAACCCCCAGGGAGAGCACTTCTCCTAGGTGGTTTCCCAATGCAGGGAGGAGCCGCGAGCGCCGTTGGGGGACCCCAGAAGAGGATGTTAGGGGCCACTCTGTTCAAAACTAACTGCATAGTGGAGGTAAGTATATGTTTGTTATTTTTTTTTCTAAAACAAGGGTTTTAAACCCCTTTAATGCTATTTTTCAAAATGTTTTTATATCACAGTTAGCTGATCATGCCAATGTTCCGTGAACTGTAGATCTGAACACTACAGGTTACAGCACACCTAAATTGTTAGCCTCACTCCTGAACCCCCAATGATTGCCTTACGCATACCCCAGTTCATTTTTAGTATTTTTCCCATTACGGCATGAGTGGGGCCTCATGTCTAAGTTTTGCCTAAGGCCTCTCAAAGCCTAGAGCCGCCTCTGAGAGGCTGGGTCACATGCTGCACTGGCCAATCACAGCCATGCCATTAGTAGGCATGGCTGTGATGGCTTCTAAGGGCACACAAGTTAAACGAATGTTGATTGGCTGCCCTGCAGCTTTTTAAATAGCGCCATTACATTGCCGAACACCGAACCCGAACATACAGTAAATTGTTCAGGTTCGGGTCCGGGACCCAAAAGTCCGGTACGAACCCGAACTTTACATTTCGGGTTCCCTCATCCCCACTTGTAATCCTTTATTTATGTTTTATTTATGTTTTTTTCCAGAATTAAGTGTGCTACATAACCTAAGTCTGGAAAGGAGTACTAGGGTTGTTGACACAGCCTGACCACCGCAGTGGCTTGACACTTGTCATCCTTTTTTTTGGTCCAGGATTGAATGTGCTACATACCCTAAGTCTGGAAAGGAGTACTGGGGTTGTACTCTCAGCCTGGCCACCACAGTGGCTTGTCACTTGCCATCCTTTTTTTATTTGTCCAGGATTGAGTGTGCTACATAGCCTAAGTCTGGAAAGGAGTACTGTGGTTGTACACACACAGCCTGGCCACCGCAGTGGCTTGACACTTGTCATCCTTTATTTTTATTGTATTTTTGTCCAGGATTGAGTATGCTACATACCCTAAGTCTTGAAAGGAGTATTGGGGTTGAACACACAGCCTGGCCACCGCAGCGTCTTGACACTTGTCGTCTATTTTTTTGTTTTTGGTCCAGGATTGAGTGTGCTACATATCCTAAGTCTGGAAAGGAGGAATGGGGTTGAACTCACAGCCTGGCCACCGCAGTGGCTTGACACTTGTCATCTTTTTTTTTTTGGTCCAGGATTGAGTGTGCTTCATAACCTAAGTCTGGAAAGGAGTAATGGGGTTGTACTCACAGCCTGGCCACCACAGCGGCTTGACACTTGTCATCTTTTTTTTTAGTCCAGGACTGAGTGTGCTACATACCCTAAATCTGGAAAGGAGGACTTGGGTTGTACACACAGCCTGGCCACCGCAGCAGCTTGACACCTGTCATCCTTTTTTGGTCCAGGATTGAGTGTCCTACATACCCTAAGTCTGGAAAGGAGTACTTGTGTTGTACACACAGCCTGGCCACCGCAGCGGCTTGACACTTGTCATCTTTTTTTGGGGTCCAGGATTGTGTGTGCTACATACCCTAAGTCTGGAAAGGAGTCCTGGGGTTGTACACACAGCCTGCCCATCACAGCGGCTTGACACTTGTCATCTTTTTTTTGGTCCAGGATTGAGTGTGCTACATACCCTAATGCCCCGTACACACGGTCGGATTTTCAGACGGAAAATGTCCTATCGGACAATGTTGTCGGAAATTCCGACCGTGTGTAGGCTCCATCTGACTTTTTCCGTCGGATTTTCCGACGGACAAAGTTTTATCTCCTGCTCTCAAATTTTCCGACAACAAAGTCCTATCGGACTTTTTCCGATCGTGTGTAGCGAATTCCGACGGACAAAGTGCCACGCATGCTCAGATCACATTACAAGACCAAAGCTATTGGCTACTAGCCTCTACGTAGTCCCGTCGTAGGCAACAAACGTCACCACGTTCAGAATGATCAGATTTTCTGACAACTTTGTCCGACCATGTGAATGCAACACCAGTGTCGGACAAAATCCGTCGGAAAAAATCTGATGGATTTTGTGGTCGGATTTTCCGACCGTGTGTGTATGGGGCATAAGTCTGGAAAGGAATACTTGTGTTGTACACACAGCCTGACCACCGCAGCGGCTTGACACTTGTCATCCTTTATTTATTTTTTTGGGGTCCAGGATTGAGTGTGCTACATACCTTTAGTCTGGAAAGGAGTACTGGGGTTGTACACACAGCCTGGCCACCGCAGCGGCTTGACACTTGTCACTAGGGATGGGCCCGGTGCTCGATGCGAACCCATGTTCGCATCGAGCACCGGGTGTTCGCTCGCTCGGCGAGCCCAGAACTATTTTGGCCGCTCGCATCACATTCGTGTGATGCGAGCGGCCCCGCAATGCATTGCGGCCGGCGCGGCCGGCGCAGTGCAGTGCTGGCTGATGATTGGCCAAGCATGCACTGTGACCCCGCATGCTTGGCCAATCACAGCGCCAGAAACTCGGAGAGCCATAATTGGCTACAGGCAGGACGCCTGTAGCCAATTACAGCTCAGGGGCTTTAGTACACGCCCCCCTCATTTAAAAGGCCGCCACGCCGTCGGCGCCGGTCACATGAGTTCCGGCTTTAGGAGAGAGCAGGCTGATTCTGTGTCACTCTTTGCTAGATTCATTTAGAAAGATTTGCTCTACTTTGCTAAACCATTGCTACCTGTCATTGATCGTCCATTGCTGCTGCTGGTTAGTGTGTTTTTAGCTGCTGCTGGGGGTTAGTCTGGTGCATGTCTTACTGTTAGTACAGTATTTCAGTAGTACCAACCACAGTGCTGTTAGTACAGCACTGCACCCCAAAAGCACCCATAGGACTTGTAGTGTGTTAGTGGCAGGCACTGGCAGCAAACAGAGCTCCTATATTTTCTTCCCAGAAGCACCCATAGGACTTGTAGTGTGTTAGTGGCAGGCACTGGCAGCAAACAGAGCTCCTATATTTTGTTCCCAGAAGCACCTATAGGACTTGTAGTGTGTTAGTCCCATCACACAGAGCTATATTTTCTTCCCAGAAGCGCGTATAGGACTTGTAGTGTGTTAGTCCCATCACACAGAGCTATATTTTCTTCCCAGAAGCACCTATAGGACTTGTAGTGTGTTATTCCCATCACACAGAGCTCCTATATTTTGTTCCCAGAAGCACCTATAGGACTTGTAGTGTGTTAGTCCCATCACACAGAGCTATATTTTCTTCCCAGAAGCACCTATAGGACTTGTAGTGTGTTAGTCCCATCACACAGAGCTCCTATATTTTGTTCCCAGAAGCACCTATAGGACTTGTAGTGTGTTAGTCCCATCACACAGAGCTATATTTTCTTCCCAGAAGCACGTATAGGACTTGTAGTGTGTTAGTCCCATCACACAGAGCTATATTTTCTTCCCAGAAGCACCTATAGGACTTGTAGTGTGTTAGTCCTATCACACAGAGCTATATTTTCTTCCCAGAAGCACCTATAGGACTTGTAGTGTGTTAGTCCCATCACACAGAGCTCCTATATTTTGTTCCCAGAAGCACCTATAGGACTTGTAGTGTGTTAGTCCCATCACACAGAGCTATATTTTCTTCCCAGAAGCACCTATAGGACTTGTAGTGTGTTAGTCCCATCACACAGAGCTCCTATATTTTGTTCCCAGAAGCACCTATAGGACTTGTAGTGTGTTAGTCCCATCACACAGAGCTATATTTTCTTCCCAGAAGCACCTATAGGACTTGTAGTGTGTTAGTCCCATCACACAGAGCTCCTATATTTTGTTCCCAGAAGCACCTATAGGACTTGTAGTGTGTTAGTCCCATCACACAGAGCTATATTTTCTTCCCAGAAGCACCTATAGGACTTGTAGTGTGTCAGTCCCATCACACAGAGCTATATTTTCTTCCCAGAAGCACCTATAGGACTTGTAGTGTGTTAGTCCCATCACACAGAGCTATATTTTCTTCCCAGAAGCACCTATAGGACTTGTAGTGTGTTAGTCCCATCACACAGAGCTCCTATATTTTGTTCCCAGAAGCACCTATAGGACTTGTAGTGTGTTAGTCCCATCACACAGAGCTCCTATATTTTGTTCCCAGAAGCACCTATAGGACTTGTAGTGTGTTAGTCCCATCACACAGAGCTATATTTTCTTCCCAGAAGCACCTATAGGACTTGTAGTGTGTTAGTCCCATCACACAGAGCTCCTATATTTTGTTCCCAGAAGCACCTATAGGACTTGTAGTGTGTTAGTCCCATCACACAGAGCTATATTTTCTTCCCAGAAGCACCTATAGGACTTGTAGTGTGTTAGTCCCATCACACAGAGCTCCTATATTTTGTTCCCAGAAGCACCTATAGGACTTGTAGTGTGTTAGTCCCATCAAACAGAGCTATATTTTCTTCCCAGAAGCACCTATAGGACTTGTAGTGTGTTAGTCCCATCACACAGAGCTCCTATATTTTCTTCCGAGAAGCACCCATAGGACTTGTAGTGTGTTAGTCCCATCACACAGAGTTCCTATATTTTCTTTGCAGAAGCACCCATAGGACTTGTAGTGTGTTAGTCCCATCACACAGAGCTCCTATATTTTCTTTGCAGAAGCACCCATAGGACTTCTAGTGTGTTAGTGGCATCACACAGAGCTCCTATATTTTCTTCTAAGCAGCACCCACAGGACTTCTAGTGTGTTAGTGGCATCACACAGAGCTCCTATATTTTCTTTGCAGAAGCACCCATAGGACTTCTAGTGTGTTAGTGGCATCACACAGAGCTCCTATATTTTCTTCCCAGAAGCACCCATAGGACTTGTAGTGTGTTAGTCCCATCACACAGAGCTCCTATATTTTGTTCCCAGAAGCACCTATAGGACTTGTAGTGTGTTAGTCCCATCAAACAGAGCTATATTTTCTTCCCAGAAGCACCTATAGGACTTGTAGTGTGTTAGTCCCATCACACAGAGCTCCTATATTTTCTTCCCAGAAGCACCCATAGGACTTGTAGTGTGTTAGTCCCATCACACAGAGTTCCTATATTTTCTTTGCAGAAGCACCCATAGGACTTGTAGTGTGTTAGTCCCATCACACAGAGCTCCTATATTTTCTTTGCAGAAGCACCCATAGGACTTCTAGTGTGTTAGTGGCATCACACAGAGCTCCTATATTTTCTTCTAAGCAGCACCCATAGGACTTCTAGTGTGTTAGTGGCATCACACAGAGCTCCTATATTTTCTTTGCAGAAGCACCCATAGGACTTCTAGTGTGTTAGTGGCATCACACAGAGCTCCTATATTTTCTTCTAAGCAGCACCCACAGGACTTCTAGTGTGTTAGTGGCATCACACAGAGCTCCTATATTTTCTTTGCAGAAGCACCCATAGGACTTCTAGTGTGTTAGTGGCATCACACAGAGCTCCTATATTTTCTTCTAAGCAGCACCCACAGGACTTCTAGTGTGTTAGTGGCATCACACAGAGCTCCTATATTTTCTTTGCAGAAGCACCCATAGGACTTCTAGTGTGTTAGTGGCATCACACAGAGCTCCTATATTTTCTTCTCAGCAGCACCCACAGGACTACCGACTACAATGGCTGGAAGACCGCCAAGGGGAGGCAGAGCATGCAGAGCCAAGAACACAGGGCAGGCAGGCTCTGTTTCTAGTGGACGTGGCCGTGGCCGTGGACGTGGTCGTGCATCGTCATCAGCACGTGGCCATGGGACACGTGCGTCTTTGTTTTCGGCAGCTGGACATGTGGAGCCGCATCATGCTGAAGGCTTGGTAGAATGGATGACCAAGCCCTCCTCATCCTCCTCATCCTCTCTCACCCAGGCTCAGGGTACTGGCAGAGCAGCTGCCAACGCGTACTCAATGGCATCATCAGCCACCCCCTCCCTAGACCCACCATGTCCTCCTGAGGAGTCCCCCGAACTCTTTGAGCACAGTGTTGTGTACATGCTCCAGGAGGATGCCCAACTATTCGAAGGCTCGGATGATGATACCCAGCTTGAGGAAGTCAGTAGTGTGCGCGCAGAGAGAGGGGATGCTGAAGGACAGCAATCTGGCAGTACTGTTCCACCAGCTGCAGCTTACTGCCAGGTTTGCTCTAGTGGTGAAGAGGGAGGGGATGATGAGGTCACTGACGCCACGTGGGTGCCTGGAGGGAGAGAGGATGAGGAGGAGGAGGAGGAGGAGGATGATGCGGCGTCACATGTCCAACGAGGCAGGATGCCCCCTGGAGGTCAGCTAGAGGCCTGCACAGCAACTGTACAACACCGCAGAGCTCCGCCTGTGCAGGGCGCTGCCTCTGCACGTTATCAGAAAAGTTCTTTGGTGTGGGCCTTTTTTGAGACGAGTGCATCAGATCGCACCACTGCTATTTGCAATATTTGTCTCAAGCGTATCTCGCGTGGCCAAAACATCAGCCGCTTGGGCACCACAAGCATGAGCAGACATATGTCGACCTGCCATGCAGCTCGTTGGCAGGCACACATAAAAAGACCCACACCAAAGAACTAAGCGGACCTCTCCTTGCTCCTCATCAGCTGGGATCTCCATCCCCACTACATCTTCAGTCCTCTCTGAAAGCTGCTGTGAGAGGACTGAAGGTGTAGAATTAGGTGTGTCACAACCAAGTACTTGCAGTACACCGACGTCCGATAGTAGCAGGCAAATTTCCCTGCCCCAGCTGCTGGACCGTAGAAAGAAGTACACTCCCAGCCATCCACATGCCCAGCGGTTGAATGCTAGCCTTGCTAAATTGCTAGCACTTCAACTGCTGCCTTTTCAGTTGGTAGACTCGGCCCCCTTCCGTGAGTTTGTTCAATGTGCGGTTCCTCAGTGGCAGGTTCCCAAACGCCACTTTTTCTCACGGAAGGCGATTCCGTCTCTCTACCGGCATGTGGAAGGCAATGTCCATGCCTCGCTGGACAGGGCGGTCAGCGGTAAGGTGCATATTTACCGCTGACTCATGGTCCAGCAGGCATGGACAGGGACGTTACCTTTCTTTCACGGCCCATTGGGTCACTCTATTGGCAGCTGGGAGGGATGCAGGACAAGGTGCAGTAGTGTTGGAGGTTGTTCCGCCACCACGCCTCCAAAACGCTACTACTGCTACTGGTTGTGACACACCTCTCTCCTCCACCCCCCCTCCTCTTCTTCTTCCTCCAGTGCTCTGTCCTCGGAACCAGCGGTGCTCCGTAGGCATACAAGGGGCTACGCAAGTGCGCAGGCAAAAAGATGCCATGCCGTGCTTGCGCTGGTGTGTTTGGGGGACAGGAGCCACACTGGGCCAGAGGTTCTGGCAGCTCTGCAGGGACAGGCCGAGAGGTGGTTGACGCCACGTCAGCTTAAGCCAGGAATGGTCGTTTCTGACAATGGCACCAACCTCCTCTCCGCCCTGCGACAGGGGCAGCTCACCCATGTGCCCTGTATGGCTCACGTCCTCAACCTGGTGGTGCAGCGGTTCTTGGGCAGGTTCCCAGGCTTACAGGATGTCCTGGGGCAGGCCAGGAAAGTCTGTGTGCATTTCCGCCGATCTTATAATGCCAGTGCTCGGCTGACTGAGCTGCAAAAGGAGCTGAACCTGCCCAAGAACCGCCTAATATGTGACATGCCCACCAGGTGGAACTCAACGTTGGCCATGCTGCAGCGACTGCACACGCAGCAGAGGGCCATCAATGAGTACCTTTGCGACTACGGCACCAGGACAGGGTCAGGGGAGCTTGTTTTTTTTTTCCCCACTTCAGTGGAGCATGATCAGGGATGCATGCACTGTCCTCTCACCATTTGAGGAGGCCACGAGGATGGTGAGCAGTGACAGTGCATGCATCAGTGACACTGTACCTCTTGTCCACCTGTTGGAGCATACGCTGCGTGGGATAATGGACAGGGCACTTGAGGCAGAACAGAGGCAGGAAGAGGAGGACTTCCTTGCCTCTCAAGGCCCCCTTTATCCGGACAGTGTTCCTTCTGTCCCACCCATCACACAGGAAGAGGATGAGGAGGAGGAGGAGGAGGAGGAGGATTGTGTGAGCATGGAGGTGGAGCCTGGCACTCAGCATCAGCAGCAGTCTTTTAGGGATGATGTACAGTCCCAACAAACCAGTGGACTTGTACGTGGCTGGGAGGAGGTGGCTGGCGATCATGTCATCCTCAGTGACCCAGAAGACTCCGGACCGAATGCCTCAGCTAACCTACGCTGCATGGCCTCCCTGATCCTGCAAAGCCTGCGGAAGGATCCTCGTGTTCTTCGGATCAAGGAGAGGGACCATTACTGGCTGGCCACTCTCCTTGATCCACGGTACAAGGGTAAGGTTGCGGACCTTATCTTGCCGTCGCAGAGGGAGCAGAGGATGAGACATCTCAGGGAGGCCTTGCAGAAAGGTCTGTGCAACGCGTTCCCAGAAACTGGGAGGTTACAAACTCCTGGTCCTGGGCGACAAGTTGCTGAGGCTTCGGTCAGTAGCAGAAGGAGCGGTGGGGAAGGTGGACGTCTGACCGATGCGTTCAGACAATTTTTTAGTCCGCAGCCCCAAGGTATGATCGGTTCCAGCAACCATCGCCAGCGTCTGATATACATGGTGCAGGAATACCTTGGGGCAAGGTCAGACTTGGACACCTTTCCCACCGAAAATCCTCTGGCTTACTGGGTCCTGAGGATGGATCACTGGCCAGAGCTTGCACAGTATGCAATTGAGCTACTGGCCTGTCCTGCCTCCAGCGTTCTTTCCGAACGCACATTCAGTGCTGC
Organism: Lithobates sylvaticus; assembly: GCA_028564925.1. Classification (NCBI taxonomy): domain Eukaryota; kingdom Metazoa; phylum Chordata; class Amphibia; order Anura; family Ranidae; genus Lithobates; species Lithobates sylvaticus. Next base: position 281,323,431 of record CM053028.1, read on the forward strand.
TGGAGGATTTGTCACCGATCATAGGGTGCGCCTGTCCACCGACTCGGTTGATCGACTGACCTTCATCAAAATGAATCAGTCTTGGATCACCACCAGCTACCAGGCACCTGAAGCGGATATAACGGAATAATTTATAATGTCACATCCCTTCAAGACTGCCTATGCTGATGCTGAGTGACTGTCCTGTTATGTTCACTGACTATCCTCTTCCTCCTCCTCAATGATCCATGCCACCACACCAGTGCCTAAGGCACAATTTTTCAGCCCCTGTATAACAGGGGCGTGTAATTACAATTTTTTTTAAAAATGCTTCGCAACACGTGTGACTGCTGTACTCCAAGTACAGTATCTGTGAGGGGTTGCAGTGTTGTGGCACCAGCACCAGTGCCTAAGGCACAATTTTTCAGCCCCTGTTTAACAGGGGTGTGTAATTACAATTTTTTAAAAAAATGCTTCGCAACACGTGTGACTGCTGTGCTCCAAGTACAGTATCTGTGAGGGGTTGCAGTGTTGTGGCACCAGCACCAGTGCCTAAGGCACAATTTTTCAGCCCCTGTTTAACAGGGGCGTGTAATTACAATTTTTTTAAAAAATGCTTCGCAACACGTGTGACTGCTGTGCTCCAAGTACAGTATCTGTGAGGGGTTGCAGTGTTGTGGCACCAGCACCAGTGCCTAAGGCACAATTTTTCAGCCCCTGTTTAACAGGGGCGTGTAATTACAATTTTTTTAAAAAATGCTTCGCAACACGTGTGACTGCTGTGCTCCAAGTACAGTATCTGTGAGGGGTTGCAGTGTTGTGGCACCAGCACCAGTGCCTAAGGCACAATTTTTCAGCCCCTGTTTAACAGGGGCGTGTAATTACAATTTTTAGGCAATGCTTTGCAACAGGTCTCATTGCTGTGCTAAGAGTACAGTATCTGTGAGGGGTTGCAGTGTTGTGGCACCAGCACCAATGTCCAAGGCACAATTTTTCAGCCCCTGTTTAACAGGGGAGTGCAATTACAAATCTTGATCTAATAGTTCACAGCAGGGCCCATTCCTGCGCCCACCAAGAGTAACTATGAGGGCCTACAGTCTTGTGGCAACACCGTCCACCACCACCGCCAAAGGCCCAATTTTTCTGCCCTGTTCATCAGGTGATTGCAAATACAAATCTTGATCTAATAACTCACAGCAGGGCCCATTCCTGCGCCCACCAAGAGTAACTGTGAGAGCTTACAGTCTTGTGGCAACACCGTCCACCACCACCACCGCCAAAGGCCCAATTTTTCTGCCCTGTTCATCAGGTGCTTGCAATTACAAATCTTGCTCTAATAACTCACAGCAGGGCCCATTCCTGCGCCCACCAAGAGTAACTGTGAGAGCTTACAGTCTTGTGGCAACACCGTCCACCACCACCACCACCAAAGGCCCAATTTTTCTGCCCGGTTCAACAGGTGCATGCAAGTACAAATCTTGATCTATTAACTCACAGCAGGGCCCATTCCTGTGCCCACCAGTCTTGTGGCTACACCAACATCTAATAGGGCAAATTTCTGCAGAGTATATACGCCAGGCCCCTACTTTCAAACATCCAACTTACAAACGACTCCTACTTGCAAATGGAAAGAGAAAACAGGAAGTGAGAGGAAATCTACCCCTAGGAAGGGAAATTCTATCCTGTTAGATTTAATTTGGGAAAAAGGTATCTCCTCTCTACTGATACTTTATCACCAATCCTTGTTTCAATTAAAACCCCACTTTTCCAAAAACATTTGTCATTGGGACGGAAAGTGAGGTGACATGTTCTGAACAGATGTGCAAAGACAGCAAATGTTACAGGGGTGATAACCCTTCCCTATGTTCTCCAAAAAGCTTAAAAATTGATTTTTTTGGGATGGAGCTACACTTCATAATGTACCTGTTCAGATTCTACTTAAGAACAAACCTACAGTCCGTGTCTTGTTTGCACCACCTATATACTGCTGTTCAGAGTATATAGGGTTGTAGGTATAGGGTTTTATTTTGGGTGCGGGGTCCCCCTTAATATCCATACAAGACCCAAAGGGGCTGGGGTGGGGGGGGGGGGGGTGATGGGGTAGCCATGCCATTTTTCTCAAGGATTTTCAGCCATATGGCGGCCAGGACAAGACATGACATTAAAGCCGCAAGTGGTTTTAAATGGCTTCTTTTTTTCCTTTACAAATGTCATTTTGTGCAAGGACAGTTCTAAACACGGGAAACACATGCCACTTCACAGGCATACTTTAGACACCCCCCAGGTACCATATTTAAAGGAAAATTTCACTTTTTTTTTTTTCACTTTATGCATCATTAAAATGACTGCTCCCGAAAAAACGTTAGTTTTTAAAAGTTCTTTTTGCATTGATATATGTCCCCTGGGGCAGGACCCGGGTCCCCAAACCTGTTTTATGACATTAACATGCATATTGGCCGTTGTAATTAGCACTTTTGATTTCGAACGTTCGCGTCCATTATAACGTATAGGGTTCGAAAATTCACGCAAACTTTCGGTCCGTTCGAAGGTTCTGGTTCGAACCGAACCCGGGGGTGTTCGGCTCATCCCTACTTGTCACCCTTTTTTGGTCCATGTTTGAGTGTCCTACATACCCTAAGTCTGGAAAGGACCCATATTTTCAGAGAGGAAAAGCTGAGGTAATTTCCAGAGCTTAAGGAGGCCTTTAGACTCCCCACCACAGTGTATTTTTATTACATACAGCTTCAGCATGCGATGGGGACCAATGGTCCATGGATCCCACGTCTGTCCTTAATTTTATGTTTGAAGTCTCCACCTATAAAGGTTTTATTTCTTGCAGTTACTCCATGCTACTTAACCTTTTCCAGGGAGACGCCCCTCTAAAAGCGGTGTCCTGATGGGAACGCGATGTTGGTACTTTCGAAGAGGAACAGGCCTTACAGGCTGTTCCCCAGTGCTCCCTAAATGTGTCTCAGCGCTTATCACAGCTATATATTTTGCTCCGGGTTCACTATACACCAGCTAGACTGACCTGTATGCAGAATACAAATTGACCGAAATTGATGAAGAAATTAGATTTTTTTTTAAATTGTATTGGGTATGTTTTATAGCAGAAAATAAAAAGTATTGTTTTTTTTTTTTCAAAATTGTTGGTCTTTTTTGTTTAAAGCGCAAAAAATAAAAATACCACCAAAAGAAGGTTCTATCTGTGGGGAAAAAAAGGACATCCATTTTATTTGGGCACAGCGTCCCATGACCGTGCAATTGTCAGCTAAAGTAACGCAATGCCGTATCGCAAAAAATGGCCTGGTCATTAAGGGGTAAATCCTTCCGGGGCTGAAGTGGTTAAAGTCTAAAGGTGGGCAAATAGTGATATTCAGGGAAAGGACCTTTTCATGCAGCTTTAAAGTGGATGTAAACCCAATTTTTTTTTTATGTCATAATGTAGAGAATACGATTTCCTTTCATTTGAGCCCAGTCTTGCCACGCAGATTTACTCAAGGCCTGAGCAATCCTCTTTTATTGTTCAGTTAGAGAAATCTTGACAAAGTCTTGAAAACATTGTCAAAAATGCCCCCTTGCTGTGAGTGACAAGTGATTTACATATCTCATGCACTAGCCTGAGACAGACACATCCTGTGTAAAAAGTTCACAATTCACATCCCCCTCCCCTCCCCTCAAGCTCTCCCAGCTTTACTGTGTTTTGACTGGAGGTTTCTCATCATGGGATGCAGTGAACAGTCAGCAGACTATAGACAGACAAGTGATTTAGGGAACATGTATGTAGTCAGAGCTGGGCAGAGTAGAACATCCAGTGATCTGATGATAACCTGTCTCAGGCTAGTGCATGAGATATGTAAATCACCTGTCACTCACAGCAAGGGGGCGTTTTCGACAAAGTTTTCAAGACTTTGTCAAGATTTCTCTAACTGAACAATAAAAGAGGATTGCTCAGGCCTCGAGTAATCTGTGTGGCAAGACTGGGCTCAAATGAAAGGAAATATTATTCTCCACATTATGACATCAAAAAAAAAAAAAAAAAAATGGGTTTACATCCACTTTAAGACTACATTGAGGATACACAAATCCTTTAAATTAGGTTTAGAGTATGTGGTAAAGCTGTGTGTAGTGTTATTAAACAGTGCAGATTTCACACACAGCCTCAAGGAGGAGTCAGGGGAAGAGGGCACCTGAATAATGCTGGCAAACAACTGGGGCTCTGAAAGGATGTAGGTGTAGAAGGTTTTGTCAGTCAATCAACTACCTGATTGCTGTTCTGTGACTGTGTTGGCTGGACCTTTTGGGATAAAAAAACATGTGCCCTACCTCCAATATGCGCAGCCCTATCACCTTTATGTCTTGCGCGTTCACAGGCAGCACATTTGCCTCTCATTTTAGATGTGCCGCTCATCATAGCATTTATTAGAATTGGAAAGTAAATAGTACCATAGTATTAGAAAAAGCAAGGTGTTCTAATTCTATGGTAATAGGGGGTGAATGTTTGGCGCTCTTGATACACACTAGTTACCACACTACATACAAAGGGCATCTCTAACAACTGTTCAGCAACAAGTTTATGTTGCACATCTCAAGCTTAAAAAGACGTAGCAGGGCAAAATCAAATAGAATAATCCCCACCAAAAAATAAGAGTCCAAAGAAGGTCTGTTAGATATATGGATCTATGAACACAGATCCATATATGTGTTTCAGAGCTGGTTGGGGAAAGCTGTACAGAATTGTCAGCTTTCCCTAACCAGCTCTGAAATACATTGACAATATAACTGCTCCCATTCCACCCCTTTATATTGAGGGAGCTGGCTTATTCATTAATTAAAATTATCAGCCAATTTTCAGTGACAAATTTTGAGTTAAACATAACTGCAAAACCAAACCTAGGGTGGCACCAGATTAGAACCTCATTTCTACTTTAGGGTCTATCTAAAACTAGGATTTTTTCCCCCTTATCCATATGTAAAGCATTAAGCCTTTACATCTTGTAAAATAATCTTTATGAAGGTAAAGGTCTTAGTATGCTATATTTCAGTAGTGAGAAAGGAGGTTCTTAGTTAAAATGCATTCCAAGCTTGGTATTGCAGCAGAGTGATTATTCATTTAACTATTCTGCATTAAACGCCTAAGAGAAGCAAACCCCTTGATATGGTCTATATTGAGTTCTAATTATATGGATAAAAGCAGTCATCAGCCCTTTGGATTTAAATAAATGTCAAATATCTAGCGATTTTCTAATGAAACATTCAATTATGATGCTACCTCTGGGCTATCATGATAAAAATTACAAAGATAGCTCTGCTTTGCATCTCATTGCAATAATCCTGACATTTAACTGCAATCAGAGGGTAATTTTTTCGTGATCAGCAAGTTCTTATTTTGTCAGACATCTATTACCATGTCATTTTAGGCTGCTCACACAAACATTACATTTTCATGTAATGCTAAGAGAAAATATGACAAGGCTGCAAAACGTTAAAGTTGAGGTCAAGTCTGTAAACTGTATAAAATGTTCATAGCTAATCATGTAAATATAGAGTACTATGCAAAAGTGTTAGGCACTAGTTCACAAAAATATTTGTCTTTGATGCTTATTTTATGCTTTCTGCATTAGTGTGTCATTAGATAAGATTGTATCTTAGAATTTCTTTTGTTTTGTAAAAAATCAAACACAAGAGCATGCTTCACTTTGTCAGGCAGCTTTTATTTAAGTGATTTCTTGTTTCAACAGGTCTGGCAGTAATGCGGCTTGGGTGTGGCAAGTGAAATTTAACTCAGCTTTCCAAATAATGTGGTTTATCACAGTTCATTCATGATTTAGCAAGGGGGAAATTACTTTTTCACATAGGGCCAGGAAGGTTTGGACAGCTTTTCCTCCTAAAGTGGTTGTAAACTCAAATGGCTAAAATTAATCTAACCTCCATGTGTTTGTTCATTTAACAGTGCAGTGTGGTTTGTTTTTATTTTTTCAATCATAAATGCCTATTTTCTTTGTGCTCATTTGTGGTCACATGTCCTCCCTCTGCTCTGGATCCCGACCTAAGGTAACCATATGGGAGGGGCCAAGATTCCCTTCTGTTTTGGGTAAGCAGTATAGTCAATGAATGAAGGCTGGAGTTGTGTCACATACCTGGTAGGAAGAGCCTGGTTTATGCAGAGGAAGGCCTCTCTTACACCTCTGACTCAGGACCCTTGGTCGAGTAGACAGGTGGCGCAGGCATGCAGAGTCACACGAGTGCTGATAGCCAAGCTAGTTGCTGGTTGAGTAGTATGCCAGGTGGCAGCAGATGTTTTTCGAGGGCAGGAACAGGCTGGACATAGTCAGCAGAAGAGCAGGTCCCAGTGGCAGATGGACAGATGCTTGTAACAAGGTAGCTCTGAATGGACTGGAACATAACCAGAGTCAGACAAGCCGGGTCCTACACAGTGCGATCAGATTAGGTACAGGTGATGAGACAGGAGACTGGTCAAAGAACAATCCGGTGTCGATGCAGGTGGAGAGCAAGAATCGTCAGGAGCAAGCTGGGTCAGTAACTCAAGATCAGATGCAGATTACAGATAACAGGGACAATCACAGGAATGCTGTAGATGAGACACCACCTCTATGTTAGCCTATGTGTCCATGCACATGTAGCGGGGTTCTACCCCTTTTAGGCTTAGAGACTACATCTCCCATGATTCCCCAGGCCCCAGGGCTGCTGACTTCCGCCCGGGAGGCTGCTGGGGGAGATTATAAAAGGGAAGAGCGGAGACCGCCTCTTCCTCTTGGGACACTTCCTCTTCTAAGGCCTGACAGGACTGGCCTGCCTCTGCTGACAGAGCGTGTGACGCGGAGACTGCAGCCAGCAGAGACACCTGTGCGGACCGGAGCTGAAGGCCCGAAGCCTGGGCCTTGCAGCCGATGGAGTGAGACTCTCACCCCTCAGAGTCCACAGCAGCGGAGCGGAGACTTCCCCTTACTGTCGGTCGGACGGAGCTGATGACCGGAGTGCAGGGCTGTGACTGAGGAGACCGGACGCCGCCATTGAAGAGACCAGAGCCGCCATTAGAGGGACCGGATCGGAGGACGGTACCCCAAGGATTGGTGAGAGAGCCGGAAGGCTCAATCCTGCATTGACACACACGTTTTATGCCTACTGAACTGCCTAGGCGCAATTTACCTCAGAGCAGCAATGTTACTTTTTGTGGATTACAAATGACACCATTTAAAGCTACATGTGCACCACCTCTACAGATTTATTGCCGGTGAAGAACACTGTACTAGTACAAGGACTGAGCTCTATTACTAGGGATCAGGCCTGGTCCGTTAGGTAGGCGCAGATAGATTTATTGCACCTCAGGGGTGCATAGCAGACGGTCGCCACGCTAGGCGTTCCGTTTCCCCATTGTTAGATTGATATACCTGTGTACATGTTAAAGTGCATATTGCAGGGACCTGCTAAAGTATTGTAAGATATATGTTTAAATGCATGTTGCTATTCTTTTTCCTTATTGACAAAAGTAAAGCCAGTTATTCTTATCTCAGCAGTCTGCTTGTGAGTTCATACCAATTACACTTAGAGTATAAGCTAAGTTTTATGTGCATAGGGACTTACCCCTTTACTAACTGTGCCAGAGTGGGTAGAGCCAAATTGCCGGGGGTTGGTGGAGCTGTACTCAGGGACCCAAAACAAACCAGCGGCTCTCTTAACTGGGGGTAGCGCTACACGTGGGGGCTCGTAATCCGGGATCCTGAGTCAGCGGGAAAAGCCGCCAGAAGGTACCGGCATGGACCCGATAGAAGTGGGACGGTGGTCCGCAACATGGGCCGCTGACCCAGCCGCAGCAGCAGTTATTGAACTGCCAGGGATATGGCAGAGAGAGGCAGTGAAGCAGCTCATAATGTCATTATCCCCATGCCAGAAGTCATGGATAATGGACATGAGAAATGATGCTGGGTACACATACGCCCTAATAGAGTGGAAGGAAGAGACTCCAGAGCAGTTCAGGAGCCACAGCATACAGGCACCCAATGGTCAGGCCTACCAAGTGCTGCATGCGCTGCCGCGGAAGGGAGACTACTCTCCTATGAAAGCCATTCTATCTCCAAGGAAGGAAGAGCAGAAGGGCGCGGGAAGTCCCGCACCCGCACACACTACTCTCAGTGCAGAACTGTGTGCTGTTCTAGGGGAAATTGTGACCCAGTGCAGAAGAGACCCCGGGGATTACCCAATGTCGGGATACAGGAAACTCCGGATGTTTTCAGGGAGGACACCTGTACCCTCGGGAGAAGAGGGATTTGAAGAGTGGTTAGATGGTGCCACGCAGGCCCTAGAAGAATGGGAGGTCTCTGAAGGCAGAAAGAAGCAAAGGATTGTTGAAAGCCTAAAAGGACCTGCCCTAGAGGCCATACGCAATCTGAAGACGAGTAAAAAGGATTGCACTGCCCAGGACTACATAGACATCCTGGAAGGTGTGTTTGGTGGGACAGAAAAAGTCACAGAACTTACCTATCAACTGGAACACTGTTACCAGAAGACAGGGGAGAAGCTGTCAGAGTATATGGGACGCATAGACAAGATCCTGCATAGGATTATCCTGAAGAAGGGGATAGATCCAGGGAAGGTAGATGAAGCCCGTGCCCAGCAGGTGATGAGGGGAGCCCAACCCTTGGACCCTGTCGCACTAATTCTACGTACCCGCCAGGATGGGAAGAGCCTGGACTACCCTGACCTCATCCGAATGGTCAGAGAAGAAGAGGCCATGTTGGAGGAGAAAAGGGAGAAGCAGGTGATGGGGTCTACAAAGTCTACAGTGGCCACGGTCAGGTCGGCCTTAACCCCTGAAAGAGACACAGAGGTAGATGCCCTGAAGTTGCAGATGTCCCAGATGATGGAGATACTGACGTCTCTAGTGGCGAAGGAGACGCCCAGTCCCAAGAAGGAAACAACCAGGAGGGAATTGTTTCCAGCTGTTCCAGCACCAGCATCCCCACCTGACCACAGTGAGATGATTTGCTTTAATTGTGGAGGAATTGGTCATATTGCAGCTGTATGTTCCAGTCCCAAGAAGAAGAAGGCAGAAAGCCGCCAGCCGGCGGGAAACGCCAAAGGGCCCCGGTGAAGGAGTCAACCGGGTGCCCATCACCTTCAGTGAGCTCCAAGAAGCACAACAAGAAGAGAAAGCGAGGAGACCAAACCCCTCAGAAGGGGCCCAGGGATCCTCAACCAAGGTGCACTCCAGAGAAAGGGGGCAAGACCCCTCCGAAGAGACACAGCACCCCAAAGCAAGAACCCTTAAAAGCGAGAGATAACAATGTCCCTCAACGGGTTCACACTCCCAGTAAGAGGGAGAAAATTAATGCATACCAGGCTCAAGAAAGGAGCAAGTGCAGATCAAGTAAAAAGGAGAGGAGTCCAAAGAAGAGGACAGCATCAACTAGGCCCTACCCAGAGGAGCTAGTTGGTCCATCCCCTACTGTACCCATCCAGGTGGAAGGAGTGTACACGAAAGCTCTCCTAGACACTGGAGCACAAGTGACCCTATTGTACAGGGACTTCTACGACAGATACCTGAGTCATCTGCCCATACAGAAGATAGAAGAGTTGGAGATAAGGGGATTGGGAACTCAGAGTTTCCCCTATGATGGATACTTACCCATCAGATTGACGTTTGACCCATCTGTAGCTGGGAAGTCTGAAGTGTTCGACACCTTAGCAGTGGTGTGTCCCCGCCCACCAGGAACCAGCAAGACTTCCCTGATCATAGGGACGAATACGGACCTAGTCAGAAGGCTTCTGACCCCCCTGGTGAAGAAAGAGAGTCTTTCAACCCCCAAGATCCATCCCATGCTGAAGGCAGCCTATCAGCGGTTGGTCCTAGAGCAGAGGACCCCAAGTGAGGGGATAGGAAGGGTATGGAGGCTTGGAAAAGAAGGAGCAGTGTTACAGCCTGGAGAGGTGACCTGCATGAGAGCCACGGTGAAACTTACCTGGGAGCAGCCTGGCCCCTTTGTGATGTTGGAACCTGACCCAATGGAGGGTCACTCAGGTCTGGAAGTGATACCAGAAGTAATTTCACTGAAGGACCTGAAGAAGGCTAGAGGACGAGTCCCTGTCAGTGTGAGGAACCCCACAGAGAGGCCTGTGGAGATCCCTGCCAGGATGCTTCTGGGACAAGTGAGTCCTGCTGTCCCAGTTGGCTGGTCAGAAGTGAAGGGGACGGGTGAAAGTGAAGATGTTTGGAAGAAACTCTCCATGGAAAACCCAAACCTACCTGGAGCTTGGAGAGAGAGAGCCAAGGCCCAGCTGACCAGATGGGAGAAGATTTTCTCTAAAGATGAGTTTGATGTGGGGTGCGCGAGGAGTGCCACCCACCGAATCCGCATGCAAGAGGACAAGCCATTCAGAGAAAGAGTGAGGCGAGTCCCGCTGGCAGATCTGGAGGATCTGAGGGAGCAGCTTGCGGAATTGAAGAAGACGGGAGTGATTAGGGAGTCCAGAAGCCCCTACGCCTCCCCAATTGTGGTAGTCAGGAAGAAGAATGGGTCATTGAGACTGTGCATTGACTACAGAACTCTCAACAGGAGGACCATTCCTGACCAGTACACCACGCCAAGGATAGAAGATGCCTTGCAGAGTTTATCTGGAGCTAAGTGGTTCAGTGTCATGGACCTCAAGAGTGGGTATTACCAAATCCCCATGCATCCAGAAGATAGAGAAAAGACTGCCTTCATAACCCCAGTGGGATTCTTTGAGTTCAACAGGATGCCCCAGGGCCTATCTGGAGCTCCTGCTACGTTTCAACGCCTAATGGAAAGGACAGTTGGAGACATGAACCTCATAGAAGTCCTTGTGTATCTGGACGATGTTATTGTCTTTGGAAAGACTTTGGAAGAACATGAAGCCAGGTTGGAGAAAGTACTGAAGAGGCTCAGTGAAGAGGGACTTAAACTTTCTCCAGAGAAGTGTCGGTTCTATCAGTCTTCTGTGAACTATCTGGGACACATAGTGTCTGAAAAGGGAGTGGCTACAGACCCTGAGAAGCTGGAGGCAGTTACTTCGTGGCCAAGGCCCACAACAGTTACAGAACTTCGGTCTTTCTTGGGGTTCTGCTCCTACTACCGCAGGTTTGTGGATGGATTTGCCCGCATTGCCAAACCCCTCAACGAGCTGCTGAAGACAGAAGGAGAGGAGGATGGAATGGGGCCTAGGAGGTCCAGTGAGTCGGTCCAAGACCAGTGGAATTCAAGGTGTGAAGAGGCTTTCAGAACCTTGAAGAGAAGTCTCACCACAGCCCCAGTTTTGGCCTACGCTGATCCCACTAGACCCTATGAGCTACATGTTGATGCCAGCCATGAGGGCCTAGGTGGAGTACTCTACCAGGAGTATGAAGACCAGCTACGACCAGTGGCCTATGTGAGCCGGAGCCTGACCCCCTCCGAGAAGAACTATCCCACCCACAAGTTGGAGTTCTTAGCCCTCAAATGGGCAGTTGTTGACAAGTTGAGAGACTACTTGTATGGGGCCGAGTTTACTGTAAAGACAGATAACAACCCCTTGACCTATCTATTCACCACCGCCAAGCTGGATGCCACTGGACACAGATGGTTGGCGGCGTTGTCTGGATTCAACTTCAGCCTCAAGTACAGACCAGGGGCTGGAAATAGGGATGCAGATGCCCTGTCCCGAAGATCCCATGTCATGGTCGATGACTGGGAAGACTGGACCCAAGTGGCACCAGATGGAGTGCGAGCCCTTTGTCAAGGGGCTGAACTCCAAGCCAGAGGAGGATCCAGAGCTGAAGAAATAGGAGTTACCACAGTGGGAGTCCCAAAGTGTTACTGTGGGGTAACTCAACTGGCAGAAGAGTGTCTGCCGAAGCTGTCCAAGAAGGAGCTAAGGTGTGACCAATTGGAAGATCCCATGGGGAGATTGGTCCTGGAAGCCCTGGAAGACAAGAGTCCAGAGGGACTTCGCCTTCACCCTTCTAAAGAAGCTCGCCTACTGAGGAGAGAGTTGGACAAGCTGCAGGTGCATCAGGGGGTAGTCTACCGAAGGGGCCCCTCTGATGGACCAGAAGACAAGTGGCAGTTGTTTCTCCCGGAGAAGCATCGAGAGACTGTGCTGATTGCCTTACATGACCAGCATGGTCACTTGGGAGCAGAGAGAACCTTCCAACTTGTCAGAGACCGGTTTTATTGGCCCTGCATGAGGGCCGAAGTGGAGGAGTATTGCCATTCCTGTGCAAGATGCATTCAGAGGAAGACATTACCCCATCAAGCTGCCCCAATGGGCCACCTACAGAGTGAAGGCCCAATGGATCTGGTATGCATTGATTTTCTCTGCCTTGAACCCGATTTGAGCGGATTGGGAAATGTTCTGGTGGTAACCGACCATTTCACTCGTTATGCTCAGGCTTTCCCAACCAAGGACCAGAAGGCCTCTACAGTAGCCAAGGTACTTCTGGAGAAGTACTTTGTTCACTATGGACTGCCACAGAGAATCCACTCAGACCAAGGAAGGGACTTTGAGAGTCGCCTGATCAGGAAGCTACTAGATTCTCTGGGAGTAGAGAAGACTAGGACCACGCCATATCACCCTCAAGGTGATGCCCAGCCTGAAAGGTTCAACAGGACCTTATTGAACATGTTGGGAACTTTGGAAACAGAGAAGAAGCAACATTGGAGTCAACACATATCAGCTCTAGTGCATGCTTACAATTGCACCACAAGTGATGTGACAGGTTTTTCCCCTTACCGGCTTATGTTTGGGAGAGAAGCAAGATTGCCAGTGGATTTGGCCTTCGGCATATCCTTAGACCATGCCTCTGCTGCCTCCCACAAAGGATATGTGGACAGACTGAGGCGCAGTCTGAAGATAGCTTATGAAAAAGCTCAAGCGGCCTCTAACCAGAGGGGGGTCCGAAATAAGAGGAACTTTGATTTGAAAGTTAGAGTACAGGACCTACAGCCTGGGGACCGTGTACTGTTACGCAACCTAGGGATCCCTGGGAAACACAAGATTGCTGATAGATGGAGATCAGAACCATATATCATCTGTAGGAAACTTCCAGGATTGCCTGTCTACAAGTTGAAACCAGAAGGAAGATTGGGGCCTTTGAAGACCTGGCATAGGAATCATTTGCTCCCACTCACTGAAGCAGTCAGAATGCCTCCAGTAAGAGATGTACCTGAATCTGGTTCCATTCTGGATACCCCCAGGCCTAATACTAGGTCTCAGACCTCCCAAGTTAGGGGTGGTGAGGACCCCCAACCTGAAGAAGAAAGAGGAGAACTTGAATGGCTATGGCCTTCCTCAACTCCAGGAAATTCCGCCATAGATCTTCCACCTGCTGAAGATGTGGAAGATAACACATTGAACCCAGAAGCCACAGAGTTTGTGCCATTCAGTGATGTGCCTGAGTGCTGGGAAGATATCCCTGGTCTCTACCCAGAACAAGAAGAAGATGTTCCAGAACCAGAGATGTTGCCAGAATGTGTTCCTGAAGAAGTTCCGAGAGAACAGAGAGCTCGCAGAGTTGTGAAGCCTCCCAAGAAGTTAACTTACCCCAAGATGGGAGAAAGTTCAGAGGACTCTGTTACTACAGCAAGGAGAAGTGCTGAAAGCCCTGACCCTTCCGCTGTTCATTTAGTGGAGGGCAACCCTAGCTCACTCTCTGGCACAGTTAAACAGGTCGCCCACACTGAAGTGACCTGTAGACAGGACAGCTCCCCATCTCATGCCAATTGGTGGGAAGCTCCTCTGTCCAAATTATGTGAAAATGTTGTTCCTGAGAAAGTTTGTAGTTTGAACACTATCTTTGGGGACCAAAGATTTAAAGTGGGGGGAGTGTGTAGCGGGGTTCTACCCCTTTTAGGCTTAGAGACTACATCTCCCATGATTCCCCAGGCCCCAGGGCTGCTGACTTCCGCCCGGGAGGCTGCTGGGGGAGATTATAAAAGGGAAGAGCGGAGACCGCCTCTTCCTCTTGGGACACTTCCTCTTCTAAGGCCTGACAGGACTGGCCTGCCTCTGCTGACAGAGCGTGTGACGCGGAGACTGCAGCCAGCAGAGACACCTGTGCGGACCGGAGCTGAAGGCCCGAAGCCTGGGCCTTGCAGCCGATGGAGTGAGACTCTCACCCCTCAGAGTCCACAGCAGCGGAGCGGAGACTTCCCCTTACTGTCGGTCGGACGGAGCTGATGACCGGAGTGCAGGGCTGTGACTGAGGAGACCGGACGCCGCCATTGAAGAGACCAGAGCCGCCATTAGAGGGACCGGATCGGAGGACGGTACCCCAAGGATTGGTGAGAGAGCCGGAAGGCTCAATCCTGCATTGACACACACGTTTTATGCCTACTGAACTGCCTAGGCGCAATTTACCTCAGAGCAGCAATGTTACTTTTTGTGGATTACAAATGACACCATTTAAAGCTACATGTGCACCACCTCTACAGATTTATTGCCGGTGAAGAACACTGTACTAGTACAAGGACTGAGCTCTATTACTAGGGATCAGGCCTGGTCCGTTAGGTAGGCGCAGATAGATTTATTGCACCTCAGGGGTGCATAGCAGACGGTCGCCACGCTAGGCGTTCCGTTTCCCCATTGTTAGATTGATATACCTGTGTACATGTTAAAGTGCATATTGCAGGGACCTGCTAAAGTATTGTAAGATATATGTTTAAATGCATGTTGCTATTCTTTTTCCTTATTGACAAAAGTAAAGCCAGTTATTCTTATCTCAGCAGTCTGCTTGTGAGTTCATACCAATTACACTTAGAGTATAAGCTAAGTTTTATGTGCATAGGGACTTACCCCTTTACTAACTGTGCCAGAGTGGGTAGAGCCAAATTGCCGGGGGTTGGTGGAGCTGTACTCAGGGACCCAAAACAAACCAGCGGCTCTCTTAACTGGGGGTAGCGCTACACACATATAGATGTTTACAGGCATATTAGAAGAGGATAATTAATGGCTGGACAAAAAAAACATCAAAAGCACATTCAGGAGAGAAGGCGCAGAACAGAAGAAACAGTGAATGCACCTACACGTGTGTAAACATTTGAGTGTTAATGCATTCTAGTGGCCAGTAAAAAAAATTATATTCTGGCTAATTAAATCCATTATCACTGAAATGCTTGATGCGTCGATTTTTTATGCAGCCTTTCTCCTGCCAGGAATTCTGGTGTTCAGAGGAGCAAAGCAAATGCCCTGTGTGCATGAGGCCAAAACCCTAAAAATCTGAAACTAATCTTAAACCTAGCCTTATGCAGAACATAACCTCACTCTAAATTCTAAACGTATTCATAACCAAACCTCAAAATTCATAATGCAAAGGATACTTTCCAATGTAAGATCAAAACATTTGTATTATAATCAAGAATACATACACTGCCCAAAAATGCACAATGAAGACATATGGTTGTCTAAGGGCCATTTCACAAAAGGAACACTAAAAACAGGTGGTTGTTAATGTTTTTTACTGCCCCCCGAACAACCACCTAAAACCTTAAACCGTATTCACAAGAAAGCATTTGTCAATGCCCTGTTGTTCACATACTATGTACTGTACGTGCATCTTTCCACCACCTTTTTTTTCTGTCCTTTTTTTGAGTTTTTATTACTACAAGAAGGTATTCCCACAATTGAACACAGCATTATACCATGACATGGCAAATAATAGAGAGCAAAAGAATATAGAGCCAAGTGCAAAATAATTATGTAATGTCACAGAGAAAATTCAGTGTGTGACAGACAGAATACAATCTCAGCTATACACTGTATAATGGTTTTATCACTCAGTAAAAATACTCCTTTCTCTTGTTTTTTTCTCACTTTCTTCTATAGTATTTCAAAATCTGAACATTGAGAATGCTAACTTACCACTATTTTATGTTCTGCAATCCACCCAGCAGTGGCCGGACCATGAGGGGCGCAGGGGTGCCGTCCTCTAATCCTCATGCGCCGAGCCCTAATCTCCATTCGGGGTGCTGGACGCATGGATTTCTACGTTTTTTTTTTAAGCACATGATAAGAGCCTGAGGCTCTAACTTGCTTCAAAAAGGTTGGGCTCAGAGCACTGCGCCCCAAGCCCACCCACTTGTGATATAGGCAAATCACCATTTGCCGTTGTCTTCCTGCTTCTCCTTTCAGCCAGTCAGGACAGGAAGCAGGTCCTTAGACCGGATTGGCTGGGAGGAGAAGTGACCAGGTTGGCTGGGAGGAGAAGCCGGGGGAAGCCGCCAGCAACCTGGATGGGGTAAGTGGGCAAGTGGGCGAGAGTGCAGGTGGGTGGACGAGTGAACGAGCAGGCCAGTGGGCGAGCGGGCCCTGGGATTTGTTTGCTGCCCCTCCCAAAAAAATGGAGCACCAGCCACCACTGAATCCACCCCAAATTCTGAAAGGTGTCTCTTAAATTTTGAAAGGTGTCCTTCTACTGTGAAACTTAATGTGAAGCTAAACTCAAAAAGTAACATTTTTCTATCTTACATAAAAAATCTAGAACATCTAGCAGTACCCTAAAAATGTTACACTGTGTTACGTTCTGAAAAACAGGAGTGCACTGCCGTTACCTGCTTCTTCCATGCTTTGGATCTGTGTTTTCTGAACCTCTCCTGCTACGTTTTGAATATCACCCACCAGTCATTGGATCTCCAGTCATCATGCAGAAACATAGCCTTCTATTTTATTAAGTCGGCTGCTTCAACTCAGAAACCCAATTGTGGAGCAAGGCATGGTAAGTCAGTAATGGTTAAAAGCAGTGGGGCGGCCCCGTCTAAAGGGGGCGCACGGGCGCCGATAGGCAGTCACAAAAGAAAAATGCCCTTTAAAAAAAATAAGATAAAAAAGGTCCTTTAAGTGCACTGTGTTCGGGCGCCAAACACAGTGCACTGGAATAGTGACGTTGCTGCGGTGACCAGACTGTTTGTACAACCCCAGTACTCCTTTCTAGACTTAGGGTATGTAGCACATTCAATCCTGTACCAAAAAAAAAGATGACAAGTGTCAAGCCACTGCGGTGGCCAGGCTGTGTGTACTTCCCAAGTACTCCTTTCCAGACTTAGGGTATGTAGCACACTTAATCCTGGACCGAAAAAAAGATGACAAGTGTCAAGCCGCTGCGGTGGCCAGGCTGTGTGTACAACCCAAGTACTCCTTTCCAGACTTAGGGTATGTAGAACACTTAATCCTGGACCAAAAAAAGGATGACAAGTGTCAAGCCGCTGCGGTGGCCAGGCTGTGTGTACAACCCAAGTACTCCTTTCCAGACTTAGGGTATGTAGCACACTTAATCCTGGACCAAAAAAAGGATGACAAGTGTCAAGCCGCTGCGGTGGCCAGGCTGTGTGTACAGCCCAAGTACTCCTTTCCAGACTTAGGGTATGTAGCACACTTAATCGTGGACCAGAAAAAAAAAAAGGATGTCAAGTGTCAAGCCGCTGCGTTGGCCAAGCGGTCTGTACAACCCAAGTACTCCTTTCCAGACTTAGGGTATGTAGCACACTCAATCCTGGACCAAAAAAAAAAGGCGTCAAGTTTTAAGCCGCTGCGGTGGCCAGGCTGTGTTTACAACCCAAGTACTCCTTTCCAAATTGAGGGTATGTAGCACACTCACTCCTGGACCAAAAAAAAGATGACAAGTGTCAAGCCGCTGTGATGGCCAGGCTGTGTGTACAACCCCAGTACTCCTTTCAGACTTAGGGTATGTAGCACACTCAATCCTGGACTGAAAAAAGGATGACAAGTGTAAAGCCGCTGTGGTGGCCAGGCTGTGTGTACAACCCAAGAACTAATTTCCAGACTTAGGGTATGTAGCACACTCAATCCTGGACCAAATAAAAAGATGACAAATATCAAGCCGCTGCGGTGGCCAGGCTGTGTGTACAACCCAAGTACTCCTTTCCATACTTAGGGTATGTAACACACTTAATCCTGGACCAAAAAAAGGATGACAAGTGTCAATTGCATATAAGGCCATGTGACTGAGTCAAATGCCTTTCTGATAACTAATGATAAAAGACAAGTGGGGATCCGTCTAGATTTGGCAGCTTGGATGAGTAAAAGTGCTCTTCTGATATTATCTCCTGCTTGTCTCTTAGGAATAAAACCTGTTTGATCTCGATGTATCAAGTGGCCTATAAAATTATTCAAAAGGGATGCTAGGATTTTGGCTAGTAATTTAATATCCAAATTAAGGAGAGAAATGGGATGGTAATTGGACCAAGAGGACAAATCTGTGTGCGGTTTAGGTATCATAACAATAATAGAGGATAATGATTCAGATTGAAATTAATGACCTGACAAAAGAAAGTTAAACGCTCTGGTTAGAATTGGAGATAACATATGCCCAAAGTTTTTATAGTATGATGCCGAATAACCATCAGGGCCAGGCCTTTTATGCAATTTCAGATCTTTTATAGCAGTCTGAACTTCTTTAATAGTAATAGGGCGTTCAAGTCTCTCACGTTGTTCATTGTTCATGTTAGGTAATTTAATATTGGAGAAAAATTGATGGGCGTTAGCCTGGTTGAAGTCTGATGCAGTGAAATATATTTAAGCTAAGTTGGAACGAAACATTTCAACTATCTTGGCCGGATTACTAGTATAGGAGTCTGGGGACGTCTTTAGTCTTATGGAGGATCTAATTTGATGTATTGATTTCAAGCTTCTAGCTAAGAGGGAGTCTGGTTTATTAGCTTTAAGGTATTGGATATGTTGACGCTTACGTAAGAGTTTGTCTGCAGAATCAGTTAGATCTAGATCTAAACGGGCTTTATCCAATTTAGCATTATTAGTGGCATTTGGGGATGATTGAAACATATCATGACAAGAGGTAAAGTTAGCTTCTAGCTTAGCAAGCATAAGTTTGCATTCCTTTTTGAGCTTTGTTGCCTGTTGAATCAATCTGCTACGAATTACCACTTTATGCTCTTCCCACAAAGTGAGGTCAGAAATATCACCTGTATCATTAGAAGAAAGGTAGTCATTTATCTCCTTCTCTATCTCAAGACAGTGCTGAGGATTTGCTAAAGTAGAGTCGTTTATATACCAGGTTGTGTCCTGTGATCTAGGTATTATAGGGAGGGAGGAGTGTAATACTGTATATAGCACAATGGTCTGACCAAGTAAGCAGGATAATTTTGGAGGACAACATTTCAGGAGTCATACTTGAGGGGACAAAAATATGGTCAATGCGGGAAAAGAATTTGTGTGGATAAGAGTAGTGTGTGAAGCGTCTACTGGTTGGATTGGATTCACGCCAAGTATCTATTAGATGATGTCTAGAGAGCAACTGTTGAAGGTTAAGTTTGTTGGACCCAGTAATGGGGACTGAGGGAGATTTATCTAAAAAAGGAAATACAGTTGTATTCGAGTCTCCACATAGGATTACAGTACCAAATTTGTGTGTTTCAACCACTTGGGAAAGATGGGATAAGAATGATTCTGTTTTTTTATTCAGAGCATAGTATGATACTATGGTGATAGCAATATCTGATATATAACCAGTATGCAGTATATATCTCCCTTCAGGATCTTTAACCACTTCAACACTGGGCGATTTTACCCCCTTCCTTACCAGAGCACTTTTTGCGATTCGACACTGCGTTGCTTTAACTAACAATTGCGCAGTCGTGCGACGTTGCACCCAAACAAAATTGACGTCTTTTTTTTCCCACAAATAGAGCTTTCTTTTGGTCGTATTTGATCACCTCTGCGGTTTTTATTTTTTGCGCTATAAACAAAAGAAGAGCGACAATTTTGAAAAAAAAACACAATATTTTTTACTTTTTGCTATAATAAAAATCCCATTTAAAAAAAAAAAAAAACTATTTTTTTACTCAGTTTAGGCCGATACGTATTCTTCTACATATTTTTGGTAAAAAAAAATCACAATAAGCGTATATAGATCGGTTTGCGCAAAAGTTATAGCTTCTACAAAATAGGGGATAGATTTATTGCATTTTTTTTTTTTACTAGTAATGGTGGCGATCTGCGATTTTTTTTCGTGACTGCGACATTGCGGCGGACACTTTTGACACATTTTTGGGACCATTCACATTTACACAGCGATCGTTGCTATAAAATTGCAGTGATTACTGTGTAAATGTGACTGGCAGGGAAGGGGTTAACACTAGGGGGCGCTGCAGGGGTTAATATGTTCCCTAAGGTAGTGATTCTAACTGTGGGGGGAGGGGACTCACAAGGGGAGGAGACCGATTGGTGTTCCTCCGTACTGGGAACACATGATCGGTTTGCTCTCCACTGACAGGACGTGGAGCTGTGTGTTTACACACACAGCTCCACGGTCCCGCACGGTCCCGCTGTTTTCACGGGCAATCGCGGGTGCCCCGAGGACATTGTGGCCGCCGGGCACACGCATCGGGTCCCGAGCGACGCCGCGGGCGCGCGCACCCCCTAGGCGGCCGGGAATGGTAGGACGTCATATGACGCCCACCCAGGATGGGAGATCCACCTTGTGGGCGTCATATGACTATGTGCGGTATTGAAGTGGTTAAGTTGTGTGACAAGGGTGAATGGCATGGATCGGTGAAACCCAATAAGAGTTCCACGTTGTTTGACTTTGGTGGAGGCAGTGAAGAATTGTGGGTATGAGGATGAAAGAAATTTAGGTTCAGTTTTATCAATAAAGTGGGTTTCCTGTAAACAGATTATGTGTGCCTTCTTGACTGAAAAGGAGCTCATAGCTGTCGTACGTTTTTGTGGGATATTAAATCCTTGTACATTAAGAGATAAAATATTTATGGAGGCCATAACAAGACCGAATAAATCAGCTTACAATATGTACTTAAAGTAAAGGTCTGTGTCTTTCCTTCTAAAGTAAAGGTCACCACCTCGAGAGAAGAGAGAAGGAAAGAAAGAATAGAGAAAGGGAAAACATAGATTGATATAATAACCCCAATATCAGAGAATTGTGAATATAAGCAATACAAATTCAATAGGGTATGGGAGCAACTCCTAGGAGTAGACAAAGGACTCCTCAAAGGACAGCAAAAAAAAAGGGGGGGGGGATTTGCATATATACCAGAAGGCAAAAAAATTGAAGAAAAAATGATTAGCAATGTATAGCCAGTAGGCTAAGGCTGCAAATTTTGATATATATCAGAAGTCCAAAAAAAATTGAGGAAAAATTTGCAATGTATAGCATACATTTTACAGACACTGGAATAACCAGTAGGTCTGACTAAGGAAATACCAGAAAAGAAGGCATCTATCAATTCAATCAGGGCCGACTGTAAGTCCTCTGAAGAGAGACATATATATTTAGTCTCAATATGTGTAAATCTGAGAGAGAAAGGAAACCCCCATTGATAATTGATCTGGTGCTGATGAAGTAATAGTAGCTGGGGTTTAAGAGCTCGCCTTTTTGCCACTGTGATAGGAGACAAATCTGAAAAGAGTTGGTATACATGTCCTTGAAACATGAGGGGACCTTTTTCCCTAGCTGCTGCTAGCAATTGCTCCTTTGTGCGGTAGTAATGGAACTTAACAATTATGTCCCTTGGAGGACCATTCGGTTTGCGTGGCGCCAACGCTCTATCCGTTTCTAATCTTTCCACAGGAATACCAGGGTGTAATTCTTGAAATAGGGCAATCATGGTAGCATACACATCAGTGATAGTCTCAGGAATTCCCCTGATCCTTAAATTGGCCCTTCTAGCTCTATTCTCCTGGTCCTCTAAGCGTGACTGCAGAATAACATTCTCCTCCTTAAGATTTTTAAATTCTGAGGTAAAATGCTGGGATTGGCTTTCAATATCATCCACACGTATCTCTAAATCAGCTGTTCTAAAACCCAATTCTCTAATTTCTCTAGTCAGCTTGTCAGTTATATGGTCTGAAGTTTGTTTTAAAGCCTTCTGTAGAATATGCTCAAATTTCTCAAATAAAACAGAGTGAGATTCCATTTGTGAATCTCCAGAATCAGAGTCAGAGTCCTCAGTAGCTTCAGTGGTATTAGCAGTTAATTTCAATGGTTTAGCCTTGAGGAGGATGAGACTGTGAGGAGACTGCCGCCGTCTTGGAAGACGCCCGCTGCGCTTTATCTTTCTTAATAGCAGTTTTAAATTTAGATTTTTGCCCCCCTAAGAACCATCTCACCAGGTGCCTGAAGCTGTGGGGTATCTTTGTCAACCGTTTCTGGTGACAATAAGGACCTCTGTGACCTGTAATCCTCCGACGCGGTTGTCACAGGAGCGGAGCTCTAAGCCGGCATTACCGCCCACCTAGGCGCATGCGCCCCCTCATGTGGACATTTTATTCTAGGATGTGTGTTTTATAGATTGTCATCTGTCTCCCTGTGTCTCATCTAACCAAGGAGCGCTCTAGCAGAACGCACTTGGGTTGAATCGGGACCAGTGGTAAAATCGTCAGTATGAAAACCTTCTAATGGGCTTGGAGATGTGTTCTCTGTGTGTGTGGGCCTTTGCCGGTTTGTAAGTATCAAGCACAATGCGCTGGACTTCTTGCCTTCAAATGTCTATGCACATTAGAGAAGCGAAGTCCGCATAACGAGAGAAACTTATTATTTTATCTCTGTTGTGGCTACGCTATACCTTTTGGATACATATCTGCTTTAATAAGAGGACATTGATATCTACCTTGTTAATCTACTCGTACCGTATATTGACAACACCAGTAGCAATGTCCCTGCAGATCTTCTCAAGCCTGTAAGAACAAGTAGAATGTCAGGAATGAGTACAGAATACATTCTGTATTCTGTCATTCTTCTGTCAGGAATGGGGGCGTGCATGATGTGTTTCCAGGGACTTCACCCTCTTTTTCAAATGCATGGAAAGTGAAGGGAAGTGATGGGCAACCAAATCACTTTAAATAATACTTAAAGGTGTATTATTGCAAAAGAGATTGTGGTTGATTTACTAAAGGAATATAAATTGTTTACTAAGAAAGTAAATGTTCACCTAATGTCGTGAATAATGTAAACTATATTAACTACAATTATCCAATCACATGCAAGAAAAAAAATATTTTTTTAAATTTCACATGCACATGATTAGGTCTTCAAAGTGAACTAGGTTTGCCTTATTCACTAAGCTACATTTCATGAAAGGGCTGCATGAGAAAGACACATAGGGGTTGATTTACTAAAGGCAAATCCACTCTGCACTACAAGTGCACTGCAAGTGCACTGGAAAGTACATTGAAAGTGGACTTGGAAGTGCAGCCGCTGTAGATCTGAGTGGTGGATCTGAAATGAGGGGAAGCTCTGCTGATTTTATAATCCAATCATGTGCAAGCTAAAATGCTGTTTTTTATTTTACTTGCATGTGTCGTGAATATTCCACTACACTCTTGCGCTAATAGCTGCGGGAGTGCTAACACTGGGAGACTCTTATGACAATACATATTAAAATACATCTTCATAAAATGTCCACAACACATGTCCCCCTCAGATCTACAGCGACTGCACTTGTAGTGCAAAGTGGATTTGCCTTTAGTAAATAACCCATATAGATACACAGTCCATGTAGGAAGTAATGACAAGCTGAATGTACCTGGATTCGGGTTATGGGACATTTACTGACTGCTCTTAAGTTTGAATGTTAATCCGAACCCCACTAGGAGATGAATCTTTAAAAACAATTCTGGCCATTTTCAAGGTTAATAGGTGAGGGATTGTACTTCAGACAAAGCAGATTACAGATTGGAGTACAGGGTCAACACTCTGTGATCCTTTTTTTCACTATGGGGACATTTTCCTGGGATGGTTAGTGATCAGGGACACCAGCTGGTTGCTCTGGTAACAATGTATGACATTTCAGTCAGCCAAAGTCCCTGATCACTAGCCACACAATAGAGTGTCACCATAAGAGTAAATAAGCTATGAGATATGAAATAGGGATGAAATGAAAGAAGGAGACAAAATTATAAAGCATAAAAATGTAAGAGATGAACAGATGTATTGATGTATATATATATGTATAAAATATAAAATAAAGAATTAAAAAAAAAAAAGAGTGTCACCATAATAATGCAACCAGCCACAGTGTCCCTGATTCCACACCAGTATAGTGTTACAATACCAGTGTAGCCAGTCCCAGTATCCCTGATTTCTAGCACACCAGCACAATGTCACTATACAAGTGAAGTCCACAACAGTGTCCTTGATCACTGCCACACCAGTCAAAGTGTCACCAGATCAATGCTTCATTTCTGCAACAATGTCCCTGATCACATCACACCAATAGTAGCATCATCAGACCAGTGCAGCCAGCAACAGTGTTCTTGATCATCACCACACCAAATCAGTGCAGTCAGCAACAGTGTTTCTGATCATAGCCACATGAGTCCCCTGACCGGTGTAAGCCTGTAACAGTGTTCTTGATTGCTGCCACACCAGTTCCAGATGAGTGTAATCCAGTGACAGTATTACTGATCGCTGCCAGACCAGCAGTACAGCAACAGTGTTCCTGGTCATGACCACACCAGTGCCAGTGACTCAAACTAGTGCTGCCAGCAACAGTGTTCCTGATCATTGTTGCACTAGTTCCAGTGTCACCAGTCCAGAGTAAGCCAGCAACAGTGTTTCTAATCACTGCCACACCAGTGCCACCAAAGCCAGTTCAGCCAACAACAATTTTTCTGATCACTGCCACCCTCAATGTCACCAGCTGGCAACAGTGTTCCTGATCACTGCCCCCCCCCCCCACTCCCAGCTTCACCAGACAAGTGTAAGCCAGCAACAGTGTTCCTGATCACTGGTACATCAGGCCCAGTGTCAGAGATTCCTGTGAGATATCTAGTGTGCAGATATGCGCATTCGCGCAACAATTCACAATTGCATGCACGCACATGCACAATTCTTGCTGGCGCCAGATGGGCTATTTAAAGGATGCTCATACCCATATTCTGTGCTAACTAATCTTTAGCTGTTTCCTGTGTCCTGCCTTTATACTGTATGGTTCCATTGTTGGTGACCCGGCTTGCTCCTGACCCGATTCTTGGATTCTGCTTCTGACCTGTCGCTAATTCCTGACCCGACTCCGTTCCTGAACCAACAGCATAAGTGGAGTGCCCCTTTAACCTGGGCTAGACTTCTGAACCTTACTACTGTTCCTGATCCATTGGTTCACCAGTCTACTTGGGACCTAATCTCCTGCTGCAAGTTCTCCCATCTATATTTGCATGCTCTCATGTTCCTCCTGTCCCTTGGTACCCTTTGTTCCACCTTCAGTGGGGCCAGGGCTGGAGATACAAGGATACAGGCCGACCTTGTCATTTCAGTCTCCTATCAGGTACGTGACAGACAGAAGGTCTTCACCAGGGTTCAACTTGTGTTTAGACTTCAAGACTTGCGTATTGCATCAAAGATGGTGGTAAAACATCACCAATACTGCTTCTTGGCTCTTGCGATGAACTGTATGATGATACCCCTGAACCTTTGTTCCAGATGGTAAAGGTGTCAGAGACTGAGGACAGGTTGGAGTGGAAATATTCCTGGAGATGTTGAGACAGCAATGCTTTGTACTCAGGGGTTTGAATAATTTAATAATTACATCACCATATATACTTGGGAGCATAAGTGTCCCCCTCTTCTGTCATCATAGTGATCACTGCATGGTCTGACCATGTTATACTAGAGATAAATGAGGGGGGCACCCATTGCAACAACCATTTATCCACTACAAACAGATCTAAACATGAGTATGACTGAGTAGTATCTGGTTGAAAAGTAAGTATAATTTTTTTTATTTGCATGGAGACAGGCCACACATCGTATACATCCTCCGTATGGTATAAAGGCCTTAATGATGAGTTATGGGACTTAATTAGGGAGGAGGAATCGTCGGTATTATTTAAACAAGAAATTAAGTTGATGGGTGTTGGGGGTGTAGCGTATGCCACCACCAATGTATATGATTTACCATTGATTTTACAGAGAGGAATAATGTAGCGTCCTTCGCAGTGCCCCGTAAGATGCAAGATAGTGTATTCTTAATTGCAAAGACTACACCCTTTTCTTCACAGGTGTGCAAGCCAAAAAAATATGAGGAAACTCTTTGTGACTACATTTGAGAGTAACATAAGGATACAAGTTTTCTTGGTAATATACAGTACATTGTCAAAATGATTTTTGCATGCCTCTGGCCACAAGGAAAGTCATTTAGCCAGGTGGCTCAGCCCCCGGGCATTGATGGACACAATTTTGAATCCCATTATTGAAAGATGGCGAGTGTTGGAATGGTATCTTACCACTTGTCGCCTGTGGAATAAGTGAGGTGTAAAAGGTTATGGAAGATGGTGTCCAATGGATAATCTTGATCAATGCAGTCACTGCCACTGCTGTAAAACTAAAAGGAGCTGAATAATACATAAGAGAAGTGTTGCCCCACCTTGGAGCAAACTGGATAGCCTCAAACATAAGGTATAGAGTCAAAAAACTGGCAAACAAAACCAAGGTAGAAAATACAAAAAGGCCACCTGGACTGTTTGGCTCAGAGCTCTGAATGCCCCCTGCTGCCCTCTGAGAGACAGTCCGGTGGATAGAGTTGGCTAGCAAAGTCAGCTGACCGGCGCAGGCAGGCTGTGAGTGCCTGCTCGTCAGCGGGGAGAACGGGTGGTGTTTACCTTCCACCAGCCACCCCTTCCCCGCTAGCTAGAGAGGACAAGGGTGAAACAATCCCCCCCTCCGCTCGCCTGGGGCCGCGCTGTGAAAAACGACACAGAGCAGTGAGCCATTTGTGGCATTATACAGCAGCACTATACAGTAGCATTTCTGCTAACAGATATTTTGGGTGACCCATACTCCCCTCTCCCTTCTCACTAATTGCCCTGATTTGAGCAGAGCCTCCTTTTTTTTTTCTTTTCTTCTCCCTGCTGTGTGCTACCTGAACTTAAACAGGCAAGGCAAGTAAAAGTAAGAAATATTAAAGCCAGTAAACCAAGCCCAGAGGTGAGTACATCGTACATATTATGGCTTATTGACATGCTAAGCTGAAGTTATACTGAAAAACACGCTGTGAAATAGTTTGCGGGGGAAGGGAAAGGAAAGGAAAAAAGGGAGAAGACATGTACACCAGGACCTAAGTGGGCTAATGAACTGAAATACAAACATATAAGATATATCAGAAGAAAACAACGCAGCCTTAAATTTATTTGATTTAATATCGCATATGGGTAAGAGTTGCTATGCTACGCTAAGAGACTTGTGATTTATAATTTTGAAAAAAAAAAAAAAAACTTTTATGTAAACATGGCAGAAAAAACAGCTCAGCAGTGAGTACACCTTATACAAAATTGCACATGGATTTTGACACGCTGTGCTGCGTAGAGAAAAATGCGGCGATATACATCTGAATTTTTTTTTTTTAAAGCCTTACGTGTATACGAAAAATGTATCTTGCTTAAATGGTGTAACATTTTTTATAGAAATATACTATCTAAGAGGTTACTTCATTTGAGTTTTGTAGCACACAATAATCGCACAATAAGCAGCGGCCCAGGGTGACCTGCATAGAAATATACTAACCAAGAAGCCGCTTTATTGAAGTTTTGTAGTATACAATATAATCCTCATACCTTCTTTGTTACTCCTTATTATTTTTTTTGATTTAAGCGGACTTGTTTTCTCCTCTAGGGGTACACCTGGACTTAAGGCAGGCAAAGTGAAGTTAAACACGCCAAGAAAAAAACAGCTCAGCAGTGAGAACAGGTTATACAATAGTGCATATGGATTTGATACGCTGCGTTGTGCTGGAAAAAACGTTGTGAAATTTATTTGAAAAAAACATTTAAAAGTCTGCCGAGTGTACATGAAAAAAGTATCTTGTTTAAATGATGTAGCATTATACAGAAATATACTACCCAAGAAGTCACTTTACTGAAGTTCTGTATCATACAATAATCGCATAAGAAGCTGTGATCCAGGGGGGCCTGTATCCTCCCCTACTGCTCCTCATTTTTTCTCTCGGATTCAAGTGGACTTTTCTTTATTTTTATTTCTTTGGGATTCACATCTGGACTTAATACAGGCAAGACAAGTGAAATACACCAGAAAAAAAGTTTCAGTGAACCCATTACGAATCGGAGAGTGTGAGAGAGATTGTGGAGCAGAGGGAGGCGGGGGATAAGGAAGGTGAAGGAGCAGAATATATTGGAGTGGAAGAGTCAAGGAGGATTTCAACACCCCACCATCCCCTTACTAACGCATCAGCAGAACTAAATTGATGCTTATATATATAGGTTACATCTAGGAGCCGAGTATACGTGAAATTGATGTTAACAATAACACTAATAAAAATAATTCAGTCAGCAACTATTACAGAGAATTTTTGCCTGGATAAATGAAGGGAAAGACAGCTAAAGGGGGAGCAACACCTAAATCTCCCCGCCTAAGCCTGACCACTAGCCCTGACCCAATGAACAATTATGTTACACAAGTGGGACATACTGAGAAACAACTGACAGAAAAACAACAAACTACCAGAAGCAGCCAAGCAGAAAATAAAGAAAAAGATAAAAAGGAGAAGGATAAGAAAAAACAAACAAACGCAAAATAAATCTACACAGGAGAGAGATACATTATCAGAATCTATTATGGACCAACACCCAGAACCAGAGCTTGAAACAGAAGCTATACAGATTCAACAAGAAAATCCCTTATCCTTGCCTACCTAAAAGGAAATTGTATCTATGTTCGCTGCTCTGGAAAAATCCCTGAAAACCGAAATGGAAAGACTACATAAAAATCTCGGCCACATCTTAGAACGAGTAGAAGAGGTAGAAAAAAAAACCTGAAAACAACAGTAATATTATAGGGAAATTAGAAACAGAAATTGCATCCCTAAAAAAAGCTCAACAAGAACAAGCATATAAAATAGAGGACCAGGAAAATAGGGATAGAAGAAAAAAAATAAGAATACGTGGCGTCCTAGAAATCCCCCAACAAGAAGACCTAACAGATATTATAAAAAAGATTTGCAACCCGCTAATGGGCAAAGAAACAACAAATCCAATAAAAATTGAGAGGGTTCATAGGATAAAAGGAGGGAAAAAAAATCTGTTGATCCGTATCCACTTACCGAAATAATAAATATTTACAAACTACTTAATGGTAGACGTTAAGTTTATAACATATAATGTAAGAGGACTAAATTCTCCTAAAAAAAGACACATTATTCTTAACCACTTGCCGCCTGCCATATAGCAGAATGATGGTGGCAAAGTGGTTTCAAAATCCTGACCGGACGTCATATGACGTGATCAGGATATTGAGTTGCTGCACGCCCCCGGGGGTGCGCATCACGGCGATCATGGTTGTGGTGATGGAGACTCTTTACCACGTGATCAGCCGTGTCGAATCACGGCTGATTACAGTGTAAATAGGAAATGCTGGTAATCGTCTTTTTCTCACTCGCGTCTGTCAGACGCGAGTAGAGGAGAGCCGATCGGCTGCTCCTCTGACAGGGGGGGTCTGTGCTGATCGATTATCAGCGCAGCCCCCACGAGGATGCCCACAACAACTAAGATTATTTTTAAAAAAATGCATACCCAACAACTCTTGGATTTATGGAGAATAAGTAACCCGAAAAAAAAGGATTACACACATTATTCCATGGTGCATGATACGTATGCGAGATTAGATTTTATCCTAGTTGACCATGAAACACTGGAATACGTTGTAGACGCAGTGATTAAAATCATCACTGTGTCGGACCACACGCCAGTTATAGTTGTAGATATGTAGAGTAGAAAGGGTACCTGGAGACTTAATGAAGATCTAATAGATGATGTAGAAGTGGAGAGAAGCATAAAAACCGAGATTGAACAATATTTTAAAATTAACGATACAATAGATGTGTCTAAAGCAGCGGTCTCAAACTTGTGGCCCTCCAGCTGTTTCGAAACTACAAGTCCCATCATGCCTCTGCCTGTGGGAGTCATGCTTGTAACTGTCAGCCTTGCAGTGCTTCATGGGACTTGTAGTTTCGCAACAGCTGGAGGGCCGCCAGTTTGAGACCCCTGGTTTGAAGCAACACTCTGGGAAGCCCATAAGGCCTCGATACGGGGGAAATGAATTTCCATGGGATCTGGAAAAAAAAAGGAAAGAGAACAGAAAATGAAAAATACAATAAAAGAACTATATGAGTTAGAGCAAAAGCATAAGTCACACTTAGATAGAAACATATACCAGGAGATTATCATAAAGTGAGGACAATTAAATGATATGATGGTTGTATGCTTCCTACATCCGATTTCCCGTGGTCTGCCTCCAGAGGATATGAGTGGTACTGGGCAGTTAGATGACAAAACGCCCGGGCATGTTCTGGATGGCAGGTGTGCAGGGGCACACATTACCATAGTGCTCCACCACCACTCAGGAAAACTCACCAAATTTCCTTGGCCTCCCAAAATGAGAGTAGGTCAAAATGCACTTTTACCTTTAAGGGATCAGATCTCCAGGGTCACCACCAATTTCTTCATATAATAACTCCAGGAACACCATAGAAAACAGAGGAGGGATGAGCTCCAATAGTGTAAAACCTTTAATATAACAACATATTGCACCACATCCACTTAAAACCATCAGCATGTAGACTCACATTTAACGGTGCATTCCACCCTGCACCCAGGCTAAAGCATTTTGTGTTGTTCCGAACCTGCCTCCACTATGCCTAGCGTGAGTGTGGCTCACTTCCCTGATCTGTATAGGTTTCTCTCACCACATCCAGTGTCCCAGACAGAATGACATCACTTCCTGTAGCCTCGCTTCAAAGTAGGGTTTGTCGTAATGACGTCCCCAGGAGGCATTTCAGGACACAGCCATACCATCATTTAAATATGGTGGTTAACCCCTTCATTACTGCTCGTTACCCAATGCTTCATAGCAAATTTCCATCTTGCAGGCTTTGGCAGATTACCCAGAGTAGTTTGAATTAGCAGAAGAGAGTGATCTGAGAGTCTTCTTGTCAAAAGGGTACATTCAACCACAGTGAATGCAAAATTATCAGTCATCAAAGCTAGGTAATTTCTGGGTAGGATCATATGCGTTTTAGAAAAACAAGAGTATGATTTTACACTATAGCGATCCTTCAGGTTTACCCAGCCTTTGGCCACTTTTACAGATTCAGAGAGGTGAACTTCACCTTGAGTCACAACGCAGTGAGTCAGTGGGGAAAAGCAAAGAGTAGGTAGATGGAGGTCTCAGAGGCGTTTTGTCACATCCTGGAATTTCAATTTTTGTTGCACCTCAGCAGGGAATTCTGGGAATACTGAAACTTTAGACTCATTAATTTGTATATCATCTTTGTCTCTGGCTTGACAGAGAATAATAGTCTTTATAATTGAGTAGCTTGAATAAAAATGGCTTTGGAATGTTACCAGGTGGTAGTGGGTGTGAGGGGACCCAGGGAGCCTGCTTAACAGCAAACAGAGGTGACAGTGTCTCCTGGTCAAAGATGTTTAGCAGCCATCCTTCTATAAATTACACAGGGTAGTTACCTTCATCTTCCTTTGGAATGCCCACAAATCACACATTATTTTGATGAAAACAATTTTCCAGATTGTCTAACTTATTGGCCTGTAGGTTTACAGCCCTGATAGAATATGCTATATCCCTCACAGTGGCCAGGATGTCTTCAAGCTCACTTACCTGACCCTAGGTTCTGGCTCTACAACAGAATTTTCCTCCATCATGTCTATGGCTCTGGAGCTTGGTGTATAGTCACTGAATGTAGGCATGTCACAGAATACAGAGAGTTGAAGATCACTCACCACCTCCTTGTCTAGCATTGGTTTATTGTTAAGTGGCAACTGTGGGCTTCCTTTAGTTGGAGCGCGGTAAAAGCATTTCAAGTGGGCCGCAGCATCTTTCTGCTAGTCCCGCTGTGGCTGTAAGCAAGTCAGTGCCATTGTGGGTCTACCAGTCCACACTACTCCACATTTTGTCCCCTATTAGATCACAGGAGAGAGCCAAGGAGAGACTGGGCAGATGGTGGATGAGAGTGTGCCCAGTTGTGGCAGGAAAAAAAAGCAGGGGAGCTGTTCAGGATGGTCAGAAAGGATCATGGAGCTCTGAGAAACTGCTGCTGCTCGCTCAAATGCAGGTGCAGACCACATCCCCCCCCAAACCTTACCTCTAGGCTTATTCGGTGTAAATTTATCTACACTCTGCTGACATAGTGACATACATAACTGCTAAGCCAGTGTCCCTTTTCAATGGCAGTGAAATACCCCTTGACTGGGAGTGTTACATTTATTATTGAGGATAGTGCATTAATAAGTAAACCCCAGACTGAAGTTTTAAAATGTCTGAATTAGTAATAGCTATTACAGATCAGTGAATATTAAAATGCTATTTCACAGTAATATGGGATGTTAGTTACATATTACATCCCATATTAATAATATCTACATAGCTGCATCTATTCCTTTTTCTCCAGTATTTTCATTGATATCACTAGATGGCAGTAATGTATTAGGTTTACCTTTTTTATTTGAACTACTTTATTCTTTAAGCATACCGATAAACACAACCTTGAACTGTACCTGCCTTTTCTATTTAGTAATGTGATATATTGTATATATTCAAACTGAATATAGTGTATAGCAATATAGAAAAACTGCATGTTATTCTACTGACTCATGTGATACGTTTCTACACAACTGTATGAAATAAGAAACCTTCATAGCCATTAGGACTATTCATCTAAAACTAATTGGATTTCATGCATTCAGAAAAGACCAACAGAGAGGGCTGCTGTGAAACTGTTGATCCATGGTGACTCAAAGCTTCTGGTAAGTTGCCTTTGTGATTTAAATGTGTATTTCTTCTGTTGTAAATAAGTATAAATGACTGTGTATTAGACATTGCAAATACAATATGCTTTTTCATCATAGTTTAAGACAATATAATATACATAACTCAGTTGCCAATTTCTCACTGTGGAAAGCCTGGCTTTTTATCATAACATATTCAACAAGTTCTCTGAACTTTCGACTGTCAAGAACGCGTTGACGTACAACACTACGACGAGCCGAGAAAATTAAGTTCAATGCTTCCGAGCATGCGTCTAATTGTTTCCGAGCATGCGTGAATAGAAAACCTGCTCTCAATCTTTTGCTGGCTGGAATTCCGCCAGCAAAAGACAGATGGAGCATACACACGGTCGCATTTTCCGACAAAAAGCTCTCGTCGGAGTTTTGCTGGCGGCATTTCTGATCGTGTGTATGCGATATTAAAGTGCATGTATAGCTAACTTTTTTTATAGTTTTTACTTTTGGATACAGTGGGGAAGGGTTAGAACTCATGTCAGCATTTACTTCTATTTGAGAATCTGTTGTACACGCGTCCCGTCATATTCTATTTTGGGGACAATTTTTACCAGACAGCTAGTAAGAGAAATCTGCAACAGCAAAACAGACAACAATAAAAAGTTTATAGTAAAACCTTTACAGGAGTTATAATCCCCACGTTAGCCAAAAAATATTTGGCTTTACTGTATATACTTTTTTTTTCTACTGCTTCTATATATGATAGCTTCCCACTGTTACTGATTCCCTAAGGATTTCTAAGGCTTCCCTTGCACCCACAATGTCCCTAGCATCCACTAACATCACAGCACATCGCCTTACATAGCCAGGATCCCCAACCTCCTCTCCACCCCCTTCCTAGCCAGCCAGGCTGCATGCTCAATTAAGGGTCTGGTATAAATTTTTAGGGGGACATTGTGCCTCTTTTTTAGATACTCTAAATACTCCTTTTAGAGTATGACCAAGCCCTCCTCATCCTCTCTCACCCAGGCTCAGGGTACTGGCAAAGCAGCTGCCAACGCGTCCTCTTCCCTCATCTCAATATCATCAGTCACTCCTTCCCTA
Organism: Lithobates sylvaticus; assembly: GCA_028564925.1. Lineage (NCBI taxonomy): Eukaryota > Metazoa > Chordata > Amphibia > Anura > Ranidae > Lithobates > Lithobates sylvaticus. Next base: position 281,357,256 of record CM053028.1, read on the forward strand.
GACCCACCATGTCCTCCTGAGGAGTCCCCCGAACTGTTTGACCACAGTGTTGGGTACATGCTCCAGGAGGATGCCCAGCGTTTTGAAGGCTCTGATGATGATACCCATTAGAGGAAGGCAGTAGCGTGAGCGCAGAGAGAGGGTGAGCGCAGAGAGAGGGGATGCTCAAGAAGGACAGCAATCTGGCAGTCATGTTCCACCGGCTGCAGCATACTGCCAGGTTTGCTCCAGTGATGAAGAGGGAGGGGATGATGAGGTCACTGACTCCACGTGGGTTCCTGATAGGAGATAGGAGGAGGAGGAGGCACATCTCCAACGAGGCAGGATGCCCTCCAGGGGCCATCTTAAGGGCAGCACACCGACTGAATCACACTGCAGAGCTCCGCCTGTGCAGGGCGCTGCCTCTGTGCGTTATTCCAAAAGTTCTTTGGTGTGGGCCTTTTTTGAGATGAGTGTATCAGATCGCACTGCTGCTATTTGCAACATATGTCTCAAGCGTATCTCACATGGCCAAAACATCAGTCGCTTGGGCACCACATGCTTGACCAGACATATGTTGACCTGCCATGCAGCTCGTTGGCAAGCGTACCTTAAAGACCCACACCAAAGAACAAAGCAGACCTCTCCTTGCTCCTCATCAGCTGGGATTTCCAACCCCACTATACCTTCAGTCCTCTCTGAAAGCTGCACTGAGAGGAATGAAGGTGTAGAATTAGGTGTGTCACAGCCAAGTACTTGTGGGCACTCTGCGAGCAGTACACCGACGTCCGATTGTAGCAGGCAATTTTCCCTGCCCCAGCTGCTGGACCGTCAAAAGAAGTTCACTCCCAGCCATCCACATGCCCAGCGGTTGAATGCTAGCTTGGCTAAATTGCTAGCACCTTAACTGCTGCCTTTTCAGTTGGTAGACTCTGCCCCCTTCCGTGAGTTTGTGCAATGTGCGGTTCCTCAGTGGCAGGTTCCCAAACGCCACTTTTTCTCACGGAAGGCGATTCCGGCTCTCTATCGGCATGTGGAAGGCAATGTCCATGCCTTGCTGGACAGGGCGATCAGCGGTAAGGACTCATGGTCCAGCAGGCATGGACAAGGAGGTTACCTGTCTTTCACTGCCCATTGGGTCACTCTTTTGGCAGCTGGGAAGGATGCAGGACAAGGTGCAGTAGTGTTGGAGGTTGTTCCGCCACCACGCCTCCAAAATGCTACTACTGGTTGTGACACACCTCTCTCCTCCACCCCCTCCTCTTCTTCTTCCTCCATGGCCTCTTCCTGTGCTTTGTCCTCGGAACCAGCGGTGCTCCGTAGGCATTCAAGGGGCTACGCAAGTATACAGGTAAAAAGATGCCATGCCGTGCTTGCGCTGGTGTGTTTGGGGGACAGGAGCCACACTATGGCAGAGGTTCTGTCAGCTCTGCAGGGGCAGGCCGAGAGGTGGTTGATGCCACGCCAGCTTAAGCCAGGAATGGTGGTTTGCGACAATGGCACCAACCTCCTCTCTGCCCTCCGACAGGGACAACTGACCCATGTGCCCTGTGTGGCTCACGTCCTTAACCTGGTGGTGCACCGGTTCTTAGGCAGGTACCCGGGCTTACAGGATGTCCTGAGGCACGCCAGGAAAGTCTGTGTGCATTTCCGACGATCCTATAATGCCAGTGCTCGCCTGGCTGAGCTGCAAAAGGAGTTGAACCTGCCCAAGAACCGCCTTATATGTGACATGCCCACCAGGTGGAACTCAACGTTTGCTGTGTGTGCAGCCACTGCAGCATGGCTGAGGGCCATCAATGAGTACCTGTGCGACTACGGCACCAGGACAGGGTCAGGGGAGCTTGTTTTTTTTTCACCACGCCAGTGGGGCATGATCAGGAATGCATGCACTGTCCTGTCACCATTTGAGGAGGCCACAAGGATGGTGAGCAGTGACAGTGCATGCATCAGTGACACTGTCCCTCTTGTCCACCTGTTGGAGCATATGCTGCGTGGAATAATGGACAGGGCACTTGAGGCAGAACAGAGGCAGGAAGAGGAGGACTTCCTTGCCTCTCAAGGCCCCCTTTATCCAGAGAGTGTTCCTTCTGTCCCACCCATCACACAGGAAGAGGACGAGGAGGGGGAGGAGGATTGTGTCAGCATGGAGGTGGAGCCTGGCACTCAGAATCAGCAGAAGCTTTTAGGGATGATTTTACAGTCCAAAGAAACCGGTGGACTTGTACGTGGCTGGGAGGAGGTGGCTGCGGATCATGTCATCCTTAGTGACCCAGAGGACTCCGGGCCGAATGCCTCAGCTAACCTACGCTGCATGGCCTCCCTGATCCTGCATAGCCTGCGGAAGGATCCTCGTATTCTTCGGATCAAGGAGAGGGACCATTACTGGCTGGCCACTCTCCTTGATCCATGGTACAAGGGTAAAGTTGCAGACCTTATCTTGCCGTCGCAGAGGGAGCAGAGGATGCGACATTTCTGGGAGGCCTTGCAAAAAGGTCTGTGCAACGCGTTCCCAGAGACTGGGAGGTTACAAACTCCTGGCCCTGGACAACGAGTTGCTGAGGCTTTGGTCAGTCTCAGAAGGAGCGGTGGAGAAGGTGGCCGCCTGACTGATGCATTCAGACAATTTCTTAGTCTGCACCCCCAAGGTATGATCGGTTCCAGCAACCATCGCCAGTGTCTGATTTACATGGTGCAGGAATACCTAGGGTCAAGGTCAGACTTGGACACCTTTCCCACCGAAAATCCTCTGGCTTACTGGGTCTTGAGGATGGATCACTGGCCAGAGCTTGCACAGTATGCAATTGAGCTACTGGCCTGTCCTGCATCCAGCGTTCTTTCAGAACGCAGTGCACATTCAGTGCTGCTGGAGGCTTTGTAACCGATCGCAGGGTGTGCCTGTCCACCGACTCAGTTGATCGACTGACCTTCATAAATATGAGTCAGTCTTGGATCACTACCAGCTACCAAGCACCTGAAGCTGATGTAACCAAAATTTTTGAAATGTCACATCCCTTCAAGACTGCCTATGCTGATGCTGAGTGACTGTCCAGTTATGTTGACTGCCTATCCTCTTCCTCCTCAATGATCCTGCTGATAGCTTGGAAGAACATTTTTGGTTCTGGGTGCCACCACCAGTGGCTAAGGCCCAATTTTTCAACCCCTGTTTAACAGGGGCATGTAATTATAATTTTTGATGCAATGCTTTGCAGCAGGGCTCATTCCTGCACTCCAACTAGAGTATCTGGGAGAGGTTGCAGTGTCGTGGCACCAGCACCAGTGCCTAAGGCCCAATTTTTCAGCCCTGGCATGTAATTACAATTTTTTATGCAATGCTTTGCAGCAGGGCTCATTCCTGCACTCCAACTAGAGTATCTGGGAGAGGTTGCAATGTCGTGGCACCAGTGCCTAAGGCCCAATTTTTCAGCCCCCGTTTAACAGGGGCGAGTAATTACAATTTTTGATGTAATACTATGCAGCAGGGCTTATTCCTGCGCTCCAACTAGAGTATCTGTGAGGGGTTGCAGTGTTGTGGCACCAGTGCCTAAGGCCCAATTTTTAAGCCCCTGTTTAACAGGTGCATGTAATTACAATTATTGATATAATATTTCCTAGCAGGTCCAGTTCCAGCGCCCACCGAGAGTAACTGGGAGGACTTACAGTGTTGTGGCACCAGTACCACCACCACCACCACCAAAGGCCCAATTTTTCTACCACTGTTCAACAATGGCATAAAATTACAATTCTTGATATAATAGTTCACAGCAGGGTGCTCCAGCGCCCACCAAGAGTCACTTTGAGGGCTTACAGTGTTAACTTGTGGCAACACCAACACCTTAGTGCCAAATTTCTGCAGAGCATATAGGGCAGGCCCCTACTTGCAAACATCAAACTTACAAACGTCTCCTACTTGCAAACGGAAGGAGACAACAGGAAATGAGATGAAAAAAGACGGACTGCCAAAAAAATTATACAGGGGTGATAACCCTTCCCTATGTTTTCCAAAAAGCTTTAAAAATGTACCAGTTCAAAATTACAAACAGATTCTACTTAACACAACAAACCTACACAGTCCCTGTCTTGTTTGCACCGCCTGTATACTGATGTTCTGAGTATATAGGGCCTGGGGGCCCCACACCTTTCCTTTTTTTAATTTGGGCACGGGGTTCCCCTTAATATCCGTACAAGACCCAAAGGGGCTGGTAATGGGCAGGGGGCTACCCATGCCATTTTTCTCAATGATTTTCATCCATATTGCCGGAATCAGACATTACATTAAAACCGCAAGCAGTTTTAAATGACTTTTTTTCCGTTAAATGTCATTTTGTGCAGGGACTGTTCTAAACACGGGAAACATGTGCCACTTCACAGGCATACTATAGACACCCCCCAGGCACGGTATTTAAAGGAATATTTCACTTTTTTTCACTTTAAGCGTCATTAAAATCAGTGCTCCTGAAAAAGCGGCCGTTTAAAAAAAAAATTGCATTGATCCATGTCCCCTGGGGGCAGGAGCCAGGTCCCCAAACCCTTTTTAGGACAATATGTGCATATTAGCCTTTAAAATTAGAACTTTTGATTTTGAACGTTCGAGTTCCATAGACTTGGGGTTCTAAAGTTTGTGCAAATTTTCGGTTCGTTCAAAGGTTCTGGTGTGAACCGAACCTGGGGGTGTTCGGCTCATCCCTAGCTTATATGCAAGTTATTGTCATAAAAAGTGTTAGGGGACCCAGGTCCTGCCCCAGGGGACATGTATCAATGCAAAAAAAGTTTTAAAAACTGAAGTTTTTTTCAGGAGCAGTGATTTTATTAATGCTTTAAGTGAAACAATAAAAATGAAATATTCCTTTAAATATTTTGCCTGGGGGGTGTCTATAGTATGCCTGTAAAGTGGCACATTTTTCCCGGGTTTAGAATGGTACCACAGCAAAATTAAATTTCTAAAGGAAAAAAGTAATTGCAGCTTGCGGCTGTAATGAATTGTCGGGTCTTGGCAATATAGATAAAACTCATCGAAAACTCACCCAGTCCCTCCAAAATACATACCAGGCTCTTCAGGTCTGGTATTGATATTAAGGGGAACTCTGCACCAAATAAAAAAAAATGGCTTAAAATCCATACCAGACCCTTCAGGTCTGGTATGGATTTGAAGGGGAACCCTACACCAATTTTTTTTAAAACTGGCATAGGGCTTCCCCCAAAATCCATACCAGACCTGAAGGTATGGATATTAAGGGGAACCCTGCACCAAACTTTAAAAAAAATGGTGTGGGGGTCCTCCCAAAATCCATACCAGGCCCTTCAGGTCTGGTATGGATATTAAGGGGAACACTGCACCAATTTTTTTTTTAAATGGTGTGGGGGTCCCCCTAAAATCCATACCAGACCCTTCTGGTCTGGTATGGATTTTAAGGGGAACCCTGCACCAATTTTTTTTTAAAAAACTGGCGTAGGGGTCCCCCAAAATCCATACCAGAATCTTATCTGTGCACGCAACCTGGCAGGACGCAGGAAAAGAGGAGAGATGAGAGAACGTCCCCCCTCTTTTCCTGAACCATACCAGGCCACATGCCCTCAACATGGGGGTGCTTCGGAGTCACCCCCAAAGCACCTTGTCCCCATGTTGATGGGGACAAGGGCCTCATCCCCACAACCCTTGCCCTGTGGTTGTGGGAGTCTGCGGGCGGGGGGCTTATCAGAATCTGGAAGCCCCTTTTAACAAGGGGACCCCCAGACTTTGGGATAAGTCCTTTATTCAATAATAAAAATGTCCTGCAATATAAATCCATCTCACGTTACCAGGTGGCCCCGCCCTCAGCAATATAACAGCTGTCATCGAGAAGACGTGTCACTCGACAGCTGTTGCGGAGTTGTTGCGGCTTTTTTTTTTCTTTCTTCGGTCTGTCGGGCGGTGTGAGATGGATTTACATCACGGGACATTTTTTATTTTTTTTTATTTTTTAATAAAGGATTTGTCCCAAAGTGTCTCTTGTAATTTTTACGCCCCCCCAGATCCCGCCCCCCCCCCGTTGTTAAAGGGAGCTTCCAGATTCCGATAAGCCCCCCGCCCACAGACCCCCACAACCACTGGGCAAGGGTTGTGTGGATGAGGCCCTTATCTCCATCAACATGGGGACAAGGTGCTTGGGGTGACTTCAAAGCACCCCCCCATGTTGAGGGCATGTGGCCTGGTATGGTTCAGGAGGGGGCCGCTCTCTCTCCCCCCTCTTTTCCTGCAGACTGCCAGGTTGCGTGCCCGGCTAAGGGTCTGGTATGGATTTTGGGGGGAACCCCTACGCCATCTTTTTAAATTTGGTGCAGGGTTCCCCTTAATATCCATACAAGACTAAAGGGCCTGGTAATAGACCACCCCCCCAGTCTACCCATGCCGTTTTTTTTCCTATGATTTTTATCTATATTGCCGAGGCCCGACAATTCATTACAGCCGCAAGCAGTTTTAAATGCCTTTTTTTCTTTAGAAATTTAATTTTGCTGTGGTACTGTTCTAAACACAGGAAAAATGCGCCACTTTACAGGCATACTACAGGCACAACTCAGGCACAATATTTAAAGGAATATTTAATTTTTATTGTTTCACTTTAAGCATTATTAAAATCACTGCTCCTGAAAAAACTTTAGTTTTTAAAACTTTTTATTGCATTGATACATGTCCCCTGGGGCAGGACCCGGGTCCACAAACACTTTTTATGGCAATAACTTGAATATAAGCCTTTAAAATGAGCACTTTTGATTTTTCATGTTCGTGTCTCATAGACTTTAACAGTGTTCGTTTTTTTTTTTTGCCCGTTTGCAAGTTCTGGTGCGAAGCGAACCTTGGGTGTTTGGCTCATCCTTACCTATCAGTGCCCATCAGTCATATCAGTGCATATGAGTGCTGCTTATCAGTGCCCATCAGTGCCACCTATCATTGCCCATCAGTGCCACCTATCAGTGCCCATTAGTGCCACCTATCAGTGCCCATCAGTGGCACCTCATCAGTGCCTACCAGTGCCATTCGGTGCAGCCTATCGGTGCCCATCAGTGAAGGAGAAAAATTACCTGTTTGTAAAGTGTTATAACAAACAATAAAAAAGTTTTGTTTGTTTTTTTCAAAATTTGCGATCTTTTTTTGTTTGTTTAGCAAAAAATAAAAAAACATTGGTACACCAGAGTAATGCCCACTCCCACAAGCTACTTTTTTGACACCCCCCTTCCATGCCTATTAGCACAGAAAATGAGGAAGAGGGTCGGTCGTTCACCAATTATGTCCTGTACACACGATTGGACATTCCCACAACAAAATCCCATGTTTTTTTTCCGACGGATGTTGGCTCAAACTTGTCTTGCATACACACGGTCACACAAAGTTGGTCAGAAATTCCAAACGTCAAGAACGTGGTGACGTACAACACGTACGACGAGCCGAGAAAAATTAAGTTCAATAGCCAGTGCTGCTTTTCTGCTTGATTCCGAGCATGCATGGCACTTTGTGCGTCGGAATTGTGTACACACGATTGGAATTTGCACAAACGGGTTTTGTTTTCGGAAAATTTGAGAACCAGATCTCAAATTTTGCACGATGGAAATTCCAATGCAAACTGTCCGATGGAGCCTACACACGGTTGGAATTTCCGACAACAAGCTCTGATCGCACATTTTCCATCGGAAAGTCCGACCATGTATACGGGGCATAAGGAGTGTGTTTTACAAAGAAGGAGTGTATTTATGTGGAGGTGTTTGTGTAAAGCAGTAGCCACTCCCCAAAGCTACTTTATTGACACCCCATTCCTTGACTATTAGCCCAGAAAATGGGATTTTTTAGTTTGACAGTTTCATCTCCATTTGATTTCAGTGGGGTTCGGGTTTGGCATCTGAACTGCTTTGAAGTTTGCCTAACAAGGAACCAAAGCCAAGGCAGTCTAGCTCATGCCTGCTGCTCAATAACTTTGATTCACTTCTTTAACTTGAAAGAACAAACAAGAACTTTAAATTCTCTCATATGTTTCTTACATTTCTTATTACTTGTTATTTGAAATATTGGGATAGAAATGTTATGTTTTTGCTTACCCCATACATTTTTGAAAATCTTCTTGCTCTGGCTATATGTCTGCAGAGAATCCCTTAGTATTTTTCTAAAAGTTAGAAAAATTTAAGTGACATACACTTCTGAGTTATTGACAGAAAGAGAGGACCTCTATGTCTTACTATAAAAAGAGATGTAAGCAAATATATTTCTGAATTGGGGACTCCGTGCTTAAAATTCCAGCGGTCCAGCCGACTTCTCCTACCTGGGGCCCAGGAACTGGGTGCAGTGCTCCTTCTACAGCATTATCCTCAGTGAGTCTAGAGCCAAGGACCGGTGGTGTCCCTTCCTCTTGAGAACTGAGCTGGGTAATGGACAGCATGGTGTGGGACACTTTCACTTTCAAGTGCGGGTGGAGTGATCTAAGCCCTAGCCTATCTCTGCGTTTTGATATAGAAGGGGCCGGCACTTTAATTTGATTGTCGGGAGCTGCAGTGCAGTGGACCACTCCGCCTGCACCCGAAAGTGATGAAATAATCCCTATTTCTGCCAATTATTGGTCCATTGCAGATGCCAGTGCTCCCAGTGTCAGTTTCATTTAATTGGGGGGGGCACATGGGGGGCACATTATAATGTTGGGGGGTCATGGCCCCCTATGCCCCTCACGAGCACTCCCTTTATATGGTGCCCATGGCACTTGCCATCTGTGCCATACCCTGGATACGCCACTGGTATAGGGTCAGAGCAAGTGATCCTATATGCAAACCATCTGTGTCCAGGCTCTCGAATGCTGAACACTTGTGTAAGTGGTTAAATAGTGGGCTCGGGACAATGCTCTTCTCCCACAGGACAATATAAAATTGGCCAATTGGGGCCTCAGGATGTGGTCACGTGCCAGTGAGGGGGTGACGGACCTAGTATAAACATGTTGGTCTGGTGCCCCTCACAGTGCACGGCCACACAGATGTGAGCTGGGGGCAGCACAGCGGGCTGGGGGGGCAGTGCCCCTGCGCCCCTTGTGGACCACCCCCCACTGGTAGCACCATATGTTGATCTAAGAAACTCCACTATGCACTGGGCATATCAAGTTTGGGCTATGTGCTACAACCTGTTATGCTGTTCTGAGCATTGTAGTTCCAAAGATATCCATTCTGCAGGCCCACATACCGACCAGAACCGAAACATACACCCCACACACAGGTGAACAACAAAGCTTTCCAGCTCCTCACTGACCCCTACTGTCTACTCTCCTGGCAAGGCCCATGTGCCCACACAGTAACCAAGCACTGTCACAAATCATTCCCTTCTACAAGACGGTTTCCCGCAGTAAGCCCACATTGGACCCACCAAGCTTCCCATCAGCTCCCTCTGCCCGGATTTGTGTCTGCACACATATTTACATGTCATTTAGGCATCATGGAGGAGCAGGACAAAATGGTAGTGGAACAGAGAACAGCAGAGTGGTATGTGAAGTAATATCATAGATGTGTAGTGTAGTTCTAGGATATAGGGGTGTCCTTTGAGCTGCAGCTACAAGTGACAGGTGCCGCTGCAGTTCAAAGGATGGCCTCACACTGAGGAGATTCCGGAATCAAACCCTTAATGTGTGCAGTGGGCCCATGTGCCCTGCATACACTGTACATATAAGGTATATGCTAGAGACATATACCTAAATTCAAATCTTAGTCCCCGTTAGGAGATGAAAGCATGATACAACAAACGCATTTCCAGTTGTCAAAGAAAAAACACAGCAATAAAGCATTACAAACACATACTGTATATGGAATTATATGTTTTTTCACTGATTAAGCAAATACTAAGTAGAGCAACAGTGAATCAAGTATAAAGGAATGAGTTTAATGAAGAAATGTACAGCATAAGATATGGTAACAGGATTCAGAAATGTGATAAGATGATGCAGGACATAAGGATGGCTTGAATAAATGATTGCAGACTGGAGGGATACAGGGTTCAAGGAGAAAGGAAGTGATATAAATCCGTTTTCACAGTCACGTGCAGATGGTGATTAATGAAGAGTGTATGAATCACAGGCAGATGCCTTCTAGTGGAGAGCCTTCATGTGTATTCATTCTCCCACATCAGTGAATGACAGGTATTTAATGTTCTTAATATATGTAACAATGTGATTTTGACTGTTTCCTTATCATTACCTCGTATCTCACAATTTTTTGTTGGTTAAGCCTGTTCTGTAAGGCATTGTGAAGTAATGAAAGAGGTTATGATTTGCTTTATCCATTTATTATCACATTACACATGTCTAGCTCTAATTGTTCCCTTGAAATAGACTACATATTGTTTTAAATCTCAATAGGAGTAACTTTAGTTTGCATGGTCACAGAAACTGTGAACACATTGGAGAAAGAATATTTGATTGGTTATGCTTGAGTCCGTTATACTTTTTTATGTTTGTAATAAAGGTACTTTTTGGTAAAATTTATTACCTAGGCTGGAATAACAATTAATGTGGAAATGTAATTTTGTCTCGCTTGCAAAGATCGCTTGCACACTTTACTCAATTTGTGACGTTACAAAAGTTCGTATTAAGTATGACATTGCTGGGAGGGTTGGCTATAAATCATGTATTTCATTATAGATTTGGTGTTTGCTTGATTGGCATTGTGGATAAGGATATATACAGTACACTTTTTTTTCAAAAGACTGATCTAATTTACTTGGCTTAGGATGCTGGAAAAAGGCAAATTGCTTGACCAGAAATGCATGGCATATGCAATCATCAATGTAATCTCTCTTGATAGTGCGAGGATTAGAAATAGATTGAAAATAAAGCTATTTTTACGCATTCCACTTTTTGGCAAATAGCCTGTATCCATCACTGAATATTCAGTTTAATTTGTATTTATGGCTTTTTGTATTATTCTGATTACAATATGCTATTTATAATTTTTTTTAGACAACTTATTAATATACTCAGTATGGTAACAAAGATTTTTAATGCAGTTAGCTGAATTTTTGTACTTCATGTTAAAAAGGTATTGTTAATTAGGACATTAATTATATGGGGGATGCATTTTTCAAGCTTGCATCAAAATTTAATTTATATCAGACTTTCCTTAAATAAGCCAGAAATGCAAGTAATGCCTTCAGTATAATGCTTCTTTTTTATTTTTGTCTCATGTATCACATTTAAATTTGAATCAACCTAACCTTTCAAAGTCTACATAGATTTTTGTTCAGAATACTTCTTATTGCATTTGCAAGCTAGTACCGTATATATTTCTATCACATTCAATGATTTCTAAAAAAAACTGGTGAAAAGGTAAGGTGCCACATGTCTCACTCACTTGTGGGGATTTATAAATGGGTCCTATAACCTGATGATTTTATCTTGGGGATCCTGTGGAGGAGAAGTCCTAGTTCCACCCTTGTTGCTGCTGTTGTAAAAAAAAAAACAGAACATATCTGATGAAAGATCTAAGTGGAAGGAAGTTAGGATCTTGGGGATTCAATTTCAGAGAGGCCTGTAGCAGACTCAGGGTGCTTTGACACTGACCCACTGCAGTTTGGCTGCAGCGAAGGTGCACCCACAGTTTTCTTGCAGGTTACCTGCACTTTCCAACAGATTTCTAAAATGCATGAAAAATGCAGGACATGATAGAAGTCTATGGGAAACCACAGGTAACCTGCACTGCACCCTTGCTGCAGCCAAATTGCAATGAGACAGCGTGAAAGCTCCCTAAGAAATTAGTTTTAGGCTAAAATACTCTTTCAATATTCAACATTCAATATGGGAATTTTATAAAAAAATGCCTTCTTGATCTCCAAAGTTAATAAGATACTCTTCTTAGCTACAATGTTGTAAAACAAAGAACTTTGGAAAATAAAGCATTATGTGAGCCTATCATGGATATGAAAATCCAGTTTGTGCTAAATGGATTAAAGAACATCAGTCATTATGGAGCAGCCATTTACAGATCCTCTTCTTAAAATGCTAGTTGCCTGTCTAGTTGTAAAATGGTTCTAAAGGCTAAAGATGTTTTACTTTACAGGGCTAAATAGGTTAGTCTTAGATTGTGGATGCCTGTAGATTTACAGGTTTTAGTGTTAGGGTGAACCAAAGCACCACATCCTCAACCCCCCTATTGTCATAACTGCTAATAAAGTTATCAGTTACCCTTGTGCCCAATATATGTGTGAGGTCTTAAACAAGAGGTAAATGTTCCTCAAACACAGCTAGGAAGTTCTGTAACCACAGGACAAAGCAGTGTCCAGCAGGGCCATCTTTACCGCAGGGCAAACGGGGAAACTGCCCAGGGCCCTTTCATTGTTTGGGGCCCAAAGCAGAGCTGCCCCTTAAGCCCATGCACTGCCTGCAAATTGGTGCTGGAAATCCCCACTGTCTGCGGTAAAGACGGCCCTGGCTGTGTCTGTCTGTCACAGACAGTCATCAGCCGGTATCAGATCAGCAGCACGCACACACAGTGCAGCAGTTCCAGTGTCAAGAAGCGGGCCGCAGGTGGGCGGGGCCTTGAGCTCCACTGACACTCTGGACCTGCCCATCGCTATGCTTCCTGCAAGCAAGTGTGTGTACCGCCGTGATCGGACTTGGTGGAGCGCTGGAGGCCTCGGTAGGAGGAGTCAGACCGCGGTGCGGATTTGGAGCTGAGCTGGCCAGGAGGACAAGGTAGGTCTTTTTTCTCCTCCCCTGGCTCCCACACCGCACCCCATGTGTAGAACTGGAACAGACTAGAAAGTTTTAAAATTTAATGGGCACAGTGGCAGCATTTAATGGGCACACTGGCAGCATTTGATGGCAAAGTGGCAGCATTTAATGGGCACAGTGGCAGCGTTTGATGGTACAGTGGCAGCGTTTAATGGGCACAGTGGCAGCATTTGATGGCACAGTGGCAGTGTTTTATGGCACAGTGGCAGCATTTAATGGGCACAGTGGCAGCCTTGGCACAGTGGCAGGATTTGATGGCACAGTGGCAGTGTTTAATGGGCACAGTGGCAGCGTTTGATGGCACAGTGGCAGCATTTGGCATAGTGGCTGCAATTGATGGCACAGTGGCAGCATTTGGCACAGTGGCAGTGTTTGGCACAGTGGCAGCATTTGATGGCACAGTGGCAGCTTTTAATGGGCACACTGGCAGCATATGATGGGCACACTGGCAGTGTTTGATGGGCCCAGTGGCTGCGTTTGATGTACAAGGTAGGTCTTTTTTCTCCTTCCCTGGCTCCAACACCGCACCCATGTGTAGAACTGGAACAGACTAGAAAGTTTTAAAATGTAATGGGCACAGTGGCATCATTTGATGGGCACACTGGCAGCATTTGATGGCACAGTGGCAGCATTTAATGGGCACAGTGGCAGCGTTTGATGGTACAGTGGCAGCATTTAATGGGCACAGTGGCAGCATTTGATGGCACAGTGGCAGCATTTAATGGGCACAGTGGCAGCCTTGGCACAGTGGCAGGGTTTGATGGCACAGTGGCAGTGTTTAATGGGCACAGTGGCAGCATTTGATGGCACAGTGGCAGCATTTGGCATAGTGGCTGCAATTGATGGAACAGTGGCAGCATTTGGCACAGTGGCAGTGTTTGGCACAGTGGCAGCGTTTGATGGCACAGTGGCAGCTTTTAATTGGCACACTGGCAGCATATGATGGGCACACTGGCAGTGTTTGATGGGCCCAGTGGCTGCGTTTGATGGACAAAGTAGGTATTTTTTCTCCTCCCCTGGCTCCAACACCGCACCCATGTGTAGAACTGGAACAGACTAGAAAGTTTTAAAATGTAATGGGCACAGTGGCATCATTTGATGGGCACACTGGCAGCATTTGATGGCACAGTGGCAGCATTTAATGGGCACAGTGGCAGCGTTTGATGATACAGTGGCAGCGTTTAATGGGCACAGTGGCAGCATTTGATGGCACAGTGGCAGTGTTTGATGGCACAGTGGCAGCATTTAATGGGCACAGTGGCAGCCTTGGCACAGTGGCAGGGTTTGATGGCACTGTGGCAGTGTTTAATGGGCACAGTGGCAGCGTTTTATGGCACAGTGGCAGCGTTTAATGGGCACAGTGGCAGCGTTTGGCATAGTGGCTGCAATTGATAGCACAGTGCCAGCATTTGGCACAGTGTCAACGTTTGATGGCATAGTGGCAGCTTTTAATGGGCACACTGGCAGCATATGATGGGCACACTGGCAGTGTTTGATGGGCACATTGGCTGTGTTTGATGGGCACAGTGGCAGGATTTAATAGGCACAGTGGCAGGCAGCATTGGCACAAGGGCAGCATTGGCAAAGTGGCAGCATTTGATGGGCACAGTGGCTGCATTTGATGGCACAGTGGCAGCATTTGATGGCACAGTGGCAGCATTTATTGGGCACATTGGCAGCATTGGCACAGTGGCAGTGTTTGATGGCACAGTGGCAGAGTTTAATTGGCACAGTGACAGCATTTGATGGCACAGTGGCAGCTTTTAAAGGGCACAGTGGCAGCGTTTGGCACAGTGGCAGCATTTGAGGGCACAGTGGCAGTGTTTAATGGGCACACTGGCAGCATATGATGGGCACACTGGCAGTGTTTGATGGGCACAGTGGCTGCGTTTGATGGGCACAGTGGCAGCATTTAATAGGCACAGTGGCAGCATTGGTCCAGTGGCTGCATTTGATGGGCACAGTGGCTGCGTTTGATGGGCACAGTGGCTGCGTTTGATGGCACAGTGGCAGCATTTGATGGCACAGGGGCAGAATTTGATGGACACAGTGGCAGCATTGGCACAGTGGCAGTGTTTGATGGCACAGTGGCAGCGTTTAATGGGCACAGTGGCAGCGTTTAATAGGCACAGTGGCAGCATTTGGCATAGTGGCTGCAATTTATGGCACAGTGGCACCGTTTGAGGGCACAGTGGCAGCATTTGATGGCACAGTGGCAACATTTGATGGCACAGTGGCAGCGTTTGAGGGCACAGTGGCAGCATTTGATGGCACAGTGGCAACATTTGATGGCACAGTGGCAGCGTTTAATGGGCACAGTGGCAGCGTTTGGCATAGTGGCTGCAATTGATAGCACAGTGCCAGCATTTGGCACAGTGTCAACGTTTGATGGCATAGTGGCAGCTTTTAATGGGCACACTGGCAGCATATGATGGGCACACTGGCAGTGTTTGATGGGCACATTGGCTGTGTTTGATGGGCACAGTGGCAGGATTTAATAGGCACAGTGGCAGGCAGCATTGGCACAAGGGCAGCATTGGCAAAGTGGCAGCATTTGATGGGCACAGTGGCTGCATTTGATGGGCACAGTGGCAGCATTTGATGGCACAGTGGCAGCATTTATTGGGCACATTGGCAGCATTGGCACAGTGGCAGTGTTTGATGGCACAGTGGCAGAGTTTAATTGGCACAGTGACAGCATTTGATGGCACAGTGGCAGCTTTTAATGGGCACAGTGGCAGCGTTTGGCACAGTGGCAGCATTTGAGGGCACAGTGGCAGTGTTTAATGGGCACACTGGCAGCATATGATGGGCACACTGGCAGTGTTTGATGGGCACAGTGGCTGTGTTTGATGGGCACAGTGGCAGCATTTAATAGGCACAGTGGCAGCATTGGTCCAGTGGCTGCATTTGATGGGCACAGTGGCTGCGTTTGATGGGCACAGTGGCTGCGTTTGATGGCACAGTGGCAGCATTTGATGGCACAGGGGCAGAATTTGATGGACACAGTGGCAGCATTGGCACAGTGGCAGTGTTTGATGGCACAGTGGCAGCGTTTAATGGGCACAGTGGCAGCGTTTAATAGGCACAGTGGCAGCATTTGGCATAGTGGCTGCAATTTATGGCACAGTGGCACCGTTTGAGGGCACAGTGGCAGCATTTGATGGCACAGTGGCAACATTTGATGGCACAGTGGCAGCGTTTGGCACCGTGGCAGCATTTGGAACTGTGGCAGCGTTTGATGGCACAGTTGCAGCGTTGCAGCGTTTTTTATTAGAGTGCACACAGCATTACAGCACATAGATAGCATTAGTCTATTTAACTGCTTGATGGGCTTATTTTGGGCCTGGCTGGTTCACATGTATGTGTTTTGGCGGTCCACATTTGAGCAGGCACAGCAGCCTATTCATTTTAATGGACTGCCGTGCCTGCATTTCCTGGAAGTCGAGCGTGTGGAACGCAGCTGGAACGCATGCCGCTCGTTCACAGCTCGAGTTTTCCAAATAAGTGATTTTGGTTTATCCAGCTTATTCGCTGATACAGTGTCTTTAAAGACACATTTAGCTGGACATATATATATCATTTTTTCATCCTCTTTTTATGTAATTTGATTTTAAAATACATTTTTAAACATACATTCCTCTTTTTTGTACATACTACACCATGGGAGCCTTCCTTTTTTCTTTATGAGGACTAGACCTGTGCACCTCCATACTTAAAATCGCAGGACAGTCTGGATCATGGGACCTGGAGCCGGAAAAATTGGAGGGGACCAGCCGGAGGGTGGTGATCTATATCCCCGCTACCCCTGCAGGAGTTGGTGAGTAGGGATCCTTGAGGGGGAGCACCCAAGTCACCAGGAGATTCCACAAGCACAAAAGTCACCCCTTTGTTTGTTTTTCCTGCTGGACATAACACCACTTTTTGGACACCATTTATATTTATAATTGGATTATACTACACATCCTTGCCAACCCCATATGCTCCTGGGAAATTGGGTCCCCATGAGAGAGGTCACATCTTAATTTACTTACTCATACTTCTAGTCCTGGGCAATATATATGGTTTAGAATCCATATAGTCCATATGCTTATGGTATAAGTAGCGCCACTGACCCCTGCTTTCTAATCTATATATTACATATTTGGAGCTCCTCTGGGGGAGTTTTTCCGTTTTTGGGGAGGCTGCCACCTACAATACCTCACCTAAAGCTGGCCATACACGGGTCGAATTTCGAAAGATCTTTCTCTCGAAAATCTTATCCAAGAATTTTTGTATGAATTTCGCACCATTAGTGGGCTGCAGCAACGGCCGATTTTCGTGCGGCCATCGAATTTAAAAAATCCAACATGTTGGAAATTTTTTAAAAAAACTAAGGATTTTCGAACCAATGATGGGAGAATCGTGCGAGAAATGTAATCGAAAAAGAAATGTGCATGTGCAAGAAAAGAAGATTCCCGGAAAGAAAAGAAGATTCCCAGACAAGAAAATTCTTTTCTGTAGGAACATGAGGTGAAATTGAAGGTTTGGTTAGTCAAATTTCGAAATCAATGGTGGCATCATCGAATCACAAAATGCACGAATTTTCTGATTTTCAAAAGAAAGATCTTTCGAAATTCGACCCGTGTATGGCCAGCTTAAGAGTGGCACTGTGCATTTGTTGTTTGCTATAACTTTTGCGCAAACCAATCAATAAACGCTTATTGCAATTTTTTTTTACCAAAAATATGTAGAAGAATACGTATCGGCCTAAACTGAGTCAAAAATTTGTTTTTTCTTTAAAAAAATGGGATGTTTATTATAGCAAAAAGAAAAAAATATTGTGCTTTTTTCAAAATTGTCGCTATTCTTTTGTTTATAGCACAAAAAATAAAAAAGTGATCAAATACCACCAAAAGAAAGCTCTATTTGTGGGAAAAAAGGGACGTTAATTTTGGTTGGGTGCAACATTGCACGACCGTGCAATTGTCAGTTAAAGTGACACAGTGCCGAATCGCAAAAAGTGCTCTGGAAAGGAAGGGGGTAAATTCTTGCGGGGCTGAAGTGGTTAAAAAGTAAAGGGTCTCATAGCAGTGAGATACGTGTCCAGCTCCACCGTCCAAGCAGTGACAGGACAAACGCATCAAGTTCTGGTGTATAAATGCGCCAAAATTGACGCATGCCGTTATCGCGCACAAATTGCGCACCAACACGTGCACGTAAGTGCCGTTGTGCACATGCGTGGAACGTGTCGCTAAAATTAGCCATATCATCCATAATGGCGCACAGTTGTGCGCATTTAATGCGCGGTAGATAGAACGTGCATCCCGCAATGGCGCATAGCTGTGCGCACACACCGTGTAGCCAGAGGGAGACGCCTGACCAACAAACAGGCGCCATTACCACCTCAGCGCCCATGAAGGCGCATGTGCAGGACTGCCTTAAAAAAATACCTATCTGCCTGGCCCTAGAAACAAGGGACCAATCTGGCCTAATCCAATTACTAACCCCTCTGTTTCCTCCCCTGTAACAGGAACAGATCTAAGAAACCCAAGTGTCCTTTATCTGGTGAGGATTCCAGCACGCAAAAAAAGCTGATCGTGGACAGTGCTGACTTTCCTACTTCTCTTGTCTCTGGGATGTTGGGTAACTATAATCTTGATAGAACACGAGGTGAGATCTCTGTCTGTCCTTCAGGTACTTCTGGTGAAGGCTTTACTTCTCAGCACACACATGGGTGGCTCTTTAACACACATCAGCAGCCGTGTTCCATCACACCAAGGGACAGAGACTGGGTTTTTTCCACAGAACCCAACATCGAAGGTGGGAGTATAGACGTAGACCTTCAAACGGATACACATGACATGAATGTTATCAATCTCTCAGATCACATATTCACAGTTGAGGAGACGAGACTCCTATTGAAGGGCTTGAGTTTTTGTCCTGATTCCAAACTTGACACCTTTGAGGCCATAAAAGATGTCAATTTATTTGCACGCAAAGTGCTTTTTAAAAGCCTTTACTCTAAAAATAAAAATAAGACCACATCTAGCTCTGCGGAGCATGATAAGGATCTTGATGCCCTGTTGTCTTTATTGGAAGAGCAGGACTCCCTGGATTTAATTGACACAATGGACCTGGATGCCCTATTACATGAACATGTTGACACAGATGTGACACCTCCTAATCCGTCCAAATTGAAAAACAAATCTGATAAATTTCCTTCTCTCAACACCAATCAGGATTTGGCACTGTTCGTTGCCTCTGTATCAGTGGAGATCAAAAAACTTGATAAACACATGCCCTCAAATCTGACCCGATCGGAGCGCCAAGCCCTCGAAAGTCTAAAAAATTTTTACTCTCTTACAATCAAGCACTCCGATAAAGGGGGAAATATTGTCATAATGTCTAATGACCATTATAAAATCATGTGTAACCGAATACTTTCTAACAAGGATTGATACAAACCAATCTCGAGGGCTAGTATCGCCAAGTTCAAAGTCAGATTTTATGCTCTTGTTGATGGGGCATTTTCCCAGGGCATTGTGGATCAGGATACGTGGGAATTCCTGCGGGTAAAATACCCAAAGGTTCCCATGTTTTACTGCTTGCCTAAAGTTCACAAAGACTTGCTATTTCCCCCAGGCAGACCCATAATATCGGGTAATGTCTTGATCAGCGAAAACTTGAGTCTATACCTGGACACGTTTTTAAGTCCTCTTGTTACTAAGTCACCATCCTTTGTACATGACACGATACACCTCCTCCAGAACTTGGAGGGTCTTCGTACATCACAACATGCGTTGTTGGTAGCTATAGATGTCGAAGTGCTTTATAGCTCTATTCCTCACCACCTAGGATTAGCAGCTATAAGACGTATAATTACCCAAAGCTATACAGGAAATGCTAAACTGCAAAAATTCATTATTATGGCTCTGGAATTCATACTCTCCCATAATGTGTTCTCCCTTGACGGCTCCCACTACCTCCAGGTGCAGGCGATGGGGACTTCTTGTGCCCTATTGTACGCCAACCAGTACCTGGGGGAGTGGGAGCAGTCATTGTTAGTTGACCCATTCCTCAGGCACCTTACTTGTCATGTAGCGGCCTGGTCCCGCTACATTGACGATATTTTATTGTTTTGGGAGTGCTCTGTATGTGAGTTAGAGGAGTTCATGTTGGCAATGAATAAAAATGACTTTAAAGCAGAGTTCCACCCTAAAGTGGAACTTCTGCTTATCGGATTCCTCCCCCCCCTCCGGTGCCACAATTGGCACCTTTCAGGGGGGAGGGGGGTGCAGATACCTGTATAATACAGGTATCTGCACCCACTTCCGGGACGAGATAGCCGGAGCTGTCCCACCAATATCCGAAGATGCCCCGTTGTGTCTTGGGAAACACAGTTCCCAGGACACAACGGGGACCAATAGAGATGTGCAGCGCAACTCGCGCATGCGCAGTAGGGAACCAGCCAGTGAATCCGTTGCATCTTCACTTCCTGATTCCCTGACAGAGGATGGCGGCGGGGCAGCCGAGAGACGAGCGATCGCTTGTCATCTTCTGCTGACACCGTTGGAACCTGGAACAGGTAAGTGTCCATTTATTAAAAGTCAACAGCTGCAGTATTTGTAGCTGCTGACTTTTAATATTTTTGGTGCGGGTGGACCACCTCTTTAAATTAAAGTTTACTGTTACACACAGCCAAACTAGCATTACATTTTTGGATGTGACCATATCCAAGAATGTGGATGGTAGCCTATCTAGTGGGCTTCACTGTAAGCCCACGGCGGGTAATACGATCCTGCACGCCTCCAGCTCGCACCCACAACCACTTTTACACTCTATTCCGTACAGCCAGTATCTTCGGGTTAAGCGGAATTGCTCTGACCAAGACTCCTTTCTACGAGAAGCAGGTGCCCTACGAGATAGACTCCTGAAGAGAGGTTACTCACATACCTCCCTCAAGAGGGCTTTCAAACGGGCCAATAGACATACAAGACATCAATTGTTATTTAACAAAAAGGACAAACAACGCAGTATACAGCCTGTCAGAGTCATTACTAGGTATAACAATCAACACAAGACAGTTGCTACCATCATTGGGAAATGTTGGCATCTCTTACGCTCGGACCCTGCGTTGTGCCCACATATTTTGTTGAAACCGGCAATTACATATAGTCGGTCCTCCTCACCCATGGACCAATTGGTCCAGAGTGAATATGTGGGTGAATTTTGCATGGATCCCTGCAAAAGGTTTGGGGCATTCAGAGGTGGAGGTTGTCCCATCTGTCAATATATGGAAATTAGGCAAAACATATCCCTTCCCAATGGACGACTCTACAAGCCACATAATTTTTTTCAACTGCCAGACGGAGGGGGTGGTGTACCTCCTGACATGTTTATGCCAGCAGTTTTATGTTGGCAAAACTAAGCAGAAATCTCATCAAAAAGCATCTAGACACGTCACCTCCATGAGGACGGCCAAGCCCGATCTTCCCTTAGGGAGACATGTCATTGACAAGCACCAAAGCAGATTCAAATTTTTGATCCTTAATAGGGTTCATCCGAGTCTGAGGGGTGGGGATTAGAACAAGGTCCTCCTCCAGCGGTGAAGCACGCCGGATAGCGGACCTTGGGGCCACCTCACCCCCCGGACTCAATGAGCAACTCAGTTTCAGGCCCTTTTTGTAGGGCTTTTCCTCTGGTGTGTGTGAAAAAGAATTATGATTACGGTTCTACACCCTCATCAATACCAGGGCGCTACAATAACCTGGGGAAATCTTTGTATTTTTTGTAATCTTTGTAATGCTGTTTAGTGTGAAAAGGCCTATGTTATGTCCTGCTATAATAACGTGTCTTGCCTTGTCCTCCCTCCCCTATATTGCTCTTGAACATTTATTGTGGGTTTTTTGGGCGGCCTAGTTAGCGATCCACATATGACCGTTGTCCTTGTGGCTGCATCCTGTTTGGATGGCGCCGGGGGTTTGCGATCATTTTTGGGCTCGCTTTTTTGCGTCGGTGGGCATATGGTTGCGGGATACTGCTGCTATGGACCCCCCAATTTTTCTTTTTGTGGGGATCCTTTTTGCATTACTCTCGCACCCCTTTTTTTTTGCCCAGTTTCCTCCCGGGTCCATCAAAAAAACTAATTTAAAAAAAATTCATTTTTTTTAAGGCAGTCCTGCACATGCGCCTTCATGGGCGCTGATGTGGTAATGGTGCCTGTTTGTTGGTCAGGCATCTCCCTCTGGCTACCCGGCGTGTGCACACAACTATGCGCCATTGCGGGATGCATGTTCTATCTACCACGCATTAAATGCGCACAATTGTGCGCCATTATGGATGATACGGCGAATTCTCGCGACACGTTCTGCGCATGCGCACGACGGCACTTACGTGCACGTGTTGGTGCGCAATTCGTGCGCAATAACATCACGAGTCAATTTTGGCGCATTTATACACCTGATCTTGATGCGTTTGTCCTGTCACTGCTTGGACGGTGGAGCTGGACACGTATCTCGCTGCTATGAGACCCTTTACTTTTTAAGGTAAGGTTATAATCTTCAAATCTTTTTCTAATTGTTGGTCTGTTGGCACATGTTGCTTGGCGACTGTGTCTGGCACACCACTCTTTTTTACTTTTTGGACTAAATTTATAGGTCTCTTTTTATTTTTTTGAAAAAAATAATTCTAATATTTTCCCCTTTCAGAACACTTTGGGTATTGGTACTCTTATGTGCCTTTCCCTCCGGTTTAAGTTTGGTCTTCTACAACTGGCTCTCCCATCTCCTTCTGAGCGACTGCTGAAGTTGAGGTGGGAATAATTTATGCATAATAATAATATTAATATTTTTTTTTCTGTATTTATGGCATACACAATTGCCATATATGCATTAGTTTTTATTGTTCTAAAATACCAATACTTCCTTTTATAGTGCTATACTGCGATATTGGAGGGATCGTGTGGATGAGTGGGGATATTGCCCTGTCAATTGTTTCCGGTCACGGTGTTCTGCTTCGCCATTGGTCTGACAGTCAACTTCTATTTTGTATGTTATTGGTATGTTTTTACATGCTACATTGTACGTTTTCTCACTATCTGCCACGCTATAGGTTTTAGTTTTCAATTGTCAGCCAAGATCATGTGAATTTGTTTGTGTTACTCATCAATGTTTTCTTGATTAAACAGTATGACTCTCTCCCTGACAAAAATCTCCTGACGAAGGGATGCAACTGATCCCGAAACACGTCGGGCCATCCGGATTTATATGAGAATATACCATTATCATCATCTTTGTTTTTATACCTTTTGATTACTGTTGGAATAATTTATGTATTTACATATGTATTTTGAATAAAACATATTTTACTATTATACACTATTGCCCTTAAAGTCCCATCCCCTTTGGGGGGGTTCTTTTTTCTATTGTACTCTGGGATGTAGGGAACCCTTGGTTTATTTTGGATGGATATTCTTCTTTATGTGTTTCAATAAACAGTTCATGTTGAGCAACCGATCAAGTACTGCCTAATTTGTGGTTGTCAGCAGTTGGAATATCTGATATCTATAGATATATCTATTGATAGACTGGGAGGAAGCGGTATATGACAAAAACACTTAAGCGGAGTGTGGGACGTTTCGTTAAACTTACTTAACACCAATCCTCTTCATCGCACATGAACCGTGTCCCCCTACCTGTCCCGGGACTTCAGGCCTTCTGGGGGCAGTGGTGAATTTATAGCAGTCCAGCAGAATGCAAAAGTACACAATTGCAAGGAACAAACAATGGGAAAGGTGAGTAGAGACATAACTATAAGGTCACCTTACTCAGATCATGCAGGCAAAATAAATGGCAGACATAAAGATCTCTAAGAGAGAAAACAACACTTTTAGGTGAAACAAAGATGAATCATGGAACCCAGCCTGTATGTCTACACCTTAGAAGCCCTATCTTCCAAATAAATGCTTAGGCTAAAAAGGCCTCCTGGAGGGTCAGAGCACTCCACTTCCACTATAAAATCAATGCCCTTGTTCCTTGCCTTAGAGAACATATTACAGCGCACACATTCAAGAAAGACGTTTCCTGCAGGGCTAGTTAAAAAACACCTGAACATATTCAAAAAATACGGGGGTTTGGTCACACTATATAGTTATATAGTGCTAAGCCCACTTACTGCGACAAAGTACCCCGAATTAGTGGGTCCTACCCTAGTAATAGAATGGAAGATCCTGTGTCTCAACCATGGGAGCCAAACTCCTCTATGTGGGAGAACTGAAGGGATTCCTCCTATACACTGGTGGCCACTAAATAAGAGGTAATGAAGAGGGGGAGGGGTGCTCTAACCCAAAAAAAAAACCTGGTCAGGGTTTATTACAACATACAAAAACATATTTGGGAAGCACTCACCAATGCGTTTAAATTCAAGATGGTGCTGCCATAAGACCAACAAACAATAGCAAACATATTACAGCGCACACATTCAAGAATGACATTTCCTGCAGGGCTAGTTAAAAACACCTGAACATATTAAAAAAATACGGGGGTTTGGGGGGAGGAGGAGGTTAGGAGGAAGCCCTTCAGTTCTCCCACATAGAGGAGTTTGGCTCCCATGGTTGAGACACAGGATCTTCCATTCTATTACTAGGGTAGGACCCACTAATTCGGGGTACTTTGTCGCAGTAAGTGGGCTTAGCACTATATAACTATATAGTGTGACCAAACCCCCGTATTTTTTGAATATGTTCAGGTGTTTTTAACTAGCCCTGCAGGAAATGTAATTCTTGAATGTGTGCGCTGTAATATGTTCGCTATTGTTTGTTGGTCTTATGGCAGCACCATCTTGAATTTAAAGGCATTGGTGAGTGCTTCCCAAATATGTTTTTGCTTGTTCCTTGCCTGACACCCTGCAGCATGAGGCAATAAGGGTGGAAATGAGGCCAGACACTATCTCCACAATCCTGAAATAACCTAAGTGTCTACACATGCCTGGTCCTGAATTAAGCTGAAACACAAAGAAGGCAGACGCAGGGGCCAAAAAAGTACCCAGTTATAACACAGCCAGGGCTGATGAACAAGTAAGGCCAGAAGAGGGAGGGAGGAAGAAGAAAGTTAAGGTAAATGGAACTAGAGGAGCCTGCCTTGAGCTGAAAAATTGCAACATCTTAAAAAGCCACTGCACTAGTACCAAAGCAAAAAGATTTACTCATAACAACCAGACCGTCCATCCAGGGTGAGCCATACCTGCTGGGAAAAATATTCTTTTCCCAGTTATATTCTGAGTGAGGCTAAAAAGGTAACACAGTGGAGAAAGGTTTGTCACTTTTTGTAAAGCTAGGAAAGGGTTGTTTTGAGTGGTCAGAAGGTGGAGCTGATACTATTCATATGCTGAAATAAGGAGGGCAGGACATACTGTTTATGGAGTATTCCTTAATATTTTTCCCTACTCCCACAGCCTTTAGGGATACATAGTAATTAAAAAAAATGTGTTTTGTTTATTAATTTTCTAACGAATTCCAAATTTTCAGAATGATTGAAATTCAGATCAGTCGAAAAATGATTGACCAATTTGAATTCTGTGGGAAGAATAGCTGGTTATTAAGCAGGGAAGCTGGCTGCCGAGTCCTTAACAACAAATAACTCATCAGCTGTCAGGGGGTTCCCACCAAGCCACACCCTTTGGGTCTGGTATGGAATCTAAGGTGAGCCCTACACCAACATTTAAAAAAAAATGGAGTTGCCCCCCCCAATCCATACCAGACCCTTATTCGAGCATGCAACCCGGCAAGATAGGAAAAGGGGGGGGGGGGTGAGCACCCCCTTCTGAAACCAGTTGAAAAGTTACATAGTTACATAGTTAGTTAGTCAGTTAGTCAGGTTGGAAAAAAGTCCATCTAGTTCAACCATAAAAAATAAAAATAAATAAAAAATATCATACAATCCCATACACCCAATCCTATACCCACAGTTGATCCAGAGGAAGGCGAAAAAAAAACAGAAAAGCAGGATCCAATTTGCTAGAGCAGGGGAAAAAAATCCTGATCCCAGAGAGGCAATCGGATTTTCCCTGGATCAACTTTACCTATAAATGTTGGTACCCAGTTATATTATTATGTACATTTAGGAAAGAATCCAGGCCTTTCTTAAAGCAATCTACTGAGCTGGCCAGAACCACCTCTGGAGGGAGTCTATTCCTTATTTTCACAGCTGTTACTGTGAAGAAACCTTTCCGTATTTGGAGATGAAATCTCTTTTCCAAAGTGAAAGTGAAACAATGAAAATGAAAAAAATCTTTAAATATAGTACCCTTAGTTTGCCTGTAAAGTGGCGCATCTGTAGCATGTATAGAACATGCTGCTGCAAAAATGAAATTTCTAAAGAAAAAAAAATTATCAAATCACATTTACATTGAATCGCAATTGCCAGAATTATTTAAAAAAAGTGGGCATGGTATGGATTGGAGGGGGCACGCTGTGTTTTTTTTCCTTTTTTTTCTATTGAATGCATTGATTTGTTTACATTTCAGTTGTCAGTGGGGAAGCCCACTGACAGCTGATGAGTCATCAGTTGTTAAGGATGTTGCGGTTGACTTCCCAGCCCACTGCTTAACAACCAGCTATTCTTCACACAGAATTAAAATCGGTCGATCATTTTTTTAACCGATCTAATATGAAAATTTGGAATTCGTTAGAAAATGAATAAACAAAACACATTTTAAAGAATTTCAACGAAAAAATTAATGGTCTAAATTTATATTTAGACCGAAACTAATTGCACTTGTCTAGTCTGTACCTTGGAAAAGCCAATGTCACCTGTTAGTGGTGAACTTATAACACAACCACATAGGACTGTGCAGAGACAACTTGCTTGTATGTGTATGTTACTGCAGCTGTCAAAAAAGATCACTTATTTGAATGTAGTGACCCATGCAGCATCACTATTTACAGTTGTACATTTTATTAACCACTTGCTTACTGGGCACTTAAACACCCTTCCTGCCCAGACAAATTTTCAGCTTTCGGTGCTCTCACACTTTGAATGACAATTACTCAGTCATGCAACACTGTACCCAAATGAATTTTTTGAACTTTTTTTCCCACAAATAGAGCTTTCTTTTGGTGGTATTTGATCACCTCTGGGTTTTTTATTTTTTGCGCTATAAATGAAAACATTTTGAAAAAAAAAACACATTTTTCTTTGTTTCTGTGATAAAATTTAGCAAATTGTTAATTTTTCTTCATAAATTTGGGCCACAATTTATACTGCTACATATCTTTGGTAAAAATAACCCAAATTAGTGGATATTATTTGGTCTTTGTGAAAGTTAGAGAGTCTACAAACTGTGGTGCGAATCATACAAAATTGATCACACCTGATGTACTGGTGGCCTATCTCATTTCTTGTGACCTGAACAAGCCAGGAAAGTACAAATATCCCCCAAATGACCCCTTTTTTGAAAGTAGACATTCCAAGGTATTTAGTAAGAGGCATGGTGAGGTTTTTGATGTTGTAATTTTTTTCCCACAATTTTTGCAAAATACATTTTTTTCCCCCACAAAATTGTCATTGTAATAGGTTATTTCTCTCACATGGCATGTGTATACCACAAATGACACCCCCAAATAAATTCTGCTACTCCTCCTGAGTATTACGATACCACATGTGTGGGACTTTTACACAGCCTAGCCACTTACAGAGGCCCAAAATGCAGGGAGCGCCATCACGTGTTCTAGGAGCATAAATTATACATCTAACTTGTTGACTACCTATCACACTTTTAAAGGCCCGGGAGCACCAGGACAATGACACGTGACACTGATGTGGCACTGATGACAGGTGGCACTGATATGTGGCACTGATGACACGTGACACTGATGTGGCACTGATGACAGATGGCACTAATATAGGGGAACTGATGATACGTGACACTGATGACAGATGGCACTAATATGTGGCACTGATGACAGATGGCACTTATACGTGGCACTGATATCATGTGGCACTAATACGTGGCACTGATGAGAGATGGCACTAATACGTGGCACTGATGACAGATGGCACGATACGTGGCACTGATGACACGTGACACTGATGACAGATGGCACTGATACGTGGCATTGATGACACGTGACACTGGTAACAGATGGCACGTGACACTGACGGGTGGCATTAATGACAGATGGCACTGATACGTGGCACTGATGACAGATGGCACTAATATATGGCACTGATGACACGTGACACTGATATGGCACTGATGACAGATGACACTTATACATGGCACTGGGGACAGGTGGCACTGGGGACAAATGGCACTGGGGACAGGTGGCACTGGGGACAGGTGGCACTGACAGATGGCAGTGGGGACAGGTGGCAGTGAGGACAGGTGGCAGTGGGGACAGATGGCAGTGGGGACAGATGGCAGCGGGGATAGATCACACTTTTTTTTTTTTTACTCAAGGCCGCTGAGCCGTTCATCTCTCCCTCTTTACACGCTGTCTATGTGTGAGGAGGGAGAGCGTCGCTGAGAGATGATCTCATATGTTTACATATGAGATCATCTATCATTGGACACGCCGATCGCACTGTAAACGGCAGCTGTGATTGGCCGTTCACAGCGATCTGTGACTGGCTGTGTCCGAGGGACACGGCCAGCACAGAACTTCCCCGATGCGCACTCTCAGGAGCGCGCATTAGGGAAGTAAACAGGAGGACGTCCAGGGGCGGCCTCCCGGCAGGGAGCGTCCGCGCTGAAGCCGTTTTTCGGCTATAGCGTGGGCGCAAAGTGGTTAACTAACAAATTGGTTTAATGATAATATAATTGTTGAGTAGTCTAATGAATTCATTACATACGTATATTGATAAGTCTAAAGCCCCATACACACGCTCGGATTATCCAAGGACCAGGTCCGTCGGATCATGTCCGTCGTACTTTGTCCGATGTTGGTTTTGCGTACACACGGTCGGACAAAGTTGTCGGAAAATCCGATCATTCTGAACGTGGTGACGTTTGTTGCCTACGACGGGACTACGTAGAGGCTAGTAGCCAATAGCTTTGGTCTTGTAATGTGATCTGAGCATGCATAGCACTTTGTCCATCGGAATTCGCTACACACGATCGGATTTGGTGTGATCGGACTTTGTTGTCAAAAAATCTATCCAGCAGGAGATAGGACTTTGTCCGTCGGACAATCCGATGGAAACTGTCCGATGGTGCCTACACACGGTCGGAATTTCCGACAACATTGTCCGATAGGACAGAATCCATCGGAAAATCCGACCGTGTGTATGGGGCTTAACTGTTTACACATGTTTCAACCTAAAGGAACAACTCTCTGCATTAAAAGAACAGCTATAATTTGAATTATTACCAACATGTTATTACTTACTGATTAGATCTGAGTAAAAATTGGGGTCCAACTCTTTTGACTTTATATACTCCACTAAAAAGAGTGGAGAATATAGGTATAATACACAGTTGAAATAAAGTAATTGTTTCCTTCCTTTTAATAGTGTAACCATAACCATTTTTTGGCACCATTGAAGAAATATACTGTCACTTCCTGTACAGAAAGCATTGTCTCATGGTTATGAAGTAGGAAGGAAACCTCTTCAATAGGGATGAGCCGAACACCCCCCGTTCGGCTCGCACCAGAACCCGCGAACGGACCTAAAGTCCGTGCGAGCTTTAGAACCCTATTAGTTATAATGGATGCGAACGTTCGAAATTAAAAGTGCTCATTTTAAAGGCTAATATGCATGTTAATGTCATAAAAAGTGTTTGGGGACCTGGGTCCTGCCCCAGGGGACATGTATCAATGCAAAATTTTTTTTTAAAAACGGCCGTTTTTTCAGGAGCAGTGATTTTAATAATGCTTAAATTGAAACAATAAAAGTGTAATATTCCTTTAAATTTCGTACCTGGGGGGTGTCTATAGTATGCCTGTGAAGGGGCGCATGTTTCCCGTGTTTAGAACTGTCTCTGCGCAAAGTGTCATTTTTGAAAGTAAAAAAGCTATTTAAAATCACTCGCGGCTAATGTTAATTCACGGCTCCCGTAACACAGAGAACAGTGATTCATTGAAACTCATTCATAAAAAAAAGTCATTGATAAAAAATAAAAAAAATGAAAAAAAAAAAGCGTAGGGGTCCCCCCAAATTCAATAACCAGGCCCTTCAGATGGATATTAAGGGGGATCCCAGCCCAAAAAAAAAAAAAAAAATGGCGTAGGGTCCCCCTCAAAATCCATACCAGACCCTTGAGGTCTGGTATGGATTTTAAGGGGAACCCTAGCCAAAAAAAATGGCGTGGGGTCCCCCTCAAAATCCATACCAGACCCTTATCCGAGCACGCAACCTGGCAGGCCGCAGGAAAAGAGGGGGGGACGAGAGCGGCCCCCCCTCTCGCCTGAACCGTACCAGGCCACATGCCCTCAACATTGGGAGGATGCTTTGGGGGTCTAAGACCCCTAAAGCACCTTGTCCCCATGTTGATGAGGACAAGGGCCTCTTCCCCACAACCGTGCCCGGTGGTTGTGGGGGTCTGCGGGCGGGGGGCTTATCGGAATCTGGAAGCCCCCTTTAACAAGGGGACCCCCAGATCCCCCCCCCCTGTGTGAAATGGTAAGGGGGTACAAAAGTACCCCTACCATTTCACCAAAAAAGTGGCAAAAAGGTAAAAATGACAGGAGACAGTCTTTGACAATTCCTTTATTAAAATCTTCTTTCTTCTTTCTTCATCCTTCGGTTTCTTCATCTTCTCCTTCCTTCATCTTCTTCCATCTTCTTCTTCCATTGTCTTCTTCCTCCGATCCGCTTCTTCTTGCGCTGGTCTTCTCGTCCTTCTCGTCCGGCATCTTCTTCCATCGGCGTCGGTGTCGGTGTCGGTGTCTTCTTGGGCCGCTCCGCGCAATGGGAGGCTCCCGCTGTGTGAGGCTCCGCTCCATCTGACAGGTCTTTTAAAACGGAGGGCACCTGGTGACCCCGCCCCCCTCTGACATCATGGGGAAAGCCATCATGGAATTCCCCATGACGTCTCTGTGCGTCAGAGGGGGCGGGGTCACCAGGTGCCCTCCATTATAAAAGACCTGTCAGACGGAGCGGAGCCTCACACAGCGGGAGCCTCCCATTGCGCGGAGCGGCCCAAGAAGACTCCGACACCGACGCCGACGCCGACGGAAGAAGATGCCGGACGAGAAGGACGAGAAGACCAGCGCAAGAAGAAGCGGATCGGAGGAAGAAGAAAATGGAAGAAGAAGATGGAAGAAGATGAAGGAAGGAGAAGAAGAAGAAACCGAAGGATGAAGAAAGAAGAAAGAAGATTTTAATAAAGGAATTGTCAAAGACTGTCTCCTGTCATTTTTACAATTTTTGCCACTTTTTTGGTGAAATGGTAGGGGTATACCCCCTTACCATTTCACACAGGGGGGGGGGGGGCGGGATCTGGGGGTCCCCTTGTTAAAGGGGGCTTCCAGATTCCGATAAGCCCCCCGCCCGCAGACCCCCACAACCACCGGGCACGGTTGTGGGGAAGAGGCCCTTGTCCTCATCAACATGGGGACAAGGTGCTTTAGGGGTCTTAGACCCCCAAAGCATCCTCCCAATGTTGAGGGCATGTGGCCTGGTACGGTTCAGGCGAGAGGGGGGGCCACTCTCGTCCCCCCTCTTTTCCTGCGGCCTGCCAGGTTGCGTGCTCGGATAAGGGTCTGGTATGGATTTTGAGGGGGACCCCACGCCATTTTTTTTGGCTAGGGTTCCCCTTAAAATCCATACCAGACCTCAAGGGTCTGGTATGGATTTTGAGGGGGACCCTACGCCATTTTTTTTTTTGGCTGGGGTCCCCCTTAATATCCATCCCAGACCTGAAGGGCCTGGTTATTGAATTTGGGGGGACCCCTACGCTTTTTTTTTGTTTTTATTAATGAATGACAGTTCTCTGTGTTACAGGAGCCATCAATTCATTAGCCGCGAGTGATTTTAAATAGCTTTTTTCCTGCAAAAATGACACTTTTTTGCAGGGAAAGTTCTAAGCACAGGAAACCTGCCCCCTTCACAGGCCACCTATAGACACCCCCCAGATGTGATACTGCAATGCTGTTCTAACAGCATGCACACACATATCCCCAGAAATAGAGCACATATTGTTGTCAGCAGTCAGCAGCACACTGACACGCTGACACGCTGACACTGACTGAAACATAATATGCGAGGCGGCCTCTTATACCGTGGGGCGTGTACTAAAGCCCCTGAGCTATAATTGGCTACAGGCATCCTGCCTGTAGCCAATTATGGCTCTCCTCGCTGCCGGCGCTGTGATTGGCCAAGCATGCGGGGTCACAGTGCATGCTTGGCCAATCATCAGCCAGCATTGCACTGCGCGGGCCGCAATGCATTGCGGGGCCGCTCGCATCACACGAATTTGATGCGAGCGGCCCCAATAGTTCTGGGCTCGCCGAGCGAGCGAACACCCGGTGCTCGATTCGAACATGGGTTCGAATCGAACACCGGGCTCATCCTTACTCTTCAATGGGGACAACCAAAAGAACCCAACAGAGATTATAATCCTTCCCCCACTGTAATCCAAAAGTGTTTTTATGGCTGTCTGTGATGCCATTGGAAAGATTTTATTCCTCACTTCCTGATGCAGTATCCACCATTATTAGTACAGGAAGTGAAATAATAATCCCCCATTCAGTATACCTAAAGGATATTTAACGACTTTCCCAATCTATCCAAGACAAATACAATTTTTCTGGAATTCCACTTATTGTCTTTTGTGACACGGTCCTGGTAATGTTATATGTCCATTAATTTAATTAACAACTAAATTGTTACAGATATCTGTTTGTTATAATATATTTCTTAAAAATAGGGACTTTTTATTGATGCTGTTAAATAAAAAGAGATTTAAAAAAGGAAATATCAAGAAAATAGAGAGATCTATAAACTAGTAATAACAATAATTGTAAAATTAGATTAAAACGTTTTGGTATGCACTTGTGTGTTTTGGATGTCATTTTTTTATTCCTAATATACTTTAAAAAAATAACTGTTACCTAAAATAGCTAATATGTTTACCAATTTTCACAATGCATCTAAACAGGCTTAGTTAAATTTTTGCATAAATCAATTTTAAAGTTTTTCCTATAAACTACATTGCAGTTTATTACATTATTACTGTTTGGCTGTCTTAAATTTAGTTTTGTAAGAATGCCCTCTTTAGTATTGTACAACTGTGAACACACAGCTAAAATGTTCTTGAGTTTGAGCTTGTGCAAGTAAACTGGATTAACATTTAACATCATTATAGCAATAGAAATATTCTTTGTTAAAGGTAATTGTCAGGAGGCAAATCATCCCTTCTATTTTAGCTTCAGCTTTGATTTGACATTGCAAAGCAGCACAATGAAATCAACAATTTTGTAAATGGAATTTATTAACACTGTGCTTTTGAAGTAGATCTGGGGATTGAAGCATTTTATAGGTGTCACTGGAGACTGCAGATACAGCTATCACATTTTTGGCAGTTGTTTACTAAATGTTAGTTAGTTAGTTTTTAGTAGAAAAATAGCAAAGACACACATTTAACCCCATTGAGATGTTAACCCCTTCCCAGCCATCCCATACACTTATCACTGTATTCGTTTTACTGGTAATGCCAGTGTCAGTCAGTTCCCACCCAGTGCCAGTTAGTGTCAGATTGACCACCACAATACCACAGTCCCATTATAAGTTGTTGATCACCGCCATTACTACTATTGTAGCACCCTCAAGTGCTAAAATAGGTGTAGGGAAATTTACTTGACTCGTAGTAGTTGCATGAGTCTGTTAATTGGGTCAGGGCTCAGATGAGGCTGAAAGGCCTGGTTTCCCTGGTTCTGAAGGTTTCATGGAAACTTCTAGAAGTTAGTGGATGGGGGTATAGGGGCAGGGATCTGAATATTTATGGGAATCTGGCCAATCCCCAGGCAGGAAAGCTGACAGGGTGCGCAAACCAGCCCATAAATATTGAGGAGCCTGGCCAGCAGGGCAGTTGGATGGAAGATGGATGGTTGAGATGCTGCTGTGTAGCTTGGAAGGGGGCCCCAGAGAAGAGGGGGGTTGCCTTAATGCTGGAGGTTGGAGCATCACTTCCCTGCAGTCCATTGGGGAAATGCATAGCCTGGAAAGGAACCAGCCCAGCAGAAGGCCTGAAATCAGTTTTATCCCTAGCTGCAGGACAAGGACAGTGTGGGTACCTACAAACCCTCAAGGCCTATAAGGGAAAAGTCTGCTAGGTGTTCTTTGCAAGTTTTTAGGGGACCGTTTACTACTTACCTAATCCCTTGCCTTGGGTTCAGATACTGTAGCCAGGTGGGCTGGTATTTTGTTCACTAATAGGACCAAGAGCTCCTGCAAGTTGGGACTTTGCTAAAAATTCACACAGGGGACACCAAGCTCCTAAAATGAATTCATTTTGTCAAAGACTGTTGCTGTTCCAGAGGGAATACAGTAAAGTGTCTGTGGTTTGTAGTGTGCTAGAGAAGGAAGTTGTCCTCATTTTGTTGGAAAATGTGAGTTTCCTGGCTATGCAGACTATAGGGGGACCCAAAACTCAGTGGCTCCTAAGGAGGTAGTGCTACACTATAAACAAATAAAATAAAATAAATACAATTTCCAGTATATATACCTTTCACACAAACCAATCAATATACACTTATTGGGATTTTTTTTTCTTTTACCAAAGACATGTAGCAGAATATATTTTGGCTTAAATTTATGAAGACATTTTTTTTTTTGATTGGACATGTTTTATAGCAGAAAGTAAAAAAAAATATATATATTTTTTACATTTTCATTTATATAACAAAAAAAAATAAAACACAGTGGGGATCAAATTCCACCAAAATAAAGGGCAGAAGTGACTGAGTGGTATGTAACACAGTTACTAGTGGTAGAGTAATGCCCACTACAGAAAAGGGCCAAATGGCCAAAACCATATCCCCTTGAGATTCCCAGAGGAGTGTAGGAGTCTTTCAGAAAATTTGGGAGCTGAGGTATTTCTTCAGGTGCAAAAAGGAACACATCAGAACACCCAGTAGTAGGGTTGAGCGAACCCGAACTGTAAAGTTCGGGTCCGTACCGGACTTTTGGGTGTTCAGGTCCCACGTCACAGGGAAAGCCATAGGGAAGTCCCCATGGCGTCCCCATGCGTCAGAGGGGGCGGGGTTACCAGGTGGCACCGCCCTCCGTTATAAAAGACCTGTCAGCCGAAGCGAAGCCTCACACACCGGGAGCCTCCCATTGCGAGGAGTGGCCCAAGAAGAGACCGACGCCCTGGAAGAAGATACCGGAGAGAAGCCTCAGAGACCGACGCTGTGGAAGAAGATACCGGAGAGAAGCCTCACACAGCGGGAGCCTCCCATTGCGCGGAGCGTCCCAGAAGAGACACCGATGCTGGACGAGAAGGCCAAGAAGAAGTGGATCGGAGGAAGAAGAAGATGGAAGAAGAAGATGCCGGAAAGAGAAGATGAAGAAACCGAAGGATGAAGAAAGGAAGACCAGAAGAAAGAAGATTTTAATAAAGGAATTGTCAAAGACCGTCTCCTGTCATTTTTACAATTTTTGACACTTTTTTGGTGAAATGGTAGGGGTACAAAGTACCCCCTTACCATTTCACACAGGGGGGGGCGGGATCTGGGGGTCCCCTTGTTAAAGGGGGCTTCCAGATTCCTATAAGCCCCCCCGCAGACCCCCACAACCACCGTCACGGTTGTGGGGACGAGGCCCTTGTCCTCATCAACATGGGGACAAGGTGCTTTGGGGGTCTCACGTGGCCTGGTACGGTTCAGGCGGGAGGGGGGGGCGCTCTCGTTCCCCCTCTTTCCTGCGGCCTGCCAGGTTGCGTGCTCGGATAAGGGTCTGGTATGGAATTTGAGGGGGACCCCACGCCATTTTTTTTGGCTGGGTTTCCCCTTAAAATCCATCCCAGACCTCAAGGGTCTGGTATGGATATTGAGGGGGACCCTACGCCATTTTTTTTTTTGGCTGGGGTCTCCCTTAATATCCATCCCAGACCTGAAGGGCTTGGTTATTGAATTTGGGGGGACCCCCACGCTTTTTTTTGTTGTTTTTTTTTATTTTTTATCAATGACTTTTTTTTTATGAATGGCTTTCATAAAAAAAAACAACAAAAAAAAAGCGTGGGGGTCCCCCCACGCTTTTTTTTTGTTGTTTTTTTTTATTTTTTTTAAATGACTTTTTTTTTTTTGTATTGCTTTCAATGAATGACTGTTCTCTGTGTTACGGGACCCGACAATTCATATAGCCGCGAGTGATTTTAAATAGCTTTTTTTCCGGCAAAAATGACACTTTTTGCAGAGACAGTTCTAAGCACTGGAAACATGCATACTATAGACACCCCCCAGGTACGAAATGTAAAGAAATATTACACTTTTATTGTTTCACTTTAAGCATTATTAAAATCACTGCTCCCGAAAAAACTGCAGTTTTTAAACGTTTTTTTTGCATTGATACATGTCCCCTGGGGCAGGACCCGGGTCCCCAAACACTTTTTATGACTAACTTTTTAAAAATAAATGACTTCAATGACTGTTTTCTGTATTAAGGGGGATGGGAGCCGACACTTTATTATAGCCCTTTGAGTCCCCATTGACTTCAATGGGGTTCGGTGTTCGGGGTCAAGTTCGGGTCAAGTTCGGTCCCGGACCCGAACTTTTTTCTGAAGTTCGGCCGAACCTGCCGAACCCGAACATCCAGGTGTCCGCTCAACTCTACCCAGTAGCCCTTAAGAACCTCTCAAGACCTAGGCTACAAAGGACATCCTAAGTATTAGGATATTCTGAGGTATTGGCAACATTGGAATTTACCCTGGCATAGGCAGTCTTCAGGTATGCCTGAATGTAAGCAACACCTGAGCAAAAGTCTTAGGAGTGCATGGGACTAGCAAAAGTGTGGGGCGTGCATAATGCTTGAAAGTCTCAGGAGTAAAATGAAGAGTGCATGGCACTGGCTTATGTGCAGGTATAATTAGTGTATGAAAAGTTCTCTATTCTATAGGGATGTCCCACATACAGAGGAGGGTGCTTCATATATAGGAGACATCCTGGTATACATTTCACTACAGTCAAACTGGCATTTACAAAGAATATTATTTAAATTACCAGCAAATGACAGCTTTGGAAGCATTATCACTGTAAACAAATATCTGGTGATTCTCTTCATATATTACCGGACCTGTATCATATATGAAGGTCTGGTATTGTTTTTAATGGGGACATTCACAAAAAAAAGTATTGAGGTTCGCCCCAAAAATGCATACCAGACCCTTACCTTTGATGAGGATTTGGTATGAATATCAAGAGGAATCCCACAGAAAAAAAATGCTGTTGGGCCTCCCAAATTCCAAGGGGGAACCTCACGCAAAAAACAAGAAAAAAAAGCATCCAAAAATCCGTACCAGACCCTTATCCCAGAATTCTGGCTGGCGAACAAAGGACGGGCAAGTGTGAGGACCCCCTCCTGAATCCTTCCAATGGAAGGATTGGTACTGGACTTTATATGCACTGAGATACACAATGTTAACCACTTGCCTACCGGGCCTATTTTGGCCTATTTTCCTTCATGTAAACATCATCATTTTTTTGCTAGAAAATTACTCAGAACCCCCAAACATTGAGTACGTTTTTTTTAGCAGACACCCTAGGGAATAAAATGGCGGTCATTGCAACTTTTTATCTCACACGGTATTTGCGCAATAATTTTTCAAACGCCTTTTTTTGGGAAAAAAACAGTTTCATGAATTAAAAAATAAGAAAACAGTAAAGTTAGCCCAATTTTTTTATATAATATGAAAGATGATGTTACGCCGAGTAAATAGATACCAAACATGTCACGCTTTAAAATTGCGCACAACCGTGGAATGGCGCCAAACTTCGGTACTTAATAATCTCCATAGGCGACGCTTTAATATTTTTTACTGGTTACCAGTTTAGAGTTACGGAGGAGGTCTAGTGCTAGAATTGTTGCACGCGCTCTAACGCACGCGGCGATACCTCACATGTGTGGTTTGAGCGGCGTTTACATATGCGGGCGGGACTTGCATGTGCGTTAGCTTCTGATCGCGAGCTACAGGGGACAGGGGCGTTTTAATTTTTATTTTTTTATTTATTTTTTTTTATTTTACTTAATTTTTTTTATTTTTACACTTTTTAAAAAAAAAAAAAAATTTTGGATCACTTTTATTCCTATTACAAGGAATGTAAACATCCCTTGTAATAGGAATGTATGTGACAGGTCCTCTTTATGGAGAGATGTGGGGTCAATAA
Source organism: Lithobates sylvaticus (assembly GCA_028564925.1). NCBI lineage: Eukaryota > Metazoa > Chordata > Amphibia > Anura > Ranidae > Lithobates > Lithobates sylvaticus. Next base: position 281,395,263 of record CM053028.1, read on the forward strand.
GACCCCACATCTCTCCTCCAGGCTGGAAAGCATGAGATCGTTAAATTTTTTTTTACCGATCTCATGCTGACAGCCGCGATCACGGCTTTGTTTACATCCGGGTACCGGGCGTGACGTCATAACGTCGCGCCCGGACCTCCGACGGTCATAGAGATGACTGGTGACCATCTGGTCACCGGAAATCTCTATGCTCGGCATCCGGCGGCGAGCGATTCTTTCTCCGGGCCCCCGATGGCACGGGAGAGCCCGGAGAAGCACCGGATGGCGGCGGGAGGGGGGGGGACGTCCCCTCCCGCTGCCTATAAGAACGATCAGGCGGCGGAACTGCCGCTATGATCGTTCTTATGGTGCACAGAATCGCCGGCCGGAAAGAATGATATCTGAATGATGCCAATAGCTGCACGCATCATTCAGATATCACCACTTAAAGTCAAGGACGTCATATGACGTCCTTGGTCGGCAAGTGGTTAAAGATAAAAATATTTTTATTACAAATTGATTAAAAGAGAACAACCAGACAAACAATAGTTAAAAAACTTTGCAAAGTAGGAATTGCCTATGTGCTATAACAACACACAAGCCATGCACCAAGGAATATACCCCTGAATATTTATGACAATGTCCTTGTTGAGGCAACAGTTATTGTTCTATCAGGCTTGGTGTAAGTTGATTAGGGATGGGCGAACGGTTCGACCCTAGCATGAGTTCAGGCTGAATATTGGCTGTACGCACATTCGCCGAACAACCAAATTATCAGGGTGTTCAACATTTTTTTGGCCCTTCCGAACGACCACAACGCACTGCGCCACCGCAGCACAGTGCATTGAAAGCCCTGGTTGGCTGAAGAAATTAAAGGTTTGCCCAATCAGGGCACAAAGCACTGCCAGAGCCATGATTGGACGCTGTCATGATGACTATCCAATCATGGCTCATTGCTGTTAGTCCCGCCGCACACTATAAAAGTATTCTTTCAATAGCGGCCATTTTCAGTATGATATTGGCGTGGAGAGAGATTGAACAGCAGGGCTCAGTTCAGTGCTATTAGACAGTTGGTGTGCCACAGTGTGCTATTCTGATTCTATTGTCAGTGTAGAATATCAGTTTAGTCTGAATCTAGTGATAGTTCAGTGTGAGTGTAGTGCGACCATTCATCTTTACATTAGTGTGAATGTGGGGATAGGTCAGTCAGTGTGAGTGTAGTGCGACCGCCATTTATCTTTACAGTAGTGTGAATGTAGGGATGGTTCAGCCAGTGTGAGTTTAGTGACCGTTTAACGCAGTATATTTCATTGGGTTACTGCAAGTTTAATGCTGTATTTTTCAGTGCATTACGTGCCGTTTAACGCAGTACATTTCTGCGCATTACTGCACACTTAATGCAGTATATTTCAGTGCGTTACTGCAAGTTTAATGCAGTACATTTCAGATCATTACTGCAAGTTTAAGGCTGTATATTTCAGTGCGTTACGTACCGTTTAATGCAGTACATTTCTGTGCATTACTGCACTCATAATGCAGTATTTTTCACTGCGTTACTGCAAGTTTAATGCTGTATATTTCAGTGCCCTATCTTCCTTTTAATGGCGTACAGTTCAGTGCGTTACTGCAAGTTTAAAGAGGAAGCAAAGCCTAACTAAAAATAAAAACAGAACCAGGCAAAGGCATAATGAGCTAGTATGCATAGCATACTAGCTCATTATGAATAACTTACTTGAGATGGAAGCCCCCGAAGCGACCCTCGTTGTCCTCCTTCGACACCGGCGTATCGCAGCGTCAGCGTTGTGACTGGCCGGAGCCGCGATGACGTCACCCCCACGCATGCGTGCGGGAACCTCCACTAACGGCATGATTGCATACAGCAGCGGCATGCTCAGTGCGCCTACGCACCGATGTCTACGGTGCATGCGCCGTAGACAGCAGTGCCTGTCTTTTGCAAATATCTCTTAAACCGTGTAGAGTTGAGCGGACACCTGGATGTTCGGGTTCGGCGGGTTCGGCCGAACTTCGGAAAAAAGTCTGGGTTCGGGACCGAACTTGACCCGAACTTGACCCCGAACTCCGAACCCCATTGAAGTCAATGGGGACCCGAACTTTTGAACACTAAAATGGCTGTAAAAAAGTCATGGAAAGGGCTAGAGGGCTGCAAATGGCAACAAAATGTTGTTAAGAGCATGGCAAATGATCTGCAAACAAATGTGGATAGGGAAACAACTTAAAATAACATAAAAAATAAAAATAAAATGCTGGAGGCCCCCTTCTCAGCAGAAGAGGTACAGGAAGTCATTAAGAACCTCAGAAACTCAACGGCACGATGCCACACATATGGTGGGAATACCCCAGAATATGCACTTTCTGGAAAAAAATATTAAATTTAATGGATAAGATAGTGGGAAAATAAAATACTTGGAAATTAAAAAAATGAAAAAATTTAAATTTTGACCTAGGAGGACGAGGTTCAAATGGAGTAGGAGGTTGAGGTGGCGTTGGATTTGGCGGTGTAGGTGGAAGCGGCGGTGGAGGAGGACGAGGTAGCCAACACTGGTTCAAAAATACAACAATGGCTGGGTAAGGCTAGTGGTGAATGATGTGTCGAATTCTGTCCCCCGCCGCATAGTGTCCGCCCTGTGCTGCGCTTGCTCAGTACGTAGGACAAGGGGATTTTGAAACTCTCTGAAGACGATGCGCGGTGACTCCAGGGTCAAGCCCCATCATCTGAGGTTGAAGCCTAGCCAAGCGAGCCCGTGAGGGGCCCTGTTACTATGTGCTACCGTATGTCCACTTGGATGGTCGGGCCTGAACCTGCACTCACTGCGCAGGCGACGTTCATCTTTGGAGATTTTGTGAATCTCCTTGTCCTCCGTACTGCGCAAACACTGCACCTGCGCAGTAAGTGGCCGGACACTATCCGATAGCAAGACAGTTTTCGTCAGAACACCGGTATATGTGTCTATTCTGCACAAGGTACGGCCAAATCCTGTGGGATCCATGCCTGGTTCATTTTAATGAACGTGAGCTTGTCCACATTGACTCTGGACAGGCGGCTGCGCTTGTCTGTGATAACGCCCCCTGCCGTGCTAAATACACGTTCAGATAATACACTGGCAGCAGGGCAGGCAAGCACCTCCAAGGCGTAAAGGGCAAGCTCAGGCCATGTGCCCAATTTGGAGACCCAGAAGTTGAAAGTTGAAGGGGGCAGACCTGTCATTCAGTACGTGTAGGCGTGTGCACACATACTGCTCCACCATGTTGGTGAAATGCTGCCTCCTGCTAAGACGTTCCATCTCAGCTGGTGGTGCTGGTTGTTGTGGCGTGCTGACAAAGCTTTTCCACATTTCGGCCATGCTAACCCTGCCTTCCGAGGTGCTGGTGGTGCCCCGGCTGCGTTGGTGACCTCTTCCTCCTCCTCTGCCTTCGCCTTGTGCTTCCACCGTACCCCCGCTGCCAAGTGGGAATGCCACCAGCAGCGCGTCTACCAGCGTGCGCTTGTACTCACGCATCTTACGATCACTCTCCAGTGAGGTAATTAAGGATGGCACGTTGTCCTTGTAACGGGGATCCAGCAGGGTGGCCATCCAATAATCAGCACCAGTTAAAATGTGGGAAACTCGGCGGTCGTTGCGGAGACACTGCAGCATGTAATCGCTCATGTGTGCCAGGCTGCCCAGAGGCAAGGAAAAGCTGTCCTCTGTGGGAGGTGTATCGTCTGTGTCCTCTGTATCCCCCCAGCCACGCACCAGTGATGGACATGAGCTGGTCTGGGTGCCACCCTGCTGTGAACATGGTTCCTCCTCCTCTATCTCCTCCTCATCCTCCACCTCGTCATCCTCCAGAACTGTGCCCTTGCTGCCAGACAATTGTGTACCTAGCGCTTGTTGGTGCAGGAACCCACCCTCGTAGCCACTTGTAAATCACTGCCCTGAAAGCCTTGGAAATGAACCCTCTTCCTCCACCTCCTCCTCCTCCTCCTCCTCCTGTGCCACATCCTCTTCCATCATCGCCTGAAGCGTTTTTTCAAGGAGGCATAGAACTGGAATAGTAACGCTGAGAACAGCGTCATCGGCACTGGCCATGTTGGTGGAGTACTCGAAACAGCGCAACAAGGCCCACAGGTCTCGCATGGAGGCCCAGTTATTGGCGGTGAAGTGGTGCTGTTCCGCAGAGCGACTCGTGCGTGCTGCAGCTGAATCTCCACTATCGCCTGCTGCTGCTCGCACAGTCTGGCAAGCATGTGCAAGGTGGAGTTCCACCTTGTGGGCACATCACATATGAGACGGTGAGCGGGAAGGCCGAAGTTACGCTGCAGCGCTGACAGGCGAGCAGCAGCAGGGTGAGAACGCCGAAAGTGCGCACAGACGGCCCGCACTTTCTGCAGCAGCTCTGGCATATCGGGGTAATTCTTAAGGAACCTCTGGACCACCAAGTTCAGCACATGCGCCAGGCAAGGGATGTGCGTCAAACCGCCTAGGCCCAGAGCTGCTACGAGATTTCGCCCATTATCGCACACCACCAGGCCGGGCTTGAGGCTCACTGCCACCAACCACTCATCGGTCTGTTGTTCCATGTCCCTCCACAACACCTGCACGGTGTGGGGTTTTTCCCCCAAACAGGAACGTTTTAAAACTGTCTGCTGTCGTTTAGCCCTGGCTGTGCTGAAGTTGGTGGTGAAGGTGTTACGCTGACCGGATGAGGAGGCGGTAGAGGATGAGGAGGCGGAGTAGGAGGAGTTAGCAACAGGAGGCAAACTGAAGTGCCCTGCAATCCTCGGTGGTGGAAGGACATGCGCCAAAGTGCTATCTGCCTCAGGCCCAGCCGCCACTACATTTACCCAGTGTGCTGTTAGGGAGATATAACGTCCCTGACTGTGCTTACTGGTCCACGCATCCGTAGTTAGGTGGACCTTGCCACAGATGGCGTTGCGCAGTGCACACCTGATTTTGTCCCCCACTTGGTTGTGCAGGGAAGGGATAGCTTGTCTGGAAAAGTAGTGGTGGCTGGGCACGACGTACTGTGGGACAGCCAATGACATCAGCCTTTTAAAACTCTGTGTCTCCACCAGACGGAATGACAGCATTTCAAAGGCGAGGAATTTTGAAATGCTGGCATTCAGGGTCAGGGATCGCGGGTGGCTAGGGGGGTACTTCCTCTTCCACTCCAGTGTTTGGGAAATAGAGAGCTGAACGCTTCCATGGGACATTGTGGAGATGGTTGGTGACCCAGGTGGTAGTGTTGCTGGCAGATCCTCTGTTTGCGGGTTGGCAGGTGTCACTGTCACTACAGAGGTGGATGAAGAGGCCGAGACTGCAGCAGAAGAGGAAGCAGGAGGAGCCAGAGACCTTTCTTGGTTTTTGAGGTGTCTACTCCACTGCATCTCGTGCTTTGCACTTAGATGCCTGGTCATGCAGGTTGTGCTCAGGTTGAGAACGTTTATGCCTCGCTTCAAGCTCTGATTGCACAGCGTGCAAACCACTCGTCTCTTGTCATCAGCACATTGTCTGAAGAACTGCCATGCTAGGGAACTCCTTGGACCTGGCTTTGGTGTGCTAGCTCCCTTGCTGCATTGGGCAGTAGCAGACGTACTGTCTAGGGGACGGACGCTCCGCTTTTGCACCCTGCTCCCTCTTCTGCTGTGCTGGTGGCTCTGTGCGACCACCGCCTCTTCCTCCGAACCACACTGGTCACCTGCATGACGTTGATTCCATGTGGGGTCAAGGACCTCATCGTCCTCCACATCATCTTCCACCCAGTCTTCACCCCTGCCCTCCTTGTCGGTCTGCACAATGGCGAAAGCAGCAGCAGTTGGCACCTGTGTTTCGTCATCATCCGAGACGTGCTGCGATGAAACATAAGTGGTTGGGCATCGGTGCACACAATCTCTTCCACTTCTGGGGCAGGGCTAGGTGGATGGCCCTGGGAAACCCTGCTAACAGAGTCATCAAAAAGCAGAAGAGACTGCTGCATGATTCGGGGCTCAGACTGATTGGCTGATTTGCAAGGGGGTGAGGTGAAAGACTGATGGACATCGGCTGCAGGTGCCAACTCTGAACTTTCATCAGGAGACTGGGTGGGAGACAATGTGAAGGAAGCGGAGGCACTGTCAGCAACCCAATATGCTATCGCCTGTACTTGTCCTGGCCTCAACATTCGTACAGCCTCATTAGGCACGCCGAAATACCGCTGCAGGCTCTGTCGCCTACTCGCACCTGAGGAAGGTGTTTCACTAGTGCGTGTAGCTGGTACAGATCGACCATGTCCTCTCCCTGCAACAGGAGCGCCACCAGCAGCACCACGACCCGGGCAACGTCCCCTTTTTGATGATCTCCTCATATTTTCAAAATGTATGATCTCGCCCTAAATGGGTGTTTTTGTCAATAGCAGAATACACGTACAGTGTCTAAAGCGTTTATGAAAACGCAGAAAATGCTATTGTGAAAAAAAAAACACTGCAAAATTAAATTTTTTTGCAATGTTTTTCCAATATCAGAATACACGGAGAGTGCCTAAAGCATTTATGAACACGCAGAAAATGCTATTGGGAAAAAAAAAAAACACAGCAAAATTAAAAAATTTTGCAATGTTTTTCCAATATCAGAATACACGGATAGTGTCTAAAGCATTTATGAACACGCAGAAAATGCTATTGGGAAAAAAAAAACACTGCAAAATTTAATTTTTTTGCAATGTTTTTCCAATATCAGAATACACGGATAGTGTCTAAAGCGTTTATGAAAACGCAGAAAATGCTATTATTGGAAAAACATTGCAAAAAAATTTTATTTTTCTGTGTTTTTTTTTTCACATCAGAATACACGGATAGTGTCTAAAGCGTTTATGAAAACGCAGAAAATGCTATTGTGAACAAAAAAACACCGAAAAATTAAATTTTTTTGCAATGTTTTTCCAATATCAGAATACACGGAGAGTGCCTAAAGCGTTTATGAAAACGCAGAAAATGCTATTGGGAAAAAAAAAACACTGCAAAATTAAATTTTTTTGCAATGTTTTTCCAATATCAGAATACACGGATAGTGTCTAAAGCGTTTATGAAAACGCAGAAAATGCTATTGGGAAAAAAAAAACACTGCAAAATTAAATTTTTTTGCAATGTTTTTCCAATATCAGAATACACGGATAGTGTCTAAAGCGTGTATGAACACGCAGAAAATGCTATTGGGAAAAAAAAAAACACTGCAAAATTAAATTTTTTTGCAATGTTTTTCCAATATCAGAATACACGGATAGTGTCTAAAGCGTGTATGAACACGCAGAAAATGCTATTGGGAAAAAAAAAACACAGCAAAATTACATTTTTTTTGCAATGTTTTTCCAATATCAGAATACACGGACAGTGTCTAAAGCGTGTATGAACATGCAGAAAATGCTATTGGGAAAAAAAAAAACAGCAAAATTAAATTTTTTTGCAATGTTTTTCCAATATCAGAATACACGGACAGTGTCTAAAGCGTGTATGAACATGCAGAAAATGCTATTGGAAAAAAAAAAAAAAACACAGCAAAATTAAATTTTTTTGCAATGTTTTTCCAATATCAGAATACACACAGAGTATGGTGTATCTGTTAGTAAAATATGCAGTGCAGTGATGGTGCACTGAGCTTGCAGTTAAAACTTATATTTTGTCTGGCACTGGCCTCATGGCACTGTTAAAAGACTGTGCACTGCACCCCAGCCAGGGTACAATTGATTTAGGAATCTCTTCTATAATTCTCTCTGCCTCTTTCTTTTCCTTAATAAAGAAACTCCCTACTGTACTCTAGCTATCTAGATCGCTCACTGATCTAACTAATTTGAAGAAAATTAAAGGAATGTGGACTGACTGACTGACTAACTTTATCACACTAACTCCTAAAATCCTCTCTCTTAGCAGCACAGGAACCTGTCTATAGCAGAATGACGCTGTGTGCTGTGTGTCTGGACTATATATAGAGGCAGGGTCACATGCTGCACTGCCCAATCACAGCCATGCCATTAGTAGGCATGGCTGTGATGGCTTCTAAGGGCACACTAGTGAAACTAGCGTCGATTGGCTGCCCTGCAGCTTCTAAAAGGCGACAATACATCGCCGAACACCCGACACGAACCCAAACTTACAGCCAATAGTTCGGGCTCGGGTTCGGGCCCCTGACACCCAAAAGTCCGGTACAGACCCGAACTTTACAGTTCGGGTTCGCTCAACCCTATTTACAACCACTTTAATGCCATATATTTCAGTGTGTTATCTTCCGTTTAACGCAGTACAGTTCAGTGCGTTCCTGCAAGTCTAAAACCGAATATTTCAGTGCGTTATTTTCTGTTTAAAGCAGTACAGTTCAGTGTGTTACTGTAAGTTTAACACCTTATATTTCAGTGCATTATTTTCCATTTAATTCAGTATAGTTCAGTGCATTCCTGCAATTTTACCACTGTATGTTTAGTGCGTTACTGAAAGTTTAACGCTGTATATTTCAGTGCGTTATGTGCCGTTTTAACACAGTATAGTTCAGTGCGTTAGTGCACGTTTGATGCAGTATATTGCAGTGCATCAGTGCAGTTTTACTGCAGTATAATATAGTGTATCAGTGAAGTGTGTCTGTGTAGTAATGAGTACTCAAGTTATTCCATATAAATTTCAACAAAATCAATCTAAGAGTTTTGAAATATGCTCTAGGGATATTAATCGGCAGGCTTTGGAAGACGTATAGGGCTTTCGGGAGAATCATCATTTTAATCACATTTATCCTACCAAACCATGATAATCTATGTGCAGGGTACCCTTTCAGATCTTGTTTGATTTTATTCAATAGGGGAACATAATTATCTTGATATAGATCTATCATTGATACTGCCAGGTATATTCCCAGATATCTCAATCCCTTCTGTTTCCACACAAAGGGAAAAAGAGCTCTGAGAAGCCTACCCTCAGTTGGGGAAACAGAGATATTTAATATCTCCGTTTTCTCCATTTTGATCCTTAAATTCGAGACAGCCCCATAGCTACTTAATTCTCCCAAGATCTTTGGGAGTGTTTGTAGGGGATATGCTATATGGAACATAATATCATCCGCAAAAGTGGATATCTTATATTCTTGTCCTGCAGTTTCTATCCCTCTAATCTCTTGGTTCGTTCTTATGGAAGCTAAAAAGGGTTCCAGAGAGAACACAAATAGTAAGGGGGAGAGTGGACACCCCTGTCGTGTACCATTATATAGCCTGAAGGGCTCCGTTACAGTGCCATTCACCAGGATTTGAGCTGTGGGTTTAGAGTACAAGGCCTCGATCCACCTCAGCATACGTGGTCCTATGCCAAATTTCTGCAATGTCCCCAGCATGAAGTCCCAATCTAGTCTATCAAAGGCCTTTTCGGCATTGATTGATAGAAAAAGGACGGGCTTCTTGCTTTTCTTTGGTACATGCATCAATAAAATTGTTTTTAAGATGTTATCCCTTGTTTCTCTCCCAGGGACAAACCCTGCTTGGTCCTTACCTATGTATTCTGGCATAAGTAGCTTCAGTCTCTCGGCCAATATCCTCGCATAGATTTTCATATCTTCATCAATAAGGGATATTGGCCTAAAGCTGGAGCACAGTGTTGGATCCTTCCCTTCTTTTGCCAAAAGTGTAATATAGGCCCCCAAAGCTTCTTCACGTATCTTTAAACCCTCCCCAATAGCATTCATATAGGAATGAAAAAAAGGAATCAAGATTCCCATAAACTTTTTGTAATATAACGATGTGTACCCATCTGGGCCCAGGCTTTTCCCAGCCTTGCTTTTTTGGATTGCCTGCTCTATTTCTTCCTTAGAAATTTCCCTATCTAACCCATTTGAGTCCTCCTCTAATAAGACAGGTAACTTTATATTACGTAAATATTGTTCTATTTTGTTTTTTCTATTTAGGACCTCATCTGGGTTTTGAGATTCATTTACACTATAGAGTGATTGATAGTATTCCAAAAAAATCCTGCTAATATCCCTGGTGGAATGTTTCATGTCTCCTTTTTTATCTTTCATTTTCTGAATAAAATTCAGATTTCTTCTGGGTTTAATCACCTCTGCCAAAAATCTCCCTGGTCTGTTACCATGTTCATATTGCCTTTTAGCTGTTCTAATGAACATTCTTTTAGTATCTTGCTCCATTAAATCCCTCAGGGCTTCCCGCTTTCTTGTTAACTCAATCATTACCCTATTGTCCCTTACCCTTTTATGTGTCTGTTCCAACTCTTGGATCTCTTGTAAGAGGGAATTTTTCTGTACAGTCTAAATTTTTTTCCTCTTAGCCCCCTCTGCAATTAGTCTCCCTCTCATAAAAACGTTATGAGTCTCCCACAGTAAAGTTGGTGCAATATTCTCTATATTATTCTCCTTAAAAAACAGGTTCAGGTCCTTCTCCAAGTTTTCCAGTACAGTATGGTCATGTAAGAGTGATTCATCCACCCTCCAGGATCTTTGCCTAACCGGTATATCCTTCATGTTCAAGCTTACTATAACCGGAGCATGATCCGAGAGGGTGATTGACTTCACCTCCACTTTTAATAGGCCCTCTAAAAGCTGATGGTCTAGGAGGACATAATCAATTCTTGAATAGGATGAATGTACTTGAGAATAATAAGTGAAGTCCCTCCCCTTGGGGTGCATAATTCTCCACACCTCCACTAATTGCTGCTGATATAGTTTTTGCTTGACAGCTTTGAGGTTTTTCCCTTCTGAACGTAGGGAAATAGGTTGAGTATCAAGAGTTGGATCAAACACAAAATTAAAGTCTCCCGCCATGATAAATTTCCCCTCCTTAAAGTTTTTTAGTTTGCTCAATATCTTTCTCAAAAAGACACAAGGATGGCTATTTGGGCAGTAAATATTAACCAATGTATACTCATAGTTAAACAGGGAACCTTTAATAAACAGGTATCTTCCTTCAGAGTCAGACTCCATTGCTTTAAGTATAAATGGTGTATTCCTATCAAAACCAATTGCTATTCCTTTAGATCTTTTGTTGGGAGAGTATCCATGGAACCAAACTGGGAAACCTTTTGAGCTCAAACCGACTCTAGAGGACCATTTAAGATGAGTTTCTTGCAAAAAGACAATATTTGATGACCAACTCTTCAATTCCTGCATTATTTGGTGCCTTTTATTGGGACTATTTAAACCTCTCACATTGTAAGTAACTAATTTTAAAGACATTCTCTCTCAAATGTGTGAGGCATAAGCTGAAAGAGGCATTTGGCCATAGGAGAAAGATATAATTCTTCCCCTTCCTTTAGGATGATCCATTTAACTAACAAAAAAATTAACACATACCAACAACACAGCCCTACCCCACCTATTTTACCCCATTCAGACTTTTTTATACCAATCTCCCCCTCCCACCTCCCCCCCCCCCTGCACTGAATCTCAGTGATATGCCCCCTCAGACTGTCGCTCAAATTCTGTGCGTCCGGTCCGACAGGGTCTTCCCTGAGGGGTTTTATATGCCTGCGTGAACCCCCAGGCCTCATTCCCCTTTCGAGAATGGTTCTGAGGGTGCAGGCAGGCATCGCCAAACCCCAGTGTACCCCCCCCCCCGAGTGATTCACACACCCTTGCCGCTCCACATCCCCCTTACCACGTTTTTCGCTACTTTACCATTGGTTCCCATTTTAATTATATCTTGAGACTCTATACTTTGTTCCATGTCTGACCTAACTCCTCCCACTCTGGGTTTTTTTTTCCCCAGTTTTCCAGGTTGACCAGTGGCATATCTAGTTTGCTGCAAAAATCGTTCAAATCTTCCGGAAATCGCAGTGTAGCTGAAGTCCCCTGATTTGTCGCAGTTAAACAGGCTGGAAAACCCCATCTATAGGAGATATTTTTCCCCTGTAGCTGGGTTATCAATGGTTTCAGTGCTCTCCTGCGGGCTAACGTCTCTTGTGATAAATCTGTGAAGATCAATATTTTAGCTCCATTAATTTCAATCGGTGCAGCGCTTCTCATACCACGTGAAATTTCTTGCTTAATTCCATAATCAGAGAATCTCGCTATTACGTCTCTTACGGTATCCGTTGGTGGTTTGGTTATTTTTTGTATTCTATGCACTCTTTCGAAGCGTATAGGAATTTCTTTTTTTAATATTTTGTTAAATATTTCACAGACTGTTTTCTCTAGATCAGAATTTTTCACGGTCTCTGGCAGACCCCGGATTCTTAAATTGTTACGTCTGTTCCGGTTTTCTTGGTCTTCAAGCCTGTAGCGGATGTTCCTCATTTCCCGCCAATCCGATTCTGCCCGCTCCCGCAGTTCCAGAATAGCTTTTTTATGAACGTCTATATGAGCTTCAGATTGTTCAACTCTTTGCAGCACATTCTGTATATACATTCTTGTGGCATTCAGTTCTCCTTTAATCATGCATTCTAGATGAGACATCATCTCTGCCATAGCTTGCTTTGTGGGAAGTGCTAAGCCATCTGTTTCCCTCTCCATCCTCTGTTGTTTTTGATCTATTTGCAGTACTCCCTCTTCAACCAGGCCAGCTTTATTTGTCCTCCCCTCTAACACCGGAGGAACTTCCTCCACATTCTCAACTGTCTGTTCCGTACTTTGCTCCATTTTATCTCGTACCATATAGGTCTTTATAGAATTACTATTCCCACTTTCTGCTTGAGTAGTTTTAACTCCTTTTCTCCCCATGCTTCACTCCTATAAGATTATTTTTATTCTGTATATATATTTGCCACCCAAAGAACAGTCCCTTACGGCTCAAATGGACATTTGCATAGGGGGAAATCAAACCCAAAAGGAAACCATAAAAATCAAATATAAATGCAAGAAATAATATAACTATTTGGTCCCTTCATACAGAGGTATGCTTAATCCTATCGGCACTTTTTATATTCAAGCAGGCTGATACCTTCCCGATGTAACAATTCACATACCCTTATATAGGGGGTGCGGATTGATCTCCATGAAGCAAAGTATATTTAAGCTAAATTAACACACAGTCCGTATAAAAGGCAAATATTCAAGAGAAGAAGATAGCCTAAACTTCTAATAGTATGACAGGGGGATAAAGATGCAAAAGAGTCAATAAGTAGGTGAATCAGATCTCATATGGTCAAAGCTGCTTATCTACTTTATAAAACTATTTAGCTGGCAACCTGAATACCTGTGTATTATATAGATATGTAGATACACAGTAGTACCACCGTAAAGACTGTAGAAACAGATCAGCATAAGTAAATATGCTAAGTATGATATAAAAATATCTATTCCGTAGTATTATATCAGGATATTATTCTTATTGCATATAACTCTTTGGGTAGTAAGAAATTATCCAGATAAAATATTGTTCACATTTACAATTCTATAACTATCCAAAAAAGAAAGTATATGCATACAAGTCCGAGCTGGTCAGATCGGCAGGTCCAAACTGTAAAGTAAAAAAAAAAAAAAAGGATGGAGAGGGATAAAGCAATCAATCCACTATTGCTAATTTATCGGCTCTGACATACTGTCATTTAATGATACAGTCCTTCTCCAAAAAGTAGCTCTTCACCAGCTTACTGCCCGATCTGAACTCTGCATTAGTTTTCTTTTTTTCCTTTTTCTTTTCCCCCTTCACCAGATCCACCTGATTAATTCTAATGTTTTCCGGACTTTCAGAGAAAAAAAAAAAAAGGGGGAACAGTACCAGCACCTCGCCGAGTAGTTTCCTCAAGCCGAAACTCAGTCCCTGATGAGCATTAATTATTCTTCCTTTTTAATTTCCTCATAGGACAGGTGATTTTTACAAATACACGAACAGGCAACTGAAGACTGTATGGGCAATAGTACTAGCAGATATTCAACTGTTTTGTAAATTATTCCAATTATTGCACCAGAACTCAATCTTAGTGCATGTATTCCTTCAGGTATTGAAGTTTTTGTGCTGCTGCAAAATAAGCGATTTTACAGATATGCGACTATCCGGATACCTGAGTATTTAATTTCTTTAAATGTAAAATCACAAGTCTTAATACGCATATTTCTTCAGATGGTAGAGAGCTGTTCAAGTACTGCAGGTAGATAGTTTGCAGCTATGCAGCTTTGCAGCTGTACAAATTGAGGCAGGGATATGTCAATGGATAAATTCAATCAATCCAGTTTAGCTTGTTTTTTTCACCAGCTCTAAATATCAGTGCCTTATATGCAGCTATACATGGTAGAGGCTGGCAAATCTATGCAAATAAGTTCCATCCAAAATATTCAGGCATTAATACAAGCATACAGTCTATAAATGCAATTTGATGGGTTAGTGCATATGATCTCAAGTTTAATCAGGATAGCACAGATGGCACAGCTATCTTAAAAACTTGTAGCAATCTTCTCTTTGATACTGTCTCAACAGCCTCCTAATAAACAATGTTTCTTTTTTAAGTTCTCTTTTGTTTATCTTTTCCCTGACCACCAGTACTAAATATTTACTGCTGTGAAATTCCTACTCGTTCTTCACTCTTCAGATCTTCAGTCCTGTGGATTAGCTGGTAGATTAGCTGGTATAGCTGCAGTGATATGCTCCGTCTCCACACTATCTCTCTCACCCTTTCAGCCTTGATTGGAAAAGGCTCCTCAATGCTCTTCAGGAGAAAGCCATGGGCTGACTGCCACACAGTGTTTTCCTCTACTCGTGGGATGACTCCTGTCTCAGTCCAGCGTCAGATCCTCCAGCTGATCTCTGCTCCTCTCTCCTTCTGCAGGCTCTCTCACCCTCCTCCTCTCACGCTGCGGGTGAGCAGCTACAGCCTTCAACCCCTTCTCCTCCTCTGCTGCACAGCAGAGCTGCTAGATGTCGGCTCGCAGCGGAGCTCACAGTCCCGGGGTCAGGGGGAGGCAATCAGGTGGCTGGAGACCGGAGTCAGATTAGCTCAGACAGAGGCATTCAGTGAAGGGTTCCAAGGTTACCAAAAGATAGGGATGTGGACCAGCATCACCAGGAGAGTTTTACCTCTCATAACACGCTGATCATGCTCACTCAGGGGGGACACCTGGAGCTCACAGCCTCATGCTGCTGCTTGCTGCCTGCTGCTTGGCGCCATGTTGTAACTCCACCCCTTAAAATTAGCTGCGTACCAAAAGATGAAAAAACAGTGAGCATTGGTTAAATGTAAAACCTCTACTGGCCCTCGAGAAGAAGTTGGAAATGACGAAACGCGTCAGGGCGTAGGTCAACAGGAAGTGGCGTCACTACGCTTGCGGTTCACTGTGCGTTCCACAGACACCAGGAAGGAAAGACGCCGCCAGCATACACAGCGGAACACGTCAATCCATATCCTGCTAGACGGAAGGAACCCAGGCACAGTAGAGGTTTTACATTTAACCAATGCTCACTGTTTTTTCATCTTTTGGTACGCAGCTAATTTTAGGGGGATCCTTGTTTTTAAAGGGAAAGTGTTTAATAAAAATATTTTAGCAGTATTACACTATGTGGCCCTCCATTTGTTTTTCACACATTATGTAAACACGCTGGTGGAGTGCTGATCAAGGGATGCTGGATTGAAGGTCTGATACTCTGGTCTTACTACCGCGCTGGTACAGTGTAATGGTCTGATGTTGGAGGAGAAGGTCCGGTTTGGTGTAACTACAGGCTTACTATAAATTGATTTCTGGTGAGTGCAGCCCCATAAGGGGACGAATCCCTCACGAGGTGAAAGTGTATGGTGGACGGATCACAGAAGGATTATCAATTTAGAACTGTCATCGACACCATTTGGGAATTGTCACTTATTGTATTTCTGCAACTTGCTTGATCTGATTTGCAAGCACCTTCCATATGTGGACTTTAGACACGAATTTCCATATTTGTAGTTTATTTATTCTCACCGCATTTATGGTTCACTTTTAATCTATATCTATTTAATTTTTTTATTTATTCACTTTTCAGTTTTTATCACACTCACCTGACCTTTATATATATTTATTTATATTTATTCAGCACATGGTCACTTTATTGAGAGTGCATATATATATATATATATATTTTTTTTTTCTCATAATTTATCATTTGAGAATCTGTTACAATAGCGCTGCTACAAGGTTCGTTTTAGAGTGGACTGTGCGCAGTCCACCAAATGATTTTTGTATTTCTCAACATTTCTATATTTCTAAGCAGCAGCTGTCAATAATGTATGTATAAGGACCACTGTACATTTACATTATATCAGGATTATTTTACACACCACTAATTTAATTCCTATCACTTTTATTCACATACACATACACCCATATCAGTTTATTGGTTTCATACCTATTCAATGATTCATATGTGTATGTAATTCACTTTATGCACATATTTATATATTTATTCATTTATTTATATATATTTATTCATTTATTTATTCATATTTATAGCCAACTAGTTTACAAACTACTATTTATAGGATAGGTCCACCAAAGGCCTGTGGAGTGGTTGCCAGTAACACATCCTAGTAGCGCAGAGCGGTGTTTATCTTAGGAGGGCGGCAGTACTAAGCATCATCATCCAATGTAGACTATAGCCGGCAAATTTATCTGCCCCATCTGCTGGAGTGGAAAAAAATACAGTCACTGCCACCCACATGCCCAGCATCTAACTGCAAGCTTGTCAAAGCGGCTGGCTCTACAACTTCTGCCTTTCTGTCTGGTGGATTCTATCCCCTTCCGTGAATTTGAAGAATGTGCTGTACCACAATGGCAGGTTCCTAGTCGCTATTTTTTTTTACGTAAGACCATTCCAGCTCTGTACCATCATAAGGAAGGCAATATTGTGGCATCGTTGGGCAAGACAGTCAGCCACAAAGTCCATGTTACTGCTGACACGTGGTCCAGCAAGCTTTGTCAGGGACGATATATTTAGTTCACTGCACACTGGGTAACTCTGCTTGCAACTCGGAAGGATGCAGGACAGAGCTCACTGCTGGAGCTTGTTGTGCCCCCATGTCTCTATAAAGCTAGTGGTGATGATGCCAGATTTCACAGCTCTTTCCCCTCCTCTGCCTCCATGCCCTCCTCTGCTTAATTGTCCTATGAACCACAAGTACCCCCTAAGCATTCAAGGGGCTATTCAAGGTGTCAGGCTAAAGGGTGCCATGCAGTGCTTCAGCTGGTGTGTCCAGGGGACAGGAACCACACCAGAGCAGAGATTCTTGCAGCTCTGCAAGGGCAGGCCCAGAGGTGGTTCACACCATGCCAGCTGGAGCCAGGAATGGTGGCGTGTGATAATGACACAAACCTCCTGTCCACCCTTAGACAGGGAAAGTTGACAGATGTGCCATGCCTGCCACATGTCCTCAATCTGGTGGTGCAGCATTTCCTAAATAGGTACCCAGGATTGGAAGATCTGCTAAAGCAGGCTAGAAGAATCTGTAGCCATTTCAGGCAGTCATACACAGCCAGTGCTTGGTTGGCTCAAATTCAGCGGAAATTCCACCTGCTCATAAACCATCTGATTTGTGACATGCTCACCAGGTGGAACACAACTTTGGCAATGCCGCAGTGGCACATGCAGCAGATGGCTGTCAACGAGTACCTGTGTGAGTATGACACGACAGGCTCTGGCTGGCTTTTTTTCTCCATGCCAATGGTTGCTCATAAAGGATGCATGCACTGTACTGTCACCATTTGAGGAGGCCACAAGGATGGTGAGCTGTGACAAGCATGCATCAGCCACACAATCCCTGTTGTGTTGCTGTTGGAGCAGACTCTGCCTGGCATTATGGACAGGGCACTTAAGGCAGAGCAGCGGGTGGAAGAGGAGGACTTCCTTTCCTCTCAAGGCCCACTTTGTGCAGACACCATTGATCTTATGCCACCGAATACACAAGAAGAGAGGGATGAGGAGAAGGAGGATTCTGGCAGTTTTGGAGGCATTGAAGCAGAGGAAGACATATGTCAAATGGTAAGAGATGGTTTTCCATCCATAGAACCCTTGTGAGTGAGTAGTACGTGGCTGGGAGGAGGCAGTTCCAGATATAATAATCCTCAGTGACCCCGAGAAGTCTGCTTCTCATGCCTCCACAAATTTGCGGTGCATGGGCTCCCTCATGCTTCAAAGCCTGGGAAAGGACCCAAGAATACCTGCCATAAAGGAGAAGGATCACTATTGGTTGGCAACCCTCCTTGACCACAGTTACAATGGGAAAGTCTCAGAACTCATCCCGTTCACACAGAGAGTGCAGAAGATGAAGTCTCTTGAGGACACCTTAAAGAGGAGTTTATCTAATGCTTTTTCCAACTCTGGTAGATTAGTGTTGTGAAAAACATAGTTTTGAGGCTTCTGTTGGTCAAGAGAGAAGCGGTGGGGACGACGCCGCCTAAGTGATGCATTTCACCATTTTTTTAGTCCTTGCCACCCAGGGCTGTCACGTTTCACATCCCATCGGCAGCATCTGTATCACACGGTGGATGATTACCTAGGGACAAAAACAGAGATGGAGAGCTTTCCAGGCGATGATCCACGCTTACTGGGTCATGAAAATAGACCACTGGCCAGAACTTGCCCAGTATGCAATTGAGCTGCTGGGCTGCCCTGCATCCAGCGTGCTTTCCAAATGGGCATTCAGTGTTGCTGAAGGTTTTGTTACACAGACTTGGTGGACTGTCTGACATTTATCAACATGAATCAGTCCTGGATTACCAGCAGCTATGAAGCCCCTGATGCCAATGTCTCTGATTAAGTGTTTTTGGGATGTGGAATCTCTGCAGGCTGCCTAGTGTTGTGGGTGTTGATTTCATCTGAAAGAATTTTTTTGGTGTAGGTTTCATGGGCACAATTAACACTCAAAGACCAATCATTTTAATTTTTGAACAGTACCTCTATAGGATTATGATGTGAAGGTGCCAACGACACCCAAAGACCAATTTTATTACACCTGTTTGACAAGCGCATATCATTTAAATTTTTGACAGCAAGGTCAATTCTTGCTTTCATCAAGAGTACCGCTATAGGGTTACGGTGTGAAGGCACCAACGACACCCAAAGACCAATTTTTCCACGCCTGTTTGACAGGTGCATATCATTAAATTTTTTGACAGCAAGGCCAATTCTTGCTTTCATCAAGAGTTTCTGTGTGTCTGTGAGTAGATGTGGGTTAGAGAGTGATAGAGTGAGAGGATGGCCGTAGTATTTGAGAGGGAATAGGATCCAGGGGACAGGTGGTTAGGTGGGAGCATTACAAATGAGTTTTGCAACTTCATCTATAGTAGCAGGTTTGAATAAGGGGAGTGTCAGTGATCAGACTTGTCCAGACATGCCCCTGGTGCACAGACATTCACTCAGAAGCTCAGTGTGCTGCTGTTTCTCTATACAAAAATGTTTTGCCTTTAATTTCTATTTTAAACTGAAGGGGTTGTTGTACAATGTGGTCGTTTACATTCACTTTAAAGGGTCTCTTAAAGGGCTTGGTATGCAATTTTGAGGGTACTCTAATAATTTTTTTTCATTCTTGTTCTACAATGTGCTACAGCATAAATGTGACATAAACAAAGAATTAATTCACAGTTTAAGTGTAAAAGCAATTTTTTTCAATAACAAAAAGGTTTATAATTACCTGTCTTGTGCAATGTTTTTTTCCCAGAACAGCCCCAATCCTTCTGTTCTTGGGTCCCCCACTGGCACTCCTGGCTCCTCTTCTTCTCAGTGCACCACTATAGGAAGCTGCTTCCTATTGTGGCACACCTGTGGGCTTGGTCCCAAGCCACACTGACTGTGTCTATAGAAAGAGACAGCAAGGCTCGCCCCTGCCTCCCGCTCTTTCCTCACAGGCTTTGATTGTCAGCAGCAGGAGCCAATGGCTCCTGCTTCTGTATCTGGGCCAGTGAGGAGAGATAGAGAGAGACAGCAGCTCTGAAACATGAAAGGTTTTTTACATTTTTGCAGAGAATGTGTTAACCACCTGCCGACCGGCTCACGCCAATATACGTCGACAAAATGGCACGGTTGCGCAAAACGACATACCTGTATGTCATTGCATCATCGGTGGCTAGCGGGCACACGCACGCCACCGCCATGCGTCGCGGGAGTGTGCCCGTGGGTCCCACAGACTTGATGTTCGGCGGTGGCCCGCGATCATGACACGGAGAGGCAGAACAGGGAGATGCCTAAGTAAACAAGGCATTTTCCTGTTTTGCCTAGCAACATGACAGGGATCTACTGCTCTCAGTAATTGGGAGCAGTGATCTCTGTCATGTTCTAGTGAGCCCACCCCTCCCCACAGTTAGAACATAGTGAGGGAACACAGTTAACCCATTGATCGCCCCCTAGTGTTTAACCCTTTCCCTGCCAGTGACATTTACACAGTAATCGGTCCATTTTTATAGCACTGATCGCTGTATGAATGCCAAGGGTCTCAAAATAGTGTCAAAAGTGTCTGATCTGTCTGCCGCAATATCGCAGTCACGATAAAAATCGCAGATCGCTGCCATTACTAGTATAAAAAAAAATAATACTAAAAATGCCATAAATCTATCCCCTATTTTGTAGATGCAATAACTTTTGCGCAAACCAATCAATATATGCTTATTGCGATATTTTTTTACCAAAAATATGTAGAAGAATACATATTGGTCTAAACTGAGGAAGACATTTTCTTTTTATATTTTTTGGGTGATATTTATTATAGCAAAAATTTAAAAATATTGTTTTTCTTTTCAAAATTGTCGCTAATTTTTTGTTTATAGCTCAAAAATAAAAACCTCAGAGGTGATCAAACACCTCCAAAAGAAAGCTCTATTTGTGGGAAAAAAAGGACGCCAATTTTGTTTGGGTAGAATGTTGCACGACCGCACAATTGTCAGTTAAACCGACGCAGTGCTGTATCGCAAAAAAGGGCTTGGGGTAAATCCTTCCGGGGCTGAAGTGGTTAAGGTACAAAAAAAAATTGCCGTTACAACTACTTTAAATTGCTATCTTCTTTAAAAAAAGAAAAAAAAAAACACAAACCTCTCCCAAGGTTTATCACAATACATAACAGACTCTTAGGGGTGTTCATAAAATAATTCTGTTTTTAATGAAATTGTAGTGAATGTTTGGGATTTACTCATTGATACCTACAGTATATACTGTATGTATCCAACATTGTTTTTATGTGAAAAACATGATCCTAAAAATAAAATAATTATATTTGTACAAAAAAATGTGTACTACGGATGTACAGTGGATTTGGTATAAAATGCAGTGGTTTTACTTTATGTGTAACATCCAGCATGTTTTTTGCTGCTAATATAGAACTTCAAAACTGCCCTTTCTTATACAGTACATTCAGTTTCCTCAGGCTCTGATTGTATTCAGATCACATAGTTGGAAAATTGTACTATAATAATGCAATTGATACTGGCATTCCAATGCCTGCTTAAGCTGCAATGACCTTCACAGATCGTCCTGGTAAGAAAGAACCATATAAAGATGGGAAATTACAAAATATTTGTGTTTTTTTAGTAAACTTTATGGCAAGACACAAAACGCAAGGATTCTCTGCAAAAGGTCCCTCAAACCAAGATCCCAGGGCCCAAAACATTTAGATAAACTCCTGAGCTAATATACACATATGCATATGTAAATTGTCTTATCTTCTAAAAGATGTGTAATTATGTCCAATCACTTTTGTGATTTATACATCTCAGACATCACAACCAAAAGAGTGACACCATTTTCTCTGTTGTAGTCAAGTAATGCAGTGGTGCCTCCTCCTTCTCTGCACATTCTGCTCTCTCCTCTCCTCAGCATATTTCCTGTCAGCACATGTGCATAATGCAAAGCCTGGTTAGCTACTAGAGCTCCTTTCTAGTTTGGGATACATTATGTTGGGGTGAAGATAACGGAATGCTCATATCAAGCCAAACTCAGATATTTATACCAGCTATATATAAAATGCATTTCATTATTTTCAAAGGAATATGTTCCTTTGAACTGTTATTAGTGTTCCTATATTTCCCTTGGGTTCAACTGGATGGCATGGGCATAGACTGCACTGCTGGATCACTGCTTTCTATAATTAGAAGAGGCGCTGTTGAAGGCCAGAAAGCAGACTTTACAGGCGTAAATGGGTTGTTTTCTTAATCTTTTTTACAGCCTGTTACATCTGAGTGCTACTAATTAGAGTTGAGCGGACACCTGGATGTTCGGGTTCGGCGAGTTCGGCCGAACTTCGGAAAAAAGTCCGGGTACGGGACCGAACTTGACCCGAACTTGACCCCGAACTCCGAACCCCGAACCCCATTGAAGTCAATGGGACCCGGACTTTTGAACACTAAAATGGCTGTAAAAAGGTCATGGAAAGGGCTAGAGGGCTGCAGATGGCAACAAAATGTTGTTAAGAGCATGGCAAGTGATCTGCAAACAAATGTGGATAGGGAAATAACTTAAAATAACATAAAAAAATAAAAAATAAAAATAAAATGCTGGAGGCCCCCTTCTCAGCAGAAGAGGTACAGGAAGTCATTAAGAACCTCAGAAACTCAACGGCACGATGCCGCACATATGGTGGGAATACCCCAGAATACGCACTTTCTGGAAAAAATTATTAACTTTCATCAGGAGACTGGGTGGGGGGGAATGTGAAGGAACCGGAGGCACTGTCAGCAACCCAATCTACTATCGCCTGTACTTGTCCTGGCCTCAACATTCGTACAGCCTCATTAGGCGCGCCAAAATACCGCTGCAGGCTCTGTCGCCTACTCGCACCTGAGGAAGGTGTTTCACTAGTGCGTGTAGCTGGCACAGATCGACCACGTCCTCTCCCTGCAACAGGAGCGCCACCAGCAGCACCACGACCCAGGTCACGTCCCCTTTTTGATGATCTCCTCATATTTTCAAAATTTATGATCTCGCCCTAAATGGGTGTTTTTGTCAATAGCAGAATACACGTACAGTGTCTAAAGCGTTTATGAACACGCAGAAAATGCTATTGGGAAGAAAAAAACACTGCAAAATTAAATTTTTTTGCAATGTTTTTCCAATATCAGAATAAACGGATAGTGTCTAAAGCGTTTATGAAAACGCAGAAAATGCTATTGGGAAGAAAAAAAACACTGCAAAATTAAATTTTTTTGCAATGTTTTTCCAATATCAGAATACACGGATAGTGTCTACAGCGTGTATGTATGAAAACGCAGAAAATGCTATTGGGGAAAAAAAACACTGCAAAATTAATTTTTTTGCAATGTTTTTCCAATATCAGAATACACGGACAGTATGTAAAGCGTTTATGAAAACGCAGAAAATGCTATTGGGGAAAAAAAACACTGCAAAATTAAATTTTTTTGCAATTTTTTTGCAATATCAGAATACACGGATAATGTCTACAGCATGTATGTATGAAAACGCAGAAAAGCATTTTCTACTTTGGGGAAAAAAAAACACTGCAAAATTTAATTTTTTTGCAATGTTTTTCCAATATCAGAATACACGGACAGTATGTAAAGCGTTTATGAAAACGCAGAAAATTCTATTGGGGAAAAAAAAAACACAGCAAAATTAAATTTTTTTGCAATGTTTTTCCAATATCAGAATACACGGACAGTATGTAAAGCGTTTATGAAAACGCAGAAAATGCTATTGGGGAAAAAAAAACACAGCAAAATTAAGTTTTTTTGCAATGTTTTTCCAATATCAGAATACACGGACAGTGTGTAAAGCGTTTATGAAAATGCTGAAAATGCTATTGGGGAAAAAAAAACACTGCAAAATTAAATTTTTTTGCAATGTTTTTCCAATATCAGAATACACGGACAGTATGTAAAGCGTTTATGAAAACACAGAAAATGCTATTGGGAAAAAAACACGGCAAAATTAAAATTTTTTGCAATGTTTTTGCAATATCAGAATACACAGATAGTGTCTACAGCGTGTATGTATGAACACGCAGAAAATGCTATTGGGAAAAAAAAACACAGCAAAATTAAAGTTTTTTGCAATGTTTTTGCAATATCAGAATACACGGATAGTGTCTACAGCGTGTATGTATGATGTATGTATGAACACGCAGAAAATGCTATTGGGGAAAAAAAAAAAAAGCAAAATTAAATTTTTATGCAATGTTTTTCCAATAGCAGAATACACACAGACTATGGTGTATCTCTTAGTATATGCAGTGTTGGTCCTAATGGTGCACTGAGCTTGCAGGTAAAACTTTTATATTTTGTCTGGCACTGGCCTCATGGCACTGTTAAAAGACTGTGCACTGCACCCCAGCCAGGGTACAATTGATTTAGGAATCTCTTCAATAATTCTCTCTGCCTTTTTCTTTTGCTTAATAAAGAAACTCCCTACTCTACTCTAGCTATGTAGATCGCTCACTGATCTAACTAATTAGAAGCAAAGTTAAGGAATGCTGACTGCCTGACTGACTGAATCACACTAAAGCCCCATACACACGGTAGGATTTTCGCATGGATTCTGTCCGATCGGACAATGTTGTTGAAAAATCCGACCGTGTGTATGCACCATCGGACAGTGTACGTCGGATTGTCCGACGGACAAAGTCCTATCTCCTGCTGGATAGATTTTCCGACAACACGGTCCGATCACACCAAATACGATCGTGTGTACCGTTGTCCGACGGACAAAGTGCTACGCATGCTCAGATCACATTACAAGACCAAAGCTATTGGCTACTAGCCTCTACGTAGTCCCGTCGTAGGCAACAAACGTCACCACGTTCAGAATGATCGGATTTTCCTACAACTTTGTCCGACCGTGTGTACGCAAAACCAACATCGGACAAAGTATGACGGACATGATCCGACGGACCTGGTCCTCGGATAATCCGAGCGTGTGTATGGGGCTTAACTCCTAAAATCCTCTCAGCAGCACAGGAACCTGTCTATAGCAGAATGACGCTGTGTGCTGTGTGTCTGGACTATATATAGAGGCTGGGTCACATGCTGCACTGCCCAATCACAGCCATGCCATTAGTAGGCATGGCTGTGATGGCTTCTAAGGGCACACTAGTGAAACGATCGTCGATTGGCTGCCCTGCAGCTGTTAAAAAGGCGCCAATACAGCGCCGAACACCGGACCCGAACCCGAACTTACAGCCAATAGTTCGGGTTCGGGTCCGGGTCCCGAACACCCAAAAGTCCGGTACGGACCCGAACTGTAAACCCTACTACTAATCACCTACATCCTTTTCAACTACTTTCTACTCTCTCCAGCATTAGCCACACATCATTGCTCTAGACTTGCTTCCTTATAATGACAATAGTGCACAGCCTGCACAGTGTGAATCTGCCTGATGGTTTGTAGCTAGGGTTGCCACCTCATCCCTTTAAACCTGAACACATATGTGTTAGCCTCAGAGCGGGCGGGGCTGCCTGTTTATGTAATCGGGTGCCCCCCCTCTGACTCTACGGGGAAGCCATAGGGATGTCCGAGTGTGTCAGAGGGGGCGGGGTCACCAGGTGACATCATCGTGTGGCCCCACCCTCAGTTATAAAAGAACTGTCACCTGAGAGGCTGGTCATCATGAAGGGTGCCTCCCATGGAGGCAGATCAGTGGTGGCTTGCGGCTTTTTTTTTTTTCTTTTTCGGTCCGTCGGAGCGAGAGAAGAAGATGAATGGACTTTTTGGAACACTTTTAATTAAAAATTATTTAATAAAGGACTTGTCCCAAGCCATGTCTTGTGTTTTTTTACCATTTTCACACTTTTTTTGTGAAATGGTAGGGGTACATTTGTACCCTGTTACCCTTTCACACAGGGGGGAGGCCGGGATCTGGGGGTCCCCTTGTTAAAGGGGCTTCCAGATTCCAATAAGCCCCTGCCCGCAGACCCCCACAACCACTGGGCAAGGGTTGTGGGGATGAGGCCCTTGTCCCAATCAACATGGGGACAAGGTGTTTTGGGGGTACCCCAAAGCACCCTCCCCATGTTGAGGGCATGTGGCCTGGTATGGTTCAGGAGGGGGGGCGCTCTCTCATTCCCCCCTCTTTTCCTGCAGCCTGACAGGTTGCATGCTCGGATAAGGGTCTGGTATGGATTTTTGGGGGACCCCCACACCATTTTTAAAAAAAAAAATGGCGCAGGGTTCCCCTTAAAATCCATACCAGACCCTTCAGGTCTGGTATGGGTTTTGAGGGGGACGCCCACACCATTTTTTTTTTACATTTTGGCATAGGGTTCCGCAATTTTTTTTAAACTTTGGTTTGGGGGTTCCCCTTAATATTTATACCAGACCCAAAGGGTCTGTTAATTGACTATGGGGGAATCCCAATGCATTTTTTTTCAATGACTTTTATGTGTATTGCCGGGACCGACAATTCACTATAGCCGCGAGTAGTTTTAATTTACTTTTTTTTCTTTAAAAATATCATTTTGCTCTCGAACTGTTCTAAACACAGGAAACATGCACCACTTTACAGGCATACTATAGACACCCCCCAGGTAATAAATTGAAAGGAATATATTACTTTTATTGTTTCACTTTAAGCATTATTAAAATCACTGCTCCCAAAAAAACTGAAGTTTTTAAAACTATTTTTGCATTGACACATGGGACATAATAATGCTTAAAGTGAAACAATAAAAGTAATATATTCCTTTCAATTTATTACCTGGGGGGTGTCTATAGTATGCCTGTAAAGTGTCTGTAAAGTGCCTGTAAAAAGTGTTTGGAGACCTGGGGCAGGACCCAGGTCTCCAAACACTTTTTATGACAATAACTTGCATATAAGCCTTTAAAATTAGCACTTTAGATTTTTCATGTTCGTGTCCCATAGACTTTAATGGTGTTCGTGTTTTCAAACTAACTTTGTTCCTGTTCGCATGTTCTGCTGCGAACTGAACTGGGTGGTGTTCGGCTGATCCCTAATTAATATGTGTTTGTTTGTGTTTGGTTTTAAAGGGATGAGGTGGAAACTCTATTTGTAGCCTCCACAAGGGGCACATGTGACAGGGTGACAATGCGGCAGTACAATTGGGAGACAGTTGTCACCTTTTAACAGGAAGTTTCTGAATAAGGATATGCTCAACAAGTATTTTATTTTAATGAAATCTGCATATTTTAAAATATTATAGACACATTTTTAACTTACTTTAACATGTTAACCTCTGTGAGATCCTTCTCTCCACAATAGTTTAATATTCATACAAAGAAAGCATAGGTATGTGAGAGTATCTTTTTGCATAAATATATGCAAACTATTGCTTATGATTAGGATTGAGCGAACCCGAACTGAAAAGTTCGGGTCCGTACCGGACTTTTGGGCTTCGGCTGACAGGTCTTTTATAATGGAGGGCGGGGCCACCTGGTGACCCTGCCCCCCTATGATGCATGGGGACGTCATGGGGACTTCCCTATGGCTTTCCCCGTGACGTCAGAGGGGAAAGCCATAGGGCAGTCCCCATGACGTCACCATGCGTCAGAGGGGGGCAGGGTCACTAGGTGGCCCCTGCCCTCCGTTATAAAAGACCTGTCAGCCGAAGCGAAGCCTCACACACCGGGAGCCTCCCATTGCGAGGAGTGGCCCAAGAAGAGACCGACGCCCTGGAAGAAGATACCGGAGAGAAGCCTCAGAGACCGACGCCATGTAAGAAGATACCGGAGAGAAGCCTCACACAGCGGGAGCCTCCAATAGCGCGGAGCGGCCCAAAAGAGAGACCGATGCTGGACGAGAAGGCCAAGAAGAAGCGGATCGGAGGAAGAAGAAGATGGAAGAAGAAGATGCCGGAAGGAGAAGATGAAGAAACCGAAGGATGAAGAAAGGAAGACCAGAAGAAAGAAGAAGAAAGAAGATTTTAATAAAGGAATTGTCAAAGACCGTCTCCTGTCATTTTTACAATTTTTGACACTTTTTTGGTGAAATAGTAGGGGTACTTTTGTACCCCCTTACCATTTCACACAGGGGAGGGCGGGATCTGGGGGTCCCCTTGTTAAAGGGGGCTTCCAGATTCCGATAAGCCCCCCGCCCGCAGACCCCCACAACCACCAGCCAGGGTTGTGGGGACGAGGCCCTTGTCCTCATCAACATGGGGACAAGGTGCTTTGGGGGTCTCAGACCCCCAAAGCATCCTCCCAATGTTGAGAGCATGTGGCCTGGTACGGTTCAGGAGGGAGGGGGGCAGCTCTCGTCCCCCCTCTTTTCCTGCGGACCCTACGCCATTTTTTTTTTGGCTGGGGTCCCCCTTAATATCCATCCCAGACCTGAAGGGCCTGGTTATTGAATTTGGGGGGACCCCCACGCTTTTTTTTTTTGGTTTTTTTATCAAGGACTTTTTTTTTATGAATTGCTTTTAATGAATGACTGTTCTCTGTGTTACGGGAGCCGACAATTCATATAGCTGCGAGTGATTTTAAATAGCTTTTTTTCCGGCAAAAATGATACTTTTTGCAGAGACAGTTCTAAGCACTGGAAACATGCGCCCCTTCACATGCATACTAAAGACACCCCCCAGGTACGAAATTTAAAGGAATATTACACTTTTATTGTTTCACTTTAAGCATTATTAACCACTTCAGCCCCGGACCAATTGTCAGCTTAAGGACCAGAGGTCTTTTTTCAATTTCGCACTGCACTACTTTAACTGGTAATTGCGCGGTCATGCAATTTTGTAACGAAACGAAATTTGCGTCCTTTTCTTCCCACAAATAGAGCTTTCTTTTGATGGTATTTGATTGCCTCTGTGATTTTTATTTTTTGCGATATAAACGGAAAAAGAGCGAAAATTTTGAAAAAAAAAGAGATTTTCTACTTTTTGTTATAAGAAAAATCTAATAAACTCAATTTTAGTCAAACATTTGGGCCAAAATGTATTCAGCCACATGTCTTTAGTAAAAAAAATGCCAATAAGCGTATATTTATTGGTTTGCGCAAAAGTTATAGTGTCTACAAACTAGAGTACATTTTCTGGAATTTACACCGCTTTTAATTTATGACTGCCTATTTCATTTCTTGAGGTGCTAAAATGGCAGAGAAGTACAAAACCCCCCCAAATGACCCCATTTTGGAAAGTAGACACCCCAAGCTATTTGCTGAGAGGCATGTTGAGCCCATTGAATATTTTTTTTTTTAGTCCCAAGTGATTGAATAAAGACAAAAATAAAAAAGAATTTTTTTTTTCTTCAAAAAGTTGTCACTAAATGATATATTGCTCACACATGTCATGGTTATATGTGGAATTGCACCCCAAAATACATTTTGCTGCTTCTCCTGAGTATGGGGATACCACATGTGTGGGACTTTTTGGGAGCCTAGCCGCGTACGGGGCCCCGAAACCCAAGCACCGCCTTCAGGATTTCTAAGGGTGCAAATTTTTGATTTCACTCCTCACTACCTATCACCGTTTCGAAGGCCATAAAATGCCAAAATAGCACAAAACCCCCCCAAATGACCCCATTTTGGAAAGTAGACACCCCAAGCTATTTGTTGAGAGGCATGGTGAGTATTTTACAGCTCTCATTTGTTTTTGAAAATGAAGAAAGTAAAGAAAAAAAATTTTTTTTTTTCTTTTTTCAATTTTCAAAACTTTGTGACAAAAAGCGACATCTGCAAAATACTCACAATACCTCTCAGCAAATAGCTTGGGGTGTCTACTTTCCAAAATGGGGTCATTTTGGGGGGTTTTATGCCATCTGGGCATTCCATGGCCTCCGAAACTGTGATTGGCAGTGAGAAGTGAAATAAAAAAATTACTCCCTTAGAAAGCCTGAAGGCGGTGCTTGGTTTTTGGGGTTCCGTACGCAGCTAGGCTCCCAAAAAGTCCCACACATGTGGTATCCCCGTACTCAGGAGAAGCAACAGAATGTATTTTGGGGTGTATTTCCACATATGCCCATGACATGTTTGAGCAATATATCATTTAGTGACAACTTTTTGTAAAAAAAAATATATATATATATTTTTTTTTCATTATTCAATCTCTTGGGACAAAAAAAAAAATATTTAATGGGCTCAACATTGCTCTCAGCAAATAGCTTGGGGTGTCTACTTTCCAAAATGGGGTCATTTGGGGGGGGGTTTGAACTGTCCTGGCATTTTTATGCACAACATTTAGAAGCCTATGTCACACGTCACCCACTCTTCTAACCACTTGTAGACAAAGCCCTTTCTGACACTTTTTGTTTACATGAAAACATATTTTTTTTTTTGCAAGAAAATTACGTTGAACCCCCAAAAACTATATATATTGTTAAAGCAAAGGCCCTACAGATTAAAATGGTGGGTGTTGCATTTTTTTTTCCACACAGTATTTGCGCAGCGATTTTTCAAACGCATTTTTTGTGGAAAAAAATACACTTTTTTTTATTTTAATGCACTAAAACACACTATATTGCTCAAATTTTTGATGAAATAAAAAATATGATCTTAGGCCGAGTACATGGATACCAAACACGACATGCTTTAAAATTGCGCACAAACACGCAGTGGCGACAAACTACATACATTTTTAAAAGCCTTTAAAAGCCTTTACATGATACCACATTAGATTCACGGAGGAGGTCTACTGCTAAAATTACTGCCCTCGATCTGACCTTCGCGGTGATACCTCACATGCATGGTGCAATTGCTGTTTACATATGACGCCAGACCAACGCTTGTGTACGCCTTTGCGCAAGAGAAGGGGGGGCAGGGGTTGTTTTTTTTTTTTTTTTTAGTTTTTTTTTTATTTATTTAGCTTTTTTATTCTATTTTTAAACTGTTCCTTCCATTTTTTTTCTTTGTTATGATTTTTATTGTTATCTCAGGGAATGTAAATATCCCCTATGATAGCAATAGGCAGTGACAGGTACTCTTTTTTTGAAAAAATTGGGGTCTATTAGACCCTAGATCTTTCCTCTGCCCTCAAAGCATCTGACCACACCAAGATTGGTGTGATAAAATGCTTTCCCAATTTCCCAATGGCGCGGTTTATATCCGGGAGGGGGACATTCCCTCCCACTGCTTGTAAAAGCAGTCTAGAGGCTAATTACCCGCTAGAATTGCTTTTACATGAAAGCCGATCACTGGCTGAAAAGAATGATACCAAGATGATACCTAAACCTGCAGGCATCATTCTGGTATAACCATTCAAAGTCCAGCAACATACTGGACATATATTGTAATCTTTTTTTTTTTTTCATGCAGCCTCTTGGCTAAACGAAAAAAAGAGATTGATTGGTGGGTATGCCCACCATTAGAATACCTCCCTTCATCCACCCACTTCTAATGATGGGCATACATGCACCATTTATATATGCCGATGCATGGGGGCATCCTCCCGCAAAAGTTATGCCGTGTACACACGGTCGGAATTTCGACCGTATGTACGTGGCATTAGGAGCCAATCGCTCCTCCGCCCCCCCTGCTGCCCCCATGCTTCGGCACATATGCTCTTTTTTTTAACTGTGGTGGTGAAATCACCTCCTACAGCGTTGGAGTCGCGGGCTTTATGTATCGTGGGAGCAAACGCTGTTGCTGTCAAGATAAATAAATCCGCGCTGCAACTGAATGGCGCACCTGAAAACAAAAAAATGCTTAACACTAAAACACAGTAAACAAAATTACATACCTGAAAAGCAAGCATGATAAAACATAATAAAACATTGCAGAATAGAATGGAGTAAAAAAAGAGCAACAATAGAGTGAGAGAGAGAACAATAAAACGACAACTATTTTTGTTTTTTTTATTTTTTTGAGATTCACAGGTAAAAAATCTCCTGACTGTTAGCGACTGAATCAAAACGCTACCACAAAAAAAATGTTAGCGATCGCAGGGATCAGGCCTGACTCTGCGAACACTGCAGTTATGTGTACTTAGTGTTTTGTAAGTGACAGTGATCGATCGATACTGCACTTGGGTGGGCTGGGCGGAGGGGGAAAACGCAGGTGCTAGCAGGTATCTGGGCTGATCCCGCTAACAATGCGTTTTTTTGGAACCCTAAACTGCTGGGACGCTAGTATAGATCTGATCAGATCAGATATTGATCTGTTCAGATACTATACCACTAAGGGAGGTGTATGCTTTGCGCGTGGGTGTTTGCGGTACTGGCACTAACCTGGGGCGACGCAGACCTTATTTGACCCTAAAACCTAATTGATATCACCCGCCGGGCGACCAGGGGGTTAAACCGTTATTGGGTAATAAATGGCGGGTGCCCTGACAGTATAAAAAACAAGCTAACTAACCAGCGTCACCCGTAACAGTAATACAAAAAAAAACTGGCTACCTAGCGGCACCAGTGACACTAATGCAGCGATCAGAAAAACAATCGCTTAGTGACACTGGCAAAAGGGGGTGAAAGGGTTAACTAGGGGCAATCAGGGGGTTAAACCTTTATTAGGTAATATATGGGGGTACCTGACGCTATATAAAAACCTGACGGGGAACCTAAATAACGA
Organism: Lithobates sylvaticus; assembly: GCA_028564925.1. Classification (NCBI taxonomy): domain Eukaryota; kingdom Metazoa; phylum Chordata; class Amphibia; order Anura; family Ranidae; genus Lithobates; species Lithobates sylvaticus. The sequence continues at coordinate 281,427,553 of CM053028.1, forward strand.
AATAACTAACTGGCTAACCAGCGTCACCAGTGACATTTTATACGGTGATCACTGGTGAAAGGGTTAACTCTAGGGGCAATCAGGGGGTTAAAACCTTTATTTAGGTTGTAATATGGGGGTACCTGACCTATAAACCTATTTATGAACCTATATAAACATGGCGGTTAACCTAAAAAAAAACTGGTTACCTAGCGACACTAATGCAGCGATCAGAAAAACGATCGCTTAGTGACACTGGCAAAAGGGGTGAAAGGGTTAACTAGGGGCAATCAGGGGGTTAAACCTTTATTAGGTAATATATGGGGGTACCCGACGCTATATAAAAACCTGACGGGGAACCTAAATAACGAAATAACTAACTGGCTAACCAGCGTCACCAGTGACAGTTATACGGTGATTACTGGTGAAAGGGTTAACTCTAGGGGCAATCAGGGGGTTAAAACCTTTATTTAGGTTGTAATATGGGGGTACCTGACCTATAAAACTATTTATGAACCTATATAAAACATGGCGGTTAAAATAAAAAAAAAATGGTTACCTAGTGACACAATGCAGCGATCAGAAAAACGATCGCTTAGTGACACTGGCAAAAGGGGGTGAAGGGGTTAACTAGGGGCAATCAAGGGGTTAAACCTTTATTAGGGGGGGTAGGGGGCTACCTAGGACCTAAAACTAACTGCCCTGACAGTTATTACAGTCACACTGACACTAAATGCAGTGATCAGTAAATAAATGATCACTGCAATTAGTGACACTGTGACTGGGGGGGGAGGGGGTGATCTGGGGGGTGATCAGGGGGTGACAGGGGGGTGGAATATGTGCCTAACTGTACTGGTGTCAGTGTACTGTTGTGCACTAACCTTTACATGTTCACAGCTCGGCGTCTCCGGTCACATAGACCGGCGCACCGAGCGTGACATCACTTCCGCCTTCCTGTCTATACAATAGACAGGAAGGGGAAGCTTTTCATTCGCCAGGAGCGATCGCGAGGGGGTGGCCAGAAACCACTGGCCGTCCCCTCGTCCCGGATCGCTCCTGAAGCGATGCCGACCGTCCCCGCCGGCGGAGGGGGTTCCGATCGGACACCCCACCCGCCGGAAGAATGGCACGTACAGGTACGTGGTTCTGCCTGTACGTGCCATTCTGCCGACGTATATATACATGGGGCGGTCGGCAAGTGGTTAAAATCACTGCTCCCGAAAAAACAGCCGTTTTTAAAAGTTTTTTTTGCATTGATACATGTCCCCTGGGGCAGGACCCAGGTCCCCAAACACTTTTTATGACTAACTTTTAAAAAAAAAATGACTTCAATGACTGTTCTCTGTATTAAGGGGGACGGGAGCCGACACTTTATTATAGCCGTTCGGGTCCCCATTGACTTCAATGGGGTTCGGTGTTCGGGGTCAAGTTCGGGTCAAGTTCGGTCCCGAACCCGAACTTTTTTCTGATGTTCGGCCGAACCTGCCGAACCCGAACATCCAGGTGTCCGCTCAACTCTACTTATGATATTATTTTCTAGCATATACTGTTGCATATTGTTCCTCACCAACTGCTCAAATATATGCTCTTAGGAAACTACACTAAGCGCTTTGTGGACTTGTTAATGGAAACCTAGAATGTTTTGACATTTTCTGAATGTTTTCTGGCCATATCAATATTAAGCTGATGTTGTCAGCACCATCCTCATATTTTACCATCACTACTCTTCTTACCTAGAGTGAAGAAGATATTCAGCAGGTCTGCCTTTTCTTAGCTCCCAGTGACCATCTCTGCCTTATTTTTTTAGAGCGCTTATGTGCTTATAACTAGCCTTTTTTATCATTATGTTGTGTACCCCTGTGAGAACCGCAGGTGAATAAAGTCCTAGCTCTCCCCAATTAGAGCACAGCCAGGCACACTACATTTTCTTAATTCTTCCGCTGGATCAAAAAGCAGTTTAGGGGTTCTTTTCTGTTTTTTTATTGGGAATGATAAACTGGGATAGGGAAAGGGAGCATAAGATACCCCAAAAACGGTTGCACCTTAATATCTGGCTGCACTTCACAAACTGCTGGCTGCACTGCACAACTGTTGAACATCCTACAGGATCTTTATACTATTGGTGACCTGTACACCTTCCAAAGTTAAAAACTACACACAATCACTTTTCTTCAGCACTGGGGGTCATCTATTCACTTTTCATAGTGAGGCAGATGTAGATTCACACCACCATAGGACAGCTGGACATTTCACCACCAACTTCTTCCTGGCTCTCACCAGTGAGCTTCTCCAGATCCAACTTGATCCATGGACACAGATCTGCATAAATGCCCCCAGCTAAGCCTAGCAGGGACCTCAGTGTCTTCCTCAAGGCTTCCTCTAGGATCCTGCACCAGGGGATGGAGCCCCATCCCACTGCTGCTCAAGCCTCAGACTATCTATGAGCTCTCTCTCTCTCCACCATGATTGACTGGAGTCCCGCAAATATTCAGACTGCTTGTTCTGTCCTTTCTCCCACTATATTTAGGTAGGAAAACTTTTAGGATTGAGTGGACAAGGATTTATGATATGATGTATGGAGAAAAAAATAAAGTAGCTAGAAGTTAGAGAGATCTTGAGTAGGAACAAACAGCAAGGTGAGCAATTTGTTCCACCTGTGCATTTTATAGGCAAAGAAGTGATTGCTGAGATTAATTAGAGGTTATTAAAGTTTAGACTATAGTTAGTATAGTAGAGTTTTTAGTTTCATTTGGGAGAGTATGTGACAATGATTTAAAGGCAGGAAAGTGTGGGAAACAGGGCAGAGCATTGTCACTACATAATGGACTTTTATATCAGCAGCTGTTATTTTAATGAAAGTTTAGTTGTTCGGTTTACTTCGACTTTAACAAACTATGCTTGAATTCTTTGAATTTCATTGCTTTCATCTGTGCACCAAAAATCAGTTGTATCTACCTGTAGCAACTCACTGATAGCTAGCTCTTCAATTGGCCCTTGGCTGCTTTTTCTATTAATTAGGGTTGTGTTTCTTTTTATAGCTTGGAGTGATTAGAGAGCATCATGCAGATTTTACAGACTGTCCTAAATCCAGTCCTCAGTACCTACTAACAGGCCTGGTTTCCAAGATAACAGAAATACATTACAGGTGATATCAATTTCTGATCAGTGATTGCAGTAATCTAGTCTGCATCTGCCCAAAGGAATACTTAAAATCAGGCATGTTAGTGGGTCCTGAGAACATGAGTTGAGAACCACTGCAGTAGACCATTAGAATGAATGTAAGAATTTTAGTTACAATCTTGCCATCCCCGCCTAGGTTGCTTGACCAGGGCAGGGTAGGAATGGCTTTACAGAAAAATAGTTAATAAAAATGTTAAAAAAAGTAAATCTGTAAAAACATTTTTAACAAAAATAAAAATATGTTAATAAATCGTGATGCCAATTAGGAGCGTAACATAGGCCACCCTGGCCATGAAATGAAAGGACTGTTTTCACCAGCTCATCTGCAGGTATGATTCAGTTGGTAATTCTTCCCTCTCTTAATGCTTTAATCTTATAGAAGGAGATGGAGTAAGAAGAGAAAAGGAGGGAGGAGGAGGTGAAAGAAGGGAAGAAGGGGGAGGAGGAGAAAGAGGTCATATTAGCAACGTCGAACACATACTACCTTCATGTAGCAGTGCCTCTACCTCTCCGCCTTGCTTATTTGTGGCTTGTTTTTTTGGGGAATGGTCCTCATTTTGGCCCGAAAGAATCTTCAACTGCAGTGTGAAGTGAAACATTTAGCAGTGGTATTACCACTGGTAAATATGACAGCTTCCTCCTGGTTGTTATTATTCATTAAACTTGCAACAATGTTGAGATATTCTAAAATCGATTTTTTAATAAATAAATGCAGTTGATATCTGCTGTACTACCTATTCAATGTATAATATTTGTGTATATTGTGTCTCAAATAATATACTCTAATTTCTAATGTCTTGTCTCTCCCTTGTAAAATTTCCTATAGCTTTAGTTCTGCTGTAGCTGCATTCAATACAGGCCTATTACTACTGGATATAAAATCAGGTGTCACCACCAAAATTAATCCCAAAAATTGTATTTCCCAAGTTGAAATGAATGAAACTGGGGTGCTGCTAAATGTGATCGTAAAAATGTTTAAATGTAAAAGTAAAAAAATGACACAATACAATTACACATTACAATTAAATATGTAATGGCAGAATAAAGTGTTGCTGATGATGTCCATGAAAATCATACAGTTCCGAAACATCCCAAACATAAAGGCATCTTCAACCATTATTATATATGAATAAGTTTAGCACTGCAGTCATTCAAATAACATCAACCATATGTAGCACCCCCTTGTGTACATAGTAGGGTGGTGTAGGCAAATTTAGTTAGGCTTCACTATAGCCTGTGAAGTCAGGCTATTTGGGGTCAATTCGATTTTTTTCCTGGCAGGATCTGAGGGCTGGGTCTTAGTCACCTCCTACTGGCTTCTGGAAGCTTCTAGAAGGTTCCAGAACTTAGTGGGTGAAGGCATGGAGACTGAATATTCATTGGGACTCTACCAATCCCTGGGGGAAGAACCTCCCTGTAGGTTGAGAGTGGCCCATAAGTATTCAGGCAGGCCATGTGAGAGCAGAGTCCAGGATCCAGAGGCCTGAATGGGACCCCTGTGCTGCCTCCAGGCAGAAGGCCAGCAGGGGTGGTTGGAGAGAGAGAAAGAGAGGGAGAGGAAGGAATCGCAGAGGGACCCTCACTCCCTTTTAGTCTAAGCCCGGAGATACCCTGATTAGCAAGTGGGACCTGACCAGCAGAAGGCTCGGCCATAAATCACCAGCTATGCATCAGGACAAAAATGACTGAGTGAGTAAACCTCTGCATTGACCACCCCCCATAGCCTACAAGGAAGTTTGATGCCCAGGGAAATCTTTAGCTAGCCTACTAAGAGGCAGATAACTGTTAACCTTGGGGAGTCTTCAGAAGTTAGCCAGGTGTGCTGGCATTTTTGTCAGGGAAAGTTGAAGTACCTCCATCTAGTTTGGGACTCTTAACTAGCCAGAGTGTGCAAGTATTCCAGAGGGAGTACAGTCTGGGACCGGTGCTAAAGTCTGGGAGTGTTCAAGTTGTCCCCAAGTTATTTAGAGATCAATTTCTGGACATCAAATAGCCTATCCCCATCCAAGTTATAACCCCTAAATAAAAATAAAAAACAAACAAAAACAAGCTTAAGGACTGGTTCATTGACTGTGGAATGTCTGAGGAAAATGCATGTTGCCTGGCTGTGCGGGTAAGGGGGGGCCCAAAAATCAATACAGAAGCTGATCCCTCTGTACTACAGAAAAAAAGAAAAAAAAATGTGGCCATCTTCAAATAGTGGGAGCTATATGTAGTCACTCCTATGGAATGAGGATAACTATAGCAAAACAAACACAGACACATTTAATTATATTTAATTTAATTATACAAAAAGTAAAAAAAAATGCATGTTCCAATATCATAATTCCAGTGTTATACAATTTGCATAAACTTATCAAACATAAAACTAAAGATCACTTATTTTTTGTATTAAATCCAGTCTAGACCTATACATATATACAGAGAATATTACTCAGAGTAAGCATAAACAACTCTCATAGTGCTCTCCATAAATTACACCTCATTTATTAAAAAAACTTTTTTAAAAGAATCACACTCACATGTTTGTGTGCAATAAATCGTTGGTAAAACGTCTTTTGTTCCACATAAAGCTGATCAGGTATTGTCAAACGTTCCGTATGGTTTTCTCCCTGCACTGTGGTCACTTCCTGGAACAGTTCCTGGAACAGTGTGATGATGTCATCCAGCTTCACCTTATGCATTACGTCACATCACATTTCTTCATCAGGGTATCCAAAGGGTATCCAGGGTACCTTAAATGAAATAAGGTTCCCTCATAGTTGCATTAAAAAGTCCCTACATTTTTTGTTTTGTTTGTTAAGTGCCCCCTAATGGCAGTGCCCAGCTCCCCATGACCATTTTTAGCTTGCCAATTAGCTTTGCAGATTGGAGATTTTTAAGGGTAAAGGTTTGTTGCCATTCCACGAGAGACATGTTGGATATCAATTTGCTCGGCGTAACATTATCTTTCACAATATAAAAAAAAATGGGCTAACTTTACTGTTGTCTTATTTTGTAATTAAAAAAAGTGTATTTTTTCCCCAAAAAAGTGTGCTTGTAAGACCGGTGCCCAAATACGGTGTGACAGAAAGTATTGCAACAACCGCCTATTTTCTATTAGAAAAAATATATATATAATGTTTGGGGGTTTTAAGTAATTTTCTTGCACACAAACCTGTTTTTAAATTGTAAACACCAAAGCTCAGCAAGAGGCTTGGTTCTTAAGTGGTTAAATAGTATGAAAAACAATGCTATATGACATATTTCCAATTTTCAAATCTGATAAAAAAAAATGTTAATGTGATATACAGGATCAAGTTATCAAGTCATGTACCAACCAACATATAATTGGCATCAATTACTTTTTGTTGCATGGTTGATTATCATTAAAGCTTAGATTTTTCTTTCTTGAATCATTTAGAATACATTACATGTACTGAAGTTGAAATAATTACCGTTCAGCTTATGCATACTAGAAGAGACGCAATGAATGAGGCAAGATGCATGAGAGCAGAGATATGGAAGGAGAGGGCAAACTATAACCAATTATTAGTAGCTGCTAATCAATATTAATATGTTGCTGTGAAAAGAAATAGACAAGAAGCACTAATTCATGCATTTGTTAAATCTGAATCATTGGTTTGTCTCTCAGTACCGCTGAGATATTTTTAGTGATGTGTTAACCACCTCAAGTCCAGACACTTTTACCTCCTTCCAGTCCAGGCCATTGTTTTAGCTTTCAACACTATCATACCTTCAATGACAATTACTCAGTCATGCAATAGATACAGACAGAGCTTTTGGAGGTATTTAATCATCACAGTTTTTTTTTTTTTATATAAAAGTGAAAAAATACCAAAAAGATTTTAAAACGTGTTTTTGTCCGTTTCTGTTGTAAACTTTTGCAGCTAAATACATTTTCTTCATAAATATAGAATAAAATATATTATGCTACATTGGGTTAAAATACCCCAAATCAGTGTATATTTTTTAATCTGTGTGAAAGTTATAGAGTTTACCAATTATGGTATACAGTATATATTTTTGAAAATTAATCAATCCTGTTATACTGACTGCCTCCTTTTTTATGCCTTAAAATGCCAGCGTAGTACAATTGTCCCACAAATGTCAATTTTTTGGGAAGTAGACAGAAAAATGTATTTAGTAAGAGGCAGTGGTGGGTTTTTTTACATAATTTTTTTGTCACAATTCTTTTGAAAATTAACAAAATTAAATAAAATTTGTTTTTCCTTCCCCTTTTTTTCATGTTATTTCTCACTTACAGCATGGACATACTTACAATTACCCCAAAAAAACATCCTGCTAAGCTGCTATGGGGATTATTATTATTATACAGGATTTTTATAGTGCCAACAGTTTGCGCAGCGCTTAACAAAATGAAGCCAGACATTACAGTTTCATTACAATTTATTACAAGAGGAATCAGAGGGCCCTGCTCATTAGAGTTTACAATCTAGTAGGGAGGGTAAATTGATACAACAGGTAATAGCTATGGGGGATGAGCTGATGGAGAAAGTAAAACAGTGTATTAGTTAGAAGCAGGATAAGCTTCTTTAACCGCTTCCCGACCGCCTCCTGTAGATATACGTCAACAGAATGGCACGGGCAGGCAAAAGCACGTACCTGTACGTCCCCTTTAATTTGCCTGCCCGGTCGGGAGCTCCGTGACCACGGCCGCGGGACCAGCGGACCCGATCGCCGCTGGTATCCCGCGATCGGGTTACGGAGCTGAAGAACGGGGAGAGGTCTATGTAAACAAACCTCTCCCCGCGCTTCCTACACTGACTGTCAGTGATCGGCGGTTCCCTGTCATCGGGAACGCCGATCAATGACGTCAGACGTACAGCCACGCCCCCCTACTGTAAAAAAAAAACAAACACGTCACACTGACTCCTCCCCGCCCCCTAGTGGTTAACCCCCTAACTACAACTGTCATTTACATAGGAATCAGTGCTATTTAAATAGCAGTGATTGCTGTATAAATGACAAATGTCCCAAAAATGTGTCAAAAATGTCCGATGTGTCCGCCAAAATGTCGCAGTCACAATAAAAATCGCTGATCGCCGCCATTACTAATAAAAAAAAAAATATTAATAAAAATGCTATAAAACTATCCCCTATTTTGTAAACGCTATAACTTTTGCGCAAACTAATCAATAATCGCTAATTGCGATTTTTTTTACCAAAAATATGTAGAAGAATACGTATCGGCCTAAACTGAGGAAAAAAAATGTTTTTTTATATATATTTTTTGGGGATATTTATTATAGCAAAAAGTAAAAAATATGCATTTTTTTCAAAATTGTCGCTCTATTTTTGTTTATAGCGCAAAAAATAAAAACCGCAGGGGCGATCAAATACCACCAAAAGAAAGCTCTATTTGTGGGAAAAAAAGGACGCCAATTTTGTTTTGGAGCCACGTCGCATGACCGCGCAATTGTTAGTTAAAGCGACGCAGTGCCGAATTGCAAAAAGGGGCCTGGTCCTTTGGCTGCCAATTGGTCCGGGGCTGAAGTGGTTAAAGAGAAGGGTTTTCACACGTGTGAGACTTTTTCACAAGCTATATGCATATAGGTTCCCAAACCCCAAGGAGTACATTCAGACATTCCAGGGGCATAAATTACACTTCTAATTTCTTGACTACCTATCACATTTTTGGAGGCCCTGGAGTACCGGGGGGCAGTGGAAACACCCACAAACACACAAACACTGAGGTATTTTCTGAAAGGCATAGTGAGTATTCTTTAAAATGCAATTTTTGGGGGGAAAATGCAGGAATGAAGATTACATTTACATAAAGTTGTCAATTAATAAGAAATGTCTAACACACTGCATATGCATACTTATAAAGTGTGGATATACCACATGAATGAGACCTTTTCACAGCCTAACCATACAGAGGGGCCCAAAATCCAAAGAGTACCTGCAGGCTTTCTAGGAACATAAATTACACAATTACTTTTCTGACTACCTATGACATATTTGAGGCCCTGAAGCACAAGGACAGTGGAAACAGCTATAAAATGATCACATTTTGGAGAGCAAACACCCCAATGCATTTTTTAACCAGTTCCTGACCGGTTCACGCATATATACTGTGGCAGAATGGCTCCCCTGAGCGAAACCTCGTATGGGTACGTCCTACCCTTTTTCGGCCACCAGAGGGCGCATGCATGAGCGCCAGAGGAGAGGAGCCATATACTCTGTGCTGTCAGAGGAGAGGAGCCATATCTTTTCTTCCTACCTAGTCACTCCCATCCCCACACAGTTAGAACACACTGAGGGAACACACAGTTAACCCCTTGATCACCCCTAGTGTTAACCTCTTCCCTGCCAGTGACATTTACACAATAATCAGTGCATTTTTATAGCACTGATCGCTGTATAATTGTCAATGGTCCCAAAAAAGTGTTAAAAGTGTCCGATCTGTCCACCGCAATGTCACAGTACCACTAAAAATGACAGATCACCGCCATTACTAGTAAAAAAAAATGCCATAAATCTTTCCCATAGTTTGTAGATGCTATAACTTTTGCGCAAACCAATCAATATACGCTTATTGTGATTTTCTTTACCAAAAATATGTAGAAGAATATATATTGGCCTAAACTGATGAAGAAATATGTTTTTTTTTTTTAAATTGGGGGATATTTATTATAGCAAAAAGTAAAAAATATTGTGATTTTTTTTTTAAATTGTCGCTCATTTTTGTTTATAGCGCAAAAAATAAAAACCACAGAAGTGATCAAATACCACCAGAAGAAAGCTCTATTTTTGGAAAAGAAAGGACACAAATTGTGTTTGACAGCAACCACACAATTGTCAGTTAAAACGATACAGTGCCAAATTGTGGTTAAGAGGTGCATTGAGTCTTTGGAAAACCTCAATCTACATTAGTATTTTCATTATATTCAATGTTGCCCATGCACATCTGAGTATAGTGTCGCTTGAAGCTCATTGCTTAAAAATGAACATGTTTTTTTTTTTTGGAGCAGAGTACTACATGATTACGTCCGCATTGAGACGAAACGTCGGAGGAGCGACGTGCTGACGTCACCGCGAGTGTTAGCGTTCCCGAACGAAGTACGGACGCTTAGTGTTGCAGCCGGCCGGCCGCATTTTTTAATATCCATTGATTTTATGCACATTGGAGTTCTTTTTATTTAATTACTATTACGTAATAAAATACCCCAGCGGGTCTTATCTATGATCCCCCTTTTGGTGTTTTTATTTTTTCCTATGATCGAGTTCCCACTCTACGCATTGAGACACCGGAAATAAGGGGGTTTGCATATTGATGTTCCACGATCGGAGATCCCAATACAGCAGTGGATGGTGATGGTTCCACTGACAGAATAGAGGATCCGTGAGGAAAAGGCCCTGGCTGGGTATTAGCCATCCGTTTTTACTATCCCGGGAGCTGGTAAGAGAACAACCTTAGCGGTGGTGGATAAAGAGTTTCTCTAGAAACTATACAGTCACTATTGATTTGTCCATCACTTATACGGACTGCACCAATGTTATTTTTTACCTTTGGAGTCTCATTGGACAACTTACAATTCACTTCTGGTTGAACTTTTTCTTTCTCACAGGAATAATTCCACAAACATTTTTTGCTGAATATTTTTTCTTTACAGGTTTTTTTAGTAAAACCGCTAGTTGATATTCACTTATATATTGCCATTTACAGTTTTTTTTGGACAACCACTAGTTGCTATTCACTATATATTGCACTTTTCACTTATGTGGTGATTGTTTGATAATATTTATTTGTGCTAATTTCCTTAGTGCATTCATTTTTCACTGGTACGCCGTTTAATGTCACAACTTCATTATTTATATTTTTAGCGCAACTTTTTACAATTTCTTCCATGTTTGTGTTATATCGCACTTGTTGTTGCTGCTTAATGTGTTAGGTTCTTGAGTCCAGCACAATTTTCTTTTGTACTTACTACAGAGTACTACAGAGTACTACATTTTGGCCCTAATAGACTTCATTGGGGGTGCACAAAAATCCTATATCACATGTTCTTTTATGCCCTGTACACACGACCGGTTTTCCCGACGGAATAAACTCTGAAGGTTTTTCCAATGGAATTCCGCTCAAGCTGTCTTGCGTACACACGATCACACCAAATTCCAACTGTCAAGAACGCGGTGATGTACACGTACGACGGGACTAGAAAAAGGAAGTTCAATAGCCAGTAGCCAATAGCTTCCGTCTCGTACTTGCTTCAGAGCATGCGTCGTTTTTGGTAGGTCGAAACAGCATACTGACGAGCGGTTTTCCCAATATCAATTGGTTCCCTCAGAAAAATATAAAACATGTTCTCTATCTAGGTCCGTCAGAATTTTCAACGTGAAAAGTCTGATGGGGCATACATGATCAGAATATACAATGAAAAGCTCCCATCTAACTTTTTCTGTCAGAAATTCCACTCGTGTGTACGGGGCATTAGAGTTTTAAGTAGTAACTAGTAACTTTCCACTGGCTAAAAATAATAAAGAGAAGCTCAAGGCTGGAACATGCAAAACTACCTTTACAAATGCTTATAAAAGACACCAGAAAAATAACCAAAGACAGCTCAAATGTGAATGGGGCCTAAGAGTTGGAATGGCCTAAAGAAGAATTAAACAGAATATGTGCCTGTTTGCTGTATACACTGCACACATTTGTACCCACAAAATACCCCTAATTACTGTGCTACAAGTAATTATGTCACAAACACACATGCACAATGGATTATTTTATGAAAATTACATATGTACACAAAATGATATCACAGTTTGAGAAAGCAAAAAAGAGAGGAGGCAGGAGAAAGATGGCTATAACTTTTGCGCAAAGCAATCAATAAACGCTTATTGCAATTTTTTTTACCAAAAATATGTAGAAGAATACCTATTGGCCTAAACTGAGGAAAAAAATGTTTTTTTTATATATTTTTGGGGGATATTTATTATAGCAAAAAGTAAAAAAAAAGCTTTTTCTTCAAAATTGTCGCTATTTTTTTGTTTATAGCGCAAAAGATATAAACTGCAGAGGTGATCAAATACCACCAAAAGAAAGCTCTATTTGTGGGAAAAAAAGGACGTCAATCTTGTTTGGGAGCCACGTGGCAGGACCGCGCAATTGTCAGTTAAAGCGACGCAGTGCCGAATCGCAAAAAGTACTCTGGTCTTTGGCTAGCCAAATGGTCCGGGGCTTAAGTGATTAAATTGGTAGTAAAAGCCATTAAAAAAAAAAATCTTCCTCTGCAAGTTACAAGCATAATGTGCTAATATGCATTGCATGCTAGCACATTTTGAAAAAGGTACCTTAAAACACAGCCCTCCAGCAGCGCACTGTCACTGCTGACAGGACTTCTATGTTCACTCAGTCTTTCTTCCAGGTTCATGGGCTCCAGCCATTTGAATGGCCAGGCCGTGATGAAGTCACTAACTTTTATGTACATGGGAGTCACGGCCACAACACAGCTCTCTGAAGGGACAGCATACTCAGTATGCTGTCTCTTTAGTGTGCATGCATCAGTGACATCACCGGATGCAGGGGCAGTGAATATCTCCTAAACGGTGCACTTTTAGGAGATGTTCCTTGTACCCAAAGGTAAGCTTTATTAAAAGCTTACCTGTAGGTACACCTGTAATGCTGCGTACTCATGAGCGGACTTTTCGATGGACTAGGTCCGACGGATGAATCTGCTGTACAATTCAATAGTGTGTGGGCTTCATCAGACCTTTGCTGTCTAAAAATCAGATTTCAACAGATTTCAACATGTTTCAAATCTTTCCGACGAACTTGAGTCCGGTTGAAAAATCCGGTCGTCTGTGTGCTAGTCCGGCGGACGAAAACCGACGCTAGGGCAGCTATTGGCTACTGACTATGAGCTTCCTTATTTTAGGTTATTTATTTTCCGGTCGTACGTCATCACGTTCGAATCCATCAGACTTTGGTGTGCTTGTGTGTGGACAAGTCCGTTCATTCGGAAAGTCCGTCAGAACTCAGACGAAAGTCCGTCAGGAAGACGATCGGACCTAGTCCATCGAAAAAGTCTGGTCGTGTGTACACGCCATTAGTCACCAAGAAGTGTTTACTACTGCTTTAAGAGTTCTTTTTTGATCTGCATGCAACCCTCTCAATCCTTCTTTATGGCTATCACCTGGCTTAAAATGTTAAACTGAAGGCCTCATGCTCATCCTTAGTTGGTTAAACTTCCTTACATGATTATGCAGCTGAATACTTAAGGAAATGCTTTGTGTCCATTTTGTGTGGAATAAAATGTTGTAAATTCCAATTTTTACTCTAATGATAATTGGTAATGTTCTGTAACGTTTTCTGAAATTAAATAGATGTGGCCATTAGCAGATTTAGTACTGCCCCTTACAGATTAATTACACAAGTTTTGGTATACTGTTTCATTTGAGCAAAGCCCCTCTACGTAAAGCATTGTAAACTCTATTGAACCTCACCTTAACTGAATTCAGTGATCACTTATCAAGAAAACAAAATGTTAGTTTTGCATACGAATGTAAAAGATGAAGGACTATGCAATGTATTATATATATTGGTACAAAAGTACAGTAACCAGAAGCAGTGACTACAATATTGATGTTCCAGCTCTCAAGATTACTTTTTAAATCAAAATATTTGACAATATCAGTGATGCATTTGCCACATAAAATATGAGTTCTTCTTGCAACAGAGGTTAATGGAGAGATATGTCATGGAATACTGGTACTAGATTGGTGACAGTGTACAGATATGTGGATCATAAGATATGATAATTAAGTCAGGGTGATAAAAGTTTCCCATCTAGAAGAAAGAAAAAGTACCTTTTCACAGTAAGTTATTTTGGCATACTTCCCAATGTGTTCAGGTGGGGAACTGAAAGATATAATGATAGATTTATTTTAATGTCAAACTGCAAAACTGGGTTCTGCTTGAATAGTTCACTTTAATGTAACACCTGCTTGTCTAGATAAACTAAAGTTAATTACCAATTCAAACAAAAGATTTTCAGTAGTCTTGCCAACATTTAGATAAGTAGCTAGAATGCCTCGCAGAATACTTTAGAAAACAAGAACAGAAATTAAAAAAAGAATAAATTGGTTGACTGTGGAACAAAATTATAGTTTTGGAATGATGTAAAATTATCAGCATAAAGGTACATGAAAAAAGCAGTAGGTGTTTATTACTAAAGGCATTTACATTTTTGATTGGATATGTAAAAAGTTGTACTTTCTGAAAAAAAAAAAAAACAATTTGAAACCTGTGCATGACATGTCCTGTCCACCTCCATGGGCTCCCATTTAGCAGCACATCTGTACACAGTAGGCAGGCTGCCACTGGGACTCAGTTAACTCCTTAGGCATCCTTAAACAGGTGTGCTCTACTAATGTCCAACACATGTGTAGTATTTGAGTCATATAATTAATCCACATTCCAAAGCCCTTCTTTTCTGGTTCAAAGATTTTTATTTTTAAACAAACAAAAAAAACAGAAACCATAAAGAACATACAAGAAAAATAAAAACAGTATATATCACATATATTCACTTGCATACATGTTGTATCTTGACAAGGAATAAGCTGAAATGTCAGCATGGGTTTAGTTCATATTACAGTATATATAAAACGTTCCTAAGTCGAACACTGGTGAAAAAAAAAAAAAAACGCCTAAAAGGTAATGTTATGTGGTTATAGCAAGTAACCTCGAATCATATCCAGAGACATTATAGACATGCCTCCAGACCGCTTTACCACTCCATATGGGTTCATGCTGTGGCAAAGCGGGGGCAATTTGAAGTAAAAAAAAAGAACAGGTATACCATAGTAACGAGAGTAAATAGGTATTACTTATCTTCACTACAGAACAAATGTATGGAAATAAGATCATACCCTGATAACTTCAGTGTTCTGAGGCTGCAGAATAAACTATCTGTTCGACTTAACATGCTGGTTATAATTATAAAAAATGTGATATAGAAACAATAATAATGAAAAAATAAGAGATTGAAGAGAGAAAGAAGGAAAGGAAGGAAAGAGTCTCTCCAGGTGATGATTACACTGCAAAAAAGGATATTGAAAGATATTTGCTAAAAGAAAACCAAAGTTCTATTGAGGTAACAGTAGTGACTGGTCGAAATCAGGGGGCAGATAATGTTTTACCCATGGTTGCCAAATCTGTTTAAATTTATCAATATTATTATCTTCTATGGCCGACATTTTAGCGTAGGTCAAAGCTCTATTCATTCTGTGCTTAGCTTCCGCTACTATAAGGGTATTGGATTTCCATGCTTTAGCTATGGTTTGTTTGGCCGCTGTGCTGAGCTGAAGAAATAGCTTAAACTGAGGATGAGTCAGTGAAGAGGGTTTCAGGTTCAGCAGAGCCATGGCTGGATCCGGAGGTATAGAGCGTTCTAGAGCTTTGGAAGCCATAGCGAAAATATTTGACCAGAATTCTTGAACCACCGGGCATTGCCACCAAATATGGAAATGGGTACCTTGGGAAGTGCAACCTCTGAAACAATTAATAGGATATGTCGGGGAAAACTTGGCAATTCTAGCAGGTACTAGGTACCATCTTGCTAAGACTTTAAAGTTAGTTTCAAGAGCATAACAATTCGGGGAAGAGCTTTTAGTTGCATTCCATACATTAGACCAGTCATTAATGTCAAAAACCCGGTTCATATCTAATGCCCATTTCTCTGCATAAGAGGGTAATATATCTTTGGGAAGAGTAGTAAGCTGTTGATATATTAATGAAATAACACCTCTAACATGTGGGTCGCTTTTGCATATACGCTCAAATTGAGACATTTGATTAAGTGGTGTACCAGAATTTAGAAGCGGGGTGTAGAAATTTTTAACTTGCAAGTATCTAAAGGTTTCAGATCTTGGGAGTCCGTACGTGTCACATAATATTGGGAATTCCAGAATGTTGGAGTTATTACATAACTGGTATAATCGTGATAATTTTAAGGTGGACCAAACAGAGAATGATTTCGGATAACGCCAAGCTGGATAGAAGGCTGGGTTCCCGAGGAAAGAGAGAAGAGGATTATGTGGGGATTGGAGGTTGGAAGGTTTACCAAATTTATCCCATATAGATAAGGAGTGTTTCGTGATGGGGTTAGCAATATGTGTCCTATCTTTGGGATGAATCCATAAGAGATTAGCAATAGAAATAGGATCGCATTCTACAGACACAATTAACATCCAAAGGGGTGATTCTTCTACAGAGTGGTATTTCGTAAGAATTGAGAGTTGTGCAGCAGAATAATAGGAAGCAAAGTTTGGTAAGCCTAGCCCTCCCTTCAATTTGCTAAGATATAATGTGGTTAATGGAATCCGTGGTTTGGTTTTACCCCAGATAAAGGCCAAGACCCTACGTTGTAGTATTCTAAAGAAATAGGCTGGTATTGGGATAGGTAAAACCCTAAATAAATAAAGAAATTTTGGGAAAATTGACATTTTTATTGCATTAATCCTACCCAACCAAGACAAGGGGAGAGAAGACCATAGTTTCATATAGTTAGTAACCTGTTTTAATAATGGAAGATAGTTAACTCTGAATAGTTCTTTGAGTGAATTTGTGAGTTGAACTCCTAGGTAGGGTAATTGATTAGATACCCAGTGAAACGGTAAAGTAGATTGGAGATGCAGGAGCTCAGCTTGTTCTAGAGAGATATTAAGCACATTCGATTTGGTGGGGTTAACTTTAAGTCCAGAGACCGCAGCGAATTTATCTAGTATGTTCAATAAATTTGGGGCAGATATAAGTGATTGGGATAAGAATATGAGAATATCGTCAGCAAAGAGACATGACTCGTGTAGCCTAGTAAAGACCACCCCCTTGTTGTGACCCCTTTATTCCAAAACCCCCCTTTTTGTTACTCCCCTTAAATAATGGACCACACCGTACTTCTTGTGGAGTAAATGGCCACAACAGCCTTTATTAAACTTAACTCCAATTTTCCAAAATATAAATAACCATATAAAACCGTATAAATAACCATATATAAATAACCATAAATAACCATAAACATTTTAGTGTAAACATAAATAACCATCGGTTATACCCTCTTATGTTGGTCAGTGATGGGGCTAACACTTGTAACACAACCAGTTAAATTAACCAATATATATATGACTATATATATATATAACACCAGGGGGCACTGCAGGATTTAACCGAACCAAGTAGGCCTCCATTTTTAACCGCCCGGAGACAAAACCCTATCCCGCAGTGCACACAGAGTAATCATCGAACTTCGATGTACTACACCGGAGGGGCCATCTCATGACGAGTAAGGATGAGCCCGGTGTTCGATTCGAACCCATGTTCGAATCGAGCACCGGGTGTTCGCTCGCTCGGCGAGCCCAGAACTATTGGGGCCGCTCGCATCAAATTCGTGTGATGCGAGCGGCCCCGCAATGCATTGCGGCCCGCGCAGTGCAATGCTGGCTGATGATTGGCCAAGCATGCACTGTGACCCCGCATGCTTGGCCAATCACAGCGCCGGCAGCGAGGAGAGCCATAATTGGCTACAGGCAGGATGCCTGTAGCCAATTATAGCTCAGGGGCTTTAGTACACGCCCCACGGTATAAGAGGCCGCCGCGCCGGCAGCCTCGCATATTATGTTTCAGACAGTGTCAGCGTGTCAGTGTGCTGCTGACTGCTGACAACAATATGTGCTTTATTTCTGGGGATATGTGTGTGCATGCTGTTAGAACAGCATTGCAGTATCACATCTGGGGGGTGTCTATAGGTGGCCTGTGAAGGAGGGCAGGTTTCCTGTGCTTAGAACTTTCCCTGCAAAAAAGTGTCATTTTTGCAGGAAGAAAGCTATTTAAATCACTCGCGGCTAATGAATTGATGGCTCCTGTAACACAGAGAGCTGTCATTCATTAATAAAAAACAAAAAAAAAAGCGTAGGGGTCCCCCCAAATTCAATAACCAGGCCCTTCAGGTCTGGGATGGATATTAAGGGGAACCCCAGCCAAAAAAAAAAAAAAAAAAAAAAATGGCATACCAGACCCTTGAGGTCTGGTATGGATTTTAGGGGAACCCTAGCCAAAAAAAATGGCGTGGGGTCCCCCTCAAAATCCATACCAGACCCTTATCCGAGCACGCAACCTGGCAGGCCGCAGGAAAAGAGGGGGGGACGAGAGCGGCCCCCCCTCTCGCCTGAACCGTACCAGGCCACATGCCCTCAACATTGGGAGGATGCTTTGGGGGTCTAAGACCCCTAAAGCACCTTGTCCCCATGTTGATGAGGACAAGGGCCTCTTCCCCACAACCCTGGCCGGTGGTTGTGGGGGTCTGCGGGCGGGGGGCTTATCGGAATCTGGAAGCCCCCTTTAACAAGGGGACCCCCAGATCCCGCCCCCCCCCTGTGTGAAATGGTAAGGGGGTACAAAAGTACCCCTACCATTTCACCAAAAAAGTGGCAAAAATGGTAAAAATGACAGGAGACAGTCTTTGACAATTCCTTTATTAAAATCTTCTTTCTTCATCCTTCGGTTTCTTCATCTTCTCCTTCCTTCATCTTCTTCCATCTTCTTCTTCCATTTTCTTCTTCCTCCGATCCGCTTCTTCTTGCGCTGGTCTTCTCGTCCTTCTCGTCCGGCATCTTCTTCCGTCGGCGTCGGCGTCGGCGTCGGTGTCTCTGTCTCTTCTTGGGCCGCTCCGCGCAATGGGAGGCTCCCGCTGTGTGAGGCTCCGCTCCGTCTGACAGGTCTTTTATAATGGAGGGCACCTGGTGACCCCGCCCCCTCTGACGCACAGGGACGTCATGGGGAATTCCATGATGGCTTTCCCCATGACGTCAGAGGGGGGCGGGGTCACCAGGTGCCCTCCGTTTTAAAAGACCTGTCAGATGGAGCGGAGCCTCACACAGCGGGAGCCTCCCATTGCGCGGAGCGGCCCAAGAAGACACCGACACCGACACCGACGCCGATGCCGACGCCGACGGAAGAAGATGCCGGATGAGAAGGACGAGAAGACCAGCGCAAGAAGAAGCGGATCGGAGGAAGAAGAAAATGGAAGAAGAAGATGAAGGAAGGAGAAGATGAAGAATCCGAAGGATGAAGAAAGAAGAAAGAAGATTTTAATAAAGGAATTGTCAAAGACTGTCTCCTGTCATTTTTACCATTTTTGCCACTTTTTTGGTGAAATGGTAGGGGTACTTTTGTACCCCCTTACCATTTCACACTGGGGGGGGCGGGATCTGGGGGTCCCCTTGTTAAAGGGGGCTTCCAGATTCTGATAAGCCCCCCGCCCGCAGACCCCCACAACCACCGGCCAGGGTTGTGGGGAAGAGGCCCTTGTCCTCATCAACATGGGGACAAGGTGCTTTAGGGGTCTTAGACCCCCAAAGCATCCTCCCAATGTTGAGGGCATGTGGCCTGGTACGGTTCAGGCGAGAGGGGGGGCCGCTCTCGTCCCCCCCTCTTTTCCTGCGGCCTGCCAGGTTGCGTGCTCGGATAAGGGTCTGGTATGGATTTTGAGGGGGACCCCACGCCATTTTTTTTGGCTAGGGTTCCCCTTAAAATCCATACCAGACCTCAAGGGTCTGGTTTGGATTTTGGGGGACCCCTACGCCATTTTTTTTTTTTTTTTGGCTGGGGTCCCCCTTAATTTCCATCCCAGACCTGAAGGGCCTGGTTATTGAATTTGGGGGGACCCCTACGCTTTTTTTTTTTTTTTTTTTTATTTTTTTTTTTTTTTATCAATGACTTTTTTTTATGAATGAGTTTCAATGAATCACTGTTCTCTGTGTTACGGGAGCCGTGAATTAACATTAGCCGCGAGTGATTTTAAATAGCTTTTTTACTTTCAAAAATGACACTTTGCGCAGAGACAGTTCTAAACACGGGAAACATGCGCCCCTTTACAGGCATACTATAGACACCCCCCAGGTACGAAATTTAAAGGAATATTACACTTTTATTGTTTCAATTTAAGCATTATTAAAATCACTGCTCCTGAAAAAACGGCAGTTTTTAAAAAAAAAATTTGCATTGATACATGTCCCCTGGGGCAGGACCCAGGTCCCCAAACACTTTTTATGACATTAACATGCATATTAGCCTTTAAAATTAGCACTTTTAATTTCGAACGTTCGCATCCATTATAACTAATAGGGTTCTAAAGCTCGCACGGACTTTAGGTCCGTTCGCGGGTTCTGGTGCGAGCCGAACGGGGGGGTGTTCGGCTCATCCCTAATGACGAGCCCCCCACACACTCACCAACTACATAACTGCCACCGTCACTGACCAACCTAAACACCGCCAACCCACTTTCTTCCAGACGTCCATCTTGATTTCCTGAAATGATAACAAAAGCATTAAAACCTTCACAACAAAACTTAACTATAGGGAGGGTGGGTGGGAAAAACTGCCTCCTCCTGTGGATTCCAGATGACGAATGTTCCCGCTCGGCCACGCCCCCTTTTTCTAATGCCGCTCCCCCCGCTTCCTATTGGCTGCCCCTGTTAACCACTCCCTGCTACATTCCTTTTGGTGTGTCACTAGACACACAGTCATGTCCGGCCCTCCCTATACTCCTTTCACTCATTCCGTCCGGCCCTCTCTTGACTCGTGTAGCCTAGTAAAGACCACCCCCTTGTTGTGACCCCTTTATTCCAAAACCCCCCTTTTTGTTACTCCCCTTAAATAATGGACCACACCGTACTTCTTGTGGAGTAAATGGCCACAACAGCCTTTATTAAACTTAACTCCAATTTTCCAAAATATAAATAACCATATAAAACCGTATAAATAACCATATATAAATAACCATAAATAACCATAAACATTTTAGTGTAAACATAAATAACCATCGGTTATACCCTCTTATGTTGGTCAGTGACGGGGCTAACACTTGTAACACAACCAGTTAAATTAACCAATATATATATGACTATATATATATATAACACCAGGGGGCACTGCAGGATTTAACCGAACCAAGTAGGCCTCCATTTTTAACCGCCCGGAGACAAAACCCTATCCCGCAGTGCACACAGAGTAATCATCGAACTTCGATGTACTACACCGGAGGGGCCATCTCATGACGAGCCCCCCACACACTCACCAACTACATAACTGCCACCGTCACTGACCAACCTAAACACCGCCACAGACTGAAAGGGTGACCCCTTACCCTTGAAGGCACCTCCACACCCGCAGGGCCGTATGTATCCCCTCCTGTAGACCCAACGACCACAGGTCGATCCCGACATCCGTCAAGTGAACCCCATCCCTCCTCAAATAGAGGCCCACATTCTTCTCAAGTTCCCTGTGGCGAACCACTAAACCCCCTTGCCATGCCAGGAACCTCCCCACCACCTTATTTACTCGGATCCTCGCCTTGTTAAGGCGATACACTGATCTAGCCATCCTCCAGGATGTTCTAGCGACCATATCTGACCATACCAACAGCGTGTCTGGATACGTCTCGTGCAGGTAGGTCAGATCCCTCTTTATATCGGCAATAAGATCCCTTACTGTCCGCATTCCCAAATCGTTCCCGCCCGCGTGTATGACCAGGGCCGCCGGTGGCCTGTCCAACCACGCGAAACGTTCTATTTCGGGCACCACCCTATCCCACAACATCCCCGGCCTGCCCAGCCAACGTATGGTGGCCTCTCTCCTAGACACCCCCAACTGCCTCCCACCTAGTCTGGCATCCCCTCTCCGTGCTCCCCAACACACATATGAGTGCCCCAGGATCCAGACGAGGCGCGGAAGCCCTCCATCTGAAATGACAAACATAGTGTAAATGACCAGCACTATAACTTAACCACTAAGGCCACCATACTAACCATTGCAACTATAACAACACAGTAAAAACTCCCCCTTTTTTTTTTTTTTTTATTCATATCTATCCCCATTATTCCTGAATCAACAGTGGCCTAACGTAAGTCCGAAATCGCTTCGATTCCCACCTCCCCATTTTTTGCACATCCACCTCATCCAACCCACACCTGGCGGCTTCGGTGGCCGCCCCTATGCGGAAGGAGTGTGAGGCGTAGGCAGCACCTTCTAAACCCATACCATTTAGACATTTTCGCAGAACCGCCCCAAATTGGAATCGCGACAGGTATGATCCATCACTGTGCACCAACAACGGGCCCCCAACCTCCGGTCTCACCCCCATGAACTCCCCTACTGCCTTTACTGGGCATACCGCACAACCTTGTAACCTATGTAACGAAATCAGCACCCCCACTCCTTTTTGATCAGTCTTGGATTTTTTTAAATTCACCAACACCCTATCCCCCAAAACTTCCACGTCCCCCAACATTAAACCTCCCTCTTCTTTTTTTGATGGGCTAACCAACTCCCCAATCCGAAATGCCCCGAAAAACGCCAAAGAAAAAGCCGCTGTAAATAATAGCCCCTCGTACCCATCCTTGCACACCCCACTCAACTGCTCCCTTAAGGCCAAAACATTGGCAAAAGTAATCGGCCGCCTCTCGTCCCTTGTCCTGTTTGCTTTGCGATACCCTTTTACTGCCTGTTTTACCCAAAATTCTTTTGTCCAATCCACAATGCCTTGTAACTTGAACAAAAAGGCCAAACCTGCCAACCGTTTTTCAATGGCGGACACCGACCTGCCTTCCTCCATATTTCTGGACACGTAATACAGCACTAACAGCCTAAACTGTGACACATCTTGCCCCACGCCCGATTCCAGCAGCAACTCACCCCACTCCTTCCAGACTTTCTGGTATGCCAACCAAGACGACCTACTTACCGATCTCTGGATCCATCCCGCTGCTACCCTAGTGCCAAATCCCAGATCCAGGCCAGGCAAGGAACGCCCTCCTGCTGAGCCTCCGGTGCCAGAGTCCTGAATCTGTCCCACTGGAACCGAGACAAAGAATCAGCCAGCGTGTTCTCTACCCCCGGGATGTGTACCGCATAAAGAAAAATATTCAATTGCATGCAGCGCAACACTAGCTGTCGCATCAGCCGGATGACAGGTTGTGAAGACGCCGACATACTATTGATTATTTGCACTACCCCCATATTATCACAATTCAATCTAAGCTTTAAATTTTTACAGGCCTTGCCCCACAGCTCCAATGCTACCACCACCGGAAACAACTCCAACAGTGCTAAATTCTTTGTAAACCCCGCCTCCACCCA
Organism: Lithobates sylvaticus; assembly: GCA_028564925.1. NCBI lineage: Eukaryota > Metazoa > Chordata > Amphibia > Anura > Ranidae > Lithobates > Lithobates sylvaticus. The sequence continues at coordinate 281,450,873 of CM053028.1, forward strand.
GGATCGTGGCCATGGCTCCGCACTCCAACACCCTTGAAAGTACGCTCCGTAACCTGTGGATCCTGCGGCATCGGTAACCAGCTCGACATCGAAATTGCTAACTGGACCCGACATCCAAACCGACCTCCCATTAAACTCCTGCAAAAACCGATGCCACACCTCCAGAACATCCCTGTGCTCCCTCCGAAGCCTAATATAGTGTGTGGGAGCTTTTACCCCTGCCGTGGCCGATGACAATCGTCTACAAAAAATCCTCCCCATAGGAAGGATCCTGCATGCAAAATTAAACTTTCCCAACAGGGATTGTAACGTGCGCAACTGCCCTTTCTTGCACCCATGGATCTCCCTAATTTCCTTTTGTAAATCCCTCAACTTCTCTTCGGGTAACCTGCATTACATAGCCATGGAATCGATCACTATCCCCAAAAAACTCAATTCTGTGCGCGGCCCCTCCGTCTTGTCAGGTGCTAACGGCACCCGAAAACTCTCCGCAATGTGCTGCAACGTGGACAACAGTATCGCACACACATTGGAAGCTGGGGGGCCCACACAGAGGAAATCATCCAAGTAATGGATGAATGAATCAATGCTTGTCACATCCCTAACTACCCATTCTAAAAACGAACTGAACGCCTCAAACATGGCGCACGATATGGAACACCCCATGGGCAAACAACGATCGACATAAAATTGGTCTTGCCAACAGCAACCCAGCAAATGAAAACTGTCTGGGTGCACCGGTAGCAGTCGAAACGCGGATTCCACATCCGACTTTGCCATCAGTGCCCCCCGGCCATATCGCCGTACCCATCGCACCGCAGCATCGAATGACGTATACGATACCGTGCATGCCTCCGGGTCAATAAAATCATTTATCGATCCCCCTTTTGGGAACGATAAATGATGTATTAAACTAAACTTGTTGGGTTCCTTTTTGGGAACCACCCCCAACGGTGACACCACCAAGTTCGTTAACGGCTTAGCCCCGTACGGCCCCGCCATCCTTCCCAACGCTACCTCCTTGGCTAATTTCTCCGACACAACCTCTGGGTGCAACAATGCTGACCTCAATCTCCTTCAATGTGCACGGAATCTCCGTCAATGTGCACGGAATCTCCGTCAATGTGCACGGAATCCTGAAACCTTCCCTGAACCCCGCACTGAGCAAACCCGCCGCCGCCCTGTCAGGATACCTATTTAGGAAAGGCTGCATTCTTACCCACATCACCGGCGTCGTCCCTCTTGTTGCCAGGCTCTCCGGCGCGCTTTCCTTTTTTGAAGCATCGTGCCAACGAGTGCCCCCCCCCCCCCCCGCAACCTGAACACTCGTGCTTAAACTTGCACGTGTTTCCAAATTTGCAGGCTCCCTCGTTGAACTGCCAACATATTCCAAATTTCTTTCCGGCTGGGGATCCCGAGGAGTGGCTACCCCCAGCCCCCCCTTGAAATGTCTGTGCCGGCGTCTTTGCCGAAGCCATCAATCTCATCCATAAGCTAATGTCCTTATGGTCCCATCGCAGTGCTGGGCGAACCGCCCTGCGTTGTCTAAACTGCTCGTCATATCGCAGCCAAGCCGTCCCTCCATAGACCCTATACGCCTCCCCTATAGCGTCCATATAACAGAACAACGCCGAGCAGTGCTCGGGGTTCTTCTCCCCAATTACCCCAGCCAATATGGCGAACGCCTGCAGCCAGTTTGCAAACGTGCGTGGAATTAACCGATGCCGCTTCTTCTCCTCATCAGCTTTTTTGGTGTCATCCGGTTTCACCCTGTCTAAATTGAATTTCTCCAATGGCAACAGGGAAAAAATCTCCACATACTCACCTTTCCAGATTTTTTCCCTCACTTCCTGTTTTAAATGGGCCCCCAGGGGGCCCTTGAAGCAAACGTATACTTCACATTTTGCCGCATCTGCCATCCGTACAATGTCGGCCCTTACCACTTGCTCCTCCCCGCTCTTCTCTGGCGTACTCACCTGCTCTCCTGCGCCCACCGAAGTCGATGCCTCTCCAGCTGTTGTGACCGAAGCCCCGCTTGGGGGGTTCGCTATCCCCCCCGCCTTCTCAAAACGCCCCACCAGGGCCCTCAGGCCCTCCAGCAACTCCTGTACCTGACCCCCCAATGGAGACTCACTCCTAGCCCGCGGTTGGTCATGGCTTGCCACCAGCGGAGCCGGAGGCCCCGCTTCACTCCCCCCCACTGGTACAATTCCCAACAAATTCTGTAAAGCAGTTGTAAAAGAGCTATTACTACTGGACTTACCGGGCCGTCTTGGCACCTCCACCGGGATTACCGACCTGACATCCACCGATGCTTGTGGGCGGCTGGGCACCTCCTCTTCTTCGGACAGCTCCCCTTCCGACCTGCTGAACTCCTCCTGCTGGGAGAAAGACGCTGTTCCCCTCGGGGAGGGACTCCTGGCCAATTCCCGGCTCCTTCCATTCACCACCCCCGATGTGGACGCACCCCCCACCACCCCGTTCCCCTGGATCCCCGAGTCCTGGGCAGACAGGCCGGGCCCGGCACTGCTCCTGCCCACTGTCCTTCTCACTTCTCCTCCTGGTGGCGTCTGCCTACCCTCCGCTGCGTTGGCCCTTCCAGCGGCCCGTTGTGCTGTGCCAGCGGACATGTGTACCCTGCTGTCCTCCCCCCTCGGCTCGTGCAGAGCTGCTGAGGGTTTTGATGACGCACTCCTCCGGGGTGTATTACCCCCCATCCTGGCTGCAGTTGCTGTTTGAGCTGACCGCCCCCCCCTCAACTCGTGCAGAGCTGCTGGGGAGGACGCCGCTGCGGAAGGGGCTGCTGTGTTTTCCCCCTGCCCCCTCCTCCCGGCTCCTGCTCGCTGCGACCTCCTTTCTGTCCCTTGACCCCCCGGGCTGTGCTGAAAAACTGGGGCTGGTGGATCCTGTGCAGGCCTTCCACGTGGGGCTGGTGATGTAGCTCCCTGTAATCCTGAGGCCCCGCCCCCCGCATTGCGCCCCCGCCGTGTGCTCTTCCTGGGGCCTAATGGGGTCTCCATCTGGGCCCTTTTTGCTGGTGGTGTTGATTGATCCCCCCTGGGGCTTCTGGCTAGTCTGGATGGGCCTGCCACCCCCCCGGAGAGTACCTTTCTGGTGCCCTGGCCACCCGGCCCCGTGATCGATCAGATCGTCCATCCGGACGGTCGTTTCGTTCTCCTCCGTCCCGCGCTGACACGCTGGCTAAAATTGTGGCTACCTGTTCCTGCAGCCACTCCGCTCCGTTCGCCGCCGCCGCGGCCCTCAGCCTCTCCACGAGGTCGCGGTCCGCCATTTTGTGAGTGGTGCAGAGGAGCAGTGAAAAAACTGCCTCCTCCTGTGGATTCCAGACGACGAATGTTCCCGCTCGGCCACGCCCCCTTTTTCTAATGCCGCTCCCCCCGCTTCCTATTGGCTGCCCCTTTTAACCACTCCCTGCTACATTCCTTTTGGTGTGTCACTAGACACACAGTCATGTCCGGCCCTCCCTATACTCCTTTCACTCATTCCGTCCGGCCCTCTCTTATTTTATGTTGATAACCACCTAATTCAATACCCTTGTTATTTATATTTGTCCTAATTATTTGTGCTAATGGTTCGATGAGGAGAGCGAAAAGTAAGGGAGATAAGAGACATCCCTGTCTCGTACCTCTACAGATGTTCAACATAGCGGATTTATAGCCAGCATATTTAATGTATGCTTTTGGGCTATTATATAACGAGGAGATCCATTGTAAGAAATGATTCCCAAATCCCCATTTCTGTAGTGTATACTGCATATAAGGCCAGGTGACAGAATCAAACGCTTTCCTAATATCAAGAGATACTAGGCATGAAGGAATGCGTCTAGATTTAGCTGCGTTTATGAGCAGTAGAGCACGTCTGATGTTGTCACCTGCCTGTCTTTTTGGCATAAAGCCGGTTTGATCGCGGTGTATTAATTGACCAATGACATTGTTGAGACGGGTGGCTAATATTTTAGCCAGTATTTTTATGTCAAGGTTGAGTAAAGATATAGGACGATAATTTGTCCAGGAAGTAGTGTCTGAGTGTGGCTTGGGAATCATCACTATAATAGAAGTAAGTGTTTCTGTACGGAAAGATTGGTTTTCAAGTAAGGAATTGCAGGCTCTGGTCAAAATAGGTGCTAATAAATGTGAAAACTGCTTATAATATAAAGCTGAAAATCCGTCTGGGCCTGGTCTTTTATTAAGTTTCAAGTGTTTTATTGCATGTAGGACTTCGGAGGTAGTTATAGGTCGTTCAAGGTTATCGTGTTGTAGTTGATCTAGGGTAGGAAGGTCTATAGTAGAGAACATGCTATCGGCTTTCGAAGTATCAAACTCTTGGTTAGAAGAGTATATTTTAGTTAATTTGGAGTGAAATACTTCCAGTATTTTAACCGGGTTACTAGTGTATCCGTCTCTTGAAGTCTTAAGCCTAAAGGAGGATTGTACTTTTTGTATCGTTTTCAAGCAGCGGGCCATAGGAGTGTCGGGCTTGTTGGCTTTGAGATATTGGATATGTTGGCGTTTACGCATTAGTTTGTCTGCAGAGTCAGTTAAAAAAAGGTCAAGGTCAAGGCGTGCTTTCTCAAGTTTCGTGTGATTGGCAGTAGTCGGTGAAGTTTGGAAGGTTGAGTGGCATGTGTTGAAGGCAGTTTCCAGTTTTGCAAACATAAGTTTGCGTTCCCTTTGAGTGAGGATGATAGACGAATCAAGTTTCCTCGAATCACAGTTTTGTGTGCTTCCCACAACGTTAAGGAAGAAACATCGTCTGTATCATTAGAGGAGATGTAATCAGATAACATTTGCTCTATTGACTGTTTGTGAGATGGATGGGTTAGCGAGGTATCGTTAATATTCCAATTGGTATCATGGGATCTGGGTATAGTTGAGGCAAGGGTGGTAAAAACAGCACAATGATCAGACCATGGTAATGGGACGATTTTGGATGAGAGTATTTCTGGTAAAATACTAGATGGAACAAAGATATGATCAATGCGAGAGAAAGATTTGTGTGGGTACGAGTAATGTGTATAGCGCCTATTGGTAGGATTTAGTTCTCTCCATGTGTCTACTAATTTGTGTGTTGAAAGCAGGGGTTGTAGGGTCATCTTGGCAGAATTCGTATTAAGTGTAATCGGGGATTTGTCTAGGAAGGGGAATACGGTAGCATTGGAGTCTCCACAAATGACTAATGTGCCAAATTTATGGGTATCAATAGTTTGAAAAAGGTGAGACATAAAAGCTAATGGTCGCTTGTTAGGGGCATAGAAGGAGACAACTGTAATGGGGGCGTCAGCAAGATAACCAGTAACCAAAATGTATCTACCTTCTGGATCATTCAGTTGCGACACTAGAGTAAATGGGGTGCTACGGTGAAAACCTATAAGAGTACCCCTTTGTTTAACAGAAGCTGAGGAAACATAATACTGCGGATAATTAGAAGATAGAAATTTCGGATGTGCCTTTTCTATAAAATGAGTTTCCTGCAAACATATAATATGTGCTTTTTTTGCATGAAAAGTGCGCATAGCTTTTGAACGTTTGTGGGGGATATTAAACCCTTGTACATTTAAAGACAAAACATTTACAGGGGCCATGTCTATGCAGTATTAGATACTATATAGATAAAGATATAACTTACTTCCAAGTACGAGATCATCACCTGGGGAGAGAGAGAAGTAAAGGGTGCAGGAAGGAAGAGAGTAAAATAAGAAGAGCAAAATCGATCAACCCTATTATAATAGCACATTAATGTTAAGTAAAGATAACAACTTAGGGTGTAGGAACGTCTACGGTGCATATTATGTATGCTCCGTGAGGTTCCAGAACCATCGTCAGAGACCCGCATAATCCTAGCGGGTGTCTGAGGATGTTACAGGGGGCAGCAAGAAGTTCCTGAGGGAGGAGCATCACCGAAGGACCACGGGATTATATAAAGAAAATATATATTAACTGAAAGTCCGCTTTGTTGAAGGACCTAGATAAAAAATAAGAGAAAAAATAATAATAATACATAGAAGCGGTTCTTTGTTCTATTAGTATAATTACTAATATAAGTGAAATAAGAGAATTGGGATTAAAAAAAAAAAAAAAAAAAAAAGCCTTGAGTTGCTACTGATACGCAAGGACTTAGTAAATACATTTGAAAAAGAATTTTGAGAGAAAAAAAAGTTTGTAGAAAGAAAGGTCAAGTTTTGGCAAAAAATTTCCGTATGAAAGTTAGAAAGTTTCGTGTAGATATTAGAGATTTTTAACTTCTCAACCAGCAATTAAAGCTGGGGGCAAGTAGAAGCAGGACGGATTAAATTAGTACATCAGTCCATAGAGTCCTCATTCGAGGGGGTTTGATTTTCAAAACGTCCTCTCTTGTTTAAGTGGTGTCGAGAAGAGGAAGAGGCTCCTGCAGAGGTTGTCATGTCTTTTTGCTGAGGTGATCTTGAGGCCGAACGTCTATGGGGATGAATATTTAGAGTGGATTTGTCAGCGATGCCCATTTTGACCAAGGCAGATTGCAAATCTTCAGGAGATCTACAGGTGTATTTGGTTTCCAGAAATGTAAATCTTAGGGAAAAAGGAAATCCCCATTGGTATGCAATTTGATGCTGTTGTAGGATTTGTAACTGGGGCTTCAGTGCACGCCGTTTAGCGACTGTAAGAGGAGATATATCGGCAAAAAGCTGGTATGAATGACCCTGGAATTGCAGGGAGACTTTGTCCCTAGCAGTCGCCAATAATTGCTCTTTGGTTCTGTAATAGTGAAATTTAGCAATAATGTCTCTGGGTGGGCCATTTGCTTTGCGAGGGGCTAAAGCTCTGTGAACTCTATCAAGTTCTAGTCTTTCCAAGGGTATGCCTGGCTGTAATTCTTGAAATAGGGCTGTTATGGTGGCTGGTAGATCAAGGACTGTCTCAGGAATTCCTCTAATTCTCAGGTTCGACCGTCTGTCCCTATTTTCCTGCTCTTCTAAACGTGACTGTAAAAAAAGATTTTCCTCCTTTAAATTTTCAAGCTCTGAGGTATTTTGTGATGTAAGGCTATCCAGGTCATCCACTCTGATTTCTAACTCAGCAGTTCTTTGGCCCAGCTCCCTAATCTCTTTAGTCAGTTTGTCAGTAATTCTGTCAGAAGTTTTCTTTAAGGCTTTGTGTAACATGGTTTCAAATTTTTTAAACATATCTGCATTCGTTTCTAGCTGAATTACCTCAGCATCTGAGTCTGAGCCTGAGCCTGCCGTTTCTTCTGTAGCCTGTGAGGGAGCTGTTTTACATCTCTGTGCTGTAGCCTGTGAGGAGACTGCCGCCGCCATCTTCAGCACCTGCCTGGCCGGAGCTGTTTTAGTAAGGGACGCTTTACTTTTTGGTTTAGTGCCCCTCAGAACCATTGTTTATTCACCTGTGGTCTAGGTGGAGCTTGTGGAAATGTTTTGTGCCGTTAGCGGAGCCGCTGGGACCCGTAGTCCTCCGGTTCTGTCCTCCCACGGAGCGGAGCTCTAAGCTAAGACATCCTCCCGCTCAGGCATCCGCGCATGCGCCCCAAAGCCCTTCTTTTCATACTTTTAGTTTCATCCCACTCAATGGGTAATCAACAGTGGAGGAAATATGGCATGCTACAAAAATAGCAAGATTTTGGTGTTATCATAATAGCTAGGGTTGTCCAGATACCACTTTATTAAGACCAAGTACAAGTACTGATACTTTTTTTCAAGTGCTCGCCGATACTGATTACCGATACTTTTTTTTAATGTCATGTGACAGTTTGAATAATGGGCACTGATAGGTGGCACTGATAGATGGCACTGACTGATGGGCACTGATAGATGGCACTGATAGATGGCACTGACTGATGGGCACTGATAGATGGCGTTGACTGATGGGCACTGATAGGTGGCACTGATAGCTAGCACTGACAAGTGACTGGCACTGATGGCTGGTACTGATATGTGCCACTTATGGGCACTGGTAGATGGCACTGATATATGGCACTGATGGCACTGATAGATGGGCACTGATGGGCACTGATAGATGGCACTGATAGAGGGCACTGATAGATTGCACTGAAAGATGGGCACTGATAGATGACATTGACTGATAGATGGCACTGAAAGACAGCACTTATGGGCACTAATAGATGGCACTGATGTCACTTATGGGCACTTATAGATGGCACTGATAGGCGGGCACCTATGGGCACTGATAGGCAGCACTTTTGGGCACTGATAGGCGGCACTTATGGGCACTGATAGATGACACTGATAGGTTCCACTTATGGGCACTGATAGATAGCACTATTAGGTGGCTCTTATGGGCACCGATAGGTGGCACTTATGGGCACTGATAGGCAGCACTTATGGGCAGGCACTAATGGGCACTGAAATGCAGCACTGATTGGCAATTGCATAATAAATGCCATGAATGATGAGATGAGAGGAAGAATTTTGCAATGCTATATGGCATATAGCATTGTAAAATCCTTCCTTGATTCTCATCATTCATGTCATTTAACCTCTAGTAAGTATGCTGCGATGCCCATATTGGTACACCTTGCACTTGGCTGCAGTAAGCCAGCAGCGGACATATTGTTACACCCAGCCTGAACTATATGGGCTGTGTGTAACAAGATGTCCGCTGCTGGCTTACTGCAGCCGAGTGAAGGGTCTACCATGATGGGCGTCGTGATGTTTACCCTTCAACAGAGACAGGGAACGTCACTTCCTGTAGGACTGAAGTGGGTCCTGTTAACAAAGTGGCTTAGTTATTGGTTTTAAGGGCCATACATGTCCTTACTCCAACACTTTTGGAAGATGCTAAATAAATACACTACATAAATAAATACACACTTGTTCTTACTTCTTGAATAAGAACATTTGTAAAAATGTAAACATTAAAAAGGGCAATACATAATGGGAAGCTTTGCCTCTGTCAGGGACAAGTGGAACACCCAAAGCCAACTAGTTTTAGGGTCATCAGTCTATGCCCTTTGTTATTTTCCTCTGCACCTATGACTCCAAAGCAGTAGAATAAAACCTTCAGGTAAAATAAATGTAATGGCAGATACGGCAAACATTGGAACAAAATAAGTTGGCACTCCGAAGTCAACATCTGTTGTGTAGAAGCGTTTGGTGATGTGCCACACACAAAGGGCTGCTTTGCCTGTTAAAACAACAAGACTGCAAACCAATGTCATCTTTTTGGGAGGGCAGAAAGCTTTTTTACATTAGGTGTTCCCACTTCACCTATACCTACAGGATGGTGGACCCAGCCATCATCAGGAAAGGTGGAAAAGAGGCCCTTTGCTATGGGTAGGGTGTTTTGGATGGTGACTGAGATCCCTGTACCTTTCTCACCTTGAAAGGGTACCTGAAGGGCCTGACATGATTGATGGCGGAATGCCCATGTTGTTTTTATTTTTAACTCTCCCTGCTTTTTGGTTTACATGGCTGAGGACTTCACTGGTTGTTAAGGACATGCAGCTTCCTTAACATCCATTGACACATTGACAATGGAAGATGGAAGCTGTCATGTATAGTAGAGTAGAAGGTATAGTAGAGGTAGAAAAACACACTAATTATGATGTTTGGCTCCTGTCAAATGTGCGGAAAGTCCAGCATTAGGAAAAATGCATGAACAAGCAAAGTTTGGTTTGAACCTGTGTTCTGACAGAACAGGACACTTATCCATACTCACAACCCTCGCTAAGGGTCCTCCTGTCTGCTGAGTCCTACACTAAAGGCTGGTACACATTGGCCAAATACTGGCTGGTATTAGCCGGTTCAACAGAAACCAGCTGATATTTGGCCAATGTGTACAGCAGCCTGTCCAAAAGAAGCCAGCCTAATGTCCAGCTTCTGTCAAACGGGCATGCTGGAAAACCAGCAGCCAATTGGCATCTGCACAGCGCTTGCAGCCAAGGGCTGTGAGCGCTGACTGGTGTGTTCTGGTCGGGGGGCAGTCCCCCTGTCAAAACACAATAGCTCAATGAGTTAGTACAATGAGCTCCTTGCAAACTCCTCAGTTTTTTTTTTTTCGCTCAGCTCGCTGGGTTGAACTAAAAAAAATTCCTGTGTGTACCAGGCATAAGAGTTTTAACAGTACAACAAATCTAATGATTTTTTTCTATTTAGCACAGTCCAAGATCACACTCAAGTAATCGATTGATTGCTAAGAGCAAACACTACAAAAAAAATCATATCCACAGTATGCCTTTATAGAGTTCCAACTTCTAACTTTTCTCAGATTTTCTTGTGGGATGCGTACTTTGGGTTAGGGATTTTGAATTTTATTGAAAACTGAGACATCCAGGAAATTATATCAAGAAAGAGCAATGGTAGTTTCCATATCTTACTGAATTATATATAAGCAAATGCTAATCTCCTGGATATCCAAAGTCTCTAACTCACAGAACAAATATGCAGATCATTGCAGTCAGGAAAAAAGTGAAGTGTTGAAAATGTGGGGAAAAATCAAATAGAATATACAAAATAAACTGAACTTATTATTTGACTAATGCATTTATCGTAGTTTTATGATTCTTCAGTGGACTGCTTAGTAAACCTAATTGTCTTCATTACATGACACTAAATATATTACACTTAAAAGTATCCAACAGCTTATATTATTGAAAAAATTTTCATACATATTTAAATTTATTAAAATTAGTCTGTCTGAATTTGTTTCACATTATACTAAACATGATCATAATTTTCTAGTCATTCTAGATTAGCATTAGCATTATTCAGTCATGTAACCTTAGTTTATAGGGCTTTCATTATGATTAGGGTTGCCGTTTGTGTCTGGGAAAGTGGTAAATTCACCATGAACATTGCCTATTCTGTTCTGAAAAGCGATTATTGAATATCTGCGATGTTCCAGTGCACTGAATTTTGTGCACAAAATGCATAAAGCCATGCAGCATGCATACATTTAACGACAAATAAACTAAACAAACTTTTTTGTGCCCAACCCCCACATACACACACTTAAATACTGTCCTATTCAGAAGAGGAAGAGTATGTACTATTCAGAAGAGGGATTTTTGGACAATGTTGCTGAAGGTAAGCTTACACTTTGAGAGGCAACATTAGAAAAACATAATTTCTTTAAATAACATGCTTGGAGGATGCCCTAAACCTACATGTGAAATAGTGCACCTGTATGACATACTCCTGAAAAAGTGACATTTAGTGAGAAGAAAAAAAATTGCAACTAATGATATTTCTCGGCTGGCTTCATTGGTAAAAAATGGAATTAGTTGCCCCAAAATTATAGCAGATCTTCAACCTTTAAAAGTCTGTCATTAATATGTATGTAGACCCCAGGCAAAAAAGAAAAAAAGAAGAAAAAAGTGACATGGGCCTCCCAAAAATCCTCACCAGACCCCTATACAAGCATTCAGAATGGCGGACCTGATAAGGCGGGGGGGGGGGGGGGGGGGGAGAGCAAGCTTGTGACTATCCTCCAGAACCTTAAACAAGGTCACATGCCCACCAGAGAGAGAGAGGGTAAAAATCAAGCAAACTCGCTCTTCATGTGCTACAGAACAAACAAACATTGCTTTGCTTTGATAGCCAATGCAATATCACTTGCTAAATTTCCCTAGCAGTGTTCCACAGCAAAATAAAAGGCCAACCAATGTTTTCACTGTAAAATCAAGTTTAGCAAATTGACTTGCTCATTCCTAATCCCAAGCTGTTTCAACATAAATTTTTACTATTTGTTATGAAAAGTTGCAAATCTATGTTTAATTTATTCTTACAGTAAATTACAAATCCATTATAATAGAGACTGGTGATATTCCATGGTCATAGCCTGGTGAAGGAATGTATTTACTCTCTAATATATTTTCCTATATACAGTATATTATGACTCAAGCTTTCCTGCATGATTTTCTAGCAGCTAGTAGTTAAATATAGATATTGATTGTACAGTTATACCAGTAAATTCTAAAAAAAAAGGTAACAATTAGGGTTGAGCGAACCCGAACTGTAAAGTTCGGGTCCGTACCGGACTTTTGGGTGTCCGGGACTTGGACCCGAACCCGAACTATTGGCTGTAAGTTCGGGTCCGGTGTTTGGCGCTGTATTGGCGCCTTTTTAACAGCTTTAGGGCAGTCAATCGACGATCGTTTCACTAGTGTGCCCTTAGAAGCCATCACAGCCATGCCTACTAATGGCATGGCTGTGATTGGCCAGTGCAGCATGTGACCCAGCCTCTATATATAGTCCAGACACACAGCACACAGCGTCATTCTGCTATAGACAGACACTGTTAGTCAGGTTCCTGTGCTGCAGAGAGATAGAGGACTTTAGGAGTTAGTGTGCTAAAGTCAGTTAGTCAGTCAGTCCACATTCCTTGAATTTTCTTCTAATTAGTTAGATCAGTGAGTGATCTAGATAGCTAGAGTAGGGAGTTTCTTTATTAAGCAAAAGAAACACTGGCGGGGGGGGGGGGGGAGAGCAAGCTTGTGACTATCCTCCAGAACCTTAAACAAGGTCACATGCCCACCAGAGAGAGAGAGGGAAAAATCAAGCAAACTCGCTCTTCATGTGCTACAGAACAAACAAACATTGCTTTGCTTTGATAGCCAATGCAATATCACTTGCTAAATTTCCCTAGCAGTGTTCCACAGCAAAATAAAAGGCCAACCAATGTTTTCACTGTAAAATCAAGTTTAGCAAATTGACTTGCTCATTCCTAATCCCAAGCTGTTTCAACATAAATTTTTACTATTTGTTATGAAAAGTTGCAAATCTATGTTTAATTTATTCTTACAGTAAATTACAAATCCATTATAATAGAGACTGGTGATATTCCATGGTCATAGCCTGGTGAAGGAATGTATTTACTCTCTAATATATTTTAAGAAATGGTAAAAAAAGCAAAAATTCAAAGGACAGGGCCGTTAAGGCCCGTGCATAGAGTAGCGCAGCTGTAGCTGAGAACATCAGCAGCACTACATTTGTTGAGACTACCCATTTCAAATTGCAGGTCTCAGTAACTGGGGCGAAATTTCGCTGTAAAACGTTACACATTACAGGACTGTGTAAACTGTCGGTAGTGAGTTCGCTTGCAGAGTGCCGCCCTCCGCCGGAAAGGAGGGAAAAACAAAAGGAGGAAAGGAAAAAAAAAAAAAAAAGAAAAAAAAAAAAAAAGGGGGGGGGGGGGAAAGGAAAAAAAAAAAAGGGGAAAAAAACCCATAAGAGACCATAATGCATATTCTGGGGACAAAGAGTCCAGAAAGCAAGATATTGTATTGTGGAGAGTTTGCGGTTTCAACGTCAGCTGGGGCAGGTTCTGTGTTGAGGTGTTCCGCTGCAGTGTCTTCCATACAAAGTCAGCTGGGGGATGGCTTTAAGAGGGGGAATATATGCATAACCCCTTTAACCGCACATTACTCACCCTCCTCTATTGGTCACGTTGTGCTTCAGGGGCAGCAGTATCAGTGAGCAATGTCCACAATGCAGACTGCTGCCCTACCACTTGTCCAAGGGTTAGTCGGGGGTGGAGGCTGCGGAGAATGTGACAAAATAGGAGGCGATGCAAACTGATGAGGCGCTTATCTGCGTTCTTCTCTGCGTTCAAGCCAAGTGATGACTTCCTCTGGGTCATCAAAGAAGTGTGCACGATCCTCTCCCTCCACTCGCAGGCGTGCCGGAAAGAGCATGGCGTATTTCACATGTTTGATGCGGAGGCGTCTTTTTGCCTCCATGAAGGTCTTGCGTTTACGTTGTACTTCTGCTGAGAAGTCAGGGAAAACCGCAACCATTTTATCACCAAGAGGAATGTTGCCCTTTTCCCTACTAAGACGTAGTATGGCATCCCTGTCCCTGAAATTGAGGAACTTCTATATATACAGTATATTATGACTCAAGCTTTCCTGCATGATTTTCTAGCAGCTAGTAGTTAAATATAGATATTGATTGTACAGTTATACCAGTAAATTCTAAAAAAAAAAGGTAACAATTAGGGTTGAGCGAACCCGAACTGTAAAGTTCGGGTCCGTACCGGACTTTTGGGTGTCCGGGACTTGGACCCGAACCCGAACTATTGGCTGTAAGTTCGGGTTCGGGTCCGGTGTTTGGCGCTGTATTGGCGCCTTTTTAACAGCTTTAGGGCAGTCAATCGACGATCGTTTCACTAGTGTGCCCTTAGAAGCCATCACAGCCATGCCTACTAATGGCATGGCTGTGATTGGCCAGTGCAGCATGTGACCCAGCCTCTATATATAGTCCAGACACACAGCACACAGCGTCATTCTGCTATAGACAGACACTGTTAGTCAGGTTCCTGTGCTGCAGAGAGATAGAGGACTTTAGGAGTTAGTGTGCTAAAGTCAGTTAGTCAGTCAGTCCACATTCCTTGAATTTTCTTCTAATTAGTTAGATCAGTGAGCGATCTAGATAGCTAGAGTAGGGAGTTTCTTTATTAAGCAAAAGAAAGAGGCAGAGATAATTATTGAAGAGATTCCTAAATCAACTGTACCCTGGCTGGGGTGCAGTGCACAGTCTTTTAACAGTGCCATGAGGCCAGTGCCAGACAAAATATAAAAGTTTTACCTGCAAGCTCAGTGAAACATTAGGACCAACACTGCATATACTAAGAGATACACCATAGACTGTGTGTATTCTGCTATTGGAAAAACATTGCAAAAAAAATTAATTTAGCTTTTTTTTTTTCCCAATAGCATTTTCTGCGTGTTCATACATACACGCTGTAGACACTAACCGTGTATTCTGATATTGCAAAAACATTGCAAAAAAAAAATAATATTTTGCAGTGTTTTTTTTCTTCCCAATAGCATTTTCTGCGTTTTCATAAATGCTTCTCATACTGTCCGTGTATTCTGATATTGCAAAAACATTGCAAAAAATTTAATTTTGCTGTGTTTTTTTTCTTCCCAATAGCATTTTCTGTGTTTTCATAAACGCTTTAGACACTATCCGTGTATTCTGATATTGCAAAAACATTGCAAAAAATTTAAATTTTGCAGTGTTTTTTTTCTTCCCAATAGCATTTTCTGCGTTTTCATAAACGCTTTACATACTGTCCGTGTATTCTGATATTGCAAACACATTGCAAAAAAATTTAATTTTGCAGTGTTTTTTTTCTTCCCAATAGCATTTTCTGCGTTTTCATAAACGCTTTACATATACTGTCCGTGTATTCTGATATTGCAAAAACATTGCAAAAAAAATTAATTTTGCAGTGTTTTTTTTTCCCCAATAGCATTTTCTGCGTTTTCATAAACGCTTTAGACACTATCCGTTTATTCTGATATTGTAAAAACATTGCAAAAAAATTTAATTTTGCGGTGTTTTTTTTCTTCCCAATAGCATTTTCTGCGTTTTCATAAACGCTTTACATACTGTCCGTGTATTCTGATATTGCAAAAACATTGCAAAAAAATGTAATTTTGCAGTGTTTTTTTTCTTCCCAATAGCATTTTCTGCGTTTTCATAAACGCTTTACATACTGTCCGTGTATTCTGATATTGCAAACACATTGCAAACATTTTTTATTTTGCAGTGTTTTTTTTCTTCCCAATAGCATTTTCTGCGTTTTCATAAACGCTTTACATACTGTCCGTGTATTCTGATATTGCAAAAACATTGCAAAAAAAATTAATTTTGCAGTTTTTTTTTTCCCAATAGCATTTTCTGCGTTTTCATAAACGCTTTAGACACTATCCGTTTATTCTGATATTGTAAAAACATTGCAAAAAAATTTAATTTTGCAGCGTTTTTTTTTCTTCCCAATAGCATTTTCTGCGTTTTCATAAATGCTTTACATACTGTCCGTGTATTCTCATATTGCAAACACATTGCAAAAATTTTTTATTTTGCGCTGTTTTTTTTCTTCCCAATAGTATTTTCTGCGTTTTCATAAACGCTTTACATACTGTCCGTGTATTCTGATATTGCAAAAACATTGCAAAAAAATTTAATTTTGCAGTGTTTTTTTTCTTCCCAATAGCATTTTCTGCGTTTTCATAAACGCTTTAGACACTGTACGTGTATTCTGCTATATACAAAAACACCCATTTAGGGCGAGATCATACATTTTGAAAATATGAGGAGATCATCAAAAAGGGGACGTGGCCCGGGTCGTGGTGCTGCTGGTGGCGCTCCTGTTGCAGGGAGAGGACGTGGTCAATCTGTGCCAGCTACACACACTAGTGAAACACCTTCCTCAGGTGCGAGTAGGCGGCAGAGCCTGCAGCAGTATTTTGTCGAGCCTAATGAGGCTGTACGAATGTCGAGGCCAGGACAAGTACAGGCGATAGTAGATTGGGTTGCTGCTGACAGTGCCTCCGGTTCCTTCACATTGTCTCCCACCCAGTCTCCTAATGAAAGTTCAGAGTTGGCACCTGCAGCCGATGTCCATCAGTCTTTCACCTCACCCCCTTGCAAATCAGCCAATCAGTCTGAGCCCCAAATCATGCAGCAGTCTCTTCTGTTTTTTGATGACTCTGTTAGCAGGGTTTCCCAGGGCCATCCACCTAGCCCTGCCCAGAAGTGGAAGAGATTGTGTGCACCGATGCCCAACCACTTATGTTTCATGATGAGTACATGGGAGGACCATCACAGCACGTCTCGGATGATGACGAAACACAGGTGCCAACTGCTGCTGCTTTCGCCATTGTGCAGACCGACAAGGAGGGCAGGGGTGAATTTTGGGTGGAAGATGATGTGGAGGACGATGAGGTCCTTGACCCCACATGGAATCAACGTCATGCAGGTGACCAGTGTAGTTCAGAGGAAGAGGCGGTGGTCGCACAGAGCCACCAGCACAGCAGAAGAGGGAGCAGGGTGCAAAAGCGGAGCGTCAATCCCCTAGACAGTATGTCTGCTACTGCCCAACGCAGCAAGGGACCGAGCACACCAAAGCCAGGTCCAAGGACTTCCCTAGCGTGGCAGTTCTTCAGACAATGTCCTGATGACAAGACACGAGTGGTTTGCACGCTGTGCAATCAGAGCTTGAAGCGAGGCATAAACGTTCTCAACCTGAGCACAACCTGCATGACCAGGCATCTAAGTGCAAAGCACGAGATGCAGTGGAGTAGAGACCGCAAAAACCAAGAAAGGTCTCTGGCTCCTCCTGCTTCCTCTTCTGCTGCAGTCTCAGCCTCTTCATCCACCTCTGTAGTGACAGTGACACCTGCCAACCCGCAAACAGAGGATCTGCCAGCAACACTACTACCTGGGTCACCAACCATCTCCACAATGTCCCATGGAAGCTTTCAGCTCTCTATTTCCCAAACACTGGAGCAGAAGAGGAAGTACCCCCCTAGCCACCCGCGATCCCTGGCCCTGAATGCCAGCATTTCAAAATTGCTCGCCTTTGAAATGCTGTCATTCCGTCTGGTGGAGACGCAGAGTTTTCAAAGGCTGATGTCATTGGCTGTCCCACAGTACGACGAGCTATCCCTTCCCTGCACAACCAAGTGGGGGACAAAATCAGGTGTGCACTGCGCAATGCCATCTGTGGCAAGGTCCACCTAACTACGGATGCGTGGACCAGTAAGCACGGTCAGGGACGTTATATCTCCCTAACAGCACACTGGGTAAATGTAGTGGCGGCTGGGCCTGAGGCGGATAGCAGTTTGGCGCATGTCCTTCCACCACCGAGGATTGCAGGGCACTTCAGTTTGCCTCCTTTTGCTAACTCCTCCTACTCCGCCTCCTCATCCTCTACCGCCTCCTCATCCAGTCAGCGTAACACCTTCACCACCAACTTCAGCACAGCCAGGGCTAAACGACAGCAGGCAGTTTTAAAACTTTCCTGTTTGGGGGAAAAACCCCACACCGCGCAGGAGTTGTGGAGGGACATGGAACAACAGATCGATGAGTGGTTGGTGGCAGTGAGCCTCAAGCCCGGCCTGGTGGTGTGCGATAATGGGCGAAATCTCGTAGCAGCTCTGGGCCTTGCCTGTTTGACGCATATCCCTTGCCTGGCACATGTGCTGAACTTGGTGGTCCAGAGGTTCCTGAAGAATTACCCCGATATGCCAGAGCTGCTGCAGAAAGTGCGGCCCGTCTGTGCGCACTTTCGGCGTTCTCACCCTGCTGCTGCTCGCCTGTCAGCGCTGCAGCGTAACTTCGGCCTTCCAGCTCACCGTCTCATATGTGACGTGCCCACAAGGTGGAACTCCACCTTGCACATGCTTGCCAGACTGTGCGAGCAGCAGCAGGCGATAGTGAAGTTTCAGCTGCAGCACGCGTGAGTCGCTCTGCAGAACAGCACCACTTCACCGACAATAACTGGGCCTCCATGCGAGACCTGTGTGCCTTGTTGCGCTGTTCTCAGCGTTACTATCCCAGTTCTATGCCTCCTTGAAAAAACTCTTAAGGCGATGATGGAAGAGGATGTGGCACAGAATGAGGAGGAGGAGGAGGAGGAAGAGGGTTCATTTCCAAGGCTTTCAGGGCAGTCATTTACAAGTGGCTACGAGGGTGGGTTCCTGCACCAACAAGCGCCAGGTACACAATTGTCTAGCAGCAAGGGCACAGTTCTGGAGGATGACGAGGTGGAGGATGAGGAGGAGATGGAGGAGGAGGAGGAACCATGTTCACAGCAGGGTGGCACCCAGACCAGCTCATGTCCATCACTGGTGCGTGGCTGGGGGGATACAGAGGACACAGACGATACACCTCCCACAGAGGACAGCTTTTCCTTGCCTCTGGGCAGCCTGGCACACATGAGCGATTACATGCTGCAGTGTCTCCGCAACGACCGCTGAGTTGCCCACATTTTAACTGGTGCTGATTATTGGGTGGCCACCCTGCTGGATCCCCGTTACAAGGACAACGTGCCATCCTTAATTACCTCACTGGAGCGTGATTGTAAGATGCGCGAGTACAAGAGCAGGCTGGTAGACGCGCTGCTGGTGGCATTCCCACTTGGAAGCGGGGGTACGGTGGAAGCACAAGGCGAAGGCAGAGGAGGAGGAAGAGGTCGCCAACGCAGCCGGGGCACCGCCAGCACCTCGCAAGGCAGGGTTAGCATAGCCGGAATGTGGAAAAGCTTTGTCGGCATGCCACAACAACCAGCACCACCAGCTGAGATGGAACGTCTTAGCAGGAGGCAGCATTTCACCAACATGGTGGAGCAGTATGTGTGCACACGCGTACACGTACTGCATGACGGGTCTGCCCCCTTCAACTTCTGGGTCTCCAAATTGGGCACATGGCCTGAGCTTGCCCTTTACGCCTTGGAGGTGCTGGCCTGCCCTGCCGCCAGTGTATTATCTGAACGTGTATTTAGCACGGCAGGGGGCGTTATCACAGACAAGCGCAGCCGCCTGTCCAGAGCCAATGTGGACAAGCTCACTTTCATTTAAATGAACCAGGCATGGATCCCACAGGACTTGGCCATACCTTGTGCAGAATAGACACATATACTGGTGTTCTGATGAAAACTGTCTTGCTATCGGATAGTGTCCGGCCACTTATTGCGCAGGTGCAGTGCTTGCGCAGTACGGAGGACAAGGAGATTCACAAAATCTCCAAAGATGAACGTCGCCTGCGCAGTGAGTGCAGGTTCAAGCGCGACCATCCAAGTGGACATACGGTAGCACATAGTAACAGGGCCCTCACGGGCTTGCTTGGCTAGGCTTCAACCTCGGATGATGTGGCTTGAACCTGGAGTCACCGCGCATCGTCTTCGGAGAGTTTCAAAATCCCCTTGTCCTACGTACTGAGCAAGCGCAGTACAGGGCGGACACTATGCGACGGGGGGCAGAATTCGACACATCATTCACCACTAGCCTTACCCAGCCATTGTATTTTTGAACCAGTGTTGGCTACCTCGTCCTCCTCCACCGCCGATTCCACCTACACCGCCACATCCACCGCCACCTCAACCTCCTACTCCATTTGAATTTCGTCCTCCTAGGTCAACATTATAATTTTTTCATTTTTATAAATTTCCAAGTATTTTATTTTCCCACTATCTTATCCATTAAATTGAAGAATTTTTTCCAGAAAGTGCGTATTCTGGGGTATTCCCACCATATGTGCGGCATCGTGCCGTTGAGTTTCTGAGGTTCTTTATGACTTCCTGTACCTCTTCTGCTGAGAAGGGGGCCTCCAGCATTTTTTTTTTATTTTTTATTTTTTTTATGTTATTTTAAGTTATTTCCCTATCCACATTTGTTTGCAGATCACTTGCCATGCTCTTAACAACATTTAATTGCCATTTGCAGCCCTCTAGCCCTTTCCATGACCTTTTTACAGCCATTTTAGTGTTCAAAAGTCCGGGTCCCCATTGACTTCAATGGGGTTCGGAGTTTGGGGTCAAGTTCGGGTCAAGTTCGGTCCCGAACCCGGACTTTTTTCCGAAGTTCGGCCGAACCCGCCGAACCCGAACATCCAGGTGTCCGCTCAACTCTAGTAACAATAACTGTAAGCGCAAATACAATGCTAACAGACTAAATACAATGATAGTTTACTGGGTCATTAGTCCATAGGCAGATCAAATAGTTCACAGGTTTAAGAATAAAATGATGGCAGGGCAAGGGTGGCTGCTGTCCTCAGAGAGCTGGCTCTGTATGTAGAAAGACAAAAGGGAGAAGACCGAAAGCGCCACCTAAGTGCAGTATTAAAAACAGCTTTAATGGTAAGGTATCAAAACACATTTACAAAAGGTAAGAACATAAAAGGCTCATCTGTATATGTGGGATCCCTGGGAAGGTCCTTGTGTCCTGATCCGGTCTCTATGCGAGGCTGTATGATGGTTCTGTCAGTCTGCAGCATGTCCTGTGGCCACCAGAAAGAGGCTGGAACCGCTGTGAAAAGCACGGATGTGACGTCGCGGGCCGCAGGAGCACATCCGGGGGAACTCCCACAAAGGAAGAGAAGAGGCTGGCAGGCTACGTGCTTGGAACTGTGGGACAACAGGTCCCAGCGTGGACAGATATGTAAAAAGTTGTTTATATATATATTTACACTCGCTGGTAAAAGGACAAGTGAAGCAACATGAATATAGGGCAATAAAAATAGTGAGTGACA
The DNA here is from genome assembly GCA_028564925.1 of Lithobates sylvaticus. Lineage (NCBI taxonomy): Eukaryota > Metazoa > Chordata > Amphibia > Anura > Ranidae > Lithobates > Lithobates sylvaticus. Next base: position 281,471,883 of record CM053028.1, read on the forward strand.
TGAAATAGACAAAGCGGACAAAAATAAAGGAACAAAAGTAAAGGAAGAGAAATGAAAATAAAAATAAAGATGAAATGAAATAAATATAAAAATATAAAAAATATATATATATATATATATATATATATATATATATATATATATATATATATATATATATATATATATATATAAAAAAAAAATACTAATAATAATTAAATAAAACCAGTAAATTGTATATGTGCATTGATAGAGTTACTGCAGTGCAAAGCAGTGTGCATACAAGCAGAATTTATTTGACAGCTCTATAACTTTATGACGTGATTTGCAAAGCAAGGGTATCAAGGCCTGGGAACAGTTTTTATTACCAACATCTGGCTTTGAATATATTGATAATATCCATTCTTATGAAAATCGTTTTCTATTTTTCGGACACAGTATGCCCCATTGTACACTGCTGATATGAAGCATAATCCAAATACTTCTGCCAGTGAATACACATTAGGATTAGCTGTACAAAATCTGGAGCTTTTATTAATCAGTTTGGTCTGTTTTATAGAGCATACCAAAACATTCTGTAAGCACAAGAACCATAAATTATAACAGAAATGTGTGGCTTCTGATTCAAACATACAAGTCCAGTTAGGGAGTGAGTGAATCTTCAATGCTTCAAATATTTGAAAGTTAATTTACTGTACAAAAAGGAAAACAATACTTCATCAGTAACACAAACCAAATTAAAAAAATGGCTATCCAGAACCGATTGCGGTATTTTTTTTTTTTAAAGGTCAGCTAGATTTACATGCAATAGGACAAATAAGTGCTGAATCTGCATTTGGCCTGAATTCATCATCATTGTTATACGTTATAAAATTATATTTATGCCCTGCTAATAAAGCAATATTCATAGTCCAGTAGGATGTGAGACCCCTTAAATTATTTATACAGCCTTACAAGGAACATACATGCATACATATCAAATGGCCCATGCTATCAAAACACCAAACACTTTGTTTGGGCTAAGCTGAAACATGTGTACACTGGAAGGATTGTATAAGTTGTGTGTAGCATCAACAACATACAGTATACAGTGCTGTAAGCAGTGGTAAAGGGATTTTCCGTTACATTCTCAGAACAAGATAGGGTTGGTCTCAGTGCTGCTCAGCCATTCAAAGGAAGCTTTTTATTTTGTGAATGAGTACAAGGCTTCCTCTGATTGGCTGAGGTGGAAAGGCAGGTGGAAGACGTCACAATCTCCACCTCAGGCAATCAGATGAAGGTTTGTATTCCTTCATAAAACACAATGCTCCTATGAATGGCTAAGCAGTGCTCAGTTCTACTCAATTTTGTTCTCAGATGAGGACAGGAAGTCCCAGTACCACTGCTGAAACAAAACACTGTATACTGTATATAGCTAATGCTACATACCATTTATATAGCGCTGACAGTGTGCACTGTTAGTGAAGGAAATAAGTTTGTTTGGGCCAGATTTGTCCAGCTATTAACCACTTGCTTACTGGGCACTTAACCCCCCCCCCCCCCCCCCCCCCTCCTGCCCAGACCAATTTTCAACTTTCAGTGCTCTCACATTTTGAATGACAATTACTCAGTCATGCAACACTGTACCTAAATGATTTTTTGTCCTTTTTTTCATACAAATAGAGATTTATTTTGGTGGTATTTTGAAAAAATACGAATTTTTCTTTGTTTCTGTGATAAAATTTTGCAAATTAGTAATTTTTATCCATAAATTTTGGCCACGATTTATACTGCTACATATCTTTGGTAAAAATAACCCAAATTAGTGGATATTATTTGATCTGTGTGAAATTTATAGAGTCTACAAGCTATGGTGAATATCTGATCTGATCTGATGTACTGGCAGCCTATCTCATTTCTTGAGATGCTAACAAGCCAGGAAATACAAATGCCCCCCAAATGACCCATTTTTTAAACGATTTTTTAAAGTTGTAATTTTTTACCACAATTCTTTACAAAATTAAGATTTTTTTTCCACAAAATGTCCACAATATTATAATAGGTTATTTCTCTTGCATGGCATGTGCATACCACAAATGACCCCCCAAAATACATTCTGCTACTCCTCCTGACCCCATTTTAAAAGGCTAACACCCCAACATATAATCTATGAGGCATAATGAGTCTTTTGAACAGTTAATTTTTTTTCCAGCAGTTTTTGGAAAATGTGGAAAAAAATTAAACCACATTTTTTTACACAAAGTTTTCTCTTTTTAAAATATTTCCAACACATAGCATTTACATAGCAAAAATGACACCCCAAAATACATTCTGCTACTCCTCCTGAGTATAATGATACCACATGTGTGAGACTTTTACACAGCCTGGCCACATACAGAGGCCCAAAATTGAAGTATCACCTTCAGACGTTCTAGGAGCATAAATTACATCTCATTTCTCAACCACCTATTACAATTTTGAAGGCCCTGGAGCACCAGGACAATGGAAACGCCCACAAAATGACCCCATTTTGGAAAGCTAACACCCCAACATATAATCTATGAGGCATAATGAGTCTTTTGAACAGTTCATTTTTTTTCCAGCAGCTTTTGGAAAATGTGGAAAAAAATGAAAACACATTTTTTTTTACACAAAGTTGTCCGTTTATAAGATATTTTCAACACATAGCATTTACATAGCAAAAATTACACCCCAAAATACATTCTGCTACTCCTTCTGAGTATGGCAGTACCAAATGTGTGAGACTTTTACACAGCCTGGCCACATACAGAGACCCAAAATGCAAGGAACACCGTCAGGTTTTCCAGGGACACATAGCATGCACATACCCAGAATTACACTCCATAATACATTAGGCTGAGCAAAGGGTAAACAAAAGATTACCTGTGATTTTAGTAGCACAGTTGTTCACAGGAGGATAGCACTGATCCAAGCAGCAGGCAGGGAATTGGTCAGCAACAGCGAACACAATTGTCCAGGCAGCAGGCAGGGATACTGTCCATATACAGTCCAGGGTCAGTGCAGGCAGAGATATGGTCCATGTGGTGTGATCAGTGCGACAGGCAGAGGCATGGTGGCAGTAAGTACTACAGGCAGCAGGCAGAAGTAGGGCCTTGTTCAGGACAGAATGGGGACAGGGGTAGAGGCGTCTCCCACCCAAATCTCTGTGAAGTCTGAGTCTCCAGACCCTAATCTAGGAATGAGAAAACAAAAAAATAGTTTTCTTCATCCAGAAAAACAATTCTAAAGCCCCTCACATATGTGAGACCCCTGTGTTAAATCCCACTAGTCCAGTAGCAGGGTACAAGATCAGTCCAAGAGGCAGGCAAAAAACATGGTCAAACAGTCCAGGGTCAGTTTCAGATCTGGCAGAGGTATGTACAGAATCGGTAGGCAGAAGCGTGGTTGAATAGCAGTCCAGGGTCAGTTCCAGATCTGGCAGAGGTATGTACAGAATCAGCCATGAGATTATGTTTACCCTACTTCACTAATAATTTACTGAAGTATGGTAATGGCGGACTCCTGGTTAGGAAGGACATTGGGAACAATAATAAAATGTGTCTCTTCTGATTCCTCCACTCCTATACACCTTACATTTTTTTTACGTCTTTGGCCTGTTGGTTTGGGAGGTATTTTATCGGGAAAGTGGTGTTTGGAGAATCGACTAAGAACATCTGATCGGATGTTTTCTGGTGGGTCGTTTGGGAATATAAGGACAGTGAAAATGTCCTCCTGGTAGCCAAGAAAAGGTTGGGGTTTTGGGTGGAGTTGGGGTAAATTATATAGGAGTTGTATATGGCCAAATTTAAAAAATAAATTGCTACTTTTTTATACTAATCTGTATGACCATCTTGTGGTAAGGTAGGGTTAGAGCATTTGGTCATTGAAGTCGACTCCCCCCATGAACAAATTGTATTCATGGACGCATGTTGGCTTTTGGATGGGGCCATTCCTTCTGGGGATTTCCACAAAGGTATTACTGTGTATCGGAGACAGCATGTAGACATCCCTTCTGTTCCTCCACTGCACTACCAGAATCTCCTTGTTTCGCAGACTCACCATCTCTCCTCAACTTCATATTGACACGCTTTTGAGGAAATCCCTTCCGGTTCTTTCTTATGGTGCCACATGCTGGCGTGTTCTTCTGGTGAAGGTTGTGGAACAGGGGCAGACACATGTAGGTCCCAAACAACTTTCCCGCTTGATCCTAAGTAGTCTGGGCAATTAGGGGGATGCAGCTGGGTGTCCTTCCCTTCGTACACTGGGATTATATATGTGTACCCTGTGGCTCGATCACATAATTTGTACACCTTCACCCCATAGCGGGTCATTTTGCTGGGGATAAATTGCTTGATTCTAAGCCTGCCGCTAAATTTGACAAGGGACTCATCCACACGTATGTGTTGGTCGGGGGTAAACAACTGGGGGAATATTTCTGAAAAATTATTTAGTAGTGGCTAAATTTTGTAAAACCTGTCATAATTTTTGTCATTTCGGGGAGGGCACTGGGTATTATCATTGAAACCTCATAGGAACCTCATTATCTCATTATCATGAGATATCTGGTTCTGGGCATTACCGTGGAGAAGATTGGCATGTGGTAGATGGGGTGGGTTGAACAATAGGAATGCAATTCATTTTTTTTAAATCAAAGAAATTGATTGGGGGAAAATTCTCAGTGTCCACCTGGACTCCTGGGTGAGCTGTGCAAGGGGGAATGTTAGCTTCTCCTGAATTAGGAGGAAGCCACAAGCGGTTCTGAAGGGCATAGGGAAGGCTGGCATGGGTCCTAACCCTTTGGGTCTAAGGTGACACCCCACTGGTACTTGGCCTCTCTTGCCGAGGTACTGTGGTGCTGGTGGATGGCACTGCGGTGCTGGTGAATGGCACTGAGGTGCTGGTGGAAGGAACTGGGGTGCTGGTGGATGCCACTGCAGTGCTGATAAATGCCTCCTCACCAGAACACCTTTGTTTGGTGGGTAGAATATCTTCCTCCTCTGAGTCTGTCAGTGTTCCACTACTTAGGACTGGCTCGTAATTTACGTCAGACTCAGAATCCGAATTTGAAAGGCAATCCAAGGAAGAGAGCTCCCCGTTGCTCTCGTCGGCCGCGGAAAGAAATTGCTATGCCTCCTCGGCGGAAAAGGATCTTTTGGTCATTGTTGCTGGTGGTGATGAGACTGCACAGGTGTGTGATTAGCCTGAACTGATGGGCACTGATGTGGTGTCACTGATGAGCCTGCACAGATGTGTGCTAATAAGCCTGCACTGATGAGGTGGCACAGAAGTGTGCTAAGCCTGCATTGAAGGGCACTGATGAGGTGACACTGATGATCACAGATGTGCACTGATGAGGTGGCACAGATGTGCACTGATTAATGGCACAGATGTGCACCGATGAGGTGGCACAGATGGGCACTGATGAGTTGACGCAGATGTGCACTGATTAGGGATGAGCCGAACAACCCTGGGTTCGGCTCGCACCAGAACCCGCGAACGGACCTAAAGTACGTGCGAGCATTAGAACCCTATTAGTTACAATGGATGCGAACGTTCGAAATCAAAAGTGCTAATTTTAAAGGCTAATATGCATGTTATGGTCATAAAAAGTGTTTGGGGACCTGGGTCCTGCCCCAGGGGACATGTATTAATGCAAATTTTTTTTACAAAACTGAAGTTTTTTCAGGAGCAGTGATTTTAATAATGCTTAAAGTGAAACAATAAAAGTGTAATATTCCTTTAAATTTCGTACCTGGGGGGTGTCTATAGTATGCCTGTGAAGGGGCGCATGTTTCCTGTGCTTAGAACTGTCCCTGCAAAAAGTGTCATTTTTGCAGGAAAAAAAGCTATTTAAAATCACTCGCGGCTAATGTATTGACGGCTCCCGTAACACAGAGAACAGTCATTCAATGAAAGCCATTCATAAAAAAAGTAATTGATAAAAAAAAAAAAAAGCGTGGGGGTCCCCCCAAATTCAATAACCAGGCCCTTCAGGTCCGCTATGGATATTAAGGGGGACCCCAGCCAAAAAAAATGGCGTGGGGTCCCCCTCAAAATCCATACCAGACCCTTGAGGTCTGGGATGGATTTTAAGGGGAACCCCAGCCAAAAAAAATGGCGTGGGGTCCCCCTCAAAATCCATACCAGACCCTTATCCGAGCATGCAACCTGGCAGGCCGCAGGAAAAGGGGGGGACGAGAGCGGCCCCCCTCCCTCCTGAACCATACCAGGCCACATTCCCTCAACATTGGGAGGATGCTTTGGGGGTCTAAGACCCCCAAAGCACCTTGTCCCCATGTTGATGAGGACAAGGGCCTCTTCCCCACAACCCTGGCCATTGGTTGTGGGGGTCTGCGGGCGGGGGGCTTATCGGAATCTGGAAGCCCCCTTTAACAAGGGAACCCCCAGATCCCGCCCCCCCCTTGTGCGAAATGGTAAGGGGGTACTTTTCCTACCATTTCACCAAAAAAGTGTCAAAAATGGTAAAAATGACAGGAGACGGTCTTTGACAATTCCTTTATTAAAATCTTCTTTCTTCTGGTCTTCTTCCTTCTTCCTTTCTTCATCCTTCGGTTTCTTCATCTTCTCCTTCCGGCATCTTCTTCCATCTTCTTCTTCCATCATCTTCTTCCTCCGATCCGCTTCTTCTTGCTCTGGTCTTCTCGTCCGGCATCTTCCTCCACGGCGTCCGGGTCTCTTCTTGGGCTGCTTCCTGGTGACCCCGCCCCCTCTGACGTCATGGGGAAAGCCATAGGGAATTCCCCATGACGTCCCCGTGCATCAGAGGGGGGCGGGGTTACCAGGTGGCCCCGCCCTCCGTTATAAAAGACCTGTCAGACGCAGCGAAGCCTCACACAGCGGGAGCCTCCCATTGTGCGGAGCGGCCCAGAAGAGACGCCGACGCCATGGAAGAAGATGCCGGACGAGAAGACCAGAGCAAGGAGAAGCGGATCAGAGGAAGAAGATGATGGAAGAAAAAGATGGAAGAAGATGCCGGAAGGAGAAGATGAAGAAACCGAAGGATGAAGAAAGGAAGAAGGAAGACCAGAAGAAAGAAGATTTTAATAAAGGAATTGTCAAAGACCTGTCATTTTTACCATTTTTGACACTTTTTTGGTGAAATGGTAGGGGTACTTTTATACCCCCTTACCATTTCTCACAGGGGGGGCGGGATCTGGGGGTCCCCTTGTTAAAGGGGGGTTGCAGATTCCGATAAGCCCCCCGCCCGCAGACCCCCACAACCAATGGCCAGGGTTGTGGGGAAGAGGCCCTTGTCCTCATCAACATGGGGACAAGGTGCTTTGGGGGTCGCTCTCATCCCCCCTCTTTTCCTGTGGCCTGCCAGGTTGCGTGCTCAGATAAGGGTCTGGTATGGATTTTGAGGGGGACCCCACACCATTTTTTTTTGGCTGGGGTCCCCCTTAATATCCATAGCAGACCTGAAGGGCCTGGTTATTGAATTTGGGGGGACCCCCACACTCTTTTTTTTTTTTATCAATGACTTTTTTTTATGTATGGCTTTCAATGAATGAGTGTTCTCTGTGTTACGGGAGCTGTCAATACATTAGCCGCAAGTGATTTTAAATAGCTTTTTTTCCTGCAAAAATGACACTTTTTGCAGGGACAGTTCTAAGCACAGGAAACATGCGCCCCTTCACAGGCATACTATAGACACCCCCCAGATGTGATACTGCAATGCTGTACTAACAGCACGCACACACTAATTCCCAGAATCATAGCACATAATGTCAGCAGTCAGCAGCACATAACACTGACGCTGGAACACAACACAATATGCGAGGCCGCCGGCGCGGTGGCCTTTTATACTGTGGAGCGTGTACTAAACCCCCTGAGCTATAATTGGCCACAGGCATCCTGCCTGTGGCCAATTATTGCTCTCCTCGCCGCTGGCTCTTTGATTGGCCAAGCATGCAGGTCACAGTGCATGCTTGGCCAATCATCAGCCAGCAATGCACTGCAACTGGCGCAGTGCATTGCGGGCCGCTCGCATCACACGAATTTGATGCAAGCGGCCCAAATAGTTATGGGCTCGCCGAGCGGGCAAATGCCCGATGTTCGATTCGAACATGGGTTTGAATCGAACACCGGGCTCATCCCTAGCACTGATGAGGCAGCACAGATGTGCACTGATATATTGCACAGATATGCACTGATGAGGCGGCACATATGGGCACTGATGAGGTGGCACATATATGCACTGATAAGGTGGCACAGATGGGCACTAATTAGGTGGCACAGATGGGCACTGATGAGGCAGCACAGATGTGCACTGATTGATTTCACAGATGTGCACTAATGTGCAGCATTAGGCGGCACAGGTGGGCACTGATTAATGGCACAGATATGCACTGATGAGGTGGCACAGATGGGCGCTGATGAGGCGGCACAGGTGGGCACTGATGAGGTGGCACAGATATGCACTGATGAGGCGGCACAGATGGGCACTGATGAGGTGGCACAGATGGGCACTGATGAGGCAGCACGGATGGGCACTGATGAGGTGGCACAGATGTTCACTGATTGATTGCACAGATGTGCACTAATGAGGCGGCACAGATGGGCACTGATTATTGGTACAGATATGCACTGATGAGGTGGCACATATGGGCACTGATGAGGTAGCACAGGTGGGCACAGGTGGGCACTGATGAGGCGGCACAGATGTGCACTGATTGATTGTTTAGGTGTGCACTGATGAGGCAGCACAGATGGGCACTGATTGGCACAGATATGCACTGATGAGGTGGCACAGATGGGCACCGATGAGGTGGCACACATGTGCACTGAAAAAGCGGCACAGATGTGCACTGATTGATTGGACAGATATGCACTGATGAGGCGTCACAGATGGGCATTGATCACTGATAGCACAGATGGGCACAGATCACACAGATGGGCACTGATTATTGATTGCACAGACTGATGGTACATATGGGCACTGTAACACTGTCCCTGATTGGCACTGTGGCACTGATTGGGCACTCTTTGGGCACAGATCCTCTCTCTCCTTACACGCAGTCTCTGTGTGAGGAGGGAGGGCGGTCAATGAGAGATGATCTTATATGTTTACATTTGAGATCATCCCTCATTGGCCACGCTGATTGCGGCAAATGGCAAATCACAGTGGCCATTTACCGCAATCTGTGATTGGCTGTGTCGAAGGGACACGGCCAGTGCAGATTTTCCCTGATACGCGCTTGCAGGGGCACGCAGGGAGCGAGGAAAGGGAAGGATGTCTATTGACGCCCTCCAGCAATGTAGGTCTGCGCTGTAGCCATCATTCGGCTATAGCGCAGACGGGAACTGTTTAAAAGTCACAGTTAACCTGTAATTCTGATTTAAAGCGGAGTTCCACCCTAAAGTGGAACTTCGGCTTATCGGATTCCTCCCCCCTCCGGTGCCAATATTGGCACCTTTCAGGGGGGAGGGGGTGCAGATACCTGTATAATACAGGTATCTGCACCCACTTCCGTGACAAATTATCCGGAGCTGTCCCGCCCCTATCCGGAGATGCCCCGTTGTGTCCTGGGAAACACAGTTCCCAGGACACAACGAGGACCAATAGGGATGCACAGCGCAACTCGCGCATGCGCAGTAGGGAACCGGGCAGTGAAGACATTGCGTCTTCACTTCCTGATTCCCTGACAGAGGATGGCAGCGGGGCAGCCGAGAGACAAGCGATCGCTCGTCACATTCTGCCGACACCGCTGGAACCTGGAACAGGTAAGTGTCCATTTATTAAAAGTCAGCAGCTGCAGTATTTGTAGCTGCTGACTTTTAATATTTTTGGTGCGGGTGGAGCTCCGCTTTAATCACTCAAATTTCAAATAAAAATTGTTTATTCCTGTGTAAGTGGTAATTTAACAGTTTTTTTGTGGAGACTGTCTCTGAAGCAGCTGGGTGTGCCAGTGAAACCAGTCAGACATGGCTATCCTGCTGTCCCCCTCCACCTATTGAACAAAGGATGTACTGGATGAAATGGATTGCATACTATCTGATTAGTATTGAACCTTCCTTTATGAGGTATACTCTATCTACTGACGATTAAATCCTTTTGCATTGGCTGTATGGGAAAAATATCCTTTTCAATAGAGACTCTATAGATTTATATGGACTCTCTGTGCTGACTAACCCTGGGTACTGTATACCTTGCTCATGTGTGGATGTCATATGGTTTGAAAGTTTATTTACTTGCATTCTGATAACACATGTGGGAGCAGAGCTCCCTGTGCGGGAGAAGAACCTATGCCTTTATGAAAGGAAATATAGATCAGAAATGTCAATACAAGTTCCTTTACCTCCTTTAGACCAGGAGGTATTCGTCTGCTTGCCAAGCAGCAATTAATTCATCAGTGTGAGGACGTTGACTGGGGTTGAGCAGTTTGAACAATCTTTGAGCATCAGAGGACTGGGTGTCCCCATCCCCCTGTGTCACCTCCTTTAGATCACAGTTTTGTGAATTCACTGTTTTCTGTCAACTATATTGAAATGTTGTATATTCTGTTCCACAATTTGAATTATATCCACTATATATGGAATCTTCAGCACCATAATTTGATAAAGTGATCATAGTTTCATCTTTGAAGCAAAGCCAGTTCGATACAGCCATAGTGGGCTTTCACCACCAACTTTATTTGTCCTCTAGAAAAATTTTCTTCATCGTCGTTTTTTTTTCATTATGTTTTACATTTGATATTCTCTTTGGTGGCCTCCTCTAGAAATGTTCCTACTATATGTTTTTTGAAGACTGTATGCATCTATACATCAATGTTATAAGTTGGATGGGTGGAGTTGGGGCAGCAGGTTGTTTTTAACCATATATGTTTTTATGTTGTCTGTGGAATAATTTTTAATCTATATGGAATAAATATTTTGATTATATTTAAACATTTGGGAGCTGAGTTATATATTTAGAGATGTATAAGTGGTATGTTTTATGTAATAGTCATAATTAACAATTTAGTGAGAATGGTGATACGTAGAGCCCACATCCATTGTGTATTGGCCCTTTTTCTTTTGCATTTATTTGATAGTGGAGGGTTCCCTCACCAAGAGTTCTCATATTCGTAGGACCTAGCAGTGTAACTCTTTGGTGCTGTGTATTGAATTTACACGTTACATAATTTTACCTTTGTGTTCTCATTCTTTATATAAATACCGTGTGACTGGGATCACACATTACCCCAAGGATCTTTACTTTGCTTCCTCCCCCTTTCTTCTCTCCTCTTTCACCTCCCTTCTCACGATTCCCTTTCTTTTTTTCAACTCAGTTATCCTTTTCCTTATTTCTTCTTGTCTGACTCAGGTGGCAGAACCTTTATCTACTTACGTTAGTTATACTGTATTATTAATATACAGTAAGCTTCAATAAGTTTTAAGATATAGATGGTATTCCTACGCTCGTCTAAAGTTAAACTTTTTGATAAATACCAGTAATACTAACACTTAAACTTAGGCTGTGTTATATTGTTTTCTTGCACATATTTGATTTTAACCTCTTCTGAATTGAATAAAATCTAAGTGTTCCTTAAGACATTAGATGTCAAATTAGGTTAAGTTATATATGCCATCTCCAGTTAAACTTTGAAACTACAATAACCTATTGTAGCTTCATACGTTATTTTTCTGCTACCACATTTGTACTCCATTGTATTTATCTATGCAATTTGTTAAACTTCAATGAAAAAATTTGACAAGAATTTACACTTTACAGAGCTCAGTGAGGAGAGCTGAGAGCTGATATAAGGGAAGGGACACAGGAACAGAGCTGAGGCTGTCAATCACAAGGATGTGAGCTGGAGCTCCCACCCCTGTCACATTTTTACCTCTTGGTGTCAGGAAAACCTGTCAGAAGTGACTCAGAACGCAGATAGCAGATAAACGAGGCAGCAGACAGAAATGACACTTAGTACTGTGGATTGAAACAAGTACATACTATAGAGGGCTATGATTTGTTCATATTTTGCATCAGAGGTTTACAACCACTTTAAGGTTTGGGATTGAGAGTCTATAGAGAAACCATTTATGCTTTTTATTCTATTCAGTGCTGAAACCATTATGCCTCTTCTGTTATCTGATGCAATTGTACGAAAACAAATATTATTTCATTAATACAAAAATAAAAAACTATCCACTCCAAACCAAATGTTTTAATAATAAGAGTACATTTATTGCAGCGTTGAAAATCTTTTTAGAATGTGCTTCATCTACCATGTTAAGTATATTGTATATCCAATTTAAAAAAAGATAGACACACAGACAGGCAGAGACAGATACATTTTGGTATTAAATGTTGGATTTATTTTTCATCTTGTTGGTAAAATGTAAAGCAATTTAACTTTGATCAACTTAGTTATTAAAGCGGTGTTCCACCCATTTAAAAGTCAGCAGCTACAAAAAGTTTAGCTGCTGACTTTTAATAATTGGACACTTACCTGTCCCGCGATCCAGGTGAACAAAGCCCCACTCCTCTCCCCCTCCTCTCCTCAGCGCCGGCATTGTGACTGTGGGTGCCAGGCTGTAGCTTCACAGCCAAACACGCACTGCACATGTGCAAGCCGCCCTGCGCGCTGTGATTGGCCGCGCAATCCTCTGGGACCTGTGACGTGTCCCAGAAGATTGCATGGAGGGAGGGGGAGAGGTGAACTTCCTTTCGGCACCGCAAAACAACGGAGGAAGTGAGAGCTGGATGGCCCTAAAACGAGGGTATCCGCTCCCTCCCCAAAAAAAGTTACATGCCATGTGGCATGTCAGGAGGTCACTGTCACTTAAAGCGGAGGTGATTTTAAAGTGGAAGTAAACCCTCCTATCATTTTCAGCTAAGGAAGCTGCCATCTTGACCTCTGTTTAATCTACAATTGCCATGATGCTGCACATGTGATCAGTTATGACACCAGCCATTGGATGGTTTGACAGTTTGGTTTTGAGCCCAACCAATGGAAGTTCTACATTTCCGGCATGTGCTGGAAATGTAACGTTTTTAGAAACTGTTAAATGGAAGGGGTTTACTTGTGCTTTAAGATTTTGCTTTCAATGCTTTAATAATTGTGCATATAATACAAGGTTGTTTTTCATGCCTCTTGAATTCAGAATGCACAGCACATAAAATCAATATATAGATATAACTGGGAATTCTGTGATTAAAACTATAATTGTTTTTCACTGTACAATAAGAGATGCATAATAAAGTGTGCTCTTATTTGGAAAAATATTTGTTCACAGTGCAGTAAGTGTAATATTTTATTATTATAATACAGGAATTGTATAGCACCAACAGTTTGTGCAGCACTTTACAACATAAATGGAGACAGTACAGTTACAATACAATTCAAAATATAAGGGTTAGGAGAGCCCTGCTTATTAGCGCTTACACGCAAAAAGATTTCCATTTCATTGTGAATAGGCACAAATCTTCAGTTAGAAGTGACTATTAAAAGAGCAATCAGGAGCACGTAGAAATGACAGTGACAGTTATATTAGTATGATTGCTCATTTCTGGAAAATGTGTGGATGTTGAAGATAATTAGAACAGCTTGGCTGAAGTCATAGACTGTGCAGGTCTACTTTCCACCAACGCAGGTCAGACAATTTCCACCATTAATTTGTACATTAACCACATAATAAAATGTGTTGCTTAGTAATTTTCTGATTAAAAAACTGGATTTTAGAAAATAAATATATGTTAAATATAAGAAGTAAGCATATTACATTTTAATAACACTTTTAAAGATGCAGTAAAAAAGGAAAAATACACTATAATCATGCAAAGAACAAGGGACAACTGTCAGATATTGGTAAAGTTTTACAGTTGTGAGCCAAGTAGCTATATTAGATTTTAATTATCACTAGAGGTCAGCCTGGACATAAACTACAACTGTCCAGAAGTATAACATTATTTCCACATTATTTATTTGTAATTCAGCATTAAATATTATGTGAGTGCTGTTGCTACTAGAAATTGTTAATGCAAGATTTGTTTAGAATATTCCATATTTTCTTGACACTAAGGTCAAGTGTTTTTTAAACCATGAATATTTGATATGCATTGAGTTAAAAATGTTTTTGAACTCTGAATATAAAAACAAAGATATAGTAATTTCATGTAGAGCAAATGTGTTAACTTTTAGCTGTAAAAATGTTTGGTTTCTTTGTCACTGTGTTATTATTAGAAAGTTAACTCCACTTAAAAAGCAACTCTTTTTTGTATTTATTATGGTCTTTAAAAAGCCCTTCCATATGCACCTTACTTTATAAAGTTAGTTATAAATGGTGTGAAGCAGTTTCCATTTTTGTTTAGCTTGCTGGATTTGGTGTGGGGACATACTAGAGATCTTCAGCTGCCATTCTACTGTGCTGGGCTTCTAATGTGTCTCTGTGCCTTTAAGAAGGAATGGGCTACATTCAGACACATCTTACCTCCATTAATTTTCTTCATTGATGTATACTGTATGTTCCATGATAGAGGTTGTCAAAGTTTAGAATTAGACCCCTTTCACACCTAAGCATTTTTCAGGGGCTATAGCGCTAAAAATAGCGACTGTATAGCGCCTGAAAAAAGCGGGTCCTTTAACTCCAGTGTGAAAGCCGGAGGGCTTTCACACTGGAGCGGTGCGCTAGCAGGACGGTAAAAAAAGTCCTGCTAGCAGCATCTTTGGAGCGGTGAAGGAGTGGTGTATTTACCGCTCCTATACCACTCCTACCCATTGAAATCAATGGGATACCGCTGGGATACCGTGGCAAAACCGCCGGCAAAGCGACGGTGAAGCGCCGCTGCGGCGGCGCTTTGCGGCGGGTTTTAACCCTTTTTCGGCCGCTAGCGGGGGTTAAAACCGCCCGCTACTGGCCAAATACCGCGGCTAAAACAACGGTAAAGCAGTGCTATATATAGCGCTGCTTTACAGCCAACGCCCGCACTGCCCCAGTGTGAAAGGGGCCTTAGGGACCCCTCTGCATTGAGAGGCCTTGACGAGGCAGTGTGGCTTCCACATATGTGTGCAACTAAAACTTCTGTTTTTCACACATTGTTAAACAATCTTAATTTGTTTGTGTGTTTTTTTTTGCTGGTTACATGTTAGCTGTGCTGGGCATATATATATATATATATAAAAGTTTAATAAATACCCATAAAAATGATAACCCAGAAGGCCACACAAATGAGAAAAGATGTTTACTGTTAACAAATAAATCTTGCTGAGTTTAAATCCTTAACTACTTATAATACCACTTGTTAAGCAAATGCCAAACATTGTATTGATTTAAGCTTACTCTGCATACACAGTTACACAATTTGTAATCCACATTAATTTGTAATACTGCTGTAAGGATAACTGACAGAATCATATGTGAATCCAGACACAAGGAACAAACTGCCTGGTCATTTAATATGGAAACTGGCTTTAACTGATCTCCTCCCAAACGACTCCTTTCTAATGCATTTCACCCTTCCATGGCTTAATCATAGAGGTTTCTAAGGCACCATCATTAGTCTTTTGAATAGGTGCTGTTTTTTTTTACATTTTTGTTTCATTTCTTGATCTTATATATAATATGCAATTATTAATAAAGATGCCTTTTATTGGGTCTGGGTATTGAAGGAATTTCTATTTTCCTTTTTATTTGCAAGTTCCAGCTGAGCACAGGTCATCATTATATCTTGTATTTTTAATCTCTGTTGTTATGAAACATTTGTTTATTATAGAAGATACTATTGGAGTTGGGGTTTTTAGTGCTCCATACAATTCATAATACTAACATCCTTTTAGTTTCATATTGCTTATGTGACTAGCTAGCTACTTGTTTTTTAGGATTTGGGTCTATATAGTATGAACTTCAATCACTCAACTGCCATCAGCCCTGTAATCTTAGCTCAAATTATATGCATTTATATTTTGAACAGTGTTTTTGTATTGAACACAATGTTTTTTTTTTTTGTTTGTTCACTCAGCTGTGTTCTATTTTGTCTGATGGCTAATGATGCATATAATCTTGAGATACACTGTCACATCCACCCCAATGCATTAGAGGGTTTGTGTCAGGAATGGTGTCATTACTGGTTTCACCTGCTGGTGGCACTGTTACGCTCAGCACCAAAAGGCGTAGTTCTGGTAGCCACCAGTGGGCGTCTTCCTGCCAAGATTACCAACCAGCTATCAAGCACACCTGTTGGGGTTTTGCTGGACTATATAAGCCTTAACCAAGGCTCAAATGCTTCATAATTCTGTCTGCTAGCCTTGTCCCTGCCTGAACCTAGTTTTGTTCCTGCTTTTGTCCTGATTTTGCCCTGGACTCCATTCCTTGTACCCTGTCCTTGAGACCTGTTCCCTGTACCTGCTCCCTGCTTCCATTACGGTCTGTTTCCTCTTACCTGGCTTCTTTTCCCCTTTACTTTTGTCCCTGCCTGGTTTATTTATGTTTGTTTCCTGTGCTTATGAATATATAATTATTAGTTAGATAGTTAGGTGTTTTGGAGTTTTGCTATGTCTTATTTCTTGTTTATGGTTTGCTGTTCGGTTTGCACGTGTGTCTTTATCTTAAATAAACTTACTTTTTTCACTTACTTGTTTGTTCCTGATTCCTTGGTGCAGCCCAATGATCTGATCACCTGTATTGGATGTCTGTGTATGGCATCCCCTAAATCTGTTTGGGAGGAGACCAGTTGAACTTACACCAGTTGAAACATCAGTATATGGACACCCAGCAGACTACTTTGACCCTGGGGCTTTCCAATGGGACAGTTTCAGACCTGGTGCTTTTTACTTTAGCTAACTACCTTTGGGTTTGCTTCCCATTTGTAATTGTGAATGTGCGAGCTAAACCACTGATCACAATATTACTTTATTGTATCTAGTAATACCTAATTTGCAGTGTGGTGAGCTAATTGCGAGCTAAACCACAGATCACAATCTTACTTTATCATATCTAGTAATTCCCCATTTGCAGTGTGGTGAGCTAATTGGAAGTTCCTCATGCAACTGTAGATGGAGCACAGACTTTAGAATCTGGTTAAATAATTTCACTGGCTTGTAAATTGTAAATGCCTGTGTAAATGAGGTCTGGGTGTTGAAATCTGCTCAGAGCAGATGTTCCTCCATTTTATAAGTTTAGGCCATTGCATTTCTCCCCCTTCCTTTTTTTTTTTTTTCTTTTTTGCCACGTCAGTTCAGTCTCACACGAGGGACCCGAATCAACTTATCTGTTCATCACTGTCCCAATGGATCGTCACATCATTGTGGCTTTGCTTACTTTGATTTATCAAAAAGAAGAAAAAACACCATACAGTACTCAAAAAAAAAACAATAAAGCTGCCTCTCCCCCGTCTCATTCCCTGTGGTCATTTTATCCCCTTCCACCCTTCCCTCCCTTCCTCCGCGTCGCCCCGGCACCACGGTCAGTTCATCCATTTGCAACGAGATGTCCCTCTCTTCAAGGGCTATAGCTGAATCCTAACTGCTTCGGCAAAGCTCCAGGTTTTTTTAAATTTAAGCCAACCTTCCCATTTTATATTTTCCGTGACCCCCTTCCTTTCTTCAGCTCTAATCCTTAAAGTCTCCATCTGGCGTATATCTTCGACCCTATCAATCCATTCCCAGATATGTGGGCTATCATGATTGCCCCAATTTCTGGCTATCGTTCGCTTGGCAGCGTTTAGAAGATGGGGAACCAGTGACCTCTCATATTGTTTTATCCCTTCTCTAGTGCCGTGCAGCAAAATAACCCACGGGTCGTTATCGAGTTCGTTTCCTGTAATTTCCTTCACGTACCTTAAAATTTTGGCCCAGTAGGTCTTAATTTTACTACAATCCCACCACAGGTGGGCCATGGTCCCTTTGTCGGGGCAACCCCTCCAGCAGGCCTCCGGAGTACCCGGGAGAAACTTACTTAACTTAGCCGGGGTAATATACCACCGTGAGATAACTTTATAGTTTGATTCAGCTGACCTGGTATCTATAGCGGACCTGTGGGTTAGTTTCATTATTTTGCCTATCATGAGTGCATCTACTTTAGTGCCCAAATCTCTCTCCCAATTTTGGATGAATGGTGGTATTCCCCAGTCGCTCCCCTCTATTAATAATTTATATATTTTGGAGATCGTTTTCCTCCCCTTAGTGGCCGTAAAAACCCGCTCCATTCGGGTCAGATCGTCCGCGGCCCTAATCGGTTGAGGGAGACTGCTTAGAAAGTGGCACAACTGCAGATACCTCCATTCATCCATCTTGAACATATCTCCTTTGTTACAGAGTTCAGTGAGTGATAGTATCTTACCTTTTTGCATTATGTCTTTCAAACATGTGCCCTCTTTTTTAACCCATCCCCCTCCCACCATTACCCTCCCTGGCTGAAAATATTCATTATTTCTGAGTGCTATTAGTGGTGAATTGTACTCTCCATTTAAGTGCTTATAAACCCTATCCCAAATGCGCAATGTGTTAGTGGTTATGGCGTGCGTATTCTCTCCTAAAGACCTGTGGTGAGGTGGGTTCCATATAAGGGTACCCAATTGTAAATTGCTTAGTGATTTTTCTAATTTTACCCATCTTTTGTCGCTATGATCCGCCCCCCACTCGGGGATTCTAGAGAGGACGGCTGCTTGATAATAATTTTCAATATCGGGGACCGCTAGGCCACCCTTGTTTTTTTCTTGTTTTAAGGTACGAAGTGCTATACGGTGCTTCCTATGTCTCCAGATGAAATTCATAATTAGGGACTTTAGCTTTCTTAGATAATTTACCGAAAGGGGGATTGGGAGCATCTGGAATTTATAAGAAATTAGTGGTAAGATCATCATTTTTACGGAGTTAATCCTTCCCAACCACGTCAAAGGTCTATTGTTGAATTCTTTGCATTTTTTTGCGATGGCATCTAACAGGGGGAGGTAGTTAATGTTGAACATTGCCTTCAGGGACCTAGACAGGATTATGCCCAGGTACTTAATTTGTTGCTTCCAAGGAAACCCAAATCTCCCCTGAAGGCTCAGCTGGACCGAACTTGGTACGTTGACATTCAAAACAAATGTCTTAGAGGAGTTGATTTTAAAATTAGAAATCTCCCCGTATTGCCTCAGGACTTTCATCAGAAGGGGCATGGATATCTGTGGGTTTCCCAAGAAGAACAGAACGTCATCTGCGAATGCCGCCAATTTATGTTCCTCGTCCTCTACTGGTACCCCATGTATTCCCGGATGTCCCCTTATTGTGGACAGAAGAGGCTCTAGGGTCAATATAAATAGAAGGGGGGACAACGGGCATCCCTGCCTAGTACCGTTTTTCATATAAAACGGTAAAGAGGTCGTTCCATTTATCTTAATCCTAGCTGTTGGGTGGGCATACAGTACCGCTATTTTTTGAATGATCTTGGGCCCAAAACCCATATGGGTTAAGGTTTGAAACATGAGTCCCCAGTCTACCCTGTCGAACGCTTTCTCGGCGTCTATCGACAGGAGTAGACCTGGGGACCCTGCTTTCCTGATCTTGTGAATTAATAACAGCGCTCGAATTCCGTTGTCCCGTCCCTCTCTACCAGGGACGAATCCCACCTGGTCGGGATGGACCAGTGTGCTCAAGTGGCCCCTAATCCTCTCAGCCAAAACCTTCGCGTATAATTTAGTATCGGCGTTTAAAAGCGAGATTGGCCTATAACTCGAGCACACTGATCCATCCTTCCCCTCCTTCAGAATCATCGTGATGTCCGCGGTTAAAGACTCAGTCGACATTCCAAAACTCTGTCCAAGTCCATTGAAGTATGCGCAGATTCTGGGGATTAGTTCCTCCTGAAAGATTTTATAGTACAGATTAGTGAACCCGTCCGGGCCAGGGCTCTTACCCTTCGGGGATCCCATCAAGGCCCTTTAATTTAGTCTCCTCCGCGTCGCCCCGACACTGCGTGTACACTGACAATAAAAGCTTTGCTATTGTGACGAGATGACTTTGATTAAATTTGTATCCTATAATGTAAAGGGACTTAATCTCCGGGCCAAAAGACAAAAGATCCTTGAGGAGCTGAGAGCCTACGGGGCAGGTGTGGTCTTCCTTCAGGAGACACACCTGTCCCGGATGTCTAACATCAAATTAGCCTCGGGTCATTACCCATCTTGGTACTATGGCGATGCCATTATTAATAGGGCAAGGGGGGTGGCCATCGGATTCTCTAGGGATATACAGTTCCAAGTGGAGAGTAGGGTGGAGGACCCAGAGGGTAGATTTTTGTTTTTGAGAGGTTCGCTTGGCGGCAATAAATATACTTTTGCAAACATATACGCCCCTAATATTAAACCGATTAAATTTATGAAAGATATTCTGTCTAGATTAAGAGATTTTAGACAGGGGTATGTTATCTTGATGGGGGACCTCAACTTTTGCATGGACCCGGACCTCGATTGTACGTCCCGTGCACGTGGGGTATGTAAGGAACAACTTAAAATGATTAAGCAGAACTTGAGGTCTAACCAGTTGGTTGACGTCTGGAGGATACAACACCCTGGAGACAGGGATTACACCTTCTATTCCCACGTGCACGGGACGTACTCCCGATTGGACCATATTTTTATCGATCATGCCCTCTTAGAACGAGTCAAGGACACGAAGGTGGAGATCGTCTCTATATCAGATCATGCCCCAGTCTCAATGGTTCTAGAATGCCCTGAACTACAGGCCCCTTCAGCGAGTTGGAGATTGAACGAGGAACTCCTCCATGATGAAGAAATAGTTGAGCAAATCAAAAACGAAATAAAACTTTTTTTCGAAATTAATGACAATGGGGAGGTTCTTGGGTCAACTCTATGGGACGCCCACAAATCCTATATAAGAGGGATCTTAATTACAAAGGGGGCTTGGAAAAAAAAAGAAGGTAGGATAAAAAAAAATTTCTCCCCCTTCCTATTAGAAAAATGTTTAACCTTGGTTTTAAAATGCCATTTTTAAGCTGCACCACTGTTCCACTTCTTTTTTCTCAACTACATGAGAATTACATATTCAGGACTGCCCACAGACTCCTGGAACATCCACATCATATATCCCAGAAGACTACAGGCTTTAACTCTAGGCTATCACAAGACTTGCCCATTCTTGATAAAATTTGTGAACTTGCTGACTTGGTGTCATAACATGACTATCTGCTGATGTCACAAATACCAATGCAACAAGTAACTAAAATGACAGCTGCCTAGATCTCGTTCTGTGCATGCATAGAATCTACCAGCGCATCATCAGGGTAATGAATGTGTAAGGACAGAAGTAACAGCTGGCTCCCAATAATCCAGGATTGAAAATGGCAGCACTGAAGAAACGAGGGAGGAGGTCAAATTCAGCTGTGACTTGATATCAGTGAAGCACATAGACTTGATATTAGTGAAGTACATAGACTTGATATTAGTGAAGTACATAGATGTATAAGTATTTATTTTTAAATTGTAATGTGTAAACATTTATTGTAGTGCCTGAATTAGAATTTCGTCAGATTAGTGGAAAGTTTAAGGTACACCTAATTTACGGAATGCCCTAACAATGAATGTCTCTTTATTGCTCTCTTTTGGTCTGTAATAAATACCATTAATTGTATTTTGTTTTATTGTATCTGTTCAATAGGCAAGTGAGCGTTGTTACCCTAGGACAAGAAGTGTGTTACTTGCTGAATCACCAAGAAAAAATAAAGGGATAAAAGCTTGAAAGAATAAAATGAATGCAACAACTAAATTTAAGGACAGGTAAGTTGCAATATACTACATTTTATTTTTTGCTTTAGATTAGATTTTACTAAATTAACTTTCATTTGCTAAATGTTTGGTCTAGGTTGGAGGGTCTCGTATATATTAAAGCCAGACACAGCCAGTCAATAACATTTTGGTAAAGAGGCCAATGATGGAAGACCATATATCTATTGTAAGTCAAACACAAGCTTGGGTTCGGTCAAAACCCAAGTTCTGCTAAACCCAGAAGTTAGCTTTCACTGTTTTTTTTCCTTTTTATTACAATATCCCTAGTGCTGAAACTGTGTTAAAAAAAAAAAAAAAAAAATCAGTACCATGGGAAGCATGTCCACAAATGAGCAAAAGGACATTTCAATTATTTAACAAGATTTCCATAAAAACCTTCCCACAAAGATCAATCCATAGGTACAAAAACAGCTGCTACTATACTATCAAGATTCATCCTAGCAATATTTGAACTAATTTGATTTCCCCAATGAATGTCATTTAATACAATCCTCCCAAAAATGATGGGCAAATCTTGTGGAATTTAACTTTCACATTTTTTCACTGGGGGAATTTCTTGTCCTTGATACAAACACTGCATAGTGTACTTCAATGGTTAACAAAGTTGTTTTTACAAAAACCATAACAGAGTACAACACTGTACAGAAAACATTTCAATATAAATATAAGTTTGGCTACAGTATCTGTTATATACTTCATATATTTCAAATATATGAAAACACAACACATAGTAATGAATTTTTTTTACCATAGCTGGGTTCAGAGAAATGTGACAGAAGCAGAAATCAGCTACTGCATAAATATTTTTCACAGTAGTTTAATCTTAGAATACATGTTTGCGTGCCAAGTTTGTATAATTAATTCAATGGGACAGTGACACTGAACATCTGTATATTAAATAATGCTGCAGAAATGGTGATTAACAGATTAATTTGCTGTGTCAAAAAAGGTGTCAATGAAGGGTCGAATATCGGAATATGGGAGAAGGCCTATTGCAGTCAATAAGGAAAATAACATGTTACAGACAGCCAATGGCATGTACAGGATTATTTATATTACAAAAAATATGGAGAATACAAGTACAAACACAACAATAGATTAAAGTGTTTTAAATAGGAGAGTTGGACGCGTTGGTGTATTAGGAAAACTATGATCGAATTGGTATTGCAGAATCTTGGTTTCCTTCCTTACATGATTGGGCTACTAATATTCCTGGCTATGAGATAAAACAATTAAGTTGAGGTGTCTGTGAGAAGTGATTTAAATGTGAGTGTGAAAAAGGACCTTGTTGATGAAGTGTGGGATGGTGCTGAGGCATTATGGGGGGAGCTGAATATTGGTGAGCACACGACAAAGTTAAATAGTGGAGTTTGGTACAGGCACCCTAGTGTAATTAAGAAAACAACGACTCTACTTCTTGCACAGATCTAAAAGGCTGCATGGGATGGGAAAGTAGTAATAATGAGATATTTTAGCTATGATGAAATTGACTGAAGTAATAGCAGTGCCGGAGCAGTAAAATGGCAGAAATGCATAAACCTGTTATTATGGTACAGTTTACGGAAGTTCCAACAAGAAATGGACCTGGAAATATCAAACAATGCAGATCTTTTTACTAATGTTCATTTTAAGGAGCATTTGGGTAGCAGTGACCATTAGAGATGGCCTTGCGGCGGTCAGTTCGCGGCGAACTTTGCTCGTTCGCGATTCGCCAAACCGGCGGACTTATGGCGCTGTTCGCGGCTGCCATATTCTTTACATTGTGAAGAACTTTGACCCATGACACATCCATCATGGGGTACAGGACAGCCAATTGAGACATTTCAGCACATGGACATACCCCCTACCTTATAAATAGACCTGATCTGGAGGCCATTTTACATTCTGTCTTTTGTCAGTGTAGGGAAAGGACGCTGTGTGGAGCAGGGGCAGTTAGTCTGTAATCACTAGCTATTACTATTAGGTCCACAAAAGTCCTTTTAAGGACTGGTATAGGTGTGCAGTATATAGGGTTGTAATACACTTATAATATACTTTCTTTCAAATATAGAAAGCATATTATAGTGACTGCAGTGCTGACCGATTCTGCAGCTCTTTTCTCAGTGTAGGGAGTCTAGGGACAGTTTGCTGTTTGGAGCAGGGACAGTCTGCAATTCACTAGCTAGCTACTATTAGGTCCACAAAAGTCTTTTTAAGGACTGGTATAGGTGTACAGTATATAGGGTTGTTGTAATACACTTATAATATACTTTCTTTCAAATATAGAAAGCATATTATAGTGACTGCAGTGCTGACCCATTCTGCAGCTCTTTTCTCAATGTAGGGACAGTTTGGTGTTTGGAGCAGGGACAGTCTGTAATTCACTAGCTAGCTACTATTAGGTCCACAAAAGTCCTTTTAAGGACTGGTATAGGTGTACTATTTGGTGTGCAGTATATAGGGGTGTAATACACGTATAAAATACTTTCAAATATAGAAAGCATAGTATAGTGCATTTCTACTGTGCAGCATTGTGACTGCTGAGCGGTTCTGCAGCGATACTACAAAGAGTGACAAACGCAATTAGAAAAAAGTATTATAACTGGTGTGATAGACCAGTGGCCCCCCAAAACGACAGATTGAAGTGGGGTGTTATATACCTTCTTCCACATATACTGCACTTCTCTAGAGACTTTTGTCACAGGGTCAATTAAAAAATGACAGGCAGAGGAAGAGGCAGGGCCTTCCGCAGGGGTGGTGGGGGTAGGGCAGGAGCAACAGGCTTGAGCCAAAGTGGGTAAATGCAGAAGGTGCATTCGATTACCTCAAAGGACGCACCAGACTTGGTTGAGTGGCTCACTGAGCCTTACTCTTCTGCACCCTCCTCATCCTCTCGATCTGCACCCTCTTCAATCTCTGCTGTGTGCACCCTCAAAGACACTACCACCAACACCACCACCACCATATACCCTCCGCTTGAGTAACAGGAATTATTTTCCGATCCATCATCACAAGACATTTCCGATGCGCAGCCATTCTTGGCGTTGGATCAGGAAGAGGAGGTAGCAACAACTGCCACTTAGCAGTCTGACGACAGTACCCAGATCAGCCCAAGGAGGTTGGTCCCCACTGTTGCTGCCTACTCCGAGATCTCTAATTATAGTGGTGGGGAAGGTGACATCGATGATGACGTGTCTAGGGGCGTCACGTAGGTGCCCACAAGAGAGGAAGAGGAGGGGAGTTCAGAGTGAGAGATGGACCAGCAGATAGGGAGGAGAAGCAGGCTGAACTTACATTGCACAGGAGGGAGAAACCAGACTGCTAATGTATCATGAGCGAGGCAACAACCATGTACGGTCACATCTGGCGCTCCCAATGCGCCGACACATGGCTCCGCAGTGTGGGCTTTTTTTAACGTGTCCGCTGCTGACAATAGTGTTGCCATCTGCAGCCTTTGCAGTCAACGCATAAGTCGCGGTAAGCCCAACACTCACCTAGGGATGACCGCCTTAAGAAGGCACATGAGCTGCCATCACCGAGCCCAGTGGGAGCAACGCCGTCAGAACCCACAAAACCACACTCCAGGCTCCCACCGTCCAGCCTATTCTACTTCTCCTTCTCCTCTCTCCTCAGAATTGTCCTCCACTCCACCTTCCATCATGCCGTCCTCACGTTTTTCTGGAAAAAGGCAGGCTTCCGTGGGCCAAATGTTCGAGCGTAAAAAAATTATGACGCCGGATAATCCTCTTGCCCAACAGTTGACCGCTGGCTTGTCAGAACTGATAGCACGCCAACTACTGCCATATAAACTGGTGGACTCGGAGGCCTTTCGAAAATTTGTGGCCATTGGAACACCACAATGGAAGGTCCCAGGAAGGAAGGATTTCTCACAAGGGGCATCCCAGAGCAAGCGATGGCATCAAATCCAGGGAGCACGATCAGTACAGGAGAATTCGAAAAGCCATCAAAAAAAGTAAGTCAAGTACCATTCGTCCGTGAAACTTGCGCACATGTTATTACCATTCGTACGTGAAACTTGCGCACATGTTATTACCATTCGTACGTGAAACTTGCGCAGATGTTATTACCATTC
This sequence comes from Lithobates sylvaticus, assembly GCA_028564925.1. Taxonomy (NCBI): domain Eukaryota; kingdom Metazoa; phylum Chordata; class Amphibia; order Anura; family Ranidae; genus Lithobates; species Lithobates sylvaticus. Next base: position 281,497,661 of record CM053028.1, read on the forward strand.
GTACGTGAACTTGCGCACATGTTATTACCATTCGTACGTGAAACTTGCGCAGATGTTATTACCATTCGTCCGTGAATCTTGCGCACATGTTATTACCATTCGTACGTGAAACTTGCGCAGATGTTATTACCATTCGTCCGTGAATCTTGCGCACATGTTATTACCATTCGTACGTGAAACTTGCGCAGATGTTATTACCATTCGTCCGTGAATCTTGCGCACATGTTATTACCATTCGTACGTGAAACTTGCGCAGATGTTATTACCATTCGTCCGTGAATCTTGCGCACATGTTATTACCATTCGTACGTGAAACTTGCGCAGATGTTATTACCATTCGTCCGTGAATCTTGCGCACATGTTATTACCATTCGTACGTGAAACTTGCGCAGATGTTATTACCATTCGTCCGTGAATCTTGCGCACATGTTATTACCATTCGTACGTGAAACTTGCGCAGATGTTATTACCATTCGTCCGTGAATCTTGCGCACATGTTATTACCATTCGTACGTGAAACTTGCGCAGATGTTATTACCATTCGTCCGTGAAACTTGCGCAGATGTTATTACCATTCGTACGTGAAACTTGCGCACATGTTATTACCATTCGTACGTGAAACTTGCGCATATTTGATGAAAGTTCAGTTTGTCTTCATAACGTTTATTGAGTTTACCTGGCTTTGGGTTGTTGGAGTTGTAAGGTTGTTTATTATTGTCACTATCTATACAATTACTGCTGTAGTAAGGGTTTTAGGGGTAACTTACACAGGGACTCCAGAGGCTGTTTTGGGGGGGGGGGGTAAATATGTTAAGCAGGGTCTCATGCTCACAATTCCCAAAAAATGCTCATCATCTCCAAATACTGTAGGTGGTGACTTTTCAAAGAAGTACACTCACCTGACCCTTGGATGGTGCAGCTACAATCTCTGATCTTGCAATCATGAAATTAATGTTTGCGGCTTCACTTCCCGGGTCACTATTGGGCATGCGCCAGTTGCGCAATGCAATAGGACTGGTCCGCGCGAGCTCGGGGACCCCTGTGTGTCCCAGCAGACAGCATGGTGGGACGGGATGTGGCGTATACTTCTGTGGGAGTCTAGGGCCGGACGTGTGTGCAAATACCTGCCTTACACAGGTATCTGCAACCCCTCCCCCTAAAAGGTTGAAAATAAGACACCACAGGGGTGCAGGGATCCAATGAGCGGAAGTTCAAATTTAGGGTTGAAGGGCGGTTTAAGTATTGGAGTTTCATTAGATAGACATTTCAATTCTGTCTTCAAGTAGGATCTTCTAAACAAACTGCTAATAATTGGACAAGACTTTTAAACAATGTTTACTAATCCTATTTTGGCACTCAAATATCAGTGTGATTAAAAGTGTACCTTTTTGTGTTCCATTACCATAGGGGGCAAAAGACTCAGACGTCAGTCCGAACCTACGAGGACCTCCCGGCCTCACCAGACTAATTGGGCAGTTAGCCCAAGCCCGCGCGTGGATGTGGCGGAACAGGTCGTTGAAGTGGATCAAATCTGCACCCCACCAAGTGAGTGTCTCAGAACACAGATTGAGCTAATTAATTAAGGTCTGCATGTTTTTGACACTTTTTTTCTTGTGTTTTATCTACCCAACTTTTAGGTGATGCTGATCTGTTTGTGGAAGGACAAGCTGCGGAGCCATTTTCCACAGACAGTGCCCACAGGCTTATTGGCCAGATCATGGCCTGGAATCTGCAGCTGGAAAATATGCAGAAGGAGATGGCCACCATGCAGCAGGGAATGAAGGACATGATTGATGTTTTGGGGAGAATCTAAAGACCCCTTTTACATTTCTTAACATCAATCATGTCCTTCATTCCCCTTTTGATGCGCTGTTTTACAAATTTTAGAGGCCAAATTTTTAATATGCACACGGTATGTCAACATGTGCTATGTGCCATCAGGGGATCTCAATGGACGCATTTTGTGTTTGCAACCCCTAATGCTAGTAGGTGAGAGGGAAGGGGTTTCACACACAAAACACGTCCATTGATTCCCCATGATGGAACATAGCACATGTTGACATTACCCATTTTCCAGTTAAATTAGTGTGCTTATTCTAAATTTGGCTTCTACTGTTCATGGGTTACCTGTTGAACTTTGTAAGTTCTGGACTTTTACATTGTGTAAATAATTTCAAATGCTAAGCCTAAATTTTTTAACATTTTAAAACATGTTTTTATGTTTGTTTTAAAAAATCAATCTCAAAAAAAAAAAAAAAATATGTTGTGAGAAAAACACCAAAAAAATGTAAAAAAGATAACATAAAAAAAAAAAAAAAAAAAATGTTGTTGAAAAAAAAAAAAAAAAAATAATTAACCAAAAATACCAAAAAAAAAAAAAAAAGAAAAAAAACATAAAAAAGGTTTGGATGTGCACTAGAATAAAAAAAAAAATGTTTGCACAAATTAAACAATGTGTGGCTTCTTCTTTTTAAATACTACCAGTTTGACAAAAACATGTTGTGGTTCATTGACAAAGGGGCTTATTTACTAAACGAAAAACAAGTTTGCCACTATTAAGATGTGCACTAGGACAACATATAAAACAGGTCAAATTAAAAGCAAAACAATACGAAACTACCAATATTTCAAACATAAATAACTGTATTTATTCTTTGTAAATCAAAAAGATGGTTTAAGGGTCTGCTGCCATTTCAATGGCCCCCCTACCATTAAAATACTGTAAATAAAGGTCCCGCACTTGCTGGGCTGATTGTGGTGCCGAACCAAGAGGGCGATTATCCAGCCCTGTCATGTTGCCTTCCACTCCGGCCTCAGGGCCAATTGGTAAGGAGTATGTTCCTGAATGTTTGCGTAAATAATTGTGCATGACACAGCATGCAAGAATAATAGTATTGAGTTTGTACTCTGCCAGATGTAGGGATGTAAGGAGCAATCTGAAACAGTTGGCCATAATACCAAAGGCATTTTCCACCACCCTTCTTGCTCTGGCCAACCGATAATTAAAAATCCTCCTCTCAGGGGTGAGGGATCGTTGGGGAAATGGCCTCATCAGATGGTCACCCAGACCGAACGCCTCATCGGCAATGAAGACGAAGGGGAGTCCCTCCACATTATCTTCATCTGGTGGCAGCTCCAGCCCACCAGTCTGGAGACGATGACCGACTCCGTGTGGTTGAAGACTCTCCGTCCGACATCCGGCCGTTTTTCCCCACATCCACATAATTCCAATAGTATGACCCCGAATGGGGTGGGGGCACAATTCGCACATGTTTGCCGTCAATCGCCCCTCCGCAGTTGGGAAAGTCCCAACGGGCAGCAAACTGGGAAGCCACAGTCTGCCATTCCTGTGGCGTGGAGGGACACTGTGAAGTCAAACAGAAAGATACAATTCAAATTAAAAACCAGGCAAAACACCAAACTAAATGCAACAAATTAACAAACAATTTGGAAGAACATATGTATTTATTTTGTAAGTCCTTGAAATAAAGCCAAAAGATTAAGGATAAAAGGGACAAATCTCTGATTGATGACCCCTCTGATGGACCAGAGAAGATAATAATGGGGATGTGGGTGGGGAGTAAATAATTGTAAGGTCACACAATACACATGCAATTAATTATCAGGGGGTGTGGGGGGGTGGGTTAATTACAAGCTGACCAAAATCACATGCAATTAATTATCAGGGGTGTGGGGGGGGGGTGGGTTAATTACAAGCTGACCAAAACCACATGCAATTAATTAACGGGGTGTGGGGGGGTGGGGGTTAATTACAAGCTGACCAAAATCACATGCAATTAATTATCAGGGGGTGTGGGGGGGTGGGTTAATTACAAGCTGACCAAAACCACATGCAATCAATTAACGGGGTGTGGGGGGTGGGGTGTTAATTACAAGCTGACCAAAACCACATGCAATTAATTATCAGGGGGGTGTGGGGGGGGTGGGTTAATTACAAGCTGACCAAAACCACATGCAATTAATTATCAGGGGGTGTGGGGGGGGGTGGGTTAATTACAAGCTGACCAAAACCACATGCAATTAATTAACGGGGTGTGGGGGGGTGGGGGGTTAATTACAAGCTGACCAAAATCACATGCAATTAATTATCAGGGGGTGTGGGGGGGGGGTGGGTTAATTACAAGCTGACCAAAACCACATGCAATTAATTAACGGGGTGTGGGGGGGTGGGGGTTAATTACAAGCTGACCAAAATCACATGCAATTAATTATCAGGGGGGTGTGGGGGGGGTGGATTAATTACAAGCTGACCAAAACCACAAGCAATTAATTAACGGGGTGTGGGGGGGTGGGGGTTAATTACAAGCTGACCAAAATCACATGCAATTAATTATCAGGGGGTGTGTGGGGGGGGTGGGGTTAATTACAAGCTGACCAAAACCACATGCAATTAATTAACGGGGTGTGGGGGGGGGGGTGGGGGTTAATTACAAGCTGACCAAAATCACATGCAATTAATTATCAGGGGTGTGGGGGGGGGTGGGTTAATTACAAGCTGACCAAAACCACATGCAATTAATTATCAGGGGGTGTGGGGGGGGGGTGGGTTAATTACAAGCTGACCAAAACAACATGCAATCAATTTAAAAATGAGGGTCAAGGGGGGTGAAAGGGGGGGTGAGTAAAGCAGTACAATGGAGCTGGTAATATACATTTTTAAAAAAAGAAAGTGACTAGGCTAGGGGTGTTTAGGGGGCCAAGCTTCCATGCTGGGGAGGTTGGTGCAAGGAAATATGCATGTGACCCACTAAATAATACAATCTTAAAGCTATTTCGATAAGTCAACCATAAAATACTAGACAAAAAACCAAAAAAAAAAAAATAAAGGAATAGGGGACATTCATAGAATAGTCCTATCATGGAAATTAGCTAATGATGACATTGATGCACTACATTAGCAAACATACAAGACATAGGTAATTTTAAAAGAGAAGACTTACCTTAATGTATTCCTCCTGCAGGACGTGGATAATGGCAGAACAGGTCTCTGGAATAATGAGCCCCAGAGCCTGGGGGGAGATGCCTGTCGTGAACTTGAGGTCCTGCAAGCTTCTCCCCGTCGCCAAGTAACGCAACGTGGCGACTAGCCTCTGCTCCGCACTGATGGCTTGCCGCATGCAGGTATTCTGCCTGGTAATATAAGGGGACAGCGAAGCCAACAGACGGTGAAAAATGGGGTCCGTCATCCGGAGATAATTCCTGAAATCATCAGGATTATTCTCACGGATCTCACGGAGCAAAGGCATATGCGAGAATTGGTCACGCTGGCGCAACCAATTCTTGGTCCATGAACTCCTCCTCACCCTGTTCATGGACTGGGCTCGTGCCAAGGTGTTAACCGCAACACCGAGCCCCTGCACAGCACGAACTCGTTCCCGAGTACGTCCACACTCCATGGCTTCAAAACGGTCGGCTGATCAAACAAACAACTTAACAGAACGCACTGAAGAACAGCAAGGCCTATGAAGAACGACCTGAAAAACAGGAACGAGCGGACCAGAACGGCCTGAGAACAGGTAGGAACTGATCCACACGCACTGAAAGCGTGATCGTGTGTGGTCAAGTCCGTTCGCTTTTTAGTCCAGCGTACCTAGCGGGAAAGTCCAGCGGATTGTCCGCTGGACTTAGGTCCGCCGGGAAAAGTCCGTACGTGTGTACGAGGCACAACACTCACCTAGGGATGACCGCCTTAAGAAGGCACATGAGCTGCCATTACCGAGCCCAGTGGGAGCAACGCCGTCAGAACCCACAAAACCACACTCCAGGCTCCCACCGTCCAGCCTATTCTACTTCTCCTTCTCCTCTCTCCTCAGAATTGTCCTCCACTCCACCTTCCATCATGCCGTCCTCACGTTTTTCTGGAAAAAGGCAGGCTTCCGTGGGCCAAATGTTCGAGCGTAAAAAAATTATGACACCGGATAATCCTCTTGCCCAACAGTTGACCGCTGGCTTGTCAGAACTGATAGCACGCCAACTACTGCCATATAAACTGGTGGACTCGGAGGCCTTTCGAAAATTTGTGGCCATTGGAACACCACAATGGAAGGTCCCAGGAAGGAAGGATTTCTCACAAGGGGCATCCCAGAGCTATATGGCCATGTTCAGCGGCAAGTGAATGTATCTCTGGCACACAGTGTCTGTGCCAAGATACATCTGACCACAGACACGTGGTCTATCAAACACAGGCAGGGAAGGTATATAACTTTTACTGCCCACTGGGTGAACCTTCTGACAGCCTTCTGACGACCGTCAAGCATGTAACCCGTGGCACCCGTGTAGATTTGGTTTTACCGCCACGGATTGCATACAGGCCTGCCTCTTCTTCTCCTTCTCCTACTCCATCCTCCCTCTCTTCCTCGGCTGACTCCTCCTTTTCCTCTGCTAGCGTCTCTTCCGCTGCGCCGCCCAAGATCCCCAGAACCTATTCGACATGCCAGGTGAGACGTTGCCATGCTGTGCTGCGTCTGTTGTGCCTGGAAGCCAAGAGCCACACTGGCCCTGCACTCCTTTCAGCTTTGCGTTCACAGGCAGATCAGTGGCTAACACCGCTCAATTTGACAGTTGGTAAAGTGGTGTGCGACAACGGTGCCAATCTGCTTAGCGCGTTGAAACAGGGCAAAATTACACATGTGCCATGCATGGCACACGTCTTAAACTTGGTCGTGCAGCGATTCGTTGTCAAATACTCTGGGGTCCAGGACAACTTGCGGCAGGCAAGGAAAATCTCGGCCCATTTCAGAAGATCTTACACGGCCATGGATCACCTTGCTGACATTCATCGGCGACACAATCTGCGGGTCAGAAGTCTTATTTGTGATTGCCCGAGGCGATGGAACTCAACCTTCTATATGCTTGATAGGCTGCTCCAGCAGAAAGTGCAGTTAAAGACTACCTGTACGAAATCTGCGGCAGAACAGGTTCTGGGAGCTTGTTTTTTTTTGCTCATGTGCGACGCATGCAGACTTTTGCGGCCATTTGATGAGATCACCAAACTGGTCAGTCGCAGCCATGGCGCCATCAGTGACACCGTACCTTACGCCTTCTTTATGGAGCGTGCATTGCATCGTGCATTGCATCTGAGACAAGTCAACTACAGGAGTCTGAAGAGGAGTCAGAGGAGGATGGTGCCGGGCGGATGAGGAGGAGCAAGAAGAGCATGCTTTAAACCTTTCTGGGATCCCTGTTGTTGTCCGTGGATGGGGGGAGGAGAACGAGGAGGACGACATTATCCTGGATGATGAGCAGGAGCCAGGCCACCACACCGCTTCCAGTTTAGTGCAAATGGGGGCCTTCATGCTCCAGTGTTTTAACAGGGACCCCTGTATAAAAAGGACCAGTACTGGGTGGCAATGTACTTAGACCCCTGGAACAAAATGGCGGAAATGTTACCACCATCACAGAGGGCTGTCAGAATGGAGCACTTACAGGCCTTGCTTAGAGAAATGCTGCATTCTGCTTTTGCGTGCGCTGGCAGAGGAATTCCCACTCCCAGAGAAAGAGTTGCGGGTACCAATCCAAAAGCACTTGCAAGAAGAGGGCGGTTTGAAGATGTGTTGGTCACTTCTGATATGAGATCATTCTTTCAGCCGACCCATCGACAGGTGTCATCCGGATCCAGCATCAGGGAACGCCTAGACCGACAGGTGTTCGACTACATCGGGTTAATGGCCGATGTGGACACTCTGAAAAGTGATGAACCCCTGGACTACTGGGTGGGCAGGCTTGACCTCTGGCCAGAGCTTGCACAATTTGCAATGGAACTGTTGGCTTGTCCCTCGTCCAGTGTCCTATCCGAAAGGACGTTCAGCGCAGCAGGGGGGATCGTGACCGATAAGCGCACTCGCCTAGCTCACGACAGTGTTGACTACCTCACATTTCTAAAAATGAATGAGGCATGGATCTCGGAGGAATTCAACACATGTGACCAGTAGACCATGTATATGCATAACTCTATAAACGATTTATATAATCTAGCACACGGACCTTTTTTCTACCTTTGGCTCACTTGTACAAAAAAAGCACACCGTACTATATGCCCGCACCCACCTGTTTGAAGAGGTTGAGCGGTGTCATATTTTTGGGTCCCGCAGCGAGTTACTGTTGTCAGTGCTGGTGTCAGTGCTCTCTATCTTGGTGCTGGTGTCAGTTCTCTCTATCTCAGTGCTCGTGTCAGTGCTCTCTATCACGGTGCTGGTGTCAGTGCTCTCTATCTCGGTGCTGGTGTCAGTGCTCTCTATCTCGGTGCTGGTGTCAGTGCTCTCTATCTCGGTGCTGGTGTCAGTGCTCAGTCTCTATTGCGGTGCTGGTGTCAGTTTTCTATCGCGGTGCTGGTGTCAGTGAGGGAGATAGCAGCGGAGAAGCCAATCAGCAGGCAGTGCCAGCACCATGGCTGAGGATCAGCACTGGACTGGCACCTCCGGACCACCGCAGTGGAGCCCTGCATAGGTGGGGGTAAGGGTCAGGCAGAGGGAGGGGTCAGGGGCTCAAGCAAAGGTTGGCACACTGGACACTGGCACAGGACTGCGCTGCCCTGACTGTGGCACTGATCATCTCCTGCACCCCCTTCATAGCCTGGCCTGACCTTGCCTCTCCTCCATGGCCTTCAATTGACAAAATTTCACAGATAAAAAAAGAATGCTCGTCGTTGTCGATCCCAGATTCACTTAATACTTCTGGTATGTCAGAACCTGCGGTTCGCGAACATTTGGGCACGTTCGCGGATCGCGTTCGCGAAACGTCCCGTCGGAAGTTCGTCCATCACTAGTGACCATAGCATGATTTAATTTCATTTAAGCAGTACATGACACGTACATGCTAGAAAGGTAAAACAAATAATTTTAGGAAAGCAATTTTCCAAGGCTGAGGGCTATTTCCAGAACTTCAACTGGGAAGAAATATTGTCATCAAAGAACATAAACCAGAAATGGGAATATTTGAAATCAGCTTTATGCACCGGATGGCCCCCGCCCCCCTCTGACGTCATAGGGAAAGCCATAGGGTAGTCCCCGTCAAGTCCCCGTGCGTCAGAGGGGGTGGGGTCACCAGGTGGCCTCGCCCTCCGTTGTAAAAGACCTGTCAGAAGAAGCGAAGCGTCACACAGCGGGAGCCTCCCATTGTGCGGAGCGGCCCGACAAAGAAGAAGAGACGCCGTGGAAGAAGATGCCGGACGAGAAGACCAGAGCAAGAAGAAGCAGATCGGAGGAAGAAGAAGATGGAAGAAGAAGATGAAGAAACCGAAGGATGAAGAAGGAAGAAGACCAGAAGAAAGAAGATGAAAGAAGACTTTAATAAAGGAATTGTCAAAGACCGTCTTCTGTCATTTTTAAAATTTTTGTGACTTTTTTGGTGAAATGGTAGGGGTACCATTTCACACAGGGGGGAGGCCGGGATCTGGGGGTCCCCTTGTTAAAGGGGGCTTCCAGATTCCGAAAAGCCCCCCGCCCGCAGACCCCCACAACCACCGGCTAGGGTTGTGGGGATGAGGCCCTTCTACTCATCAACATGGGGACATGGTGCTTTGAGGGGTCACAGACCCCCAAAGCATCCTCCCAATGTTGAGGGCATGTGGCCTGGTACAGTTCAGGAGGGGGGGCGCTCTCGTCCCCCCCTCTTTTCCTGCGGCCTGCCAGATTGCATGCTCGGATAAGGGTCATAAGGACCCTTCAGGTCTGGTATGGATATTTAGGGGGAACCCCACATCATTTTTTTAATTTGACGCTAGGTTCCCCTTAACATCCATACCAGACCTGAAGGGCCTGGTAATTGAATTTGGGGGAACCCCCGCATTTTTTTTTTATCAATGACTTTCAATGACTGTTCTCTGTATTACGGGAGTCGACAATTCATTATAGCCGCGAGTGATTTTAACCACTTGACCACTGGGCACTTAATAACCAGACCAATTTTCAGCTTTCGGTGCTCTCACATTTTGAATGACAGTTACTCAGTCATGCAACACTGTACCCATATGAAATTTTCGTCCTTTTTTTCACACAAATAGAGCTTTCTTTTGGTGGTATTTGATCACCTCTGGGTTTTTTATTTTTGGCGCTATAAATGAAAAAAGACGGAAAAAAAACGCATTTTTATTAGTTTATGTGATAAAATTTAGCAAATTATTAATTTTTCTTCATAGATTTTGGCCACAATTTATATTGCTACATATCTTTGGTAAAAAAATAACCCAAATTAGTGGATATTATTTGGTCTTTGTGAAAGTTATAGAGTCTACAAACTGTGGTAGCGAATCATAAAAAATTTAGTACACCTGATGTACTGGTGGCCTATCTCATTTCTTGCGACCCAAACAAGCCAGGAAAGTACAAATACCCCCCAAATGACCCCTTTTTTGAAAGTAGACATTACAAGGTATTTAGTAAGAGGCATGGTGAGGTTTTTGATGTTGTCATTTTTTTCCCACAATTCTTTGCAAAATGAAGATTTTTATTTATTTATTTATTTTTTCACAAAATTTTCATTGTAATAGGTTATTTCTCTCACATGGCATGTGTATACCACAAATGACGCCCCAAAATACATTCTGCTACTCCTCTTGAGTATTACAATACCAAATGTGTGAGACTTTTACACATTCTGGCCACATACAGAGGCCCAAAATTGAAATAGCACCCACCATCAGGCGTTCTACAAGCATAAATGACACATCTCATTTCTCAACCACCTATTACATTTTTGAAGGCCCTGGATCACCAGGACAATGGAAACGCCCATAAAGTGACCTCATTTTGGAAAGCTAACACCCCAGCGTATAATCTATGAGGCATAATGAGTCTTTTGAACGGTTCATTTTTCTCCGAAGTTTTTGGAAAATGTGGAAAAAAAATGAAAACGCATTTTTTTAACACAAAGTTGTGCATTTACAAAATATTTCCAACACATAGCATGTACATAGCAAAGATGACACCCCAAAATATATTCTGCTACTCTTCTTGAGTATGGTGATACCACATGTGTGAGACTTTTACACAGCCTGGCTACATACACTAATCTATGAGGCATAATGAGTCTTTTGAACGGTTCATTTTCTTCCAGAAGTTTTTGGAAAATGATTTTTTTTACACAAAGTTGTGCATTTCCAACACATAGCATGTACATAGCAAAAATGACACCCCAAAATATATTCTGCTACTCCTCCTGAGTATGGCGATACCACATGTGTGAGACTTTTACACAGCCTGGCCACATAGAGGCCCAACATCCAAGAAGCACTATCAGGTGTTCTAGGGACATAAATTACGCATCCAATTTCCTTACAATCACATTTTTGAAGGCCCTTCATATTTCTGACACAGCATGTACATACCAAGAATTACACCCTAAAATACATTCTGCTGAGTAAAGGGTAAACAAAAGATTACAGTACCTGTGGTTTTAGTAGTGCAATTGTCCACTGGTGCCACAACACTGCAACCCGGCCCTCACAGATACTGTACTTGAGCACAGCAGTCACACGTGTTGCGAAGCATTTTTTTAAAAAATTGTAAGTACACGCCCCTGTTAAACAGGGGCTGAAAAAATTGTGCCTTAGGCACTGCACAACACTGCAACACGGCCCTCACAGAGACTGTACTTGGAGCACAGCAGTTACACGCCCCTGTTAAACAGGGGCTGAAAAATTGTGCCTTAGGCACTGGTGCCACAACACTGCAACACGGCCCTCACAGAGACTGTACTTGGGAGCACAGCAGTCACACGCCCCTGTTAAACAGGGGCTGAAAAATTGTGCCTTAGGCACTGGTGCTGGTGCCACAACACTGCAACACGGCCCTCACAGAGACTGTACTTGGAGCACAGCAGTCACACGTGTTGCGAAGCATTTTTTTTAAAAATTGTAAGTACACGCCCCTGTTAAACAGGGGCTGAAAAATTGTGCCTTAGGCACTGGTGTGGTGGCATGGATCATTGAGGAGGAGGAAGAGGATAGTCAGTGAACATAAGAGGACAGTCACTCAGCATCAGCATAGGCAGTCTTGAAGGGATGTGACTGATGTCAGATATTAGGCGGTTCTTGGGCAGGTTCAGCTCCTTTTGCAGCTCAGTCAGCCGAGCACTGGCATTATAAATCGGCGGAAATGCACACAGACTTTCCTGGCCTGCCTCAGGACATCCTGTAAGCCTGGGAACCTGCCCAAGAACCGCTGCACCACCAGGTTGAGGACGTGAGCCATGCAGGGCACATGGGTGAGCTGCCCCTGTCGCAGGGCGGAGAGGAGGTTGGTGCCATTGTCAGAAACGACCATTCCTGGCTTAAGCTGACGTGGCGTCAACCACCTCTCGGCCTGCCCCTGCAGAGCTGCCAGAACCTCTGGCCCAGTGTGGCTCCTGTCCCCCAAACACACCAGCGCAAGCACGGCATGGCATCTTTTTGCCTGCGTACTTGCGTAGCCCCTTGTACGCCTACGGAGCACCGCTGGTTCCAAGGACAGAGCACTGGAGGAAGAAGAAGAGGAGGGGGGTGGAGGAGAGAGGTGTGTCACAACCAGTAGCAGTAGTCGCGTTTTGGAGGCGTGGTGGCGGAACAACCTCCAACACTACTGCACCTTGTCCTGCATCCCTCCCAGCTGCCAATAGAGTGACCCAATGGGCCGTGAAAGAAAGGTACCGTCCCTGTCCATGCCTGCTGGACCATGAGTCAGCGGTAATATGCACCTTACCGCTGACCGCCCTGTCCAGCGAGGCATGGACATTGCCCTCCACATGCCGGGAGAGAGACGGAATCGCCTTCCGCGAGAAAAAGTGGCGTTTGGGAACCTGCCACTGAGGAACCGCACATTGAACAAACTCACGGAAGGGGGCCGAGTCTACCAACTGAAAAGGCAGCAGTTGAAGTGCTAGCAATTTAGCAAGGCTAGCATTCAACCGCTGGGCATGTGTGGATGGCTGGGAGTGTACTTCTTTCTACGGTCCAGCAGCTGGGGCAGGGAAATTTGCCTGCTGCATTCGGACGTCGGTTTTGTACTGCAAGTACTTGGTTGTGACACACCGAATTCTACACCTTCAGTCCTCTCAGAGCAGCTTTCAGAGAGGACTGAAGGTGTAGTGGGGATGGAGATCCCAGCTGAGGAGGAGCAAGGAGAGGTCCGCTTAGTTCTTTGGTGTGGGTCTTTTATGTGTGCCTGCCAACGAGCTGCATGGCAGGTCGCCATATGTCTGGTCATGCTTGTGGTGCCCAAGCGGCTGATGTTTTGGCCACGCGAGATACGCTTGAGACAAATATTGCAAATAGCAGTGGTGCGATCTGCTGCACTCGTCTCAAAAAAGGCCCACACCAAAGAACTTTTCTGATAACGTGCAGAGGCAGCGCCCTGCACAGGCGGAGCTCTGCGGTGTTGTACAGTTGCTGTGCTGGCCTCTACCTGGCCTCCAGGGGGCATCCTGCCTCGTTGGACATGTGACGCCGCATCCTCCTCCTCCTCGTCCTCCTTCTCATCCTCTCTCCCTTGAGGCACCCACGTGGAGTCAGTGACCTCATCATCCCCTCCCTCTTCACCACTAGAGCAAACCTGGCAGTAAGCTGCAGCTGGTGGAACTGTACTGCCAGATTCCTCAAGCTGGGTATCGTCATCCGAGCCTTCGAATCGTTGGGCATCCTCCTGGAGCATGTACCCAACACTGTGCTCAAAGAGTTCGGGGGACTCCTCAGGAGGACATGGTGGGTCTAGGGAAGGGGTGGCTGATGATGCTCTGCCAGTACCCAGAGCCTGGGTGAGAGAGGAGGATGAGGAGGATGAGGAGGGCTTGGTCATCCATTCTACCAAGCCTTCAGCATGATGCGGCTCCACATGTCCAGCTGCCGAAAACAAAGACGCGCGTGTCCCATGGCCACGTGCTGATGACGATGCACGACCACGTCCACGTCCACGGCCACGTCCACTAGAAAACAGAGCCTGCCTGCCCTGTGTTCTTGGCTCTGCACGCTCTGCCTCCCCTTGGCGGTCGTCCAGCCATTGTAGTCGGTAGTCCTGTGGGTGCTGCTGAGAAGAAAATATAGGAGCTCTGTGTGATGCCACTAACACACTAGAAGTCCTATGGGTGCTTCTGCAAAGAAAATAGAGGAGCTCTGTGTGATGCCACTAAAACACTAGAAGTCCTGTGGGTGCTTATGCAAAGAAAATAGAGGAGCTCTGTGTGATGCCACTAACACACTAGAAGTCCTGTGGGTGCTTCTGCAAAGAAAATAGAGGAGCTCTGTGTGATGCCACTAACACACTAGAAGTCCTATGGGTGCTTCTGCAAAGAAAATAGAGGAGCTCTGTGTGATGCCACTAACACACTAGAAGTCCTGAGGGTGCTTCTGCAAAGAAAATAGAGGAGCTCTGTGTGGTGCCACTAACACACTAGGCTCTGTGTGATGCCACTAACACACTAGAAGTCCCACAAAGAGGAGAGCCCTGATCCAGGCAGCAGGTGGTGCCACTAACACACTAGAAGTCCTGTGGGTGCTTATGCAAAGAATATATAGGAGCTCTGTGTGATGCCACTAACACACTAGAAGTCCTATGGGTGCTTCTGCAAAGAAAATAGAGGAGCTCTGTGTGATGCCACTAACACACTAGAAGTCCTGTGGGTGCTGCTGAGAAGAATATATAGGAGCTCTGTGTGATGCCACTAACACACTAGAAGTCCTATGGGTGCCTCTGCAAAGAAAATAGAGGAGCTCTGTGTGATGCCACTAAAACACTAGAAGTCCTGTGGGTGCTTCTGCAAAGAAATTAGAGGAGCTCTGTGTGATGCCACTAACACACTAGAAGTCCTGTGGGTGCTTATGCAAAGAAAATAGAGGGAGCTCTGTGTGATGGGACTAACACACTTCAAGTCCTATAGGTGCTTCTGGAACAAAATATAGCTCTGTGTGTGTAATGGGACTAACACACTTCAAGTCCTATAGGTGCTTCTGGGAACAAAAATATAGCTCTGTGTGTGTAATGGGACTAACACACTTCAAGTCCTATAGGTGCTTCTGGGAACAAAATATAGCTCTTTGTGTGTAATGGGACTAACACACTTCAAGTCCTATAGGTGCTTCTGGGAACAAAATATAGCTCTGTGTGTGTAATGGGACTAACACACTTCAAGTCCTATAGGTGCTTCTGGGAACAAAGTATAGCTCTTTGTGTGTAATGGGACTAACACACTTCAAGTCCTATAGGTGCTTCTGGGAACAAAATATAGCTCTGTGTGTGTAATGGGACTAACACACTTCAAGTCCTATAGGTGCTTCTGGGAACAAAATATAGCTCTGTGTGTGTAATGGGACTAACACACTTCAAGTCCTATAGGTGCTTCTGGGAACAAAATATAGAGCTGTGTGTGTAATGGGACTAACACACTTCAAGTCCTATAGGTGCTTCTGGGAACAAAATATAGCTCTTTGTGTGTAATGGGACTAACACACTTCAAGTCCTATAGGTGCTTCTGGGAACAAAATATAGCTCTGTGTGTGTAATGGGACTAACACACTTCAAGTCCTATAGGTGCTTCTGGGAACAAAATATAGCTCTTTGTGTGTAATGGGACTAACACACTTCAAGTCCTATAGGTGCTTCTGGGAACAAAATATAGCTCTGTGTGTGTAATGGGACTAACACACTTCAAGTCCTATAGGTGCTTCTGGGAAGAAAGTATAGCTCTGTGTGTGTAATGGGACTAACACACTTCAAGTCCTATAGGTGCTTCTGGGAAGAAAATATAGCTCTGTGTGTGTAATGGGACTAACACACTTCAAGTCCTATAGGTGCTTCTGGGAACAAAGTATAGCTCTTTGTGTGTAATGGGACTAACACACTTCAAGTCCTATAGGTGCTTCTGGGAACAAAATATAGCTCTGTGTGTGTAATGGGACTAACACACTTCAAGTCCTATAGGTGCTTCTGGGAACAAAATATAGCTCTGTGTGTGTAATGGGACTAACACACTTCAAGTCCTATAGGTGCTTCTGGGAACAAAATATAGCTCTGTGTGTGTAATGGGACTAACACACTTCAAGTCCTATAGGTGCTTCTGGGAACAAAATATAGCTCTGTGTGTGTAATGGGACTAACACACTTCAAGTCCTATAGGTGCTTCTGGGAACAAAATATAGCTCTTTGTGTGTAATGGGACTAACACACTTCAAGTCCTATAGGTGCTTCTGGGAACAAAAATATAGCTCTGTGTGTGTAATGGGACTAACACACTTCAAGTCCTATAGGTGCTTCTGGGAACAAAATATAGCTCTTTGTGTGTAATGGGACTAACACACTTCAAGTCCTATAGGTGCTTCTGGGAACAAAATATAGCTCTGTGTGTGTAATGGGACTAACACACTTCAAGTCCTATAGGTGCTTCTGGGAACAAAGTATAGCTCTGTGTGTGTAATGGGACTAACACACTTCAAGTCCTATAGGTGCTTCTGGGAACAAAATATAGCTCTGTGTGTGTAATGGGACTAACACACTTCAAGTCCTATAGGTGCTTCTGGGAACAAAGTATAGCTCTGTGTGTGTAATGGGACTAACACACTTCAAGTCCTATAGGTGCTTCTGGGAACAAAATATAGCTCTTTGTGTGTAATGGGACTAACACACTTCAAGTCCTATAGGTGCTTCTGGGAACAAAATATAGCTCTGTGTGTGTAATGGGACTAACACACTTCAAGTCCTATAGGTGCTTCTGGGAACAAAATATAGCTCTGTGTGTGTAATGGGACTAACACACTTCAAGTCCTATAGGTGCTTCTGGGAAGCAAATATAGCTCTGTGTGTGTAATGGGACTAACACACTTCAAGTCCTATAGGTGCTTCTGGGAAGAAAATATAGCTCTGTGTGTGTAATGGGACTAACACACTTCAAGTCCTATAGGTGCTTCTGGGAACAAAAATATAGCTCTGTGTGTGTAATGGGACTAACACACTTCAAGTCCTATAGGTGCTTCTGGGAAGAAAATATAGCTCTGTGTGTGTAATGGGACTAACACACTTCAAGTCCTATAGGTGCTTCTGGGAAGAAAATATAGCTCTGTGTGTGTAATGGGACTAACACACTTCAAGTCCTATAGGTGCTTCTGGGAACAAAATATAGGAGCTCTGCCTGCCTGCCACGAACACACTACAAGTCCTATAGGTGCTTCTGGTAACAAAATATAGGAGCTCTGCCTGCCTGCCACTAACACACTACAAGTCCTATAGGTGCTTCTGGTAAGAAAATATAGGAGCTCTGCCTGCCTGCCACTAACACACTACAAGTCCTATAGGTGCTTCTGGTAACAAAATATAGGAGCTCTGCCTGCCTGCCACTAACACACTACAAGTCCTATAGGTGCTTCTGGTAAGAAAATATAGCTCTGTGTGTGTAATGGGACTAACACACTTCAAGTCCTATAGGTGCTTCTCCAGGGACGTGGTCAGCGACAGTGAATGGAATTGTCCAGGCCGCAGGCAGGAATATTGTCCATAGTCAGTACAGGCAGGGATACTGTCCATATACAGCCCAGGGTCAGTGCAAGCAGAGACGTTGCCAGCAGTGCCAAAATATTGGTCCTGGTAGTAAGCAGGAACACGGCCAGGAAAGAATGGGGACAGGGGTAGAGGCTTCTCCCACCCAAATCTCTTTGAAGCCTCCGAGTCTCCAGACCCTAATCCGGGAATGAGAAAACTAAAAAATTAGTTTTCTTCATCCAGAAAAACAATTCTGGAGCCCCTCACATATGTGAGACCTCTGTGTTCCCACTAGCATAGCAGGGTAAAAGATCAATCCAAGAGGCAGGCAAAAAACGTGGTCAAACAGTCCAGGGTCAGTTCCAGAGCAGGCAGAGGTAGGTAGAGTTTAGCGTTAGGCAGAAGCGTGGTCATATAACAGGCCAGGGTCAGTTCCGGAGAAGGCAGAAGTATGTTTAGCGTTAGGCAGAAGCTTGGTCATATAGCAGGCCAGGGTCGGTTCCCGAGAAGGCAGAGGTATGTTTAGCGTTAGGCAGAAGCTTGGTCATATAACAGGCCAGGGTCGGTTCCGGAGAAGGCAGAGGTATGTTTAGCGTTAGGCAGAAGCTTGGTCGTATAACAGGCCAGGGTCGGTTTCCGTAGAAGGCAGAGGTATTTACAGTTCAGTGCAGTGGCATAAGGGGTGTGGAGGAAAATGATAGGAAATGAGAATTACGTTTACCATACTTCCCTAATAATTTTGAGATGTATGGTAACGGCGGAAACATTGACCTATACAGAAGCCTGGTTGGGAAGGACAATCGGGACAATAAAACGTGGTATCTCTTCTAATTCCTTCTCTGGAGCACACCCGGCATTTCTTCTGACGTCTGTGGCCTGTTTCTTGGCGGGGGATTTTCTTAGGAAAGTGGCGCTCGTGGAGTTTGCTCATGGAATCGGAGCGAATAGTTGCTGGTGGGCTTTCAGGGTACAAAAGGGTAGAAATAACTTCTTCTTGGTAGTGCAGATAGGGTACGGGGTTCTCTTCAAATATCAACATAATGGAAAGTTTTTGAACACTGCTAATGTAGTTAGCTCAAAAAACAGGACTGCAGGATACGCTCTACTGGATAGCAAGAAATAATGTTTTCTTACATTATATAACTTGATTTTACCATTTGCTATATAAATATTGTGCTTGTTACAAAGATAGTGATGTCTCTATATGAGTACTGTTTCAGCCCTTAGATCATAAATAATTGCTTAATAGACCAAACACAAAATATGTTTGAGTAACTAGAAGTTGTTTCTGAAATTCTGCTATTTTAGACATTAGTAGGGATGAGCCGAACACCCCACTGTTCGGTTCGCACCAGAACCTGCGAACAGACCTAAAGCTCGTGTGAACTTTAGAACCCTAAGTCTATGGGACTCGAACGTTCAAAATCAAAAGTGCTAATTTTAAAGGCTTATATGCAAGTTATTGTCATAAAAAGTATTTGGGGACCTGGGTCCTGCCCCAGGGGACATGTATCAATGCAATTTTTTTTTTAAAAACGGCCGATTTTTCAGGAGCAGTGATTTTAATAATGCTTAATGTGAAACAATAAAAGTGTAATATTCCTTTAAATTTCGTACCTGGGGGGTGTCTATAGTATGCCTGTGAAGGGGCGCATGTTTCCCGTGCTTAGAACTGTCCCTGCACAAAGTGTAATTTTTGCAGGGAAAAAAAGCTATTTAAAATCACTCGCGGCTAATGAATTGCCGCACAAGCACGAGAGCGCCCCCCTCCTGAACTGGTCTGTGACCCCTCAAAGCACCATGTCCCCATGTTGATGGGGACAAGGGCCTCTTCCCCACAACCCTGGCCATTGGTTGTGGGGGTCTGCGGGCAGGGGGCTTATCGGAATCTGGAAGCCCCCTTTAACAAGGGGACCCCCAGATCCCTGCCCCCCCTGTGTGAAATGGTAAGGGGGTACAAAAGTACCCCTACCATTTCACCAAAAAAGTGACAAAAAATTGAAAAATTACAGGAGACGGTCTTTGACAATTCCTTTATTAAAATCTTCTTTCATCTTCTTTCTTCTGGTCTTCCTTCTTCCTTTCTTCATCCTTCGGTTTCTTCATCTTCTTCTTCCATCTTCTTCCATCTTCTTCCATCTTCTCCTTCCTCTGATCCGCTTCTTCTTGCTCTGGTCTTCTCGTCCGGCATCTTCTTCCACGACGTCGGCGTCTCTTCTTGGGCCGCTCCGCGCAGTGGGAGGCTCCCGCTGTGTGAGGCTTCGCTCCGGCATCTTCTTCCACGGCGTCGGTCTCTGAGGCTTCGCTCCGGCATCTTCTTCCATGGCGTCGGTCTCTTCTTGGGCTGCTCCGCGCAATGGGAGGCTCCCGCTCTTACAGATCATATCCTGCAGGTTGAAAAGCTTTTAGGTGGTAAAAGACCCAATTCAGCTTATAGTTAAAGTGGAAGTAAACCCATCGATTTAACAGTTTAAAAAAAAAGGCATGCCGGGAATGCTAACTGCACATTGGCTGTGCTCTCAACCAAACAGTCAAACCATCCAATGGCTGGTGTCATAATGGATCACATGTGCAGCACCGTGGCAGTTGAAGATTAAACAGAGGCAAAGATGGCAGCTTCCTTGGCTGAAAACGATAGGGGGGTTTACTTCCACTTTAAAGTAGAAGTACGGTACAGCTACTGTAGATGATTTTCCCTATTTACAGTATTGTCATATCAGTGATAAGGATAGACTAGGTAAAGTTATCATTTTGTGTAGTCCTATTTTTAAAACCACACAGCAAGTGACTGCCATCCAGTATGGTGTCTTATTAGAAAACCTAACGTTTAGAGAAAACATATGTGAGACTTTTATTGTACTGTAAATACTTGATCCCCTTCTAAAAAAATGTTTTATCTAATGGGGCCCAGAGGAGCATAATGTTGACACAGTAAGGCAGATTTTCATTTTTTTGGTCACTAACTAAAGCTTTTCAGTGAATCCAAAACATTGCAATTGTCTCATGTCACTTTTCCTCTAAAAAGGATCACCTTAGAGTTCAGTGGTTTTGACAACTGTTAAAATTAAGTTAGCAGGACTTAGAAACCTTCAGAGGTCCCTTTGATACATTCAAACTCCATTAATGAGTCAAGATTGGTTTATAAAACTTCCTTAGTAAAAACTTGCCAGACAAATTAGTTATAAAGTTAAAAACACAATTTCGTAGTTACCTTTGTACATACTATATACTGTATAAGTTTTGTTTAGCAGAACTAGAAAATGACTATATCGTACTGTTTCATAAATTAGGAATAGACTCTACATTCAAAAGGACAAAACCTTTATGTTTAGGAAGACCATCTTTGTTACAGTATGTAGCTAATGAAGGCAATAGTGCTCCTTCAAAATTGCATTTTCTGTGCATATTTCCTATTGTTGAATTAAACCTTAGGATTCCATCCTTTGAAAGTAAAGTAAATTGAGTTACATTATTTGCTGCAGTCTCCTTATCACTGTGCCCAGTGGTTTCACATCCTTATGTTTTGAATAACCGTATGCAATATTTTATTGTTTTGTTTTGATCTTAATCAGCATTGGACTTAAAGGTACCCATAAAAATTTGCTGTTACATATGTATACCTGACTGGGGGTAGGTGGCTATACTGAACTGCTGATAGGTCTTCTGTAGGGATAGGCGAACGGTTCGACCCAAGCATAAGTTCGAGCCAAACTTTGGTTGTTCAGGATGTTCGGCAGACACCGAACAATATGCTATGTTTGG
The DNA here is from genome assembly GCA_028564925.1 of Lithobates sylvaticus. Lineage (NCBI taxonomy): Eukaryota > Metazoa > Chordata > Amphibia > Anura > Ranidae > Lithobates > Lithobates sylvaticus. The sequence goes on from CM053028.1 coordinate 281,518,879, forward strand.
GGCAAATTCAAAAGCCGCCGGAACACCGTTAAAGTCTATGGGACACTAACATGAAAAATGAAAAGTGCTCATTTTAAAGGCTTATTTGCAAGTTATTGTCATAAAAAGTGTGTGGGGACCTGGGTCCTGCCCCAGGGGACATGTATCAATGCAATTATTATTTTTTTTTTAAACTGATGTTTTTTCGGGAGCAGTGAAATTAAATATTCCTTTAAATATTGTGCCTGTGGGGTGTCAATAGTATGCCTGTAAAGTGGCACATTTTTCCCATGTTTAGAACAGTACCACAGCAAAATTACATTTCTAAAGGAAAAATTGTCATTTAAAACTGATTGTGGCTGTAATGAATTGTCGGGTCTCGGCAACATAGATAAAACTCATTGAAAAAAAGGGCATGGGTCCCCCCCTCCCGGGTCCCCCCCTCCCCCAGTCCATTACCAGGCCCTTTGGGTCTGGTATAAATATTAAGGGGAACCCTGTGCCAAAATTTGAAAAAATGGTGTAGGGGTCCCCCCAAAATCCATACCAGACCCTTATCCGAGCACGCAACCTGGCAGGCCGCAGGAAAAGAGGGGGGTCTGACCCCAAAGCCCCTTGTCCCCAAGTTGATGGGGACAAGGGCCTCATCCCCACAACCCTTGCCCGGTGGTTGTGGGGGTATGTGGATGGGGGGATTATTGGAATCTGGAAGCCCCCTTCAACAAGGGGACCCCCAGATTCCGGCCCCCCCCTTTGTGAATTGGTAAGGGGTACATTGTATCCCTACCATTTCACAAAAAAGTGTCAACAATAGTAAAAAAAGAGAAAAGACAGCTTGGGACAAATCCTTTATTTAAAAAAAAAAAATGTCCAGCGATGTAAATTAACGCCACACGACGGATCGAAAAAGAAAAAAAAAAAAGCTGCAACAGTTCCGCCTCCATAGGAGGCTACGGCCGAGTGATGCTTTTTCTGGGTGACAGCTGTTATATAGCTGAGGGTGTGCACGAGCGCCAGCATGGGGATTTGTGTGTATAAACACACAAATCCCACGCTGTCAGAGGAGAGGAGACATGTAGTTTGTTCCTAGTAAGTAGGAACAGCGATATGTCTCCTCTCTTACTCAGTCCTATGCCCATACGATTAGATCACACCAAGGTAACACACATTTAACACCTTGTCTGTCCCCTAATATTAACTCCTTCCCTGCCAGTGACATTTACACAGTAATCAGTGCATTTTTATAGCACTGATCGCTGTATATTTGTCAATGGTCCCAAAAATGTGTCAGAAGGGTCTGAACTGTCCATTGCAATGTCGCAATACCGCTAAAAATCGCAGATCACTGCCATTACTTGAAAAAAATTATAAAAATGCCATAAAAATGCCATGAAAATGCCATAAATCTTTCCCATAGTTTGCAGATGCTATAACTTTTGCACGAACCAATGAATATATGCTTATTGGATTTTTTATTTTTACCAAAATTATGTAGGAGGATACATATTGGCCTAAACTGATGAAGAATTTTTTTTTAAAATTGGGAATATTTATTATAGCAAAAAGTAAAAAATATTGTTTTTTTTTTCAAAATTGTCGCAAATTTTTTTGTTTATAGCACAAAAAATAAAAACACAGAGGTGATCAAATTCATCAAAAGGAAGCTCTATTTGTGGGAAAAAAAGGACGCAAATGTCATTTAGGTACAGCATTGCAAGACTGCGCAATTGTCAGTTAAAGCAACGCAGTGCCAAATTGAAAAAAGTGCTCTGGTCAGGAAGGGGATAAAATCTTCCAGGGCTGAAGTGGTTAATGTAACATATACAGTAGGTGTAATAGAGAGAGAGAGAGAGAAATACACACTATATTACCAAAAGTATTGGGACACCTGCCTTTACACGCACATGAACAGTTTAACCACTTTCAGACCGGACCAATTTGCAGCCAAAGGACCAGGCCCCTTTTTGCGATTCGGCACTGCGTCGCTTTAACTGACAATTGCGCGGTCGTGCGACGTGGCTCCCAAACAAAATTGACGTCCTTTTTTTCCCACAAATAGAGCTTTCTTTTGGTGGTATTTGATCGCCCCTGCGGTTTTTTATTTTTTGCGCTATAAACAAAAATAGAGCGACAATTTTGAAAAAAATGCATTATTTTTTATTTTTTGCTATAATAAATATCCCCAAAAAATATATAAAAAAACATTTTTTTTCCTCAGTTTAGGCCGATACGTATTTATATTTTTGGTAAAAAAAATCGCAATAAGCGATTATTGATCGGTTTGCGCAGAAGTTATATTTTTTTTTATTTTTTATTAATAATTTTTTTTTATTATTAATGGCGGAGATCTGCGATTTTTTTTTGTGACTGCGACATTATGGCGGACACATCGGACATTTTTGACACATTTTTGGGACCATTGTCATTTTTACAGCAATTAATGCATTTAAATGCATTGATTTCTGTATAAATGACACTAGCAGTTTAGGGGTTAACCACAAGGTGGCAGTGTAGGGGTTAAGTAGGCCTAGGGGTGTGTTTTTTTACTGTGGGGGGGCGTGGCTGTCAGCTAGTGAATGCTGATCTCTGCTCCAATCACAGGGAGCAGAGATCGGCGTCACTAGTTGCTAGGCAGAACAGGGAGATGCTGTTTATCTCGGCATCTCCCCGTTCAGCCGCTCCGTGAGACGATCGCGGGAGTCCCCGCGGCGATCGAGTCCGCGGGGACCGCAGCCGGACTCACGGGGGTCCCGACCGGCGCGGGAGCGCGCCGCTCCCGGCGCGCTCCCGATGGCACGGACAGGCGAAAGGAGGGACGTATATATACGCCCTCCTGCCTGTACGTGCCATTCTGTCGACATATATCGTCGTGCGCCGGTCGGCATGTGGTTAAGGATGGTCCCTTCCTGTTCTAACATGGATGCGAAGCAGTACACAAACATGTAAAGACATGGAGGAGCAAGTTTGGGGTGGAGGAACTTGCCTGGCCTGCAGAGTCTTGACCTCAACCTGATAAAACACCTTTGGGATGAATTAGAGGGAAGACTGCAAGCCAGGCCTTCTCGCTCACATCAGTGCTTCATCTCACAAATGCGCTTCTGGAAGGATGGTCAAACATTTTCATAGACATACTCCTGAACCTTTTGGTTGCACAGCCACTGGTTGGCACGCTTACCAGAAATGGTGGACTCAGATACTATACAGCATGTGAGTCAAACAGGCAGTCATGAAGGAACACCTCAGCAGAATCCAACACGGAAAGGCAGATGTTTGGGAAACAAGCCCCATCCAGTATGCAAAGGAGAGGTTCCAACTTCGTATAACAGACTTCAAAATGTGCAGTGGACCACAACAGATGATAAGGCAATTTGTTGTGTCATCATCAATGCCTAAAGTGGAAATTGGGCTTACTGAACGGCTCACTTTGCACCTTGGTGAATAAAATCCCTGAATGGCATCTAAGAAGCAGCAGCAGCTTGGAAATTGCAGGCTGCTCATTTCGACGCAACAAACAGCAGTGAGCCAATGAGGAGAGCGAGGGGACAGGGTTGAGCTGCAGCTCCATGTCTGAATGGACACACAGAGCAGTGGTTCGGCTCGGGTACCCGTATAGCAAGTTGATTAATAGATTTCTATATTTGTATTGACCTAAATGCAGCAGTAACAACCCAATGTTTTAATAAAATATCAAAACACAGTGCATAAAAACTCTTTATAACCACAACACCCTATTCCTTGACCTCCTTCCATTACCGTATCCCTAATTATTCCAAAAAAAAAATTTAGACTTCAGGTATGTTTTTGGAAGAAATTGTCCAGTTTCAGGACAGCATGCAGCACTTGAATAGACAGCCAATAGAAAAATATAAAGCCCCATACACACGGTCGGACTTTTTCATGGATTCAATGTTGTTGAAAAATCAGACCGTGTGTATGCACCATCGGACAGTGTTCGTCGGTTTGTCCGACGGACAAAGTCTTATCTCCTGCTGGAAAGATTTGCCGTCAACCCGGTCCGATCACACCAAACCCGATCGTGTGTACGGTTGTCCGACCGGACAAAGTGCTACGCATGCTCAGATCACATTACAAGACCAAAGCTATTGGCTACTAGCCTCTACGTTGTCCCGTCGTAGGCAACAAACGTCACCACGTTCAGAATGATCGGATTTTCCGACAACTTTGTCCGACCGTGTGTACGCAAAACCAACATCGGACAAAGTACGACGGACATGATCCGACGGACCTGGTCTGCGGATTGTCCGACCGTGTGTATGGGGCTTAAGTCAGGCTTCATCTTACATTAAAAATGAAGGTGTATTATCTGAGAGACAATAGCCAAAAATATTGCTCAGTGGCTTAACAGCATGTAAGCAGCTTGGTTAGACTGCAGTATAAGAGGGAGTCAGGTGGCGTATTTTATCTTAAAATAAATATTTGCATGTATTATCTAAAAGACAATAACCACAAACATTTTTTAGTACCAGACCATTGAAATATACCATGAACTTTGAGATACAAAGCAAGATTTACCTTGCTGCAAACCTTAAAAATTTGGATTTAACACAGTCATCCTCAAATAAGTGTCAAAGATTAATATATCATATACATTATGAAAAAGCTGAAAACAAAATCAGTGTAAAAAATAGAAACAATTTTATATAAAATTAAAAACATGAAAAACAAGCACAACTCACAGGGCATATAACAGGAAACAATATAACCTTAAAATGTGTCATGAAAAATTTAAGAAAAAAAAAGATGTTGCAACATATACCAAAAGGACATGAGGGTAAAATATTGTTCAGAAGAGTTATTTTATTTTTAATTTTTTTTAACTGCATCAAATCTATATATCTATTAAATGCAACATATACCAAAATGACATGATGATATAATATTGACCTTAAAAATTTAACACAGTCATCCTCAAATAAGTGTCAAAGATTAATATATCATATACATTATGAAAAAGCTGAAAACAAAATCAGTGTAAAAAATAGAAACAATTTTATATAAAATTAAAAACATGAAAAACAAGCACAACTCACAGGGCATATAACAGGAAACAATATAACCTTAAAATGTGTCATGAAAAATTTAAGAAAAAAAAGATGTTGCAACATATACCAAAAGGACATGAGGGTAAAATATTGTTCAGAAGAGTTATTTTATTTTAAATTTTTTTTAACTGCATCAAATCTATATATCTATTAAATGCAACATATACCAAAATGACATGATGATATAATATTGACCAAAATCGTGTTTTTCTTTTATTTAACTGCATCAAATCTATATACAGTATTTATTATGCATTTAAATCCAGTTCTCAAATATTACTAAAGTATATGAACATAGTGATGTGACCTACACCATAATGATCCCTTACATTACACCCTCATCACAAATCACAGTTCCTTGGCCAGCTGCAGAGAGTAATCAAGCTGGCCAGGGATGTTGGCTAACAGTATTGATCATGTGGGGTCATTGATGTCACCCAGGATCTGCTGGCTGCTTTGCTTAAAACGAGGCCCGACGCTCGTAGTATCTATTACTACGGCCGGGCGGTTTGATTGACATCTGAGTTAGATGTCACTTCCTGTTTTCTCCCTGTTTTCTCCCTCCCATTGTGCCAGAGAGAGAGAAAACCGGAAGTATGAGGAGCGGACGCCTCCATCGCTGCTGCTGCCTGCGGAAGGAGACACCGCAGGAGAGTAGAGGACAACACAGCAAGGTGAGTACGAGAAGGGGGGGTTTAATGTGACACAGGCTGCATTTGGTGGGACACATGCTGCATTTGGTGGGACACATGCTGCATTTGGTGGGACACAGGCTGCATTTGGTGGGACACATGCTGCATTTGGTGGGACACAGGCAGGCTGCATTTGGTGGGACACAGGCAGGCTGCATTTGGTGGGACACAGGCAGGCTGCATTTGGTGGGACACAGGCAGGCTGCATTTGGTGGGACACAAGCAGGCTGCATTTGGTGGGACACAGGCTGCATTTGGTGGGACACAGGCTGCATTTGGTGGGACACAGGCTGCATTTGATGTGACACATGCTGCATTTGGTGGGACACAGGCTGCATTTTCATGGGACACAGGCTGCATTTGGTGGGACACAGGCTGCATTTTCGTGGGACACAGGCTGCATTTTGTGGGACACAGGCTGCATTTGGTGGGACACAGGCTGCATTTTCGTGGGACACAGGCTGCATTTGGTGGGACACAGGCTGCATTTGGTGGGACACAGGCTGCATTTTATGTGACACAGGCTGCATTTGATGTGACACAGGCTGCATTTGTTGGTACACAGGCTGCATGTAAGGAGGGACTCTGCTGGGGGCACCTGATGTAAGGACGGACTCTGCTGGGGACACCTGATGGCATCTGGTGACAGAGACATGGCTAGTGACACGCTCAGGGCTCCCACTGATTCTACATTATGGTGGGTTGAATGATTTCATTTTATATTACAATGTAATAATAGAAATAATGCGCTTCAATCATCCTGACACCATAATAACCATGCCGGGATGATTGAAGTGCTAACACCAGGTGTTTGGAATATCTTTATCTGCTGATTGTTAAGCTTTCTAGAATACACATATTTCTATTGTTGTTTAGGGTCTGGGCCTGCTGTCCCTCCATCCCTCTCTCCCTCTCCCCCCATCCCTCGTTCATCTCAGATGCTAACCACACCACCTTAGAGCCACGCCCACTATTCCACTGAAACCACGCCCATTTTCACCAAGTGGGAGGGGTCAAAAAGGAAGGGCAGGGTCTGGCACCCCCCCATCCTAAAACTTCACCAGCCACCACTGCTTACAACAAGAAGGAACTAACTGTAATTTAATGACAATAGCCTTTTTTAATGTCACTTTTTCCTTGTGTAAATCCTAAAGGTGTCCCGCCATGCCCCAAGCATGTATTTTGTTTATTTTTAACTTTGTCTTTCAAGATTTAACCGATTCAGCCCCGGAAGATTTTACCCCCTTCCTGACCAGAGGACTTTTTGCGATTCGGCACTGCGTCGCTTTAATTGACAATTGTGTGGTCGTGCGACGTTGCACCTAAACAAAATTGACGTCATTTTTTTCCCACAAATAGAGCTTTCTTTTGATGGTATTTTATCACCTCTGCGGTTTTTATTTTTTGCGCTATAAACAAAACAAGAATGACAATTTTGAAAAGAAATCATAATTTTTTACTTTTTGCTATAATAAATATCCGCCAAAAATATATAGAAAAACAATTTTTTTCCTCAGTTTAGGCAGATATGCATTCTTCTACATATTTTTGGTAAAAAAAAAATCACAATAAGGGTATATTGATTGGTTTGTGCAAAAGTTATACCGCCTACAAAATAGGGGATAGTTTTATGGCATTTTTATTTAAATTTTTTTTTATTAGTAATGGCGGTGATCTGCGATTTTTATCGGGACTTTGACATTATGGCGGACATGTCAGACACTTTTGACACTATGTTGGGACCCTTGTCATTTATACAGCGATCGGTGCAATAAAAATGCATTGATTACAGTGTAAATGACAATTAGTAGTGAAGGAGTTAACCACTAGGGGGTGATGAAGGGGTTACGTGTGTCCTAGGGAGTGATTCTAACTGTGGGGGATGGACTTTAAGTCACAAGACAGCGATCACCGCTCCCAATGACAGGGAGCGGTGATCTCTGTCATGACACAAGCCAGACTGGGGAAATGCCTTGTTTACATAGGCACTTCCCCATTCTGAGGCTCCGTGACATGATCGCCGGTAAACGGTCACGCTGTACGCGACGGGCGCGTGTGACAGCTATCCTGGCTCTTAAAGGGGACTTACAGCTACGACCATTTGCCCACCGCTGCCATTGTGCCAACGTATATCGGCGTGCAGCAGTCGGCAAGTGGTTAAAGAACTACTCTACGCTGAAAGATTTTTTCTTTTTCTTTTTGCATTGGTGCACTTCCACTATCACAGTTTCCAGCTACCTATACCCTTTTTTACCAAAAGCTTGTAAATTGACCTTAAAAAAGGCCATAGAAATATTACAAGATTCACCACTCCAGACTTCAGTTGGGTTCGGGGTTCTGTCAGGAGCACGCTGGTCATAGTGCAGTCAAAGCGCTGAGGTGCAGACAAATGCACAGACGAGGCTCTGTGGGTGCCCCTCTTGCAGTGCACAGGCATGCTTATATGCATGCATGCACTCATTTGCTTCTAATACTGGTGCCAAGTGGCCTATATAAGTTCTGCAGCTGCGCTAGTCAGTTGCTGTCTGATCTGCAGCTGTTCCTGTATCCGCTTTAGTGTTGGACTTCTGTGATTGACCTGGCTTGACCTGACCTTGCTTGAATGCTACCTGCCCTGATCTTGGCTTGCCTTTGGACTCCGCTTACCTCCTACCCATCTGCCTGATCTTGTGTTGCTGACCTCTGCCTGTATCCTGACCATTGTCTGCCTGACGTCTATCCACACTCACCTGTCCTGCTCAGCATACTGCCTGGTTCCAGCTGGCTCTCCACCTGCCGTGTGCTGCCAGTCTTCCTGCACCTGCAATCAGCCGCTGTCTGCCAAGCAACTGCCGCCTGCTGCCTACCCATTCCAGGGCCTGCTGCTCCTGCTGCCAACTTTTGCTTATCTCATAAAAATAAATCTGATTTGTTTGACAACTTCTGTCTTCATGAATCTATCCTGTCTAATGCTTAAACTATTTTTTTCTACATATCTATGTGGTCTTTTATTAAACTCTACAGTATCCTCCCAACTAAAGAAGTTAAACTAACAGGTCTATAATTACTTGGTAAAGACTTTGACCCCTTTTTAAATATAGGCACCACATTGGCCTTTATGACAGTCATTAAAGAGTCCATTAAAATTTAGAAACAATGGCTTTTAAATGACAGAGCTTGATTCTTTTAGGACATGGGGGTGTATGCCATCTGGTCTAGGTGCTTTATTCACTTTTATTCTGCTTAATTATTTCTGGACCATATCAATTTTGAGCCATAGTGGTTCATTTTGGGGCAATGTCAATATCATCCCCATTATGGACTAGAGCCCCCCCATGCTTCTTTGTATACACATAGCTGAAGAAGGTATTTAATACAATTGCCTTCTCTTTGTCCCCAGACACTCACGCTAGATTATTTTGTAAAGGGCCTACATGCTCAGACCTGACATTTTTACTATTAACATATTTGAAGAATTTTTGCCGGTATTCCCTACTCTCCTTTGCAATCTGTCGTTCATTTTGAATTTTTGCAGGTTGATTTGATTTTTACATATTCTGTTATATTATATTAACGTTTAAATGATTATAGCGTTCCTTAATTTTTTGTTTTTTTTAACAGCTCTTTCCTTCTTAGTTATAGCTTTTTTAACTTTGGCTGTGAGCTGCATAGGTTTTTTTTCCCACCTTTTAAACTTATTGCCCATGGAAATATATTTTGCAGTGTGTTCATATACAGTCATTTTGAAGAATTACCATTTTTGTTGTTTTCTTCAATGCCGATATTCCCTCCCAGTCTAAGTCTTGGAGAGCAGACCTCACCCTTGGAAATTTTGCTCTCTTAATCTTTCCAGTATGTGCTGGTTGTTTACAGCTAACATTAAATTAAATTGTGTTTTGGTCATGGCTACCCAGATGATATATCAGAAATAAGCTCTGCATTATTAGAAATTACCAGGTTCAGCAGAGCCTCATTTATAGTTGGGGCCTTTAGGAACTGTACCATAAAATTGTCCTGTAATAGGTCCATTCGTTTTTGCTCTTTAACTGTTCCAGCAGTGACATTACTCCAGTCAATTTCAGTGTAGTTAAAATTCCCCATTATCATCACTGTGCCAGCCCTTGCAGCCCTTTATATCTGTGCAAGGAGCTCAGTCTCAACCTTCTTAGTACCATTGGGTGGACTATAACAAACTCCAATGATTAACTTTGTAGTACGCACACCCATATGTAGTTCCACCCATAATGCTTCAGCCTCACACTCTACATCAACCAGGTCCTCTTCCACACTCACTTTGCGAACACCTCTCACATAGAGACAGACATCACCACCTTTCCATTTTTCCCTCTTTCTCTACAAAAGAGAGCACAGCCAGGAATATTATTAGTCCAATCATGTGAAGAACGAAGCCAAGATTCAGCAATAAAAATGAAATCATATTTCTCTTCATGCACCAAAGCTTCCAACTAACATATTTTGCTTGGCAGACTTCTGCCATTGCTGAACAAACACCTTAATTCATTGTCACATTTTTCACCTATATTATGTATCTTTTTTTGTAGAACAAATAGTACCATTTCCAATGGTTGTTTGTAACATAAGAACCTTCTTATCACCTGTCATAGCCTCCTCCCATTTTCCCCCATTACACCCACCATTAGGGACCGATATATAAATATTCTTCCAGCCTTCCCATAAACGACTCCCCCGGCACAGCAGACCCCCTTCCATTTAGGTGCAAACAATCTTTAGCATATAGGTTGTACCCCAATGAAAGTCAGCCCAGTGCTCTAGAAACCCAAATCCTTCCCTTTAATACCATAAGGGTGCACGGGTGCAGCCCCCTCTCTCCAGCCACCCCCTCTACGACCAATGGATAGATTCATGCTTAGAATTAATCTATCTATTGGCTGAAATTGATGGGCACAGTGAGGCTACAATTGATGTTTTTTCAGAATTTTTCAATTTGTTTGCGCCCCCCCAAAAATTTGGAGCACCAGCCGCCGCTGCTGCCAACGTTATCACTTGGTGTTTGGATTGCACTTTAAAGATCAAGTCTTTATTCACCTTGAACAAGCACAGGTGATCCTTTCTTCCTATATGGGACTCATTCCATATGATGGACTATGATTTGATATTCAGATGCATGGAAGACACCGATCGCTGCCGTCACCCGCTGCCCCACCGAGACAGGGTAAGTGCCGGGCAGACGGCGAGCAGGTGGGGGGGTCACAGTGGTGGCATTTGATGGCACAGTGGCAGCATTTGATGGCACAGTGGCGGCATTTGATGGGCACAGTGGCAGCATTTGATGTCACAGTGGTGGCATTTGATGGCACAGTGGCAGCATTTAATGGCATAGTGGCAGCATTCAATGGGCACAGTGGCAGCATTTGATGGGCACAGTGGCAGCATTTGATGGGCACAGTGGCTGCATTTGATGGGCACAATGAGGCTGCAATTGATGTTTTTTTTCAGGGGCAGGGGCACTGGAAGACGTCATCTGTGACGAAACGGCATAGCGAGGAGTGGCACGCTGAAGCCACCGTGAACCACGCTTGTCCCTATTTGAGACCCTTTTATACCCATGGCAAAATTGTAAGTGCAATATTGTTGTTTTTAAGTAATAAATGTTTTTTAAAGAATTACACTATCCTTATATGTGGAATGAGTGAACACCATTCACACTGAGGATATCCTGAGTGGAGTTTCTGGGAACATCTTGCTATCCAAGCACAGAGACCCAGGGCTGGGGAGTAAGCCACAAGCATATGTGATCTCCTTAACAAGAGATCTAGCAAGCTGGTAAGCGGCAGTATTATCATTGGTGGAGGATCTGTCCTATTATACCCTGTCACATCTTGTTGGGTGTCATGGTTTCATGTCACTATGGAAAAGAGGGTTGAGGAATCAATGTTTGAACTGTCACTTTGAACTATATATTTTGTGGAATATTTTCTAAGCAATCCATCTGAGTTAATTGGACACTTAGAGAGTTCTTGTAGCCTTCATTGTTTTGGTTCATGCACGCCTCATTAGTGTTGTGTTATACTATTGATGCAACATTGGGTTACTTAGAGAATTCATAATCTTTTTTGTGTCTGATGCACTGTTTATATTCATATGTCATTATAGTTTGACCACATCATTTATTCAATGCAGCTTTTTTTATTTTTCATTTTGTTGATTGTGTGTGTCTCACATTAAGTTGCAGCAGTTTTTTCATAGTTAATATCACTCTTCGAGTGACACTAGGATAGCGCAGTCATTTTTTTTTTTTTACACTTGTCTTTGTACTCCTCACCTGGTTGCCGCCACACACGCTTGACACCATCTGAACCAAATACGTTTTTATCTTGGTCTCATCAGACCACAGGACATGGTTCCAGTAGTCCATGTCTTTAATCTGTTTGTTTTTAGCAAACTGTTTGCGGGCTCCCTTGTGCAGCATCTTTAGAAGAGGCTTTCTTCTGGGATGACATCCATGCAGACAGATTTGATGCAGTGTGCAACGTATGGTCTGAGCACTAACTGGCTGACCTCCCCACCCCTTCAATCTCTGCAGCAATTCTGGCAGCACTCATACATCTATTTCCCAAAAACAACCATTGGATATGAGGCTGAGCACGTGCAATCAACTTCTTTGGTCGAACGGGGTGAGGCCTGTTCTGAGTGGAACCTGTCCTGTTAAACAGCTGTATGGTCTTGGCCACCATGCTGCAGCTCAGTTTCAGGGTCTTGGCAATCTTCTTTTAGCCTAAGCCATCTTTATGTAGCGCAACAATTCTTTAGTAGTATTTCAAGTAAGTATTAAAAGGTTTAATAAAGGTAATATAAGTGACTCTTACAATAAAACAGAATATGAGCAGTAAATAAAGTGCAGTGTACTTAAGCATTCTCAGCGCCTCCTCACGTCACTCTCCGTTGTTCGTTTGTGTGCGTCCAATCCCTACGCGTTAGGACACGTCACGTGTCTTCATCTGGGGAATAAAACTGCTCGTTTTATTCTGTTTTATTGTAAGAGTCCATTATATTACCTTTATTAAACCTTTTAATACTTACTTGAAATACTACACTAGTGGAGGCTTCTTTCCCCCTTCCCTTTTGCTGGCACGGTGTTCATATTACACTAAGCAATACAGGTTTAAGTTATTTAAAGGTCCTTAAAGGAGAAGTATTTTAATGGAATCACTAAAAGGTTTTGCTGATCTATGCTATTTGAACCAATTGGGGCTATAAAATACCCCTGAAAGGCGATTTTAATTTATCCCTGAGGTCAGAGTTCTGAGAGACCAGATATTGGATAAGAAAATAGATGAAACCAGTGTCACTATTTATTTTACCAGAATCATTCACCATATGCGCAATATCAATTGGATGAAACTTGCGGCAACCTGTGGAGAATTTATCTTTGCCTGATCTATTTAGATCCTGAAAAATGTTATATATATATTTATTATTCTTATATAGACCATTAGGATTTGGTGCATAAATTTGAACATTTTCTTTCATTTATTTATCCATTCTGGGACTACCTTATTTATTAATTCATTTGGTCACCCATGCACATTTTTATCCTTGGATTTGTTTATATGTGTTTCTTATGAATTTACGTACTACTATTTTATTCACAGCTTCACTCACTTGACTTTTTATCATTGTTTCTACATATTTATGGCACTTTAAATAATATTAGACCACTGTCACTATTTATTTATATCCACTTTTTATTGAATATTCATTAGACAACTGTCAATATTTATTCATCAATTTATTTATTATATATCCAACACTCCCAGATTTTATTTTGATACCTACGCCACCTGCTGGACACTTTTTAATATTGCACTTATTTATTGATTTATATTGCGCAAAATTCTTTATTTATTTACTCACTTGTGTCGCCAGCAGTTTAGACATTAATGGCTGTGTGTCAAGTTATTTTGAGGGGATAGCAAATTGACACTGTTAAACAAGTTGTACACTCACTACTTTACATTGTAGCAAAGTGTCATTTCTTCAGTGTTGTTACATGAAAAGATATAATAAAATATTTACAAAAATGTAAGGGTTGTACTCACTTTTGCGAGATACTATGTGTGTATGTGTATGTATATGTGTGTGTGTATGTATGTATGTTTTTTTCAGGATTTTCATGAGTGCCACATTACTGTTTTCATGTTTTTTTGCACTGTCTAGTGAAGTGTTGGCAGCTTAGCAGTCTCTAAGCGCAGTTTTTCCACCGATTTTGATTGACCCCAACAGGAGCCAATGGCACCCACTGCTGTGTCTCAGCCAATCAGGAGGGAGAGTCCGGGACAGCCAAGGCTCTCATGCAATATCACTGGATCGAGATGGAGTTCAGGTTAGTATTAGGCGGGCCGAGGGGGGGTTGCTGCACACAGAAGGTTTTTTATCTTAATGCATAGTATGCATTAAGATAAAAAACACCTTGTCACATATCAGGTGAGACCAGAACTGTGTGGACCGCAACAGAGGAAACCCAAACGTATATAAGTGAAAATATTAGAAAAACAAAAAGCTGCGCATACCAATAAACAGAAAATAACTGAATACCGTATATACTCGAAAATAAGCCGAGATTTTTAGCCCTTTTTTTAGGGCTGAAAGTCCCCCCCTCGGCTTATATTCGAGTCACTGCCGTCTGCCTACATGAACAGCGTGTCATGCAGACAGACGGCAGTGTTCAAAAGCTGCGCCTCCTCCTCCTCCCCGTCCGTGATAGGAGGAACACTTACTTTCCCAGCAGTAAGTCAGTGTGCAGTGTTCCGCCTATCACGGACGTCCTGTCATTCTCATCTCATGGACGAGGATGAGAGGATGTCCGTGATAGGCGGAACACTGCACACTGACTGCTGGGAAAACAGTGTTCCTCCTATCACGGACGAGGAGGAGGAGGAGGCGCGGCTCTTGGATCTTGACTTGAATGGCGCCTTACACGCTGTGGGGGTTAGATCGCACAGGGAGGGAGGCACATAAAGGCTGCAATGGTGGCAATAAGATCGCACAGGGAGGGATACGACCCCGGACCACGGACCCCAGACCCAGGACATGCAGATCGGCACAGGTAGGCTGCAATGGGGACACAGGGGGGTTTGTACAGGACACAGGGGACATGCAGCTGCAGATGGGCATTCGCTGACCCTCTTTTCCACTTACAGTAGCTGCTGCATTTTTCACCCTCGGTCTATACTCGGGTCAATACGTTTTTCCCAGTTTTTTGTGGCAAATTAGGGGCCTCGGCTTATATTCGGGTTGGCCTATACTCGAGTATATACAGTAAGTGTAAACTCACACTAGCTATAAATCACAATAAATAAAATTGGTTATGTGTATAATATTATGTGCTATCTGAATAAACACAATATACTAAAAAAAATCGTTTGATTTATAGTATATTGTGTTTATTCAGATAGCACATAATATTATACACATAACCAATTTTATTTATTGTGATTTATAGCTAGTGTGAGTTTACACTTATTCAGTTATTTTCTGTTTATTGGTATGCGCAGCTTTTTGTTTTTCTAATTTGTTTTCACTGTTTATATACACGGTATAGTTGCTGCTGCCTTATCGGTTGTAATTCAACCTCTTTTTTGTATTTTTGTGGTTTATCCACATTTACGTGACCCGTAGCGCAGTTTCTTGCCTTATTTTTTCATAAGTGAAAATATAGTGATTTATTAGGATAAGTGAATGATATAAACACAACCACCTCCAATATAATACAGTGTGCAACCAACCACAAACAGAGACCCACAAATAATAATAAGCTGACAGATATATACATATGATGGGGAATACCGGAATCATAAACGTAGCCAGGCCAGGGTCATCAGCGGGAGGTCAACAGATGGGGACAGGGAACAAACAGGACAAGGAGAGGATGGATGGATCAGGCTGTAATGCAAAGGTAAGGGTAACAGGATCCCATGAGGGACAGGTACTGGTACAAGGCTCAGGGTTCAGGTACAGGAATCAGGTTCAGAGACAGGATCAGGTTCAGGTTCAGAGCTTCATGTCAGGGCACAAGGAAGATACCAAGGCGAAGTGTGTTAGTACTTGCCGGGTATTTATACACATATCCTGCAATCAGGCTCAGGTGATTCCTGATCGCAGGAGAGGATGTCGGCTCCACACTGCCAGGTGGGCACCAGTACTGCAGCCCAAAGATCAAATAATACAACCAGAGAGCTCCCCTTACAGTTCCAGACTGTCAGGAGACATCCACTGGTGGACATCAGTACTGCACGCCAAATGCCTGACAGAGCCATTAGCGGGTGGAACCTTTCCTGACACAACGCCTGCCCTTACCCACCTCTCACCCGGCCACTGCTCATATACGGCTGGGTGGGCGTGTCCTCCTTCTGAGTGGACATTCAGAAACATCCCTCCGAAGGAGGGGGATCGCGCGTGCGCGTGCCCGGGCAGCGGCTAGATCACGATGCGCTTGTGCTCCCCTTACATGACGACTGTGTCAGATCACAGCCGTCATGTGATGTAAATAGAGAGCCGGTTGCTAGGCAATTGACTCTCCTCACACGGAAGTTGTCAGTGAGGAGAGCGGATCACTGAAGCTGGCTGGTTATCAGAGAGTATGAACTGTTTTTTACAGCTTTTTACACACTGATCACCAGCCCAGTGTCCCCACACATGTCCCTACACAATGTAAAATCACAATGTCCCCAAAATAGTGTCCCCAAAACCCTGTCCGCACACACATGTCCCTACACAATAAAAACACCTGTCCCCCCACATATGTAGCAGTAAAATCATATGTCCCAATGATCATCTGCACACATCTGTACATGATCATCTGCGTACATGTGTACGCATGTGCGTACATCTGTGATCACACAAACCAATTATTATACACTTAACAGGATTTTTTTTTACCAAGGACATGGAGAAGAATACATTTTGGCTTAAATTTATGACAAAATTTGATTTTATTGGATTTCTTTTAAAACAGAAATTAGAAAATATTTTTTTTTTTTTTTTTTATTTCCGCTCTTTTTTTTGCTTATATTGCAAAAAATTAAAAGCTGATTTGTGAATAAATACCACCAAAAGAAAGCTCTATTTGTGTGAACAAAATGCTAAAAACTTCATTAGGGTACAGTGTTGCATGACCGCGCAATTCTTATTGAAATTGCAAGAACGCTGAAAGCTGAAAATTGGCGTGGGAAGGAAAGGGGTGAAAGTGCCCAGTATTGAAGTGGTTACAACCACTTTAAAGGCATCTCCAAAGCATGTATTTTGGCATTTTTTCAATATCACTCTCAAAGCTGTGTTAAAAGGACCCTCTCCCCACTAGGGTATTTATTTTTCAAAAATGTGTTTTCTTTTTAAAAGCAGTACCCAGCTCCCAATGCACTTTTTGACAATAGCTTTATTATTCACCTTGAAAATAACAAGTATCAAGATTTATCCATATAGATTTCAATAGTTTGCTGCTTTGTATGTTTTTCACAATCTCAACAAACCACTCTGCTCTTCCTCAGACATACATTTTCAAGGTCACAATCAATCAAAACACATTTAAATAAGCACATTTAGAGATGTCTTCACTGCCCTTGTTATCCAGTTAGTGAATTTACCAATGAGGTACTGATATACAGTATCTCACAAAAGTGAGTACACCCCTCACATTTTTGTAAATATTTTATCATATCTTTTCATGTGACAACACTGAAGAAATTATACTTTGCTACAATGTAAAGTAGTGAGTGTACAGCTTGTATAACAATGTAAATATGCTGTCCCCTGAAAATAACTCAACACACAGCCAGCTGCTGGCAACAAAAGCGAGTACACCCCTAAGTGAAGATGTTCAAATTGGGCCCAAAGTGTCAATATTTTGTGTGGCCACCATTATTTTCCAGCACCACCTTAACCATATTGGGCATGGAGCTCACCAGAGCTTCATAGGTTACCACTGGAGTCCTCTTCCACTTCTCCATGACATCACAGAGCTGGTGGATGTTAGAGACCTTGCGCTCCTCCACCTTCCATGAGGACGCCCCACAGATGCTCAATAGGGTTTAGGTCTGGAGACATGCTTGGTCAGTCCAAAGGTGTGTTTGGGGTCGTCATCATGTTGGATACAGATCAATGCTGTATTCACCACGCACCAGCTGGCTGGCTTGAGCCGTGGCTGGTTTGAATATACTGAATACCGTTTTGTTTGGATGTCAGTGCCCACAATTTTTTTTCTTAATAAATACCTTTTAAGTCGAGTACTGCACCATGAAGCCTCTTCTTTCCATTTCATAATATATTCCACGAGTGGAGTTTATCTTGCAAAAGGCTTGGTGAGGAATAATGCAGCAGTGGAGAGCCGCTATAGGAGGAAGGATCCCGCTATTGGAAGAGTCTGTGGATACACCGTCTTCGGCCAAGTGATCCCTCCTGTGTGTGCCTGTCTGATCTCTATAATTTGAGATCCATCAGATCTGGTAAATGGCGCTGTTTTGCCTTACTCTGTTGATGAACAGAAAAATTGTTTGTTCTCCTGAAAAGTCCATCCTTGATTGTTTGCATCCACTCAAGCACTGTATGGACTATAATGCATAATATTGTCTTCACTTAAATCACAGCACTTGTTCGCATTTATATATGAAGAGTTTTTTGTTTTTTGGTTGCGCATTTTTATTTATTGCATTCACCTAGGTGAGTATAAGGGGGGTTTGTAAGCCCATACTTCTCTTGCAAACAGTGTTTTTATTTCTAATTCGATACACCATGTCCCACATATTAATTAATACAATCAAATGATATAGTATATCTGTATACAAATATGTGGCCTTTAAAATAAGTACAAAATTGACCAATACTTTACAGTTTTAATTCAAGCTTTTTCTGTTTAAAGATTTCAGAACAGTGGAAAGTGCTTCCTGATTTTAATGTTGTATGCATGTTTCTTAGAAAATATGGTATATATCCATTGCACAATATACATTAAATAATGTTCACTCACTATTTGGTCATGTGTTGATATCAGTATATTTTTTATTGTTATAAAATAGTTTGGAGAGCATTGTGTAAACATCCCACAGGAGTGTAATTAATTATTTCCCAATCTGCTGCTAACAGAGCAGGAAACAATCTTCTCTTATTCTTAGAAAGATAAAAATAGGATCATTTATTTCCATGGATCAAATTGCTTACTGGTGCTGGCCCTGATGTTTTAGAATTAACACTCCAGGAACGACGTACAGAAGGAAACCTATCATCTGCTTTGATGAATGATGCAAGATCTGCTGATTTCACAACATTTCCACATGCTGAAAACTGTCATGTTTTTTTCATGAAATATAGTTTTTGATTACTTGCACATAGTGAAAGAACACAATTTTCACTCTGGTGTACTTATTTAAAGGGGTTGTAAGCCCTGTGTTTTTTCACCTTAATGCATCTTAAAACACCTGCCAGTGACTGGTCCCCTTGCCCCCCCACCCCATTTTACTTACCTGAGCCCTGGACGCGCTCTTCCTCTGCCCGGGGTTTCCGTCTCTTGATTGTGTAGCAC
Organism: Lithobates sylvaticus; assembly: GCA_028564925.1. Classification (NCBI taxonomy): domain Eukaryota; kingdom Metazoa; phylum Chordata; class Amphibia; order Anura; family Ranidae; genus Lithobates; species Lithobates sylvaticus. The sequence goes on from CM053028.1 coordinate 281,538,147, forward strand.
CCTCTACCAGAAGGTAGGTGCTAGTAAGGGTTGTTTTACTAGGTTTGTTCAGCACAGGCAAATTTAGGCAGGCCTATGCTGCAAGCTATGCCTGTCTGTTTTGATTCTGGGGCTGGGAGTGGTTGTAGCAGTGGGTGTGACCACCTGGGCTCCACTCTCCACTCCCCTGCTTCCAGGGAGAATGTTCTGGAAAAGGAGGCTGGGCCTAGAGCTGGAGTGGCAGGCAGCACATGTGGGAGCTCTGACCAATGCCTAACTGGCATTGGCAGGGGGCAGGCCTCCTATATATGCTGAGGTCACATGCTGCTGGGGAGGAGAAGTCGAATGGGTGACGTGATGAATGGGGTGCTAGACAGCCGCAGGATTACACCCCCATCTGGAGGGGTGTGGGATTGCAGGAGGAGGCCCGGAGAGAGCTGTGAGGGAACATTGCCTTTACACGGTCATTGGCAATGTCTATGTCACCACACGGTCAGTGGCAGGGAGCTCCTGGAGCAGAAGGGGCAGGTGAAGCTGTTGGAATGCATGGTCTGGGAAAGTTTCTCATCAATGACTCAGGGCTGGAAGGTTGGAAGGACGGTAAGTGTTACCACAGTGGATGGCTGGAGGATGTGCCAGGAAGTCTGTAAGGGAACTCTGCTTCTACACAGTCACTAGCAGAGTCTTTATCATGCACACGGTGGATGGTGAGAAGTCCTGGACCAGAAAAGAGACTGTGGGGATGTGTGTGTCAAACCAGTGTGGCCGGAGAACACATGGTTTGCAAGTTGGACTGGCTGGGAGCAGTAGTCCATTTCCTAGAAAATAGACTTTAACCTACTAGGCCTCCAGGGAGAGGTTCTGCAAGCCTCAGGCCTAGTAGCAACGAGTCACCAAAGCCAGTAGAGGGGCTTATTCAGAGTGAGTTCTTCATACCCATTAGAAGAGGATGTGCTATACCCTAATGTAACTACAAGTTGTGCAGGAGGAAACCAAGTGTGTAAGGAGAAGCAAGTTTGGGCAGGTGGTGAAGATAACTAAGACCATTACTTTTACATGGTCAAAAGTGATGTTTCTGTCCCTCACACAGTGATGGATGAAGAACTCTTAGTAACAGCATTCTGCATGGAGATGCAGGGAGCAATAGTCTGCATAGGAGATGCAGAGGGAGTAACAGTCTGCAGGGAGCTGCAGGAGAAGATTTCTACTTAGTCAAGTGTGCACATTCTATCTTCAGGCTCTAAACAGATCAAAGTATATTAAAACCTGTAAATATGATGGCAATGATTAATTCTATGGGCATCCCATATCTCAATCCCTGTCCAAGTTGTACCCCCCATTAAAACAACAAAAACAAAGCTTGCAAATGACTGTTCATTTTCTCTGGAAAGAATGCATGAAGTCTGGCAGTGGGGTGATTTGGCGGATTGTTTGTCAGTAGTGCTATCACCATGGCTACAATTGGATAGATTGATAGCAGCGCAGCCATTGGCTCCTGCTGCTGTCAATCAAATCTAATGACGTGGGCGCCGGGGCCGAGTCATAAATTTGGCGGCTATGGATGCTGAATGATGGACTCGGAAGTGCGCCCGCAAGGTAACCTGGGTGAGCGCTTCTCCTAGGGGGTTATCTGATGTTGGGAGAAGCCACGAGAGCCACGAGGGACCCCAGAAGACGGTGTTCGGGGCCACTCTGTGCAAAATGAGCTGCACAGTGGAGGTAAGTATGACATGTTTGTTATTTTTTTTTTTTAAATAAAGAAAGCTTTACAATCACTTTAAGTTGTTACTGCTCTGGACTGACTTGGCTTGTTTGCATTGCTAGCAAACAATTCTATACATTCCTAAATTACTAGACATGTGCGATTAGTTTCGTACGAATTCGTAATTCGTACGAATTTTTCGAAATTTGTACGAATCCGTAGTACGAATTTTTTCGAATACGAATTCCGTACGGAATACGAAAAAGTGGCAGGATTACGCCAAATTATTCAAATCCGACTACCAAATATTGAATTTCAACTAATATGAAAGAAATTATTATAGCGGATATAACGAATGATTTGAATGAATTCGAATGATTTGAATGAATTCGAATGAATTCGAATGATTCGAATGACAAAGTGTAATTTTTGCAGGAAAAATTCCGTTTACGAATTTCAGCTCCAAATTAGAAGAAATTATTATAGCGGATATAACGAATGATTCAAATGAATTTGAATGATTCGAATGACAAAGTGTAATTTTTGCAGGAAAAAAAGCTATTTAAAATCACTCGCGGCTATTGCCGGCTAATGAATTACATTAGCAGGTCTTTTATAACCTCATGACGTCACCATGCGTCAGAGGGGGCAGGGTCACCAGGTGGCCCCGCCCTTCGTTATAAAAGACCTGTCAGACGCAGCGAAGCCTCACACAGCGGGAGCCTCCCATTGCGAGGAGCGGCCCGAGAAGAGACGCCAACGCCATGGAAGAAGATGCCGGACGAGAAGGACGAGAAGACCGGAGCAAGAAGAAGCGGATCGGAGGAAGAAGAAGATGGAAGAAGATGCCGGAAGGAGAAGATGAAGAAACCGAAGGATGAAGAAAGGAAGACCAGAAGAAAGAAGAAAGAAGATTTTAATAAAGGAATTGTCAAAGACCGTCTCCTGTCATTTTTACCATATTTGGCACTTTTTTGGTGAAATGGTAAGGGTACTTTTGTACCCCCTTACCATTTCACACAGGGGGGGGGCCGGGATCTGGGGGTCCCCTTGTTAAAGGGGGCTTCCAGATTCCGATAAGCCCCCCGCCCACAGACCCCCACAACCAATGGCCAGGGTTGTGGGGACGAGGCCCTTGTCCTCATCAACATGGGGACAAGGTGCTTTGGGGGGGACCCCAAAGCACCCTCCCAATGTTGAGGGCATGTGGCCTGGTACGGTTCAGGAGGGAGGGGGGGCGCTCTCGCCCCCCTCTTTTCCTGCGGCCTGCCAGGTTGCGTGCTCGGATAAAGGGTCTGGTATGGATATTTAGGGGGGACCCCACGCCATTTTTTTTTTTTTTGGCTGGGGTTCCCCTTAATATCCATAGCAGACCTGAAGGGCCTGGTTATTGAATTTGGGGGGACCCCCACGCTTTTTTTTTTTTTTTTTATCAATGAATGACTGTTCTCTGTGTTACGGAGCCGACAATTCATTAGCCGGCAATAGCCGCGAGTGATTTTAAATAGCTTTTTTTCCTGCAAAAATTACCCTTTGTCATTCGAATCATTTGAATTCATTCGAATCATTCGTTATATCCGCTATAATAATTTCCTTCGTATTAGTTGAAATTCGATATTTGGTAGTTGGATTCGAATTATTCTATGTGTTACGGGAACCGGCAATGCATTAGCCGTGAGTGATTATTAGCGATTCGTACGCAATTCGTATTTCGGACGAATTCGAACGGAATTCGTACACGAATTACGATTTTTTTTTTTTACGAATCGAAACGGAACGAAACAGAACAAATTTTTTGATGGTTCCCATGTATATATGAGGCACTCAGGACTTTCAAGGTACCACTAAACTCACAACTCTAGATACTGTTTAACCACTTGCCGACCGCCCCATGTACATATACGTCGGCAAAATGGCACGTACAGGCAAAATCACGTACCTGTACGTGACATTCTTCCGGCGGGTGGGGTGTCTGATCGGAACCCCCTCCGCCGGCGGGGACGGTCGGCGTCGCTTCAGGAGCGATCCGGGACGAGGGGACGGCCAGTGGTTTCTGGCCACCCCCTCGCGATCGCTCCTGGCGAATGAAAAGCTTCCCCTTCCTGTCTATTGTATAGACAGGAAGGCGGAAGTGATGTCACGCTCGGTGCGCCGGTCTATGTGACCGGAACGCCGAGGAGTGAAGATGTACAGGTTAGTGCACAAACAGTACACTGACACCAGTACACATAGGCACATATTCCACCACCCTGTCACCCCCTGATCACCCCCCAGATCACCCCCTGCCCCCCCAGTCACAGTGTCACTAATTGCAGTGATCATGTATTTACTGATCACTGCATTTAGTGTCAGTGTGACTGTAATAACTGTCAGGGCAGTTTGTTTTATGTCCAAGGTAGCCCCCTACCCCCCCCTAATAAAGGTTTAACCCCCTGATTGCCCCTAGTTAACCCCTTCACCCCCTTTTGCCAGTGTCACTAAGCGATCGTTTTTCTGATCGCTGCATTAGTGTCGCTAGGTAACCATTTTTTTTTTTTTTTAACCGCCATGTTTATATAGGTTCATAAATAGGTTTATAGGTCAGGTACCCCCATATTACAACCTAAATAAAGGTTTTAACCCCCTGATTGCCCCTAGAGTTAACCCTTTCACCAGTGATCACCGTATAACTGTCACTGGTGACGCTGGTTAGCCAGTTAGTTATTTCGTTATTTAGGTTCCCCGTCAGGTTTTTATATAGCGTCAGGTACCCCCATATATTACCTAATAAAGGTTTAACCCCCTGATTGCCCCTAGTTAACCCTTTCACCCCCTTTTGCCAGTGTCACTAAGCGATTGTTTTTCTGATCGCTGCATTAGTGTCACTGGTGCCGCTAGGTAGCCAGTTTTTTTTTGTATTACTGTTACGGGTGACGCTGGTTAGTTAGCTTGTTTTTTATACTGTCAGGGCACCCGCCATTTATTACCCAATAACGGTTTAACCCCCTGATCGCCCGGCGGGTGATATCAATTAGGTTTTAGGGTCAAATAAGGTCTGCGTCGCCCCAGGTTAGTGCCAGTACCGCAAACACCCACGCGCAAAGCATACACCTCCCTTAGTGGCACAGTATCTGAACAGATCAATATCTGATCTGATCAGATCTATACTAGCGTCCCAGCAGTTTAGGGTTCCAAAAAAACGCATTGTTAGCGGGATCAGCCCAGATACCTGCTAGCACCTGCTTTTCCCCCTCCGCCCAGCCCAGCCCACCCAAGTGCAGTATCGATCGATCACTGTCACTTACAAAACACTAAGCACACATAACTGCAGCGTTCGCAGAGTCAGGCCTGATCCCTGCGATCGCTAACATTTTTTTTTGTGGTAGCGTTTTGATGCAGTCGCTAACAGTCAGGAACTTTTTTACCTGTGAATCTCAAAAAAATAAAAAAAACAAAAATAGTTGTCGTTTTATTGTTCTCTCTCTCTCTCTATTCTCTCTCTATTGTTGCTCTTTTTTTACTCCATTCTATTCTGCAATGTTTTATTATGTTTTATCATGCTTGCTTTTCAGGTATGTAATTTTGTTTACTGTGTTTTAGTGTTAAGCATTTTTTTGTTTTCAGGTGGGCCATTCAGTTGCAGCGCGGATTTATTTATCTTGACAGCAACAGCGTTTGCTCCCACGATACATAAAGCCGCGACTCCAACGCTGTAGGAGGTGATTTCACCACCACAGTTAAAAAAAAAAGAGCATATGTGCTGAAGCATGAGGGCAGCAGGGGGGGAGGAGCGATTGGCTCCTAATGCCACGTACATACGGTCGAAATTCCGACATCGGCATATATAAATGGTGCATGTATGCCCATCATTAGAAGTGGGTGGATGAAGGGAGGTATTCTAATGGTGGGCATACCCACCAATCAATCTTTTTTTTCGTTCAGCCAAGAGGCTGCATGAAAAAAAAAAGATTACAATATATGTCCAGTATGTTGCTGGACTTTGAATGGTTATACCAGAATGATGCCTGCAGGTTTAGGTATCATCTTGGTATCATTCTTTTCAGCCAGTGATCGGCTTTCATGTAAAAGCAATTCTAGCGGGTAATTAGCCTCTAGACTGCTTTTACAAGCAGTGGGAGGGAATGTCCCCCCTCCCGGATATAAACCACGCCATTGGGAAATTGGGAAAGCATTTTATCACACCAATCTTGGTGTGGTCAGATGCTTTGAGGGCAGAGGAAAGATCTAGGGTCTAATAGACCCCAATTTTTTCAAAAAAAGAGTACCTGTCACTGCCTATTGCTATCATAGGGGATATTTACATTCCCTGAGATAACAATAAAAATCATAACAAAGAAAAAAAAATGGAAGGAACAGTTTAAAAATAAAATAAAAAAGCTAAATAAATAAAAAAAAAACAAAAAAAAAAAAAAAAAAGCACCCCTGCCCCCCCTTCTCTTGCGCAAAGGCGTACACAAGCGTTGGTCTGGCGTCATATGTAAACAGCAATTGCACCATGCATGTGAGGTATCACCGCGAAGGTCAGATCGAGGGCAGTAATTTTAGCAGTAGACCTCCTCCGTGAATCTAATGTGGTATCATGTAAAGGCTTTTAAAGGCTTTTAAAAATGTATGTAGTTTGTCGCCACTGCGTGTTTGTGCGCAATTTTAAAGCATGTCGTGTTTGGTATCCATGTACTCGGCCTAAGATCATATTTTTTATTTCATCAAAAATTTGAGCAATATAGTGTGTTTTAGTGCATTAAAATAAAAAAAAGTGTATTTTTTTTCCACAAAAAATGCGTTTGAAAAATCGCTGCGCAAATACTGTGTGGAAAAAAAAAATGCAACACCCACCATTTTAATCTGTAGGGCCTTTGCTTTAACAATATATATAGTGTTTGGGGGTTCAACGTAATTTTCTTGCAAAAAAAAAATATGTTTTCATGTAAACAAAAAGTGTCAGAAAGGGCTTTGTCTTCAAGTGGTTAGAAGAGTGGGTGATGTGTGACATAGGCTTCTAAATGTTGTGCATAAAATGCCAGGACAGTTCAACCCCCCCCCCCAAATGACCCCATTTTGGAAAGTAGACACCCCAAGCTATTTGCTGAGAGCAATGTTGAGCCCATTAAATATTTTTTTTTTGTCCCAAGAGATTGAATAATGAAAAAAAAAAAAAAATATATATATATATTTTTTTTACAAAGTTGTCACTAAATGATATATTGCTCAAACATGTCATGGGCATATGTGGAAATACACCCCAAAATACATTCTGTTGCTTCTCCTGAGTACGGGGATACCACATGTGTGGGACTTTTTGGGAGCCTAGCTGCGTACGGAACCCCAAAAACCAATCACCGCCTTCATGCTTTCTAAGGGTGTAATTTTTTTATTTCACTTCTCACTGCCAATCACAGTTTCGGAGGCCATGGAATGCCCAGATGGCATAAAACCCCCCAAAATGACCCCATTTTGGAAAGTAGACACCCCGAGCTATTTGCTGAGAGGTATGGTGAGTATTTTGCAGATCTCGCTTTTTGTCACAAAGTTTTGAAAATTGAAAAAAGAAAAAAAAAATTTTTTTTCTTTACTTTCTTCATTTTCAAAAACAAATGAGAGCTGTAAAATACTCACCATGCCTCTCAACAAATAGCTTGGGGTGTCTACTTTCCAAAATGGGGTCATTTGGGGGGGTTTTGTGCTATTTTGGCATTTTATGGCCTTTGAAACTGTGATAGGTAGTGAGGAGTGAAATCAAAAATTTGCACCCTTAGAAATCCTGAAGGCGGTGCTTGGGTTTCGGGCCCCGTACGCGGCTAGGCTCCCAAAAGGTCCCACACATGTGGTATCCCCATACTCAGGAGAAGCAGCAAAATGTATTTTGGGGTGCAATTCCACATATAACTATGGCATGTGTGAGCAATATATCATTTAGTGACAACTTTTTGAAAAAAAAAAAAATCTTTTTTATTTTTGTCTTTATTCAATCACTTGGGACTAAAAAAAAAAAATATTCAATGGGCTCAACATGCCTCTCAGCAAATAGCTTGGGGTGTCTACTTTCCAAAATGGGGTCATTTGGGGGGGGGGTTTGTACTTCTCTGCCATTTTATCACCTCAAGAAATGAAATAGGCAGTCATAAATTAAAAGCGGTGTATATTCCAGAAAATGTACTCTAGTTTGTAGACGCTATAACTTTTGCGCAAACCAATAAATATACGCTTATTGGCATTTTTTTTACTAAAGACATGTGGCTGAATACATTTTGGCCCAAATGTTTGACTAAAATTGAGTTTATTAGATTTTTCTTATAACAAAAAGTAGAAAATCTCTTCTTTTTTCTAAATTTTCGCTTTTTTTCCATTTATATCGCAAAAAATAAAAATCACAGAGGCAATCAAATACCATCAAAAGAAAGCTCTATTTGTGGGAAGAAAAGGACGCAAATTTCGTTTGGTTACAAAATTGCATGACCGCGCAATTACCAGTTAAAGTAGTGCAGTGCGAAATTGAAAAAAAGGTCCTTAAGCTGACAATTGGTCCGGGGCTGAAGTGGTTAAAAACATTACAGTTATTGCACCATGATTATAAAAAAATTACATAAATTTTTTCACTAGACAAGACAAGATATTAAGACACCAAGAACAATGAGGTCCCCTTTATGGACGGGATTTCTTAACATAGTATCATCCAAACATATGGGATCTACATTTTTTAATGATCCAATCTTGCACTCGACATGTTTAATGGGATAACCGCTTCTTCAGGAGTTTAATTGGAAGGAGTATTGATCTATAGAAAAGTAATAATAAAACACAGAAAAAATGCAATTATGTGTGTTTTCAAGTGTGCGCAAATATGTGTGCAGTAAAATACACTACAACAACATACATGCCCACACATGATGGGTAATAACGTTGTGTAAAACACATAAAGCAATCCATAATCCAGATTATCCCGACACCATGCAAAATGATCACATGACTGGTGTGCAATAGAGTGGGGGAGTACTCACCCAGCAGCTCACATCAACCCATCAGCAGGACGATGATGAAAAGGCAGCCTCCCAGGCGAGTGTGGGAGTCAGATATAGGTGGAAAATGATGCATACTATTGCAAAGAGATACATACATGTAAACAGATAGTGGTTAACACTGTACAGCAATAACAATGTAAACGTTTCTTACTATAAGCAAAGCACTCGGTATATGCACCGCAAATTATATAACAGCACTCTTAGAATGTCAACTGGCGGTATGTGTTGGTGAGGACAAGGTAGTTTGATTGCATAGTTCCCCAAATAAATGGCAACCAATATGGATCATTAGCCTAAATGGGTATATAAAGAGAAACTGCTAATACTAAGCTTTTTAAATGAGACTAATAACTGTACAAAGCTCCATAACAAAGATATATGAGTGTACTGCTCACCTTACAAATACAGTTGGTCAGTGAAACACAGCAGCATCCCCAAAGATGACAGCAGGGTCACAGTTCCAAAAAGGGGATAAAGTATTTGAGCCAGCAAGATATATGCATAAAGCTGTTATAAATAGACAAGTGGTTGCACAAGTTGGGGAATAAGGCTACGATGGAAGAAACCTGGGGTATAATCACAAAAAGCCAAAAACAGCAATACATATCAATTCAACTAATAACCCACTTAAATTAGGTCAAACCAAAAGAGGTAGATAGCTCACCCAATAGTAAATGCAATTACATGTAACTGCCGGGATATCACCAAGCATTAGGGGAAACATATCCCCCCTATATATACCCCTGGCTCCTGCCCAGTTGACTCACCATAGGCGCGGGAATGTGGCCAGTGAGTGATGTCACCGGGCCCGATCCCAGACTGAGCATCCGCTGCAATCGGCCAATTCCCTGTGCCACAAAGGGGGCCATGGAAACAGACAGCGTCTGATCCATAGGCTGCCCCACGCCTTGCAGGATGTCGCAGTACAATGGCTCAATCTGTTTGCTTATAGTATGACAACTTGGCTGCCTGCACCTGCCCCCAAGGTGCATTGACCTAGCCACAACTTTTGAACTTACCTTGGTTGGTGTTTGAAACTTGTGTGACTCAGTGAGTGTTATGTTTAGGGTTTCAATAAGTTCTATAAAGATATACCATGTTGTTCGTTATATATACTTTTTGTATTTTGATTTGTTTGTTTCACATTTTAGTCCTCCTTTACCTCCTGAGGAAGTAACTGTCTGCCCATAATGGACACCCTTATAGCAATAATTGTTTAAGAATCTCTTACACAACTGATTGTTAACTATGAGTTGGTGTCTTGGGAGGCTTTCAAGGGAAGTCTTCCTTGTTCAATGTGTGTTAGGATGCTGTTTTACCAATTATGATTTTATGCATTGTGTGATAAAAAAAGTATATTTTTATACATTGTTGTGCTATGCTAGCACCTCAAAAGTATATCTTTACTTTGCTCCAATTTTTTATATCTGTATAGGATGTTGGTGCCCCTGGTACCAACATATTTCTTGTTGTCAATATTGTTCAAAATGCATGTGTTATAATGTAGCCATACCCAAGTAGTAGTTTAAAGTATGAAAATTATGTTTTTTATGTGTTTCATTAATATCACATTTTTGATCACTATGCCATGTCTGTAGCTAAAAGTTTCTATTTATATGCTTCTACACCCACACATTACAAATTAGAAGGCTTCCAGACCTTCAATGACATTTTATGTTTTTAGGTAAACTAACATAGTTTAATCTTTATGAAAATTGTTTTATTTTATCCTATAACAGATTAGTTATTACAGGATTTAGATTACCCCTGATAACCTGAAGATAGACATTTATAGTCCCATCTGGTGGTCAGGTCAGTTATTGATTAAATACATGAAAAGTTATTCAATATTGTGGGCTACCAATGATAAATAAGGTTACACCTTCTGGGCCAGGTTTCTGGGTTGCTTTGTTTTCACTGAATAAATGGGAATCTCAGGTAGACAGATGGGGGATCATCAGACATCCCAGAGCCCACATCTTCTTCTGGCATAGCTAGATGCCATTTTGAGAAGACAAACTCCACCCATTGATCAGCAGCCATCTTTGAGGGTCTGGTCAGCAGCCATTTTAAAGCCTACCTGTTCTACACAGTGTTCCACTCTATTGCTTTTGTAGGGTAGCAATAGTGTATTATTCTCTCTATATTTTTTGTTTGCTTAATTATTAGGCCAACTGCAATAGTTTTTGCTGTAATTTAAAATTCTTCTCACAATAACATAACTGCTAGGATTAGATCATATTTTAAAATCTCTTAAAAAGCCACAAGCATCTTTGATTGTAACCAGCTACCTGCTTTCAAAGAAGGTGTTAAAAAAAAAAAAAGACACAGGGTTTCCCCCAAAATTCATACTAGACCAATATCCTAGTTAGGAGTTTGCCATGGATTTAAGGGTGTCCCCACAAAAAAAACATAAAGGCGTGGGGTGTCCCCAAATTTCATTCCAGACCCTTATCCAAGCATGCAGCTTGTCTGAACAGAAAAAGGTGCGGGTGAGCCTGCCACCAAATCACATTTCCTCAATACAGGGACAGTACTGTGCCAGGAGGAAACAGGAGGATGGGCATTGTCCAGCTCCTAATGCCCTTTGTTTAATGTTGAAGGACAGGGAAGTGCAGTTTAGTGACAAATGTGTTTTTTTTTCTTTGCAAACTTCACTTTTGCTGGAATACATTCTAGAGGTGTGCCACATTACAGGCAGGTTTGAGGTATTCCCCAAGCAAGTTATTTAAAGGAATTGTGAATTTACAAAGTTTCAAATTATGTCATAACAAAAGAGCTTCTACTGGAAAACTGGTATTTTAAAAATGTTTTATATATTGTTACGTATTCTCCCTGGCAGTACCCAGCTCCTTATGCTCTTTGTTTGACAGTTACCTGCCTATCAGCCTTGAAAATTAGGAGGATTGATTGTCAAGATTGGCCTCCAATTAACTTAAATTGGTTTCACAATAAAGTTTGCAATTTGTGGATTTTTGGACATCAAATCTGCCCTTGAATTGAACACAAACAAATTTGCTGATTATTATATTTTTGTGCATGTAACACAATCCAGGGACCTCTAGTTGCAACCATAAAAATGTATATATATATAATATATATATATATATATATATATATATATATATATATATATATATATATGAGTTTAACTTCCTGTTAGGCATGAATAATGAAGTTGGATGAGGGAAGCATATCTCTTGGGCATTGGCTTGCTCCATAAAACACATACTATATTTTTACATAACACCAGAACCTAGACATTTTTGTGACTTAAGATATATCTAAACTCAAGAACAAATATATTGCAGCTTACCAGTCATAAAATGTTGTGACTGCATCAATTTTCATTTTTTTTTTCTTTTTACCTAGCAGTTCTACTGGTAACACAATTCCTATCCTAGGGCAACAACATTCACTGCAAATACCATTCTGTTTTTTTTTTTGTTTTTTTAGATGTTATGGCAAGGACATTTATCACACACACAAAGACATATCTGCAGAGAAGAACAAGCAGCTTGATTCTACAGAGTAACATCATGTGATGTCAAGTGGTCTTTGTGACCCTAAAATTACATCAATGAGTTTGACTTAAACACCCCCAGAGTAAAGCCCCATACACACGCGCGGACAATCCGTGGACCAGGTCCGTCGGACCATGTCCGTCATACTTTGTCTGATGTTGGTTTTGCGTACACACGATCGGACAAAGTTGTCGGAAAATCCGATCATTCTGAACGTGGTGACGTTTGTTGCCTACGACGGGACTACGTAGAGGCTAGTAGCCAATAGCTTTGGTCTTGTAATGTGATCTGAGCATGCGTAGCACTTTGTCCGGTCGGACAAGCGTACACACGCTCGGATTTGGTGTGATCGGACCGGGTTGACGGGAAATCTTTCCAGCAGGAGATAAGACACTGTCCGATGGTGCATACACACGGTCTGATTTTTCAACAACCTTGTCCGATCGGACCAAATTGATGAAAAAGTCCGACCGTGTGTATGGGGCTTAACAGATACATTAATTACTCAAGGTCTTAATATTACTGTAAGCAAATAATTTAATATTCAAGTGTAAAATGAAAACAGATATACTGCACTGTCTCTTTAAAGAACATGAGAAGACATTTAATGTAGGTATTAAATTGACGTATCTCTTAAAAAACAATCATGTGAAAAGTAGAAAACAAATGGAGCAAAAGTCCAGAAAGTGAAATAATTCAAAGTCCATAAATGAATGAACATAATGACATGGTGACTTGGAATATAAAATTTGTGTAGACAAGATTTGCCGATAGATGATCCACCAGCAATAGGTATAAGGCTTCCCGGAAGGATTGAACCTAAACAGGCATACGCCTAATGAGTCAATCGAGCTTGTGGTGTAATACACCAAGGGGAACCAGTATCCACCTACATGACCTCTGGTTGGCGATATAATCTCCTGTGATCCTTTACAGCAATACTTCTAATGAATAACGCTCCAAATGGGGAATTAATGAGGGGGGGCCGGATGAGTGATCTCTCCCGTATGGTATAGTTTATAGGAAGAAGAGAAGAGCCACATAGTGTAATTCCATTTCAGTAAAAAGGTATTTATTATGTAAAAAGGAACACTCACATTTGTGAAGATAAAAAAACTCTTGATATAAAATATGGATTGTGACGCAGTGGCATCAGCAGACCCCGTTGGGAAGGACCACAGGAGTTTATATCCCCAACCGGAGGTCATGTATGTGGATGCTGGTTCCCCTCAATTGACTCATTAGGCTTATGCCTGTTTGGGTTCAATCCTTCCGGTAAGCCTTATACCTATCGGTGGTGGATCATCTATCAGGAAATCTTGTCTACACAAATTTTATATTCCAATGTATGTTCATTCATTTATGGACTTTAATTTATTTCACTTTCTGGACTTTTGCTTCATTTGTTTTCTACTTTTCACATGATTGTTTTTTTTAAAAGACGTCAATTTAATATCTACATTGAATGTTAGGTCTTCTCATATTCTTTTAACAACCTATATGAGCACTGGTTTATTTTATTTTATTTTTTGATATAGTGTACACTCACTTTTGTATACACTTAATGTTAATTTTCTCTTATTCAAGGTATTCACCTACATTGTGCACCTTGTATAAATACTTGGTTCACTTTAAAGACAGCATATTAGCGCTGCACATTTCACTTACCTAAAGAATTTAATATTGCAGGAACCGGAGGCTGATTGGGCACAAAATAACTCATGGCAGAATCAAATAAAGCACATAAAGTAAAGCGCATCCACTAAATATATTCAAAAGTAAACTGTTAAAAAGAATCATGGGGAAATGTGGGGAATTACATGAGCAATCCGTTTTCTAAAAGGCGTGATTCTAAAGATGTACTTTTTATAAAGTTATCTTTTAAATGATCCCCACAACAACTCCCCTTCCATCTTCCAAGTCTTAAACTTAGTATGCAATCCAGTGGTAAACATTCCAGCTTCAGATTTTTAATCCTTACAAATCACGTCTGCTGACTGCAGAGCTACAGAGCTTAGGTTTTGAGAGGACAAAACTGCTCTGGCAGCTTTCTACGGATTTTGCTATCTTCGGATGGGGCTCTGTAGTTTGGAGATTCCTAAGAGTCTTTGGTGGGATAGAATCTCCAACCCTGTGTCCCGATGTTGTGGACAGCCAGCAGGGTGTGTGCCCAGGTGCACACAGCCCATATAACGAGGGGCTGGTGAGAGCAGTGAGTGGTGGAAGTTGGAGTATGAGTAGTTGCTGCTTTTTGGATTCAGAGCACTGTCAGAGAACCTGGTTGTCACTGACTGCCACGCCCTTAAACCTGATAGCTGACTACCGTGGACTCACAAAAAAAATGCATCTATCACTGAGCTAAACACCCCCAGTATTACAATATGTATAGCTTAATAACTATACAATCTTATGTTTATTGTAGAATTAGCCCATACTGTGCTCCTGAAGAATCAGATGCATAGCATCTCAATTCCATCACTGCATTAGCGTATCTCATGAACATAACATGATGTAGTAGGTCTGAGATCTATCTAAGTTGATTCATGAATATCAAGATAGCTAAATGGTGTTATAAGGGGGTTATGTATAGGTAATGGGGCGTATAAGGAGATGAAAAACATTACTGTGCTTAATATAAATGTTTAAATGTTTTTATTAAATATTAATAAAAGTAATTTTTTATTTTATATGTTGTGATATTTGGGTAGCCTAATGTCCTTTATGGTGAATACTATATAAAGAAACAATTTGATCTATTAGATGTGGGATCCTTAAAAGGATGACCCACTTCTGTCATTGTGGGGTCCTCCCCCATGAATACCAGGCCTGTGGGTCCAAGCATGCTGCCCGGCAGGCCAGGAAAGGGGGGACAAGCGAGCACCCCCCTCCTCCTGAACCATACCAGGAAACATGCCCTCAACATGGGAGGGGTGCTTTAGGACAGGGAAGGCTCTGCCACCCCCACCCTAAAGCACCTTGTCCCCATGTTGATGGGGACCAAGGGCCTCTTCCCCACAACCCTGGGTGGTGGTTGTGGGGTCTGCAGGCAGGGGGCTTATTGGAATCTGCAAGCCCCACTTATCAAGGGGACCCCATTACCCAGCCCCCTATGTAAATGAGTAGGGGTACATTGTACCCCTACTCATTCACCAAAAAAAGTGTCAAAAATAAAAACAGGAGGCAGTTTTTGACAATTCCTTTATTAAAAAAAAAAAAAAAAAACAATGTTCCCCTGATGTAGATCCATCATCAATCATGATACCCGCTGCACCCAAAAATTCTCTGCCCGCAATGAAAGCTAACTGCTGAATGCTTGCTTCTCCATCTGACAGTACTTAAATAGGTAAGTGGTGGGGGCCACATGGTGACGTCACCTGGTGGCACCGCCCCGTTGTGACGTCACTGACCGGTGCATGCTGGGTCGTGACATCGGGGGACTCTGTTTTTTTTTTTAATAAAGGAATTGTCAAAAACTCGTTTGTCAATTGTCAATTGTCTCCTGTCTTCCTTGTAAATGGTGACCTTAGAAGGATGTTCTCATTTATAGTGATGCCTGCATAAGGGGCTGGCAATTGTGGTGTCCACCATAAGCAGGAGCTGCTCCTTTGTGTGTTTAAAATGAATACATAAGATAGCATCCCTAAGCACTTGTTCTGGTAAGTGGGGCGGTTTCGGTAAGTGGTGAATTTTATCTATTATGAGTTCTGCTGGAGTTAAGTCAGGAAATAATCAGTGAGCAACTTGGTGGTGTATCTGCGTAAATCAAATCTTTGCACCATTTCAGGCATGCCCCTGATTTTAATGGTATTGTGCCTGGATCTGTCCTCAAGATCAGTCAGTTTTGTTTTCATCCACTCCTGTTCTTCCTTGCATTTGTCATTAGCGTCAATCAAACCATTAATGGTTGAAGTATATTCTGTGCCCGAGACATAGAGGGCGGGCAGGATCCAGGAGATGAGAACCGCGAGCCGACACCATCCCTGTGAAATCTTGCCCATGCTGTGATTGCAGAGAAGAAGGCAATCAATCTTTGTGAAAGGGGAGACACAGGAAGCGCCACCTGAGTGTAGTATGTTAAATGCAATTTATCGGCAAGGTAAGTAATGCACTTACAAGAAGCAAGTTAAAAACAGGCTTATCTGTATGGGGTGATGTTGCAGGTCTAATCCGGCATCCACGGGTATGGCAAGTGCGAAGAGGAGCCGCAATCCACTTTGTAGCCACCAGGAAGTCGGCCTGGGAATGCAAGGAGATGACATCACCGGAAGTAAAGAAAAACCAAGGGAAGAATGGCTAAAAAAAAAGAATATGTATACATATATGCACAACATGTATACACATAGATTCTAAAAGTGTATACACGAAATAGTGTTTGATTCCGCGCTATGGAATTATTAAATACCAGCAGGAAGAAAATTATTATCTGAAGAAGAAAAACTAACTGCTGCCCCTACTGGTTACTCCCACCTAGGTGGGGTAAAAGATATAGGAAATGGTGATAGGAAATGGTGATAAAAGTAGGTATGGCGCTGTTCCTGTTCCTTAAAATGATTGTGTGTGGTTAAAATTATATAATAAAGTGTAAAATATAGATACATTTTAGTGTAATAGATACCACAAAATAAAAGTTGATAATAATGCTAGTAATAAATATAAATACGTGCAAACCATAAACTTTGATGCGTGCAAACTTATAAAATAATTTGTATATCCTAAATAATATATACATGCAGTTTAAACTGAGAATATAAAAATAAAATATATAAAATATGCTCATGTGCAAAAAAAGGAAGGTGCTCCTGTGCAAAATCCAAAAAATATTATTTAGACCAAAGGAATTAGTCCAATAATAAAACATTTTTTTTTCAGAGGAGCATATTTTTATATTTTATTTTTATATTCTCAGTTTACACTGCATGTATATATTATTTAGGATATACTAATTATTTTATAAGTTTGCACGCATCAAAGTTTATGGTTTGCAGGTATTTATATTTATTACTATCATTATTATCAACTTTTATTTTGTTGATGTTGATTACACTAAAAATTATCTATATTTTACACTTTATTATATAATTTTAACCACACACAATCATTTTAAGGGAAAGGAACAGCGCCATACCTACTTTTATCACCATTTCCTAAAAGTGTATACACGCCCATGTAACAAAAATGAAAAATGTATAAAATCGCATAAACATTTATAAAATCGCATAACAATAACTGAATTTACCTTCAATAAAATATATATAGAATGATATATTAGGAGTATAACACATACATATAACATGTAAAACACATATGGACATAGACATAGACATAATAATGTGCAAATGTAATAATCCATGCGCACATCACGAAGACGTGCAAGTGTGCATTTATATGTGCACATGTGTGTACGCACCAAAAAGGCACATACATACAAATAATTCAACACCTCCTGATGAAAGAATAAAGTAAATAAAAAATTACAAAAAAATTGGATGGGTCTTATTGTGTAGGCTTATATTAATATTAAAGAGGTTTATCCCTTAAAAAAAATAAAATAAAAGTCAGCAGCTACAAATACGGCAGCTGCTGACTTTTAATAATTGGACACTTACCTGTTCCAGGGTCCAGCGATGTGGGGGGTTGAAGCTCCGCTAGCCCCCGATCTGCTCGGCGGCGCTGGCATTGCAACTGTGGGCACCCGGCTGTGGCTTGACAGCCGGGCACCCACTGCGCACACGCGCCGTGATTGGCCGCACAGTCATCTGGGACACGTGACAGGTCCCAGATGACTGGGGAGCCCTTCCTGCGCCGAGGGGAAGTGATGTCACCAGCCAAGGCTAGGCAGGAGGCAGACTATGAGGGACCCCCTAGCAACAGGCATTTAGAGGTGAGTGAAAAAAAATGTTTTTTTCCAATTTTTTATTTTATGAATTTTAAGTCAAGTTTTTTTTTTTGGTGGAAACACCACTTTTAGTGTATATGTCAATTTACCTTTACAGTGTAGTATGTATGTATCTACATAAAGGGGTGCATATGGTGCTTCCATATTGATTGTTTATAGTCATATACCTATAACAAAATGTATATACGCAACGGTAATACTACTTAAGACTATGAATGGAGTACTTACTATGAGTAGGATAATGGATAATGGAAAGGGACCATATGGGTCCGTTGTAAAAAATGAGAAATAAATAAGAAACTGATTACTATTTATTCTATTTTATTCTTTCATCTTTCATCAGGAGGTGTAGAATTGTTTGTATGCATGTGCCTTTTTGGTGCGTACGCACACGTGCACATATACATGCACACTTGCACGTCCTCCTGATGTGCGCATGGATTATTCCATTTGCACATTTGGACAGTGCTCTATTATCTCTATGGCTATCCATATGTGTTTTACATGTTGTATGTATGTGTTATACCCCTAATTAGGGATGAGCCGAACACCCCCGGGTTCGGTTCGAACCAGAACCTTCGAACGGACCGAAAGTTCGCGCGAATTTTCGAACCCTATACGTTATAATGGACGCGAACGTTCGAAATCAAAAGTGCTAATTACAACGGCCAATATGCATGTTAATGTCATAAAACAGGTTTGGGGACCCGGGTCCTGCCCCAGGGGACATATATCAATGCAAAAAGAACTTTTAAAAACTAACGTTTTTTCGGGAGCAGTCATTTTAATGATGCATAAAGTGAAAAAAAAAAAGTGAAATTTTCCTTTAAATATGGTACCTGGGGGTGTCTAAAGTATGCCTGTGAAGTGGCATGTGTTTCCCGTGTTTAGAACTGTCCTTGCACAAAATGACATTTGTAAAGGAAAAAAAGAAGCCATTTAAAACCACTTGCGGCTTTAGGTTTGATCTTAAGTAGAATCTGAACAGGTACATTATGAAGTGTAGCTCCATCCCAAAAAAATCTATTTTTAAGCTTTTTGGAGAACATAGGGAGGGGTTATCACCCCTGTAACATTTGCTGTCTTTGCACATCTGTTCAGAACATGTCACCTCACTTTCCGTCCCAATGACAAATGTTTTTGGAAAAGTGGGGTTTTAATTGAAACAAGGATTGGTGATAAAGTATCAGTAGAGAGGAGATACCTTTTTCCCAAATTAAATCTAACAGGATAGAATTTCCCTTCCTAGGGGTAGATTTCCTCTCACTTCCTGTTTTCTCTTTCCATTTGCAAGTAGGAGTCGTTTGTAAGTTGGATGTTTGAAAGTAGGGGCCTGGCGTATATACTCTGCAGAAATTTGCCCTATTAGATGTTGGTGTAGCCACAAGACTGGTGGGCACAGGAATGGGCCCTGCTGTGAGTTAATAGATCAAGATTTGTAATTGCATGCACCTGTTGAACAGGGCAGAAAAATTGGGGGTGGTGGTGGTGGTGGTGGACGGTTTTGCCACAAGACTGTAAGCTCTCACAGTTACTCTTGGTGGGCGCAGGAATGGGCCCTGCTGTGAGTTATTAGATCAAGATTTGTAATTGCAAGCACCTGATGAACAGGGCAGAAAAATTGGGCCTTTGGCGGTGGTGGTGGACGGTGTTGCCACAAGACTGTAGGCCCTCATAGTTACTCTTGGTGGGCGCAGGAATGGGCCCTGCTGTGAGTTATTAGATCAAGATTTGTAATTGCAAGCACCTGATGAACAGGGCAGAAAAATTGGGCCTTTGGCGGTGGTGGTGGACGGTGTTGCCACAAGACTGCAGGCCCTCATAGTTACTCTTGGTGGGCGCAGGAATGGGCCCTGCTGTGAACTATTAGATCAAGATTTGTAATTACCCGCCCCTGTTAAACAGGGGCTGAAAAATTGTGCCTTAGGCACTGGTGCTGGTGCCACAACACTGCAACCCCTCACAGAGACTGTACTTGGAGCACAGCAGTCACACGTGTTGCGAAGCATTTTTTTAAAAAATTGTAAGTACACGCCCCTGTTAAACAGGGGCTGAAAAATTGTGCCTTAGGCACTGGTGCTGGTGCCACAACACTGCAACCCGGCCCTCACAGATACTGTACTTGGAGCACAGCAGTCACACGTGTTGCGAAGCATTTTTTTAAAAAATTGTAAGTACACGCCCCTGTTAAACAGGGGCTGAAAAATTGTGCCTTAGGCACTGGTGCTGGTGCCACAACACTGCAACCCGGCCCTCACAGATACTGTACTTGGAGCACAGCAGTCACACGTGTTGCGAAGCATTTTTTTAAAAAATTGTAAGTACCCGCCCCTGTTAAACAGGGGCTGAAAAATTGTGCCTTAGGCACTGGTGCTGGTGCCACAACACTGCAACACGGCCCTCACAGAGACTGTACTTGGAGCACAGCAGTCACACGTGTTGCGAAGCATTTTTTTTAAAAATTGTAAGTACACGCCCCTGTTAAAACAGGGGCTGAAAAATTGTGCCTTAGGCACTGGTGCTGGTGCCACAACACTGCAACACGGCCCTCACAGAGACTGTACTTGGAGCACAGCAGTCACACGTGTTGCGAAGCATTTTTTTAAAAAATTGTAAGTACACGCCCCTGTTAAACAGGGGCTGAAAAATTGTGCCTTAGGCACTGGTGTGGTGGCATGGATCATTGAGGAGGAGGAAGAGGATAGTCAGTGAACATAAGAGGACAGTCACTCAGCATCAGCATAGGCAGTCTTGAAGGGATGTGACATTAAAAATTATTCGGTTATATCCGCCTCAGGTGCCTGGTAGCTGGTGGTGATCCAAGACTGATTCATTTTGATGAATGTCAGTCGATCAACCGAGGCGGTGGACAGGCGCACCCTATGATCAGTCACAAATCCTCCAGCAGCACTGAATGTGCGTTCGGAAAGAACGCTGGAGGCAGGACAGGCCAGTAGCTCAATTGCATACTGTGCAAGCTCTGGCCAGTGATCCATCCTCAGGACCCAGTAAGCCAGAGGATTTTCGGTGGGAAAGGTGTCCAAGTCTGACCTTGCCCCAAGGTATTCCTGCACCATGTATATCAGACGCTGGCGATGGTTGCTGGAACCGATCATACCTTGGGGCTGCGGACTAAAAAATTGTCTGAACGCATCGGTCAGACGTCCACCTTCCCCACCGCTCCTTCTGCCACTGACCGAAGCCTCAGCAACTCGTCGCCCAGGACCAGGAGTTTGTAGCCTCCCAGTTTCTGGGAACGCGTTGCACAGACCTTTCTGCAAGGCCTCCCTGAGATGTCTCATCCTCTGCTCCCTCTGCGACGGCAAGATAAGGTCCGCAACCTTACCCTTGTACCGCGGATCAAGGAGAGTGGCCAGCCAGTAATGGTCCC
This sequence comes from Lithobates sylvaticus, assembly GCA_028564925.1. Classification (NCBI taxonomy): domain Eukaryota; kingdom Metazoa; phylum Chordata; class Amphibia; order Anura; family Ranidae; genus Lithobates; species Lithobates sylvaticus. The sequence goes on from CM053028.1 coordinate 281,559,658, forward strand.
TCTCCTTGATCCGAAGAACACGAGGATCCTTCCGCAGGCTTTGCAGGATCAGGGAGGCCATGCAGCGTAGGTTAGCTGAGGCATTCGGTCCGGAGTCTTCTGGGTCACTGAGGATGACATGATCGCCAGCCACCTCCTCCCAGCCACGTACAAGTCCACTGGCTTGTTGGGACTGTACATCATCCCTAAAAGACTGCTGCTGCTGATGCTGAGTGCCAGGCTCCACCTCCATGCTCACACAATCCTCCTCCTCCTCCTCCTCCTCCTCCTCCTCCTCCTCATCCTCTTCCTGTGTGATGGGTGGGACAGAAGGAACACTGTCCGGATAAAGGGGGCCTTGAGAGGCAAGGAAGTCCTCCTCTTCCTGCCTCTGTTCTGCCTCAAGTGCCCTGTCCATTATCCCACGCAGCGTATGCTCCAACAGGTGGACAAGAGGGACAGTGTCACTGATGCATGCACTGTCACTGCTCACCATCCTCGTGGCCTCCTCAAATGGTGAGAGGACAGTGCATGCATCCCTGATCATGCTCCACTGACGTGGGGAAAAAAAACCAAGCTCCCCTGACCCTGTCCTGGTGCCGTAGTCGCAAAGGTACTCATTGATGGCCCTCTGCTGCGTGTGCAGTCGCTGCAGCATGGCCAACGTTGAGTTCCACCTGGTGGGCATGTCAGATATTAGGCGGTTCTTGGGCAGGTTCAGCTCCTTTTGCAGCTCAGTCAGCCGAGCACTGGCATTATAAGATCGGCGGAAATGCACACAGACTTTCCTGGCCTGCCTCAGGACATCCTGTAAGCCTGGGAACCTGCCCAAGAACCGCTGCACCACCAGGTTGAGGACGTGAGCCATGCAGGGCACATGGGTGAGCTGCCCCTGTCGCAGGGCGGAGAGGAGGTTGGTGCCATTGTCAGAAACGACCATTCCTGGCTTAAGCTGACGTGGCGTCAACCACCTCTCGGCCTGCCCCTGCAGAGCTGCCAGAACCTCTGGCCCAGTGTGGCTCCTGTCCCCCAAACACACCAGCGCAAGCACGGCATGGCATCTTTTTGCCTGCGTACTTGCGTAGCCCCTTGTACGCCTACGGAGCACCGCTGGTTCCAAGGACAGAGCACTGGAGGAAGAAGAAGAGGAGGGGGTGGAGGAGAGAGGTGTGTCACAACCAGTAGCAGTAGTCGCGTTTTGGAGGCGTGGTGGCGGAACAACCTCCAACACTACTGCACCTTGTCCTGCATCCCTCCCAGCTGCCAATAGAGTGACCCAATGGGCCGTGAAAGAAAGGTACCGTCCCTGTCCATGCCTGCTGGACCATGAGTCAGCGGTAATATGCACCTTACCGCTGACCGCCCTGTCCAGCGAGGCATGGACATTGCCCTCCACATGCCGGTAGAGAGACGGAATCGCCTTCCGCGAGAAAAAGTGGCGTTTGGGAACCTGCCACTGAGGAACCGCACATTGAACAAACTCACGGAAGGGGGCCGAGTCTACCAACTGAAAAGGCAGCAGTTGAAGTGCTAGCAATTTAGCCAGGCTAGCATTCAACCGCTGGGCATGTGGATGGCTGGGAGTGTACTTCTTTCTACGGTCCAGCAGCTGGGGCAGGGAAATTTGCCTGCTGCAATCGGACGTCGGTGTACTGCAAGTACTTGGTTGTGACACACCTAATTCTACACCTTCAGTCCTCTCAGAGCAGCTTTCAGAGAGGACTGAAGGTGTAGTGGGGATGGAGATCCCAGCTGAGGAGGAGCAAGGAGAGGTCCGCTTAGTTCTTTGGTGTGGGTCTTTTATGTGTGCCTGCCAACGAGCTGCATGGCAGGTCGCCATATGTCTGGTCATGCTTGTGGTGCCCAAGCGGCAGAGGGTTTGGCCACGCAAGATACGCTTGAGACAAATATGGAAAAAAGCAATGGTGCGATCTGATGCACTCGTCTCAAAAAAGGCCCACACCAAAGAACTTTTCTGATAACGTGCAGAGGCAGCGCCCTGCACAGGCGGAGCTCTGCGGTGTTGTACAGTTGCTGTGCTGGCCTCTACCTGGCCTCCAGGGGGCATCCTGCCTCGTTGGACATGTGACGCCGCATCCTCCTCCTCCTCGTCCTCCTCCTCATCCTCTCTCCCTTGAGGCACCCACGTGGAGTCAGTGACCTCATCATCCCCTCCCTCTTCACCACTAGAGCAAACCTGGCAGTAAGCTGCAGCTGGTGGAACTGTACTGCCAGATTCCTCAAGCTGGGTATCGTCATCCGAGCCTTCGAATCGTTGGGCATCCTCCTGGAGCATGTACCCAACACTGTGCTCAAAGAGTTCGGGGGACTCCTCAGGAGGACATGGTGGGTCTAGGGAAGGGGTGGCTGATGATGCTCTGTCAGTACCCTGAGCCTGGGTGAGAGAGGATGAGGAGGATGAGGAGGGCTTAGTCATCCATTCTACCAAGCCTTCAGCATGATGCGGCTCCACATGTCCAGCTGCCGAAAACAAAGACGCGCGTGTCCCATGGCCACGTGCTGATGACGATGCACGACCACGTCCACGTCCACGGCCACGTCCACTAGAAACAGAGCCTGCCTGCCCTGTGTTCTTGGCTCTGCACGCTCTGCCTCCCCTTGGCGGTCTTCCAGCCATTGTAGTCGGTAGTCCTGTGGGTGCTGCTGAGAAGAAAATATAGGAGCTCTGTGTGATGCCACTAACACACTAGAAGTCCTATGGGTGCTTCTGCAAAGAAAATAGAGGAGCTCTGTGTGATGCCACTAACACACTAGAAGTCCTGTGGGTGCTTATGCAAAGAAAATAGAGGAGCTCTGTGTGATGCCACTAACACACTAGAAGTCCTGTGGGTGCTGCTGAGAAGAATATATAGGAGCTCTGTGTGATGCCACTAACACACTAGAAGTCCTGTGGGTGCTTCTGCAAAGAAAATAGAGGAGCTCTGTGTGATGCCACTAACACACTAGAAGTCCTGTGGGTGCTTATGCAAAGAAAATAGAGGAGCTCTGTGTGATGCCACTAACACACTAGAAGTCCTGTGGGTGCTGCTGAGAAGAATATATAGGAGCTCTGTGTGATGCCACTAACACACTAGAAGTCCTATGGGTGCTTCTGCAAAGAAAATAGAGGAGCTCTGTGTGATGCCACTAACACACTAGAAGTCCTGTGGGTGCTTATGCAAAGAAAATAGAGGAGCTCTGTGTGATGCCACTAACACACTAGAAGTCCTGTGGGTGCTTCTGCAAAGAAAATAGAGGAGCTCTGTGTGATGCCACTAACACACTAGAAGTCCTGTGGGTGCTTATGCAAAGAAAATAGAGGAGCTCTGTGTGATGCCACTAACACACTAGAAGTCCTGTGGGTGCTTCTGCAAAGAAAATAGAGGAGCTCTGTGTGATGCCACTAACACACTAGAAGTCCTGTGGGTGCTTATGCAAAGAAAATAGAGGAGCTCTGTGTGATGCCACTAACACACTAGAAGTCCTGTGGGTGCTGCTGAGAAGAATATATAGGAGCTCTGTGTGATGCCACTAACACACTAGAAGTCCTATGGGTGCTTCTGCAAAGAAAATAGAGGAGCTCTGTGTGATGGGACTAACACACTTCAAGTCCTATAGGTGCTTCTGGGAAGAAAATATAGCTCTGTGTGTGTGATGGGACTAACACACTTCAAGTCCTATAGGTGCTTCTGGGAAGAAAATATAGCTCTGTGTGTGTGATGGGACTAACACACTTCAAGTCCTATAGGTGCTTCTGGGAAGAAAATATAGCTCTGTGTGTGTGATGGGACTAACACACTTCAAGTCCTATAGGTGCTTCTGGGAACAAAATATAGCTCTGTGTGTGTGATGGGACTAACACACTTCAAGTCCTATAGGTGCTTCTGGGAACAAAATATAGCTCTGTGTGTGTGATGGGACTAACACACTTCAAGTCCTATAGGTGCTTCTGGGAACAAAATATAGCTCTGTGTGTGTGATGGGACTAACACACTTCAAGTCCTATAGGTGCTTCTGGGAACAAAATATAGCTCTGTGTGTGTAATGGGACTAACACACTTCAAGTCCTATAGGTGCTTCTGGGAAGAAAATATAGCTCTGTGTGTGTAATGGGACTAACACACTTCAAGTCCTATAGGTGCTTCTGGGAACAAAATATAGCTCTGTGTGTGTGATGGGACTAACACACTTCAAGTCCTATAGGTGCTTCTGGGAACAAAATATAGCTCTGTGTGTGTGATGGGACTAACACACTTCAAGTCCTATAGGTGCTTCTGGGAACAAAATATAGCTCTGTGTGTGTGATGGGACTAACACACTTCAAGTCCTATAGGTGCTTCTGGGAACAAAATATAGCTCTGTGTGTGTAATGGGACTAACACACTTCAAGTCCTATAGGTGCTTCTGGGAAGAAAATATAGCTCTGTGTGTGTAATGGGACTAACACACTTCAAGTCCTATAGGTGCTTCTGGGAACAAAATATAGCTCTGTGTGTGTGATGGGACTAACACACTTCAAGTCCTATAGGTGCTTCTGGGAACAAAATATAGCTCTGTGTGTGTGATGGGACTAACACACTTCAAGTCCTATAGGTGCTTCTGGGAACAAAATATAGCTCTGTGTGTGTGATGGGACTAACACACTTCAAGTCCTATAGGTGCTTCTGGGAACAAAATATAGCTCTGTGTGTGTGATGGGACTAACACACTTCAAGTCCTATAGGTGCTTCTGGGAACAAAATATAGCTCTGTGTGTGTGATGGGACTAACACACTTCAAGTCCTATAGGTGCTTCTGGGAACAAAATATAGCTCTGTGTGTGTGATGGGACTAACACACTTAAAGTCCTATAGGTGCTTCTGGGAACAAAATATAGCTCTGTGTGTGTAATGGGACTAACACACTTCAAGTCCTATAGGTGCTTCTGGGAAGAAAATATAGCTCTGTGTGTGTAATGGGACTAACACACTTCAAGTCCTATAGGTGCTTCTGGGAACAAAATATAGCTCTGTGTGTGTAATGGGACTAACACACTTCAAGTCCTATAGGTGCTTCTGGGAAGAAAATATAGCTCTGTGTGTGTAATGGGACTAACACACTTCAAGTCCTATAGGTGCTTCTGGGAAGAAAATATAGCTCTGTGTGTGTAATGGGACTAACACACTTCAAGTCCTATAGGTGCTTCTGGGAACAAAATATAGCTCTGTGTGTGTAATGGGACTAACACACTTCAAGTCCTATAGGTGCTTCTGGGAACAAAATATAGCTCTGTGTGTGTGATGGGACTAACACACTTCAAGTCCTATAGGTGCTTCTGGGAACAAAATATAGCTCTGTGTGTGTAATGGGACTAACACACTTCAAGTCCTATAGGTGCTTCTGGGAAGAAAATATAGCTCTGTGTGTGTAATGGGACTAACACACTTCAAGTCCTATAGGTGCTTCTGGGAAGAAAATATAGCTCTGTGTGTGTAATGGGACTAACACACTTCAAGTCCTATAGGTGCCTCTGGGAACAAAATATAGCTCTGTGTGTGTGATGGGACTAACACACTTCAAGTCCTATAGGTGCTTCTGGGAACAAAATATAGCTCTGTGTGTGTGATGGGACTAACACACTTCAAGTCCTATAGGTTCTTCTGGGAACAAAATATAGCTCTGTGTGTGTGATGGGACTAACACACTTCAAGTCCTATAGGTGCTTCTGGGAAGAAAATATAGCTCTGTGTGTGTAATGGGACTAACACACTTCAAGTCCTATAGGTGCTTCTGGGAAAAAATATAGCTCTGTGTGTGTAATGGGACTAACACACTTCAAGTCCTATAGGTGCTTCTGGGAAGAAAATATAGCTCTGTGTGTGTAATGGGACTAACACACTTCAAGTCCTATAGGTGCCTCTGGGAACAAAATATAGCTCTGTGTGTGTGATGGGACTAACACACTTCAAGTCCTATAGGTGCTTCTGGGAAGAAAATATAGCTCTGTGTGTGTGATGGGACTAAACACACTTCAAGTCCTATAGGTGCTTCTGGAAGAAAATATAGCTCTGTGTGTTTAATGGGACTAACACACTTCAAGTCCTATAGGTGCCTCTGGGAACAAAATATAGGAGCTCTGCCTGCCTGCCACGAACACACTACAAGTCCTATAGGTGCTTCTGGTAACAAAATATAGGAGCTCTGCCTGCCTGCCACGAACACACTACAAGTCCTATAGGTGCTTCTGGTAACAAAATATAGGAGCTCTGCCTGCCTGCCACGAACACACTACAAGTCCTATAGGTGCTTCTGGTAACAAAATATAGGAGCTCTGCCTGCCTGCCACGAACACACTACAAGTCCTATAGGTGCTTCTGGTAACAAAATATAGGAGCTCTGCCTGCCTGCCACGAACACACTACAAGTCCTATAGGTGCTTCTGGTAACAAAATATAGTAGCTCTGCCTGCCTGCCACGAGCACACTACAAGCCCCTCTTTCTCAATCAATCTTTGTAACTGAATCTATCTAACTCAATCTCTGTAAGTGAATCTCTCTAACTATCTAAATGCAGCAGAGTGTCACAGAATCAGCCTGCTCAATCTGCGCCGGAACAGCATGTGACCGGCGCAGACGGCGTGGCGGCGTTTTATAGGGGGGGCGTGTACTACAGCCCCTGAGCTGTAATTGGCTACAGGCGTCCTGCCTGTAGCCAATTATGGCTCTTCGAGTTTCCGGGGCTGTGATTGGCCAAGCATGCGGGGTCACAGTGCATGCTTGGCCAATCATCAGCCAGCAATGCACTGCGTCGGCCGCGCCGGCCGCAATGCATTGCGGGGGCCGCTCGCATCACACGAACGTGATGCGAGCGGCCAAAATAGTTCTGGGCTCGCCGAGCGAGCGAACGCCCGGTGCTCGATGCGAACGTGGGTTCGCATCGAGCACCGGGCCCATCCCTACCCCTAATATATCATTCTATATATATTTTATTGAAGGTATGACAGTTATTGTTATGTGATTTTATTAATTGTTATGCAAGTTTATCCATTTTTATTTTTTAAATATTCTTGGATAAGCTAATCATTCAGTGTCTGGCCGATCCATAGTGTTTTTAGCTGTCCTGTGACCATTAGGTATGCTGGAGCTTTTTGTCCTATGACCGGCTCAGACACATAAATAGCACCATGCCAGCATTATCCTACTAGGCCTGTAGGCGTAGCCTCATTTTCCCAGCCATTCGTCACTTGTTTTTTCTCTACTTCCGATGATGTCATCTCCTTGCGTTCCACGGCAGCCCAGGCTGACTTCCTGGTGGCCACAGGACAGATTGCAGCTCCTCTTCACACCTGCCATACCCGTGGATGCTCATCTCGGATGCTGGATTAGACCTGCAACATCACCCCATACAGATGAGCCTGTTTTAACTTGTTTCTTGTAAGTGCATTACTTACCTTGGCAATAAATTGCATTTAACTACACTCAGGTGGCGCTTCCTGTGTTTCCCCTTTCTCAATCAGTTTACAGAGCTGGCTTTTCCAAGAGGACATCTGCCTCCTGTCACCCAACTCTAAGAACTATTGCTTTATGGACTGATGAGTTTTAATTGCTCACATACTGCCTGTTATATTTGTACACAAGTGTTTTGCTTACAGTTTTTTCTTTGTCATTAATCAATCTTTGTGACTTGCAGTCGTCCTTCCTCTTCCAAGACATATCTGCTGGGTGCTGGAGAGGTTGAGTGCCTGTGCTGTAGAATAGGCAGTAATCGATGTGAGCAGCTACAGTGTAGGCCAGCAGGCCAGCCAAAGCTAGCCAAACCCCAGAAAAATGTAAAACAACTAAAACAAGACCAGTAGACGTCATTAATTTTTAAGAACTGGCTGAATGTACAATAAAAAGCATAAAAACCAAAACATTGGATCTAACTGAACAGTAAAAGGATACAAATACAATTTGTAATATAGTTGTCCTCCTACAGTAATAAAAAGTTAGTTAGGCTCTTAACACCTAACAAGATGTGATCCTAACTACTTAAAGACAAACAATTTACACCTAATCTAAGATATAATAAGACACATTTGTTACAATTGAAAATGTAAATAAAATTAAAGTAGCAAAAACGTTTCTTTTGTTACAAATTAATGTACTTCATTGAAATTAACTCACGCTAATGTTACTGGATAAAAAGTAACTGAATAAATTGATTCTCTTCCCTGTTTTTAATAAAGCCATGGCATTTCCAAAGGCATTGAATAAGGCAAATTACCTTGAACAATGTAGCACAAAGATGTCTATTTGACACAAACAAAACTCCTGTATTTAACTATGTTTATATAGAAATTATTCCAAGAGGAAGCACAAAGCCGTCAGCAAACTGGTATTGAACGATACACCCTAGTGATTTCCTAAGAGAAAACAGTAATGGTAGTAAATGTGAATATACTCTACCTCTGACAGAAGAAAAAATAAAACTGCACCTGCATCCACAGCTGAGTAATGTTGAGGCAAATGTAATCTATTATAATTTTAAATAACATTTTGGTACCGTGAAAGGGAGGAACAGTAACCTGAGGTCCTAGGAAGAAAAGAGGTGATTTCAGTTAGAACTGTGTAAGCCGTTGTAAGAACTGACAACTCACACAACAGTAGAAATAAGCGAAGTCAAGGGCTAAGTCCAGAGAAAATTAATTGAATTGGATAATTATGACTATAAGGGAGGTGGTACTAGTGATACAAACGATACCAAGAGGAACATTTTTGAAAAGAAAAATAGAGGAACTAATTAAAAAAAAGAAAGTAATAGAAAAATTCACACCTGCACATTCAGAGAACACACGCAGAAATGCATGTTTCCATGTGCATTCCCAGAATGTGTGAAAAACAAGCTGAAAATGCATGTGGCTCTTGAGTTTGCACCCCAAACACGGCCAGTAGATGCACGTTTTAGCAGGCATATGCTGGAGAGATAAGGATTTTGTGCTAGAGGATGATTTCTGAGCAGGGGATTGCAGCGTTATAGAATGGGGATTTTGGTTTGGAAAAATGTTTTTCTTTTGCTGGGCATAGAGATTTGTGCGGAGGAAAATTTTGCTTTGGAGGTGGTTATTTTTACAGACTGGGAAGAGGCAGAGTTTTTTTGGCGGATGGGGGATTTTTGCTGACAAGAGTGAGATCTTGGGAACTGGATTTTTTTTCTTTGATAGGGTAAGAAGGGGTTTTCTTGGAGGGTGCAGGAACTTTACTTAAGGGATAAAAAGGGGTTCCCTTGGGTGTGGGGGATTTTTTTTCTGATGAGGTGAGAAGGGGTTTCTTTGAGGTGGAGGATTTTTACTTAGGTGGTGAGGAGAGGTTCATTGGGGGTGGGGATTTTTTTGCTGATGGGTGTGAGGTGGGTTTTATTTGGGAGTGTGGATTCTTTTTCTGACGGGGGTGGGGAGAGATTTTCATGAGGGAGATGGGTTTGCTTGGGAGGAGTAGGATTTGTGTTTAGGGTATGATTTTTGTTTAAGGATGTGTGGGGGGAGGTTTTGTTGGGACTAGGAAATTTGAAACTTGATATTCCTGATTGGGGATATTCCTGACCCCAACATACTACTGACCTCTGCATTATTTACTACTGACCCCTGTACTCTGTGCATTAAATACTACTAATGTCAGGGTAATGGGCATAGGACTAGCAATGTTGCCAATACTCATCATGGTTTCACCAGGCAAACCTCAAGGCGCATTGGCGTACGCAGATGCGCAATGGCGCTAACGGGCGTACGCAGAAGCGTGACATCGCTAACAGTTGTATGCAGATGCGCGACGGTGCTAACGGGAACGCACTGGTGCAGGTTGTGATAGCTGCTGATGCCCACTGCCTATATAAACCCACTGCTGAGATCCCTGAGTTGCTGGATTATCGTCAGCTCCAGCTTTCTGATCTTGGACTTCCCGTTGAATGACCCAGCTTCCTCTACCTGCTTATCCTGATATCCTGGCTTGACCTCTGGCTTTTATTCTGAGTTCTGACCTACTTCTGCCTGCTCCACTGCTTGATCCCGGCTAGGCTCACTGACTCTGCTTCTGCCTGTCTTACCATGAATGACCTCAGCTTGTTCCAGTGACCCTACCTGAATCCTGAATCTGCTTAAGGACTGATCTTACTGTGTATGACCCTTGGCCTGGCTTCTGATTCTCCTACCGGATTTCCCAGCTACCCACTACGTCTGGCTCCTTTCTAGTACTCCTGCTACACAGTGCATCCAGCTTGCTTCAGATGCTCCACGGTGATCAAGTCATCAGGCCTCAGCCACCAGCAAACCCTGCTTCTTTGGGCACTGCATTCCCTGTTTCATCTTCAGGGTTGCGCTGCACTCAGCCGCAAGGGGATCCCTCTCAGCACCTTGGCCTCCAACTAGACTTCTGACAACTGACCTCTGCATTCTAAGTGTTACATACTCCTGACCCTCTGTACATTACACAGTCCTGACCTCCGCACTCTGTGCATTACATACTACTGTTTCCTTAACTCTGTACATTACTTACTACTGACTCCTGCACTCTGTATTGCAAAATACTGACCCTTGAACTTTGTGTTTACATACTTCTGACATTTGCAGACTGGTGTTACATACCTCTGCATTTTTTTTGCATTACATACTCTTGACCCCTGAATGCTGTACATTTTATACTCTAGAGACTCCTGCATGCTGTACATTACATACTCCTGACCACAGGACTGTTTATTGTGTAACGTTATGTTGTACATTACATGCTTCATATTTTGGGGGTACAAGGACTATGTGTGGGTAGATTTAGGTTCTATTAAACCATGCATCCTTAAGCCCCTGCCACTGTCATTGTGACCACAACCACCATTTGCCATGGCGTGCTAGACTTGGCTCATCATTCCTTCTTACAGATGCCAGAAATGGACCAGGAGTGGATCCTGCAATGCAAATGTGCTAAGGACAGTATCTACAGACAGTATACAAAAAAATTGTATGGAGCAAGAGGAATACGTTTTTTGTTTTTTTTTTGCCAGAAAAAGCATGCAAACGCTTTTTCTCCTAGCAACTTTTAAATGTAAAGTTCCCTTTTGAAAGCCTCTGTTGTAAATAAAGTGGGTGTATGTTTCCCAGAAATAGTTAGGGTGATAATGAATGGCATTTTTTAAACCTACAACATGACTTATTTAAAGATCATAAAGCAAGGTCTCCTTGTGAGCACCTTGTAACTAGATATTTTATTACTTGATATTATATGACAAGTAATGAAAAATCAATAGTACCTTGGGAAATTGCTAAATAAAAAGCAAGCATTTACATAAATAGGAAAGCATTAAAATGAATGCCAATATAGTCAAATAAAATATGAAGAATATACAGTATGTTAGTTGGGTTCTTCTTTCATGAGCAGCAGTATGACAGTATGCAATACATGTTATTGCTATCACAATAAATGCATATTTATTTGAAGGTAGAGGCAGCAGTAAGGTAAGAAACCTGAAGCAGCATTCTTCACTTACATATTCCCTTAGCCTCATTGCATTCCCAAGTCATTTTTAATTCCATCCTCCCTGTAGCAAAAAGAAACGCCTTGCTTTGCTGAATATCGAAGAGGCTCACTGGCTGCAGATTTACTTGTCTGTTCACTGCACAGGATCTCTCTTTGCTGTCACTGTGGTGACATCCTGAAATTTATTGCAGTTCTAGTTTCCCTTCGTTCACTGATGACAAGATCTTTTAAACCAGTGCTGGCTAAGCTTCTTCAACTTTCCATGGATTTTATGCAGTGCATGTAAATCATAATATCCTTTCTGAGAGATGTAAGGAAAAGGCACTTGCAGAATTTGTATCCTGAACCCTTCCTCTTACTGTATATAAGGTGGGTGGCAACGTGTCATGCAATTTAAGACTTTACTCATGTTGTGATTTATTATCTGACTATACGTAAGTGTAGGACTTTAATCAATGTGGCTATCAGCTTATGTACTAATCACTCCAAAATGATCTGTGTATTACATGCGATATGTTTCTGTTTCTGAACTAACTATACTTGTGATTATGATGAGTTATTGGTTGTATTGGCTGTCATATGGTTTGGATATTTAAGATTTTGTCAACTGTTTATGAACATTGGAAACTAATGCAGTGAAAATAAACACACAATTTCTTCTAAAGAAAACTGTTGCATGGAGAGTTAAGATGTTGTGTCTGTTTCTAATGGTTTAGAATATATAAGGGACCCCAGCTTGTGTATAAGAGTGTATAATTGTGTGCTTGTCCAAAATGCTGTAATCCTTACAGATCAGTTATGTATAGGCATACATATATAAATACAAACTACTTTAGCCAGCCATAAGAACAGGAGAAAAAAAGGTAAAATCACAGCATTCTCCACATGTTGTAAGAGTCTCTGGACAAGGGTCAGAGAGTCCATACAGGCTGCTAAAAATAAACAAAGTATTGCAATTTTCTAAATAGATGTTTTTCACATAATTACTATAGTCTTCCTTATTTGAAATAGAATATGTAAGAGATATTACTTTAATTTCTATGTATAAAAGGCATAATTATCTTTGTATCCAAAATAATTCAATTCTTACAGATGAATTACTTTGAAGTGCATCATTGTAATGACGTATACTTGTATAACTGCATAATACATTGGCCAGCTACAGTTAATGATGAGAAAAGGTAAAACCAGAGCATTCTGTAAATGTTGTGGGAACCCTAGGTTAACATTTGAGAGCAATAAATGGTGCTAAAAATAAAGCAAGTACTGCAATTTTCTGAATAGATGTTTGTCACAGAATTTCTAAAGCCTTCTTTGTGTGCTGCTAGTGGATGGAGACGTTGACCTTGGAAAGGTGTACAGTGCTGTCAGTGTGTTCACATAATTTTCATATTTGTATCTGTTCTGGCTGTTCTGGTAATGTAAGATGAGGTATTGTTAAAGTCATCATTATTAATATTATTATTATTAATATTATTATTCAAGATTTTTATAGTGCCAACAGTTTGTGCAGTGCTTTACAAAATGGAAAGAGATAATATAGTTACAATACAATTCAATATAAGAGGAATCAGAGGGCCCTGCTTTAGAGCTTACAATCTAACAGGAAGGGTCAAGAAAATAACTGAGGGGATGAGCTGATGGATAAAGTAAAAGTACAGTTTATTATTTAGAGACGGGGTAAGTCTATTTGAAGAGATAGGTTTAAGGGATCATCTAACAGTAATTAGAGTAGGAGAAAGTTGAACAGAATGGGGTAAGGAGTTCCAGAAGATGGGGGAGGCTCTGGAGAAGGTGGGTGTCGGAGGAGGTGATACGGGAGCTAGAGAGTAAGAGGTATTGGGCGGAGCGAAGAGAACAGCTTGGTTGGTACTTTGAGATGAGATTGTTGATGTAGCTGGGGCAGAAGGTGGATAGCTTTGTGAGTTGTTGTTAATATTGTTAATTTTATTCATAAGCCAGTGGAAGGATTAGCAGAGAGGGGTAACAGACACCATAGAGTTGGTAAGATGGATGAGTCTGGCAGCAGCATTCATGGTAGACTGAAGGGGAATAGTCTATTTAACCACTTGCCTACCAGGCACGAACACCTCCTTCCTGACAAGCCATTTTTCAGCTTTCATCGCTGTCGCATTTTGAATGACAATTGCGCGGTCATGCAACTCTGTACCCAAATAACATTTTTATCATTTTTTCCCCACAGATAGAGTTTTATTTCGGTGGTATAAACAAAAGAAGAGGGACAAGTTTGAAAAAACATAATATTTTTTACTTTTTATTATAATAAATATCCAATTTTATTTTATTTTTTTAAACACATTTTTTCCTCAGTTTAGGCCGATACGTATACTTCTACATATTTTTGGTAAAAAAAATCGCAATAAGCGTATATTGATTGGTTTGCGCAAAAGTTATAGCGTCTACAAAATAGGGGATAGATCTATAGCATTTTTATTATTATTTTTTTTTACTAGTAATGGCGGCGATCTGCTATTTTTATCATGACTGCGACATTGCGGCGGACATATCGGACACTTTTGACACATTTTTGGGACCATTCACATTTATACAGCGATCCGTGCTATAAAAATGCATTGATTACTGTATAAATGTGACTGGCAGGGAAGGGGTTAACACTAGGGGGCGCTGCAGGGGTTAATATGTTCCCTATGTTAGTGATTCTAACTGTGGGGGGAGGGGACTGACTGGGGGAGGGGACCGATCGGTGTCCCTATGTACAAGGGACACACCATCGGTCTCCTCTCCAGTGACAGGACGTGGATCTGTGTGTTTACATACACAGATCCATGTCCTGCTCAGTAACTGGGCAATCGCGGGTGCCCAGCGGACATCGCGGCCGCCGGGCACGCGCATCGGGTCCCCAGAGACGCGGCGGGCGCGCGCCCCCTAGTGGCCAAAATGCTAGCGACGCCACAAGAGCCGCACCGCTCCGCCGTCAATTGACAGTGGGCGGTCGGCTACAGGTTAAGGATAGACTTATGGGGAGGGAGTTGAAACAGTCAAGGCAAGAGATAACCAGGGAGTGTATTTTGTATGTTTGTGGTGTTGTTGGTTAAGAAGGGGCATGTGATATGCCCATTAGAAATTAGAAATTAGTGATGTGTGAGGAGACTGGGGTGAGCTGAGATTTAGAAAGATAGATGTGGATGCTGTCAGCATAAAAACGGTATTGGAAGCCATGGAAGGCTATTAGCTATCTCATAGTAAAGTTGTAGATAGAGAATAGAAGATTTCTGAGGACAGAATCTTGGGGGACCACGACGGAAAGACGAAGAGGAAAGGAGGAGGTACAGTTGTAGGAGACACTGAAGGTGCGATGAGATGGATAAGAGAAGACCCAACAAATAGAGTCATGGAAGCCAAGGGAATGAAGTGTTTCTGAGATGCAGCAGAAAGGTCCAAGAATAACAAAACAGAATAGTAACCATTGGTTTTTAGCCATTGTTAGGTCATGTAATTTTAGGTAAGCAGTTTCTGTTGCATGTTGTGGGTGAAATCTATCCTGAAAGGAGTCAAGAAGATTATTATCAGTGAGGTGGTAGCTCAGAAGGTTGTAGACTAGGCATTCTAGAAGTTTGGAGGTAAATGGGAGCAAAGAGATGGGTTTTAAGTTGTTACAATTGGTGGGGTATAGTGAGTTTTATTTTAAGTATGGGGGTGACCAGTGCATGTTTATGAGGGTTGGGGAAGATGCTAGTAGAGAGGGAGCAATTGAAGATGGGAGTTGGAAACTGTAGGGCAGAGCAAGAGGGTAGTTGTGAAGGAATTTGCTTCCAAGGGGCAAGTGATTAGGGGGGCATTAGAAAAAAGTTTAGAAACCTCCCCTATGGCAACAGAGTTAAAAGAGGGAAGTAATGGGTGTCCAGGTGGATTTAGAATGTTAGGTGGAGAAGATATCTGAGATCATACCACAAATTGTACCAATCTTATTTTTGAAGTGATTGGTAATCTCCTGGGCAGTGAGTGAGTTAGTGGATGGAGGCAGAGATGAAGATGAAATAGGAAGTTGAAGGTAGAAAAGACTTAACCAGGACTGTATAAGGAGATGTTAATAAGAGTGATAAAATAGGTCTGTTTCACACTGTGCAGGCAAGAATTGTATTTTTAGAGGGCAGATTTACACTGGATGAAGTCTTGCTGGTACTTCGTTTTTTGGGTTTTTAAAAATAAAGTTGTACAATTATATTTACCACTGATTAAAGAAAATGCAACTTTTAATTTTAGAAGCTTATTACTAAACTTATTTCAGTTATCCCAGAGGATTCCTCTTACATCGCTGATAAAATAATTAACCTTATATATTACACATTAGGCTGAATGATACCAACATGCCTGAACCTATGCATCTTACTGTGTTTAAAAGGGTTTTAATAGTGTAAGTGTAAGTCTTTCCAAAACTAGTGTCTAATATTAAAGCGTTTGTTAACCCCCCCCCCCCCCCCCCCCCAAAAGGATCCTGCTCCTTTAAAGCATTTTATATGACACAGTGCTTGTCTTGTGTCATTTGGCCCCCTGTAACACCTAAAAAAACCTGGCTGATCCTGCCAGTTTCTCCCCACCCCTCTGTAAACTGACCACGACCACGTGTATCATGGCTACTGAGACCAAACACCGTGGTCAGTTTACGTGCCTCTGTCATCAGCAGCCTGCTATCTGCTCTCCTCTGTGCTCCTGTGTCCTCTTCCCCCCTCCCCTCTCTGTCTGTGTGTGAGCCCCCATTCCCTTCCTGCTGCTCTCATAACACTAACACTATACACCATCAGCACTGCCTCCTATTGCAGTGTCCCCCTCTGTGAATGATTTATAAATTTAAATGCTGTAAATACCTAATTTAAGAGCCGAGATTGCGATCATATGACCAGCCTGCTTTCTCCTCCTCCTCCCCTCCAGAATTACATCAGCCGAGGAATCTCAGTCACACCCACTGCATCTTTCAGAGCAGGAAAGGAGAAAGCTGGCCGGTCATGTGATCACAATCTCAGCAGTGAAATTAGGTATTTGTAACATTTATTTTTATAAATCACACACAGAGGGGGGTACTACAATGGGAGGCAATTCTGATGGTGTATACAGGTTAGAGTGGCTTAACAACCATTTTAAGGTAGCCACTGCCAGGTTCAGTTATGTTCAGTTTGCCAGATATTGCAAAATACCATATTTATCAGCGTATAACATGCCGGCGTATAACACACACCCCAAGTTTAGGAGGGAAGTTTAGGAAAAAAACTTTTAGGAGGGAAGTTTAGGAAAAAAACTTTTAGGAGGGAAGTTTAAGGAAAAAAACTTACATTTGAAGTGTGTATCTGCAGCCTTGCCCAGTGTCCATCTGCAGCCTTGCCCAAAATTGCAGCATGATTGTTTTTTAAATTATTGCGCCACCAAGATGCGGCTCGTCTAGCAGTCCTGCCCCTTGGCCCAGCTCCTATGATGGACACATCACCGGTCCAATGGCAGGACGTAAAGGCTAGGAGGCGAGACTGCGAGCGGAGCAGTACACTCGGCTCTGTCTTTTTCGGAGGCGCTCGCTCCTCTTCCACTCAGTCAGCAGGGAGGTGGGACGGCGTGACCTCGAGCGCAGCCGAGCCGAGCTGAGTACACAGTACACTTGGCTCGGCCTTTTTCGGTGGCTCTCACTCCTCTTCCCCTCACAGACAGTGGGGATCGGCGTAAAACACACACCCACAATTTTCCCCTGATTTTAAGGGCAAAAAAGTTGCATATAATACGCCGATAAATATAGTAATTCTTAATGGAAAGTTTTTTTCCCCTAGATATCCTAGTTTTATAGTCAATGTAGACCTATTAAACTTCTAAACTCTATTAAGTGAAAGCTGGAATGCATTGCCGGGATCTTCAAGTACCTGCACTTGTATTTCCTTTATAAGAACCTCAGATTCCCACAAACCTGTCTCCCGCAGCTTCCAATTGTTTCTTCGAAGTGTTGGACAGTTTTAATCTCCAAAAGGCAGGTCAAAGGATGGATTGAACTTCTTAGACCAGTTAGAATGGATGTAGTAGAAGTAGAGTGAGGCCAGGTTACAGAAAGTCCTGAATAAGAAAAAGCAGGAAGCTCAATGGGCATGGGCTGGACTGGCATAATTGATGCAGTGGCCGACTGGGCCGCATCGCTAGGTGTAGCGACTGTCTGAATCACATCACCAGCTGTAGCAACTGTCTGATCGCATCTCCAGGTGTAGCGACTGCCTGAATCGCATAGCCAGGTGTAGCGACTACCTGAATTGCATCGCCAGTTGTAGCTACTGTGGAACTTGCAGACAAGTTAGCCTGGCTGTGCGTCCAAGGGATCTTAGCGGCAGGCAAAAGTAGGGGTAATCCAGGGGACTTGACTTCTGAGGACTTAGAGTTTTCAAAACAGGGTCCTTTCAAAACAGGGCTCAAGGCTTGCAGATAACAGATAACTTTGGCTTCTAGGAGGAGAGGATTCAGGCTGTGGCAATTGGCTGGAGAGGAGACCTGTAGAGAATTCAATAGACTTATCAGCGTCTTTTGCTATAACAGAGTCATATAAAGGCACATGGTTATGTAAACTAGAGTCACATTTGGAAAAATTGTCATGATCAGGATCTGAAAAGGACTGTTATAAAGGCACATGACTGGTACTGGCCACACAAGAGTTATAAATGGGCAACTGGTCAGCAGTTTTAATGCAATTCTGGATGCAGCTCTGGGACCAGGACCTAATCTCCTCTGTAGCCCAGTCTATGTGCGGGTTGTGAAGTTTAAGCCAGGGATATCCTTAAATAAAGGGATAGGCGGGAGATGAGATCAAGTAGAAGCTAATTGTCTCCCTATGAAATTCCCCAATGGTCAGGGTAATAGGTACAGTGCACAAGGTCACCAGGCCCATGGACAAGGGAGAGTTATCAACAGCTAAGACTGAGAAGGGTCTGTGCACCTTAGTCACCGGAATCTGTAAATGGTGTGCTAGGTCGCTATCAATGAAATTGCTAGCAGCACCAGCATCTATGAAGGCTGAGAGGTGGTGAGAAAACTTGGCAGAGCTAAGTTGTGCAGTAACAAATAGTTTATCTCTGAGGAAAACTGACACAGTATAGTCTATAGAAGCATGCCCCACCCGCACTAGACTCTTGGCATTTCTCGGCTTATTAGGACAGCTAGCGACAAAGTGGCCGTGGTAGCCACAGTATAAGCAGAGTCCCTGAGATCTTCTTCTAGCCTTTTCCCCAGGGGATAAATGGGTAGCGCCAATTTGCATGGGCTCATCCTCCTGGAAAGGTTGAGAGGGCTCAGGAAATGAAGAAAAGGTGTGCAGCGTAGTAGGGACAAAAAAACAAACCTCTCTGTACGCCTTTCCCATAAACGCCTGTCTATACGGATGGCTACCTGCATGGCTTCATTCGATGACTTTGGTTCAGGGTGGTGTACTAAGGAGTCTTTGATGGAGTCTGATAAGCCTAACCTGAACTGGCTTCCTATGCTGCGTACACACGGTCGGAATTTCCGATGGAAACAGTCCGATGGGAGCTTTTCAACAGATTTTCCGAACGTGTGTATGCCCATCGGTCTTTTTCTGTCGGAATTTCCGACGGACTTTGGATTGAGAACCTGTTCTCAATTTTTCCGACGGAAAACCTTTCTATCGGATTTTCCGATCGTGTGTATGCAATTCCGACACGCAGGGCCAGATTAAGAACATCATGGGCCTGATGCTGAGGATTTTGGTGGGGCCTTTTATAAACAATAAATAAATAAATAAAAATGCAAAAATGTTTTGTTATAACAAATTAAATTAAATATAGAGAGGGAGGACGAGAGAGAAAGGGGATGAAAGAGGTGTGAGGGGTAAGGGAGGGAGGATGAGAGAGAAAGGGGGGATGAGAGAAAGAGGATGCACATGAGCATGCGTGGGAACCCGGAAGGAAGACAGGGTGAAGATGGAAGCACCCGGGACCAGCCGGATTGATCACAGCACAGCACTGGAGGGCTCAGTCTGATTTAAGTGTACCCTAATGTGCTAATATGCTGTGCATACTTGTACATTATGGCATAACCTACCTCAGAGCCTCTAAAAAGTAGTAATGTTAGAAAGGTTTACTGCAGCTTTAATATCACAGGAGCCTCTCATGGGGCCCCCTACTGACCCTGTGGCCCTTGGGCAGTGCCTAAGTGCATAGTTGCCAACATTTCAAAAATATTTTCAGGGACACTTTTTTTACAAGTGTTTATATTTAGAGTACCTGACATCCCCTATGTTCTTCTATACATCACAATATTAATTACAAAATTAAATAAGTACTAATAATGGGGCAGAACAAATATGAGGACTGATATTTGTTGAACTAACAAAAGTGTGCCCATTCTAGAGCTGGTAACATTGAGGATATTCAGTATAATTTTAAAGAACTGTTTTTTTGGGTGAGAGGCATAGGAGAGGAGTATGGGTGGTATAAAAGTGGGAAGTATGTGCAGGTGAGAGAGAGGAATGTCTAGGGTATAACAGTGGGCACTATGTACATGAGAGGAGTGCGGGGGGTATGGCAGAAGGCACTATGTACAGCAGAGGAGTGTGAAGGGTATGACAGTGGGCAGTATGCACAGCAGAGGAGTGTGGAGGGTATGCCAGTGGGCAGTATTTACAGGAGAGGAGTGTGGGGGGTATGACAGAGGGTAGTATGTACCGGAGAGGAGTGTGGAGGGTATGACAGTGGGCACTATGTACAGGAGAGGAGTGTGAAGGGTATGACAGTGGGAAGTATGCAAAGCAGAGGAGTGTAGAGGGTATGACAGTGGGCACTATGTATAAGAGAAGAGTGTGGAGGGTATAACAGTGAGCAATATATACAGGAGAGGAGTGTGAAGGGTATGACAGTGGGCACTATGTACAGGAGAGAAGTGTGGAGAGTAGGGCAGTAAGCAGTAATTACAGGAGAGGAGTGTGGAGGGTATGATGGCGGGCACTATGTAAAGGAGAGAAGTGTGGAGGGTATGACAGTAGGCACTATGTACAGGAGAAGAGTATGGAGGGTATGACAGTGAGTAGTATGTACAGGAGAGGGGTGTGAAGGGTATGACAGTGGGCAGTATGTACAGGAGAGGAGTGAGGGGGGTATGACAGAGGTTATTGTGTACCGGAGAGGAGTGTGGAGGGTATGACAGTGAGCACTATGTACAGGAGAGAAGTGCGGAGGGTATGACAGTGGGCACTATGTACAGGAGAGAAGTGTGGAGAGTAGGACAGTAAGCAGTAATTACAGGAGAGGAGTGTGGAGGGTATGACAGCGGGCACTATGTATAGGAGAGAAGTGTGGAGGGTATGACAGTAGGCACTATGTACAGGAGAAGAGTATGGAGGGTATGACAGTGAGTAGTATGTACAGGAGAGGAGTGTGGATGGTATGACAGTGGGCACTATGTATAGGAGAGAAGTGTTGGGGGTATGACAGTGGGCACTATGTATAGGAGAAGAGTTTGGAGGGTATGAAAGTGAGCAGTATGTACAGGAGAGGAGTGTGGAGGGTACGACAGTGGGCAATATGTACAGGAGAGAAGTGTATGACAGCGATCACTATGTATAGTAGAGGAGTGTGTAGTATTTGACAGCGGGCGCTATGTATAGGAGAGAAGTGTGGAGGGTATGACAGTGAGCAGTATGTACAGGAGAGAAGTGTGGAGAGTATGACAGTGGGCACTATGTATAGGAGAGGAGGATGAAGTAATCTGGGAAGGAAAAATTTAAAGGTTTGTGGAAGGATGTTTAGGGACTGCGTAGTTGTTAAGCGGGCCATACATGGATTGAAATTACACCAATTAAGCAGAGACCAGCCATAGTCGATCTATGTATGGGCTAGCTGGTTTTACACAAGTCAACCTATTAACCGACTTGAGTACAACCAGCCTGTCAGGTTTTCCCCAAAACAATCAGTGCTGCCAGCTATAGTTAGCAACACTAATCATTGTATCCACTGGCAGAACACAATAACACTGCGGGAGTGATTCCCCCATTCACAGGTCAGCAAGTGAGAGGGTGTGAGGGGACAGGCTGGGGAGAGATACTAGTCAGTGGCTGGGTAGGCACTGATTAGTATCAGAGCCAAATACACACAGGTTACATATACCGCGTTCGTTAGAGCGAGAGCAATAATTCTAGCACTAGATCTCGTCTGGAACTCTAAACATGTAATCTGTTAACAAAATTTAAAGCATCGCTTGGTACACAAAAAAAATCGTGCTAACCTTATTTTTTTTTTATGAATGAAACAGTTTCTTTCCAAAAAAAACGTTTGAAAAATTGCTGTGCAAACATCGTATAACATAAAAAGTTGCAAGGACCACCATTTTATTCCATAGGGTGTTTGCTAACACAATATATATATGATGCTGGAGGGTTCTGAGTAATTTTCTAGCAAAAAAAAAATGATGATTTTTACATGTAGGAGAGAAGTGTCAGAATTGTCCTGGGTGACGAGGGGTTATTATCATAAGTAATATACAAATAATTATTATAAGCGCTGTGAGTTCATCCTCTCAGTCTGCTGCAGAGTGTTCCAGCTTGTATTTATACTGGCCGCTCTGTATGTAGCTTCTGACAGGCTGCGCAAGCAGCCCTGTATCTCCGGAACCATAGATGAAAGCAGCCCCATATTTTAACCAGTGCTGGAGTAGGTCTTTAGCTACTTACCCCCCACATGTGGGGTCTCTGTGACTCCTGATCGCCGAGCAACAACCCTCAAAGTCAATCTTTTATTTTTTTTTTGTGATTTTTTTTTTGGGGCAAATGGGCCTATCTTGAGAAAGGGGCCTGGAGCTGCAGCTCCAATAGCCCCTATGTTATACCGGGCCTGCCGACACGCAAAATTCCGACGCATGCTCGGAAACAATTCGACACATGCTCGGAAGCATTAAACTTCCCTTTTATAGTGCTGTCGAACGTGTTTTATGCCGCTGTGTTACTGACCGTCGGAATTTGGTGTGACCGTGTGTAGGCAAGACAGTTTGAGCGAAATTCCGTCGGAATTCCAACGGGAAAACCATCAGAGCTTTTTCCGACGAGAATTCCGACCGTGTGTATGCAGCATTAGAGCTGGGTCATTCCACCTGGAGTCAGGTGCCCAGTGGCAGAAATCAGAACAGAATTGTTTAGCAGTGCGTTTATCCTGACATAATGACCTAAGGTTAGCTTCAGCTGAATGGGCATGGTCAGGATCGTCATACAGTAAACCTAAAGCCTTGAAAAAAAGCTTCAACTGACCCCCTGGCTGGGTCATCTGCAGGGAGACTAAACGCCCAAGACTGGGGATCTCCCTGCAACCATGTAATAATCAGGTTGAGCCGCTGTGCTTCAGAACCAGAAGAGTGTGGCTTAAGCTTAAAGTATAGCATACAACTATTTTTAAAGTTGGAAAACACATGGGGGGTCACCAGAAAAACGATCAGGCGGGTTAACTTTGGGCTCTGGCTCCTGTGTTTCTGCTGGAGGTGCGTTTACACGCACAGACAGTTCCTGGACTTGGCATGTCAGTTTGCAAATTTCCCCAGCAAATATGCGAGCCCGTGTAGAGTCCATCTTGACAGAAATTCTTTTTGTTAAAGGCTTGTGACAATGTCACGTCTACCCCAACGCAGGTAGTCAGGCACTATAGCTAGCTACTGTGTGCTTCAACTAATAGCAGCCCCCTTTCCCTTAAAGCAAGCAGGCCTACCGGTACTTAGTTGCCCCCAGCACTTATACAATGCTAAAGTGCCTGGCCACCACACCAGGGCAGATGCGAACGGAGCAAAGCCAATAGATACTTGCAGTTAGCAGACTGGTAGCGTGGTTCAATGACAGTCCAGGTAAAAGGCAGGCTGAGTTCAAGGAATAGTCCAATAATCCAGTCCGAAGTCATACACAGGGAAATCCAAACTAGTACAGCAGGGCAGGCAGACAGGGAGCTCAATCAGGAACAACACAGGTATCATTCGCTATCACAAGCAAAGGGACAGCGTTTGACTTGCTTATAACAGGTGACTGACCATATCAATCACCTTTCATGTGGACACAGACAGGGAGAATGCGATAGCCAAAACCAAGATGCTGGAATGAGGAGCAGAAGCACTTAAGTGATCCTGACAGTTGTACTTAAGAATCCCCAAAATACACCAAAATACCCCTGTTTTTGTACAGCTCTCACTTCAATAAAATTACTAGAGGAAGCATAATCAAAAAAGACCCTAATAATCCACCATATTCAACATATCACCTTTCTTCTAATAAAGAGCCACAAGAGGGCAGTTTCTGTGACATTGAGATGGATATGAGGAGATGGTCTAGAGAGGGTATCTAGGTGCTGATGAAGCCCTGGGGGTGAGGAAAATGCATTGATGACTTCCTGTGTAGCCTCTTCCACCCTGCCATGAGGTCTGACTATGATTATAGCTTTGTGGTCTTTTCCATGCAAAGGCAAGCTGCATCCTGCCCCTTTCAAGACAATGACTTGAATGAAAACTATATCTCCCCACCTTTAGCAGAATTATAAACCTACCTACCTGCACCTTGTGTTTTTCACTTGCATAAGATGTGCATTGGTCATGTAGTTTGGGGTTGTCAATTTCTGCCTTGTATGCACAGCCTACAGTAGAGTAAATCTTTACATTCCATTGTCAGAAGTTTCTGCTTGTGTTCAAGCATGAGGCATGCCACTGCTCGGGTAATGCATGACTTCTGTCTGTAGCCTAAGGCAGGCCATACCCAATTTGTTTTCTTTCATTAAACCAGCAATGTGTGGATGGGGGAATCCCTCCAGTGGATTGATTGTATTCGAGCAGCGGGGAGGCTTCCCCACTGTCAGAATACACTCTTCATCACTGCTGGCAATAGCCAGCGGTACTGATTAAGCAAGAGGATAGATCTATTTCTGTACAACCAGCCTGCCCATAGATGGAGACAAAATCTGTCCAACCCTGCTGAACCAGCCAAATGTTGAATGATCTATGGCCAGCTTAAGAACTGTCACTCCCTGTAAAGAAACTATATATCTCATAATCCCTGGGTCTCTCAGTCTAGCCCTGGTGCAGGTGAGAGCTAAATTGTAATTAGACCTGAAACAGATAAAAACAGACATAGCAGTTAACAGAGATCACCATGCTGGAAGAGTTGTGTTTTCATCACATTAGCACTCCCACATTTGTGATGCAACACATAGTGAATAGCCAGGCATGCAATGGATGCAGTGTGACCAGGAGCAAGAAATTGCATTCCCTCCTGATGAACAGGGACAGGCTAGCTGCAGCAATACATGGACATAGGGGGGTTTAATCAGAAATGACACTGAAAACTGCAGCCACAACATGTGAGTCCGTCATTACAAGGTATGGCAAACAAACAACACAGTGAAAAACTACAGCAATATCTAATTAAAATGAAAACATGTGAAAGTGCACAATACCTTTAACAGCTTTTGGGCCGCCCAACGCATATATACTGTGCAGGGTCAGCCAAGAAGGTGCAAAATCACGTACCCATACGTGATTTCGTACACGCGGTGTAGGGGGCGCACATTATTGGACACAGATTGGACACAGTGGATGCCAATCAGCGGGTCCAGCGGGCACGATGGCCGCCATGACCCGCCAGTCGTTCAAAGGAGAGAGCGAACAGCCGCCTGCCTGTGTAAACAAGGCAGACTGCAGATCTGTCAGGAAGGAAAAGCGGGATTTTGTGTTTCAGATAAGCTAAAAAACAGATCTCTCTTTTCCTTCAGTGAAACTGTCCCCCCACGTAGTTAGAAAGCACCTCCCTTTTTTACCAAAAATATGTAGCAGAATACATATTGGCCTAAACTAAAAGGAAAGGAAAATAGATCTAGGGTCTTTTAGACCCCAATTTTTTTTAAAAAAGAGTCACTACCTACCTGTCACTACCTATTGCTATCATAGGGGATATTTACATTCACTGAGATAACAATAAAAATGATAAAAAATTTAGGAAATAAAAGGAACAGTTTCAAAATGAAATAAAAAAAAAATAAAATAAAATAAAAAAGCAAAAATAAATAAGAATAATAAAAAATAAAAATAAAAGCACCCCTGTCCCCCCCCCCCCGTGCTAATACGCAAAGGCGAACGCAAGCGTCGGTCTGGTGTCCTATATAAACAGCAATTGCACCATGACATAAGCTTCTAATGTTGTGCATAAAATGCCAGGACAGTTCAAACCCCCCAAATGACCCCTTTTTGGAAAGTAGACACCCCAAGCTATTTTCTGATCGGCATGTTGAGTCCATGGAATATTTTATATTTTGCCACAAGTTTTAGGAAAATTACAAACCTTTTGTAGCACTGACCCCCGAAGGAGCTGCTAATTTGAATTGGGCCTGCACTCTGAGAAACCCCCCTAAAGTGACTCTATCCCCTTGGCACAGCTGTGGTGCAATGCAATACAGTACAACATAAGACAGTATAAGGTACCTGTACGAATCCTTCAGGATCCTCATGCTCCACCTGGTGGGGAAAAACAGCACACCACACCACTGTAAACTTAACCAGGAATACTTTACTGAAGGTATATCAAAATAGGTGGTTACAGAGATTGCACTGTCGCCCCAACGTAGGACGTCAGTACAATATAAATCAACAGGCAATTACAGTAAACAATATGTATATATACTATTTATCTAGAACTGGGAGCTCCCACTACTTAAAGTTTTACGTGAGGCCTCACTTAAAGTACTTTCTCCTTTATCTTCTTTCTTCGCTAGCTTAAGTGGTTCCTATTTGTAATCCAAAAGGGTAGGTGGAAAAGTTAACTTAGGATGCTCCAGGTATAACTCCAAGAACTTGTAATCACACTTGGGCGCTAAAGTAAAGTAGGCCTCAAGCCTGCTCAATGTCAGTTGCTCGGTTATGCCTCCGTGGAACAACAGATTCCAGTGAGGCCTATGAGTGAGTATAACTGCATGCAATAATAATAAACGGTGGGCAGTAACCCGCTCACCAACTGGATCAAAGTTCTGTGTGCTGACTTTGGTCCGGTAACTGACGCTTGTTTCAGTTCAGACTGGGCCAGGTGCTCCGCGTCGCTCCGCTGACCAGATCCGGTCCTCTGGTACTCCGACAAGCGTCTCTAAACCTCGTCAATCCGATCACCAGCTCTCAGGCTCCGCCAAGTCACCTCGCAAACAATCCGGTTTGCAGTCCGCGGTGACTATCTGCTTCTGTATCTGAGAAACCTCCTCACAGATCCGCACAGGCAGGCAGTGTGGTCCCAAGAGGCCAAATATGGCCACTGCATTTCTTTTTATATCCTACCCAGCATGCACTGTATATTAGAGTGTTCATGGGTAGGTCACACAGACTCCTGGGTAACAAAGGTCAAAACTTCTTATGCAAACAAACAGTACTTCCTATAAAAGTCTTTTGTGTTTGTAATCACCATATCCGTGCATTACCAGATTTAGACAGTAGATGGCTCCAAACACTGAGCCATAGCAATGTCCACAGATCTAACATTGACATATACATAACTATGTTAATAAACAAATACGTCCCCACTACATTTTTTTGCAAGTTGCATAGTTACATAGTTAGCTAGGCCGAAAAAAGACACAAGTTGGCACTAAATGATATATTGCTCAAACATGCCATAGGCATATGTGGAATTAAACCCCAAAATACATTCTGCTGCTTCTCCTGAGTATGGGGATACCACATGTGTGAGACTTTTTGGGAGCCTAGCCGCGTACAGGACACCAAAAACCAAGCACCACTTTCAGGCTTTCTAAAGGCGTAAAATTGTGATTTTACTCCTCACTACCTATCACAGTTACGGAGGCCCTGAAATGTCCAGATAGCACAAGACCCCCCCAAATGACCCCATTTTGGAAAGTAGACACCCTAAGGTATTTGCTAAGAGGCATGGTGAGTATTTTGCAGCTCTCATTTGTTTTTGAAAATGAAGAAAGTAAAGAAAAATTTAATTTTTTCAAATTTCAAAAATTTATGACAAAAAGCGAGAGCTGCAAAATACTCAATATGCCTATAAGAAAATAGCTTGGGGTGTCTACTTTCCAAAATGGTGTCATGTGGGGGAGGGTTGTGTTGTGTTTCATGGCCTCTGAAACTGTAATAGGCAGTGAGGAAGTGAAATCACCATTTTACGCCCTTATGCCGCGTACACACGATCGGAAATTCGGCCAACAAAAGACTGAAAATGCGACCCTGTGTATGCTCCATCGGACTTTTTCTGGCCAAATTCCCGCCAGCAAAAGATTAAGAGTAGGTCCTTTCCTGCCCCGGGGGGGATATGGAAAATTCAGAATGCACTATAACAAGTTTATTCAGTTTGTCTCGCTCACATTTTCTCTTTTCCGCCTGCTTTCTATTTCCCACCTTTTTCTCTATCTGCCTATCTTTTCCTATTGGAGTCCTGGAGGATCACATTCATTAGCTCCCCAGCCTGGACAGCAGCACCCATCGTCTGCACCCATGGCTGCCGACTGATCCATCTATGTGGAGTAAGGTACAGTACGATCCCGAGATGCACCACACTCTGATCCATGTCGTGCACGACCCCTGCCAACTCGACCTTGCGCATAATCTTACATAATACACATGGGCTGAACTCACCGGTCAAAAGGCAGAACCTGCTTCAACTGTACCACTCTATGAAATCAGACATACTATTCTTACAAGAAACCCACTTCCCCATTTCTACACCAATGGAACCCCCAATTCTTCCTCCATAATGCGGAAATAAAAACCAAAGGGGTAGCAATCTGCTTTTCAAAACATCTACATTTTTCACCAACCAAGGTTCTTAAGGACCCAGCAGGGTACTATGTGCTAGTGACAGGCACCATTGATGGAGAGACCTGCACTTTCGTCTCCTACTATACACCTAAAAAAGGGTAGGCAACATTTTTTGACTCCCTAATACACACAATAAGGAAACTCTGTCAAGGCACAGTTTTCGTGGAAGGAGATTTGAATATAGCATTTAACCTCTCCCTAGACAAAACGGTAACCAAGAAACCAAAATTCCCTCCCCTGACAGATTGCTGCTCCACCATAATATTGCAGCAAGTTTCCAGCTCAAACTGTGGTGGGGAGTCACGGGCTGTGGCCACAGTCCTGGCTCCAGCGTTGTGTGTTGTGGCTATCCAGCCCCCCTACTAAAAACAACCCTTCCCTGATCCTCCTAACAAGAATCATCCTCCATAGAGAGCCGAGTTCCCCTGCCTAACAAACAGCTGCCTGATGCCCCCAAAGAGGCGATCCAAAACGAAACAGCAGCCCAGGGCACAGACTGCAACTCCAACCACAAGTGTGGATCCCAGCCTCCCAGTGGATCCAAGACTACAAACCCTGTTGGTGGATATGGAAGAAAATTCTTCTGCTGAAACCTCTGTGCCTCCTATACCCCCATCCCCTACAGGTGACACAAGCATGATCTTAGCTGTGATCGAAAGAAGTAGATGAATGCATCTCTGTTGATACGGACTGATCACCTTGCACAAGAGTGCAATCTTATTCGGAATGATTTAGATAAACTACGGGGGCGCCTCTCAGAATCTTAAACTCGGATGTCAGAGGTGGAGGATCGAACGGATACTAACCAATTCACAGATCTGCAAAACACAAAAAAAAAAAAAAACTTTTTGTTATAAGAAAAATCTAATAAACTCAATTTTAGTCAAACATTTGGCCAAAATGTATTCAGCCACATGTCTTTGATCTGGTTTGCGCAAAAGTTATGATGCATAAAATCGCATGACACGCAACAACGTCAGGGTGCTGGGCCTTCCTGAGGGCTCGGAGGGAGACCGTCCAGCAGATTTTCCAGAAGCCTTCTTTAAAGACTCTATTTGTTGAGAGGCATGGTGAGCAGCTCTCATTTGTTTTTGAAAATGAAGAAAGTAAAGAAAAAAAAATTTTTTTTTTCTTTTTTCCCCTACATATGTGGCGGAACGCGCTCACAGTGACAGGTACTCTTTTTTTGAAAAAATTGGGGTCTATTAGACCCTAGATCTTTCCTCTGCCCTCAAAGCATCTGACCACACCAAGATTGGTGTGATAAAATGCTTTCCCAATTTCCCAATGGCGCGGTTTATATCCGGGAGGGGGGACATTCCCTCCCACTGCTTGTAAAAGCAGTCTAGAGGCTAATTACCCGCTAGAATTGCTTTTACATGAACGCCGATCACTGGCTGAAAAGAATGATACCAAGATGATACCTAAACCTGCAGGCATCATTCTGGTATAACCATTCAAAGTCCAGCAACATACTGGACATATATTGTAATCTTTTTTTTTTTTCATGCAGCCTCTTGGCTGAACGAAAAAAAGAGATTGATTGGTGGGTATGCCCACCATTAGAATACCTCCCTTCATCCACCCACTTCTAATGATGGGCATACATGCACCATTTATATATGCCGATGCATGGGGGCATCCTCCCGCAAAAGTTATGCCGTGTACACACGGTCGGAATTTCGACCGTATGTACGTGGCATTAGGAGCCAATCGCTCCTCCCCCCCCCTGCTGCCCCCATGCTTCGGCATATATGCTCTTTTTTTTAACTGTGGTGGTGAAATCACCTCCTACAGCGTTGGAGTCGCGGGCTTTATGTATCGTGGGAGCAAACGCTGTTGCTGTCAAGATAAATAAATCCGCGCTGCAACTGAATGGCGCACCTGAAAACAAAAAAATGCTTAACACTAAAACACAGTAAACAAAATTACATACCTGAAAAGCAAGCATGATAAAACATAATAAAACATTGCAGAATAGAATGGAGTAAAAAAAGAGCAACAATAGAGAGAGAATAGAGTGAGAGAGAGAGAACAATAAAACGACAACTATTTTTTGTTTTTTTTATTTTTTTTGAGATTCACAGGTAAAAAAGCTCCTGACTGTTAGCGACTGAATCAAAACGCTACCACAAAAAAAATGTTAGCGATCGCAGGGATCAGGCCTGACTCTGCGAACACTGCAGTTATGTGTGCTTAGTGTTTTGTAAGTGACAGTGATCGATCGATACTGCACTTGGGTGGGCTGGGCTGGGCTGGGCGGAGGGGGAAAACGCAGGTGCTAGCAGGTATCTGGGCTGATCCCGCTAACAATGCGTTTTTTTGGAACCCTAAACTGCTGGGACGCTAGTATAGATCTGATCAGATCAGATATTGATCTGTTCAGATACTATACCACTAAGGGAGGTGTATGCTTTGCGCGTGGGTGTTTGCGGTACTGGCACTAACCTGGGGCGACGCAGACCTTATTTGACCCTAAAACCTAATTGATATCACCCCCGGGCGATCAGGGGGTTAAACCGTTATTGGGTAATAAATGGCGGGTGCCCTGACAGTATAAAAAAACAAGCTAACTAACCAGCGTCACCCGTAACAGTAATACAAAAAAAAAACTGGCTACCTAGCGGCACCAGTGACACTAATGCAGCGATCAGAAAAACAATCGCTTAGTGACACTGGCAAAAGGGGGTGAAAGGGTTAACTAGGGGCAATCAGGGGGTTAAACCTTTATTAGGTAATATATGGGGGTACCTGACGCTATATAAAAACCTGACGGGGAACCTAAATAACGAAATAACTACTGGCTAACCAGCGTCACCAGTGACATTTTATACGGTGATCACTGGTGAAAGGGTTAACTCTAGGGGCAATCAGGGGGTTAAAACCTTTATTTAGGTTGTAATATGGGGGTACCTGACCTATAAACCTACTTTATGAACCTATATAAACATGGCGGTTAACCTAAAAAAAAACTGGTTACCTAGCGACACTAATGCAGCGATCAAAAAACGATCGCTTAGTGACACTGGCAAAAGGGGGTGAAAGGGTTAACTAGGGGCAATCAGGGGTTAAACCTTTATTAGGTAATATATGGGGGTACCTGACGCTATATAAAAACCTGACGGGGAACCTAAATAACGAAATAACTAACTGGCTAACCAGCGTCACCAGTGACAGTTATACGGTGATTACTGGTGAAAGGGTTAACTCTAGGGGCAATCAGGGGGTTAAACCTTTATTTAGGTTGTAATATGGGGGTCACTGACCTATAAAACTATTTATGAACCTATATAAAAAACCTTAAATAAAAAAAAAATGGTTACCTAGCGACACAATGCAGCGATCAGAAAAACGATCGCTTAGTGACACTGGCAAAAGGGGGTGAAGGGGTTAACTAGGGCAATCAAGGGGTTAAACCTTTATTAGGGGGGGGTAGGGCGCTCACCGAGTTCCAATGGGTCGACCTATCCCAGGGACCCCTCCTCATCCCTACATGGTACGTTTCCTAAACTTCTGCGACCGAGACCGTATACTATCCGAAGCCAGGAAGCACCCGAATCTACAATATGGCAAAATATGATTTCTCTTCCGAACTTCAAAAAAAACAAAATACCTTCACTTAGGTTCACCGCAGACTATGAGATCACAACATTAAATATGGAATGCTCTATCCTAGTTGCCTGCGAGTTCAACATGAGGGAGCTACCAAATATTTTGACACCCCAGCTGAGGCGGATGCCTGGCTCACTATGCTGCGTTGAAGACGCGGTGGGCTGCTTTATCACGTTTCCGAGGCTGCTCTGCGGCTTATTCATCCTGAAATATGAAAGTACAGTTATATTCTACACCCCTATCTGTTACCTGGGGTCTATGCTGTCTTATTCCTCGGAGCTTTAACATCTTCATCTAAGAGGCCTAGAGCTATGGCCCATGGTTTTTGGATATGCCGGATCAGGCTTACTCTCCATATGTCACTCCCGTTCAATATGTGTGAGGATCATGAGTATTGTCAACTTGAGACTTAGCCCCTGCAAGACTTTGCATGTTACTCCCTTTCCGAGTGCTGAGCCCCCATCTTTCATGTCTAGAAGATCCTACGTTAAGCAAGCTGTTCACACGAGACTCTACAGGATAAGTTGCTGCCCCTTCCACTGGCCTATCTCAGTGGTAACTGAAAGGGTTGTAATCCTAGGCATTAAGGTGAAAAAACACCTGGCAGTCACCGGCCCCCCAGCCCCCCCCCCCCCCTGTTTTACTTACCTGAGCCCCTTCATCTCTTAGGCGGGGAAATGCTCTTCCTCTTTCCACGGGGTCCCGGCTCTTGATTGGATAGATTGATAGCAGCACAGCCATTGGCTCCCGCTGCTGTCAATCAAATCCAGTGACACGGGCGCCGGGGGGCGAGGCCGAGCCTGGCATTCGTGTCTGTGGATGCAAATACTGGACTCAGGAGCGTGGCCGCAAGGTAACTCCCTCGGGAGAGTGCTTCTCCTAGGGGACTATCTGATGTGTTGAGGAGCCACGAGAGCTGCCGGGGGATTCCAGAAGAGGATGTTCGGGGCCACTGTGCAAAACGAGGGGCACAGTGGAGGTAAGTATGACATTTTTGTTATTTAACAAAAAAAAAAAAACAATCCTTTACAATCACTTGAAGTTGTACCCTGCATGTAATTCGTAACCCTAGCTGGACTCCGCTGTCAAAGCAATAGGAACCTTGTTTGGGAATTAAGCTGACCCAGTTGTTTGTTAGTCCAATGGTCAGTTGGGTGCTCATTGCCACATACAAGAGCGCTACTACAAGACACTAGACATGTGCAATTCGTTTCGTTTTTTTTTGTTTTTCGTTTTTTTCCGTTATTTTCGTTCGTTCGTTTTCGTACGAATGAACGAATCGTTCGAATCGTACGAATCCGAATAACAAATCGTTCCAATCGTACGAATCCGATTAACGAATCATTCGAATCGAACGAATCCGAAAAACACCGAAAATCCGAAAAAAACTAATTAGAAACAACGAATGTACTAATGAAGAAAATCCGAAAAACGAAAACGAACGAAAAAATTTGTACATTCGTAACTCTTTTTTTTTGTTGAATTGGTAATTTTCCGTGTCCCTTACAATGGTGCTGCTAAATGTGCTTTGAATGGATTGAACAAAAAAATTCGTACATTCGGAACTTTTTTTTCGATTCGTAACTTTTTTTTTCGATTCGTAACTTTTTTTTTTTTTTTTTTTTTTTCGATTTGTAATTTTCCGTGTCTCTATTGAACAAAAAAATTCGTACATTCGTAACTTTTTTTTCGATTCGTAACTTTTTTTTTCGATTCGTAAATTATTAAAATGTAATAATAGCATACACATTACATAAAATTATGAATTATGCTCCGATTACAAATCTACGAATGTTACGAATGTACGAATAAATACGAATGCGTCCGAAAATTAAACTTACGAAAAAACGAATCAACGCAAAAATAACTCTTACGAATGTACGAATCGTTACGAATACGAATACCGACGACTTACGAATGTACGAATCTGTACGAATTCGAACACCGACGACTTACGAATGTACGAATCGTTACGAATCAACGGAAACGAAAAGAACGAAACGAAAAAAAAACGATTTTTTTTCGGAAAAAAAAAAAACAAAACGAAAATAAACATTTTTTTTTTGTTGTGCACATGTCTACAAGACACACTGATGCGGTTTTTAATACCTCTCAAGTAGACTTCGTCTGAGTAGCAAAGTTTTTTTTTTGCACTAGTTCAGGGATAAAAACTACTAGCCTAGTTATGTTGGGGGGTGGCTGTGTAGTAGAGGGTTTAACTTTCAATGTTTTTACTGCTCGTGTACCCATTTATCTGATTATGCTTACCATCATTATACCTCATTACTTATATTAAGTTGCACTATGGGAATTTTATATATGATCACCCTTGAGGGGCAGGATGGTGGTCCACCTCCACCGGTGGATAGGGATGAGCTTCGAGTTCGAGTCGAACTCATGTTCGACTCGAACATTGCCTGTTCGCCTGTTCACCGAACACCGAACAATTTGGGGTGTTCGCAGCAAATTCGAAAAGCCGCGGAACACCCTGTAAAAGCCTATGGGACAAATCTAAAGTGCTAATTTTAAAGGCTTATATGCAAATTATTGTCCTAAAAAGTGTTTGGGGACCTAGGTCCTGCCCCAGGGGACAAGTATCAATGCAAAAAAAAAACTTTTAAAAACGGACGTTTTTTCAGGAGCTGTGATTATAATAATGCTTAAAGTGTCATTTTTGCAGGAAAAAAAGCTATTTAAAATCACTCGCGGCTATAATGAATTGTCGGCTCCCGTAATACAGAGAACAGTCATTGAAAGTCATTGATAAAAAAAAGCGTGGGGTTCCCCCCAAATTCAATTACCAGGCCCTTCAGGCCCTTCCGCCCAGGCCATGGCACAGAAACGGCACTTCTGAAAATATGGGATGACGCCCTAGAAGCAGCGGATGAGGGAGAATCGTGTCTTCTGGTATTGCTGGATCTCAGTGCGGCGTTCGACACAGTGGACCACAACATGCTTCTCAGCCGCCTCAAGGAAGTGGCAGGAGTTACAGATGGAGATCTGCCATGGTTCGCTTCCTTCTTAGGAAACCGGTCACAAACAGTGAAACTAGGAGCCTTCACTTCGGAAACTCGGGCAATCACTTATGGAGTCCCTCAAGGATCACCATTGTCACCAGTACTGTTCAACATTTACATCCGACCACTCTTCAAAATTATTAGCAAATTGGATCTGTGCTTCCACTCATACGCGGACGACACTCAACTGTACTTCCGGATCACCGGACAAAAAGACCAATACCAGGAACTAGGAAAATGTCTCACATTGATAGATGACTGGATGACCACTAGCTCCCTCAAACTAAATGGATCAAAAACAGAATTACTCCTCCTCGACGCAAACTCAAGGAAAAAGACGAAGACCCCTTGGACACCACCAACCATCTTGGGACAGACCATCCTTCCAAGCAACAAAGCCAAAAGCCTCGGAGTAATCTTTGATTCAGAGATGACAATGGAGGCACAAATAGGATCCGTAATCAGCGGATCCCACCATCTCCTTCGCATGCTACGCAGACTCATCCCCTTCATCCCGGAAAAGGAAAAAGCGGTAGTAGTAGGAACGATCATCAATTCACGGCTCGACTACGCAAACTCACTCTACATAGGATTACCGGATTACCAGATTGCGCGCCTTCAAATTGTCCAAAACACAGCAGCAAGAATAGTCACCGGAAAGAAACCCTGGGAATCCATCTCCCCATCCCTAAGGATGCTCCATTGGCTCAAGGTAAAAGACAGGATCACATTCAAGACCCTCTGCCTCACCCACAAATGTACACAAGGAAATGCGCCTCAATACCTTTGTGAGAAAATAGAAAAATACATACCGAATCGCAGACTTCGATCAACAAACCAAAATCGCCTTCTCATCCCCAAAGCCCGCTACAAATCGAAGGGAGAACGAAGATTCGCAGTACAGGGACCCCGGCTATGGAATGCTCTACCAAACAACATCCGCATGGAAGAAAACCATCAGGCCTTCAGGAAAAAACTCAAGACCCACCTCTTCTAATACATGGCATCCCAACATGAGCAGTCAAGCGCCTCGAGGCGATTCAGTTCGCAGTTGCAGCGCTATACAAATCATTCATTCATTCATTCATTCAGGAACTCCACGCCAAATTTAAAAAAAAAATGGCGTGGAGTTCCACCCAAAAATCCATACCAGACCCTTTATCCGAGCACGTAACCTGGCAGGCCGCAGGAAAAGAAGGGGGACGAGAGAGGGCCCCCCCTCCTGTACCTTACCAGGCCACATGCCCTCAACATTGGGAGGATGCTTTGGGGGTCTGTGACCCCCCAAAGCACCTTGTCCCCATGTTGATGAGGACAAGGGCCTCATCCCCACAACCCTGGGCGGTGGTTGTGGGGGTCTGCGGGCGGGGGGCTTATCAGAATCTGGAAGCCCCCTTTAACAAGGGGACCCCCAGATCCCGCCCCCCTTGTTTGAAATGGTAAGGGGGTACAAAAGTACCCCTACCATTTCACAAGAAAAGTGTAAAAAAAAAAAAAAAACACACAGACACCATTGGGAAAAGTCCTTTATTAAAAATAAAAAAAATTAAGATTCCAGTGGTGGTAATTCACTCTTGCTATCCAGCGATGGGTGATCTCTTCTCCGGGGTCCAGCGATGGCTGATCTCTTCCGACGACGTCCAGCGCAGCACATCCTGTCTCCACGGAGACACTGCGCGAATCCCAGGTCTTAGCTGAGGAGGACACTGCCACCCGTCACCTGACCCCGCCCCCCTCTGACGCAACGCAAGGGGGAAGCCGGGCTTCCCCATTGACGTACGGGTGACCCCGCCCCCTCTGATGTAACGGAAACCGCAGTGTCTCCGTGGAGAAACCCAGGGGAAATCCAGGCTTCCCCAGTGATGTACGGGTAACCCCGCCCCCCTCTGACGCAAGGGAAAAGCTGGGCTTCCCCAGTGATGTACGGGTGACCCCGCCCCCCTTTGATGTAACGCAGGTTTCCGTTACATCAGAGGGTTGCGGGGTCACCCGTACGTCACTGGGGAAGCCCGGATTCCCCCTTGCGTTGCATCTGAGGGGGACGGGGTCAGGTGACAAGTGGCCCGGTCCTCCTCTGCTAAGACAGGATTCCTGCAGTGTCTCCGTGGAGACAGGATGCGCTGCGCTGGACGTCATCAGAAGAGATCAGCCATCGCTGGACCCCAGAGAAGAGATCAGCCATCGCTGGATAGCAAGAGTGGATTACCACCGCTGGAATCTTTTTTTTATTTTTTTTATTTTTAATAAAGGACTTTTCCCAATGGTGTCTGTGTGTTGTTTAACTATTTTTTACACTTTCTTTGTGAAATGGTAGGGGTACTTTTGTACCCCCTTACCATTTCAAACAGGGGAGGGCGGGATCTGGGGGTCCCCTTGTTAAAGGGGGCTTCCAGATTCTGATAAGCACCAAGCCCGCAGACCCCCACAACCACCAGCCAGGGTTGTGGGGATGAGGCCCTTGTCCTCATCAACATGGGGACAAGGTGCTTTAGGGGGTCACAGACCCCCAAAGCATCCTCCCAATGTTGAGGGCATGTGGCCTGGTACGGTTCAGGGGGGGCGCTCTCTCGTCCCCCCCTCTTTTCCTGCGGCCTGCCAGGTTGCATGCACTGATAAAGGGTCTGGTATGGATTTTTGGGTGGAACTCCACACCATTTTTTTTTTTATTTGGCGTGGAGTTCCCCTTAAAATCCATACCAGACCTGAAGGGTCTGGTATGGATATTTAGGGGGAACCCCACGCCATTTTTTTTTAAATATGACCCAGGGTTCCCTAAAGGGCCTGGTAATTGAATTTGGGGGGAACACCACGCATATTTTTTTTTTTTTTATCAATGACTTTCAATGACTGTTCTCTGTATTACGGGAGCCGACAATTCATTATAGCCGCAAGTGATTTTAACCACTTCAATACCCGCCCATGTACATATGACGCCCACAAGGTGGATCTCCCATCCTGGGTGGGCGTCATATGACGTCCTCCCATTCCCGCCGCGGCGTCGCTCGGGACCCGGTGCGAGTGCCCGGCGGCCGCGATGTCCGCCGGGCACCCGCGATTGCCCGTTAAAACAACGGGACCGTGCGGGACCGTGGAGCTGTGTGTGTAAACACACAGCTCCACGTCCTGTCAGTGGAGAGGAGACCGATCATGTGATCCCAGTACGGAGGAACACCGATCGGTCTCCTCCCCTTGTCAGTCCCCTCCCCCCACAGTTAGAATCACTACCTTAGGGAACACATTAACCCTTGCAGTCCCCTCTAGTGTTAACCCCTTCCCTGCCAGTCACATCTACACAGTAATCACTGCAATTTTATAGCAACAATCGCTGTGTAAATGTGAATGGTCCCAAAAATGTGTCAAAAGTGTCCGAAGTGTCCGCCGCAATGTCGCAGTCACGAAAAAAAATCGCAGATCGCCGCCATTACTAGTAAAAAAAAAAAATAATGCAATAAATCTATCCCCTATTTTGTAGACGCTATAACTTTTGCGCAAACCGATCGATATACGCTTGTTGCGATATTTTTTACCAAAAATATGTAGAAGAATACGTATCGGCCTAAACTGAGGAAAAAAATTGTTTTTTTTTAACAAAAATTGGATATTTATTATAGCAAAAAGTAAAAAATATTGTGTTTTTTTTCAAAATTGTCGCTCTTCTTTTGTTTATAGCGCAAAAAATAAAAACCGCAGAGGTGATCAAATACCACCAAAAAAAAGCTCTATTTGTGGGAAAAAAAGGACGTCAATTTTGTTTGGGTGTAACGTCGCACGACCGCGCAATTGTTAGTTAAAGCCACGCAGTGCCGAATCGCAAAAAGTGCTCTGGTAAGGAAGGGTGTAAAATGGCCCGGTGCTGAAGCGGTTAAATAGCTTTTTTTCCTGCAAAAATGACACTTTGTGCAGGGACAGTTCTAAGCAGGGGAATCATGCGCCCCTTTACAGGCATACTATACACACCCCCCAGGTACGAAATTTAAAGGAATATTACACTTTTATTGTTTCACTTTAAGCATTATTAAAATCACTGCTCCCGAAAAAACTGCCGTTTTTAAAAGTTGCATTGATACATGTCCCTGGGGCAGGACCCAGGTCCCCAAACACTTTTTATGACAATAACTTGCATATAAGCCTTTAAAATTAGCACTTTAGATTTTGAACGTTTGAGTCCCATAGACTTTAATAGGGTTCTAAAGTTCACACGAACTGTAGGTCTATTCGCAGGTTCTGGTGTTCGGCTCATCCCTACCGGAGGACCACGCCTTGCTATTCTCTATCTATGAAAAGCTAGCTTACTCCCTTCTACATACATCTTGTTTGCTGGTGACTTTAATTCTATCTTAGATCCGATCCTTGATTCCTCTAGATTACAGCAAACAGCATTCCTAGATCTCACCCAGTGGGCTGACACTTTCGCCCTTTACGGAGGTATGGTGATGCAAAAACGCTGACTCCAAGGTTTTTTCCCACCTGTCTGCAGCCCACAAATCAGGCTCCAGAATAGACCTCACTTTCGGTAGCTCCCAGATTCTCCTATCTTCCAGGGGGTCTTTCTGAGCACTCCCCTCTCAAATTGTGTCTTCGGCTGGGCATTCAGAAGGATCCAGGTACTTGGAGACTGGCTCCCAGATGGATTCACAATGAAAGTGTGGATGAAATAGTTTCCCCTCAACTTGACTCACATTGGTCCCACAATATGAATACTGCATCCCCACCACCAATGGTATGCTATGCCTTCAAGGCCATGATCCGAGGCAGCTACATATCGGCTATTAAAGCCACAAGAATTGATTGTAAGTCTGAAACCTCAAGATTGGAGCATTTGGAAGCCGATGATTCTGCCTCATTTGCAGAGCATCCCACGCCATCCAACCATATCCAACTGGCACAAGCCGGGAGGGAAATTGCGTTGCTTTATACTTCATAGTCTTCTTTATACTTCATTATACTTCTTTGACCCAGACTGATGTCCGCTTACTGACAGGTAGAATATTCGAATCAGGGGATAAAAATGGTCGCCTGCTAGCTAACCTCAGTGCCCCGCCCCAGAATCTATTAGCTCCGCATTGCAACAACTGTCACTACCTACCCTGCCCCCTGAAGAGATAGAGAGTCTGGATGCTCCAATATCAATCCCTGAACTAGAACTGGCCATAGCCTCGCTCCCACCCTCGAAAACTCCTGGCCCAGGATGTCTCCCAGGAGACTGGTACAAGCGGTATGCGGAAAGTTTAGCTACTAAGCTTCAGCAACTCTTTTCTCAATGCCTTGAAGATAACTCCCTACCCCCTTCTATGTACAGTGCCCACATTATACTCATCCCCAAACCAGGCAAAGACCAGAAACATTGCGCCTCCTATAGGCCAATCTCCATATTAAACTATGACCTCAAAATTCTGGCCAAGGTCCTTGCAACTAGGTTGGTCAAAGTCCTGCCCGAGCTGGTGCACATCGATCAAACTGGCTTTATGCCAGGGAAGTCCACTGACATCAACTCCGAAGGGTGCTCACCCACCTACAGCTCCCTAACCCACATTCAGAATCTCATGTAATGGTAGCTTTAGATATAGAAAAATCTTTTGAAATGGTGACCTGGAGCTATATAGTAACAGTCCTTCAAGCTTTTGGATTTGGCCCCTCCTTCCGTAAATGGATAGACATTCTCTATAAATCCCCAATAGCTCAAATTAAATTGGGTGGTCTGCTTTCTGAACCCTTTCCAGTGGGGCACCAGACAGGGTTGTCCCCTTTCCCAATTTCTATTCGCTCTAGCTATGGAACCTCTGGCCACAGCTCTCAGAACATCAGACTCGGTGAAAGGCATTCGGGTTGGCAGTATAGTCGAAAAGCTTGCTCTGTATGCCAATGATCTAATGCTATTTCTCAATGACCCAGGACACTTACTCCGAACAGCTTTGAACATTATTTCTGAATTCTCTGGCCTTTCCAAGCTAAGGGTGATTTGGGATAAATCCCAAGGTCTACCTATTGACTCCCAAACCAAAGCACAGGCAGACCCCTCATTACCCTTGACATTGGCCACCTCTATCCGATATCTGGGTATCGATATTACCCCTTGGGTCTCAGAATTTGCCAAATTAAACCTTTACCCTTTATTCTCCCAGCTCAAACTAAAACTGCGAGCATGGGATAATTTACCATTATCCCTCATAGGCAGGATAAACCTGATCAAAATTATCATAATTACATTTCTGCCGATATAGATTCCTAAAGCTTTTTTCCAAAAATTTTATTCCACTATCGCTTCCTTTCTGGGGAGATCCACCCCCCCCCCCCAGATTAAACAAATCTATTCTGAAAAGACCCTGGATGGAAGGTGGTTTATCCTACCCGGACCTTCAGAAATATTTTCATGCAGCCCTACTATCCCATGCCCATAACTGGGTATTATCTGACAAATCAAATGCTGCAGTGGTTCTTGAGGCAGCATATCTTGGATCATTTCAGTTGCTGAGAAACGCATTGTTTAGAGGTGTCAAAGCTCCCTTTCCTCTCACACACTCTATGAAAGTAGCTATTAAGATTTGGCAACTATTGGTATGCAAGCATATTGAGGACCCTCATACGCGGTCTCCCGATACCCCTTTGTGGCTCAACCCATAACTCCAAATTTCTTACTTTCTTACTTCTTACCAACTATCTCTTTAAATCTGTCCATTGATTGATGGGCTGTTCAGCCCATCAGATCTCTCTGTTTCTATTTCATCTGTATTTAAGACTGCCAGGTTTGTCCAGCCAATCATGGTCTGATAAAGAAGCTGTAGTTTCGAAATGCATTACCAATCCTTGCCACTGTGAATAATCACATTCCCTGCTCCTGTGAAGTCACGACCAGCTGCTTCTTGTTTCCTGCTTCCTGGTTCCCAGCATTCTCTGGATCTCTGTAAGATCACACCAGTGCCCCAGGCTGCAAAGGGAAGACATCTATGAGACTCCAGGACTGGCGATTTTCACCACATACTGAACTCATCTAATTTAACCTGTGAGTTACTACTTGCTTTTATTAAATATATGATTTATACTGCACTAAGTCTGGCGCCCCTCTGTTCCCATTTCTACACAGAGCCCATCGATTCACTCTTATGCCCCGTACACACAGTCGGAAAATCCGACCACAAAATCCATCTGATTTTTTCCGACGGATTTAGTCCGACACTGGTGTTGCATACACACGGTCGGACAAAGTTGACGGAAAATCCGATCATTCTGAACGTGGTGACGTTTGTTGCCCACGACGGGACTACGTAGAGGCTAGTAGCCAATAGCTTTGGTCTTGTAATGTGATCTGAGCATGCGTGGCACTTTGTCCGTCGGAATTCGCTACACACGATCGGAATTGGTGTGATCGGACTTTGTTGTCGGAAATTTTTTAGAGCAGGAGATAAAACTTTGTCCGTCGGACAATCCGATGGAAAATGTCCGATGGTGCCTACACACGGTCGGAATTTCCGACAACATTGTCCGATAGGACAGAATCCATCGGAAAATCCGACCGTGTGTATGGGGCTTAAGGGAGCTGCCTCCAGGTGCTAATCATACAAGATCTCGGATCATTTATGGACATTATATTTTAAGCAAATGTTTTAATATTATGTGTGCTTATTCATACACACACACATTTTATGTATACCTATATTCCAGTTGCTATATAATTTTACGTTATCACCATATCTAGCGCCGCTGTTCACCCCTGTTCCAAATTTCTTACTGTTCCTGATCCCTGGGCAGCCAGGGGAGTCAAGAAACTAGATCACATTTGTTCCAATGGGTCCCTATTATCTT
Source organism: Lithobates sylvaticus (assembly GCA_028564925.1). Lineage (NCBI taxonomy): Eukaryota > Metazoa > Chordata > Amphibia > Anura > Ranidae > Lithobates > Lithobates sylvaticus. The sequence goes on from CM053028.1 coordinate 281,602,334, forward strand.
TTGACTCTCTCAAGTAGAAATTTGGGTTCATCAACCACCAATTCTTCAGATACCTTCAACTCCGCCATGCCCACACCGCCAAATTTGGTTCTCTCCCAGTACTCCTCACGCAATCTAACCTTGAATCTCTGTTATGGGACAGGCAACTGGTTAAACCCACATCTAACATCGACAAAGCACTTTTACCCTCTGTCCATTTTGGTATGGAGAAATTCGGTTGATCCAATTTAAACTAATACATCGGGTATATATGTCGCCTCAAAAATTATCCAGGATTTACCCAAACCCCTCCTCAAACTGCTAGAACTGTGGACACGGAGATGCTGGTTTTGACCATGTGCTGTGGTCATGCTCTAAGGTTCAGGTACTTTGGGTGGAGGTCACAGGCTTCACCACTACTCTAAAGCCCCATACACACGGTCGGATTTTTTCATGGATTCTGTCCGATCGGACAATGTTGTTGAAAAATCAGACCGTGTGTATGCACCATCGGACAGTGTACGTCGGATTGTCCGACGGACAAAGTCTTATCTCCTGCTGGATAGATTTGCCGACAACACGGTCCGATCACACCAAATCCGATCGTGTGTACGGTTGTCCGACCGAACAAAGTGCTACGCATGCTCAGATCACATTACAAGACCAAAGCTATTGGCTACTAGCCTCTACGTAGTCCCGTCGTAGGCAACAAACGTCACCACGTTCAGAATGATCGGATTTTCCGACAACTTTGTCCGACCGTGTGTATGCAACACCAACATCGGACAAAGTATGACGGACATGGTCCGACGGACCTGGTCCTCGGATAATCCGCGCGTGTGTATGGGGCTTAACTATGATTAAAGTACCCTTGAGTGTATCAGTTTGCTTGCTGGGCTTGATGGGCTCTTTAGCCCGCCGTCAAGCAACCAGGACCTTAATTGGACTCCTGTTGTTTTATGTCAGAAAGGCGCTGCTTCTAGCATTGGTCAACTCTGCAGTCCCGCTTTACAAAGCTTATCTAGCTAGGTGCTGCCCAGCCAAGTTTGATAAAATTTGGCACATTTGGTTGGAATCTGACATAACTAATGCTACACAGTGATGTCCAGTTGCCCTTGCTGGACAACATTGACAGGCCGATATATGGGCAGTGAGGTAAAGCTATTGTTGCCCCTCTGAGTTTGTTTTGTAAAACGTATCTTTTCCCATGGTGAAATATCTGAAGATAGTTGTTTAAATTAAATGTAACTATTATCCTCACTCTATCCTACCAGCTATGGTCATGAGCAGTCCAGGTTGTAGCTGTGTTTAGCTATATATCTTTAATAGTACTGTTTATGGTTGAGCCTGGGTATGTCCAGAGGCTCTGTATTGTAACTTTTCTTTGTCTTCCAAAATTAATAAAAAGTATTTAAAAAAAAAAATTGTGCCTGGAGGGTTCCCTTAGTTTGCCTGTAAAGTGACACATTGGTACCATGTATAGAACCTGCTGCAGCAATAATGACCTTTATAAAGGCAAAAAAATTAAGTTTTTCTTGCAAGCTCTCTTTATTTTGTAAACAACAGTTTGGGGAGCCAGTCTGTATGATGAGGCCACAATTTAGTGGACTTGGAACAAGATTAGAGATTTTTTGGATACATTCTGGTGTCTCTTTCGCAGACTTCGGATAGAGGTAACAGGTAAAAATTGGGCTTAGGGTGTTGGTCGTGCCTTCACACCGTAACCCTATAGAGGTACTCTTGATGAAAGCAAGAATTAGCCTTGTTTTCAAACATTTTAAAGAAATGTACCTGCCAAACAGATGCAGAAAAATTGGTCCTTGGTTGTTAATTGTGCCCATGAAACCTACAACAACACATTTATTCCAGATGAAATCAACACCCATAAAGCTAGGCAGCCTAGACAGTCTTTCAGAGATTCCAGATTCAGAAAGCACGTAATCAGCAACCTCAACATCAGGGGCTTGCTAGCTGCTGCTAATCCTTGACTGATTAATTTTGATGAATGTCAGTCTGTCCACAGAGTCTGACTCCTCAGGATCATGGAGGATTACAGTATCTGGAACTGCCTCCTCCCAGCCACATTCTACTCCCAAGGGTTCTGGAGATGGAAAACCATCTGTTAAGGGTTGACATATGTCTTCCTCTGCTTCAGTGCCTCCAAAACTGCCAGAAACCTTCTACTCCTCCTCCCTCTCATCTTGTGTGTTGTGTGGCATTGCAAAAATGGTGTCTGCATAAAGCAGGCCTTGAGAGTAAATTAAGTCCTCCTCTTCCTTTCACTGATCTGCCTCGAGTGCCCTGTCCATAATGCCATGCAGAGTCTGCTCCAGCAGGAACACAGCAGGGATTATGTCCCTGATGCATGCATTGTCACGACTCACCATCCTTGTCGCCTCCCCAAATGGTGACATTACAGTGCATGCATCCTTTATCAGCAGCCATTGGCTTGGGTAAAAAAGCAGAGCCTGTGCCTGTCCTTGTGCTATACTGACATAGGTACTCATCAACGACCCTTTGCTGCATGTGCAGCGCTGCAGCATTGCCAAAGTTGAGTTCCACCTGGTGGGCATGTCACAATCAGGCGGTTTTCGGGCAGGTGGAATTCCCAATGAATTTCAGCCAACCAAGCACTGGTTGTGTATGACTGCCTGAAATGGCTACAGAATCTTTTGGCCTGCTTTAGCAGATCTTACAACCCTGGGTAACAATTTAAGCAACGCTACACCACCAAATTGAGAACATGTGCTAGGCATGGCACATGTGTCAACTTTCCCTGTTTAAAGGCAGAGAGGAAGTTTGTGCCATTATCGCACACCAACTATTCCTGGCTCCAGCTGGTGTGGCGTGAAAGAATCTCTGCTCCGGTGTGGCTCCTGTCCCCTACACAGACCAGCTAAAGCACCACATGCCACCTTTCAGCCTGACTCATTGAATAGCCCGTGAACACTTAGGGGGTACTGGTCTTTCATAGGACAATTCAGCAGAAGAGGCCATGGAGGAGGAGGAGGAGGAGGGGGTGGAGCTGACAAATCTTATATCATCACCACTAGATGTACAGAGGCGTAGTGACAAAACAAGCTGCAGTACTGAGCTCTGTCCTGCATCCTTCCGAGTTACAAGCAGAGTTACCCAGTGTGCAGTGAATGAAATATATCATCCCTAACCATGCTTGCTGGACCACGTGTCAGCAGTAACATGGACCTTGTGGCTGACTACCTTGTCCAATGGTGTCACAACATTGCCTTCCACGTGATGGTACAGAGCTTAAATGGCCTTACGTGCAAAAAAGTAGTGACTGGGAACCTGCCATTGTGGTATAGCACATTCTGAAAATTAACGGAAGGGGGCAGATTCCACCAGACGGAAAGGAAGAAGCTGTACAGCCAGCAGCTTTGACAAGCTGGAATCTAGACGCTGGGCATGTGGGTGGCAGTGACTGTATTCTTTTTTACGCTGCAGCAGATGGGGCAGAGAAATTTGCCTGCTATAATCTACAGCTGTTTGTGTGCTACTGACAGACGGGTTGCAAGGACCTGTACCTGGACCTTCACTATATCATCATCCCTGTCAGTGGAGGCTGCTGAGAGGTCATAAGGTATAGCGGGGTAGACTTGAAAGTAGAGGAGGAGCCGAATTGTGTCCCTTTTGTGTGGCTTTCATTTGCTCTTGCCAAAGGGCTGAGTGGTGGGAGGTTAAATGCCTTGTCAAGCATGTGGTACCCAAATGGCTAATGTTTTTGCCACGCTTGATCTGCTTGAGGCAAAATTTGTGAATTGCAACAGTACGATCGGCTGTACATGTGCTAAAAAAGACCCAGAAAGCTAAGCTGTGGGAAGTGGGTCGGGAGATAACAGATGCACAATCTGGTGGAATAGGGTGTCTGCTCTCTACTCTTCCATGATGGCTGCCTCATTGGGGTTATGCCTCACCCTCACTTTTCTCCTCTGGTCTATCCGGCACCTAAGTTGTGTCAGTGACCTCATCATCACTTTTTTCTTTGTTTTTTTGTTTTTTAGTTTACCTTTTTGTTTTGAAAAATGTCTGGCCCCGCCTCCCCATTTGCCTTAGGTGAATGATGGACACACTGCCTGCTGTGCCTCCAGGGATATGCACATCACATATCCCAGGAGGAATAGCCTTTCAATCAAGGAAAGAAAGAGGGGGTGAGCCTATCAGTGTATCATCAAGGCCTCTTAATGACATCAGAGAGAACATGGGTGGGACAAAGCGGTGGCAGAGCATGAGAGGATCTTATTGGGGACAACACTGGATCCACTGGATGGGTAAGTAGCTAAAATGTGCAGATGCCACCTTCAGGTAAGCAGGTCCACTTTAAGAAGTGAAGCTGGACATTCTTGGTCTGGAAACACCAACACCTAGTGAGTCTGTAGCTTAGAATAAAAAAAAAAAAATTCCCCCTGGGGCAACCTAGGGAGCAAAACTCTGTCTGGGTTATGTGTCTGTGGCAACTTTGTTGTATTATGTAACTGGATATCTATTTTTAGCTTTTGTCCTTATTGTCATGCTGTTATACATTGAAAATTGTATAAATAAAGGATTATAAAAAAAAAAGACATTTTAATAAAATATTGTTTAAATAGAAGTTTACGTATTGGCCAATAATATCAAGCTTAGTCTCAAAATGTTTCTGGTAAATGTGACATGCATGAAATATGTATTTTCAAAATTGCATTTACACTGAGCTTTTACAGAATATTGAGGGGGATGGCAAAAAAAATCATGTGCAAAGAATGCAAATGTAATAGCAGGAAGCAATGTATTCTATAATAGACTAGATCATGACTGGAATAAACTCAAGATGATCAGATTTGTCTGAGCTATATATAAACCCTTTATGCTTTACTCCATTTAGGAAAATTTGCTTTTAATGTTACAGCTGAAAAGTATAATAAACAGTGGTGCTGGAGGTGTACAACTGCAACAGAATAATAAAATATACAACAATAAAAGACAATATAATAATTACAACAAAACACAAAAGGAGAATATCATATATATTTTACACACTCATCTACAGTATATTATATGAGGGGCATACTTATATGTCTTGTAGTAGGCCTAAATATATTAACAGCTAGGCCAGTATGTCTGCAGAATATCTATTTTTTAAGTTTTTATATATTTTTATAAAAGCATGTTTTTTTTTTTTTACTTCTACTTTAAATGTAAAACTAGTTTACAACTATTTTTATTAAAACCTTTACTACAATGTATAAGTGGTTGTAAACCCTTACATTTACCCTGTGAAGTGGCTAGCATCAGGCGATAAACAGAGATTAAATAAATCTTAGTACATAAGTTGTACCTGTTTATGTGCACATTTTTTTCTCTACAGTCTTTCAAAGTCCAGAATTAATACAGCTTGTCTGAGATTTCATAAAGCAGGAGGTAGGGTGCCGCAGGTACACTCTGCAGAGCCCAGTGAGGAGAGCTGAGAGCTAATTGGAGGGATGGGAAACACCCCCTTCACATAGCACACAGTAACAGAGCTAAGGCTGAGCTGAGACTGTCAATCACAGGCTGTGTGCTGGAGCTTCCTCCCCTGTCACCATTTACCTCGTGTTGTCAGGAAAAACTTTTCAGAAGTGACCCATGCAGATAGCAGAGGAACACGGCAAAATAGTTTATTGCACTGCTCCGGGGGTCTTCTTCCGTCTTGGGGGTCTTCTCGCCGGACTCCCCCGCCATTTACCAAGCTCTTTTACCGAGCGGGGGAAGTCCGGCTACCTTCTTCGTCGTCGCCGCCGTCGTCTGGGGGTCTAGATCCGCCTTCGGGGGTCTTTTCTGTTCTTGCGGCGGTCGTCGTCTTCCGCGCCGCCGGCGCCGCCTTCTTCTTCTTGTCCTTCTTCTTGTTCTTCTTCTTCTTCCGATGTTGACCCGATGCTCTCTCTGTCCGGAATGCCTGTGCCGCGCTGCGCTGGGACTTATATAGGGGCATGGGAACAGGGTCACATGCTCATGTCACATGGTGACCCCGCCCCCTTGTGATGTCACAGTCCCAGCATCCTCCGGGACTGTGACATCACAAGGGGGCGGGGTCACCATGTGACATGAGCATGTGACCCTGTCCCCATGTCCCTATATAAGTCCCAGCGCAGAGCGGTTCTGGCATTCCGGGCAGAGACAGCGACGGGTCAACATCGGAAGAAGAAGAAGAACAAGAAGAAGGACAAGAAGAAGAAGAAGGCGCCGGCGGCGCGGAAGACGACGACCGCCGCAAGAACAGAAGAGACCCCCGAAGGCGGATCGAGACCCCCAGACGACGGCGGCGACGACGAAGAAGGTAGCCGGACTCCTCCGCTCGTGAAAGAGCTAGGTAAAAGAGCAGAAGAGAGCGGAGGAGTCCGGCGAGAAGACCCCCAAGACGGAAGAAGACCCCCGGAGCAGTGCAATAAAATATTTTTTCAAAAGTGTGTGTGTTTTTGTACTTTACATTTTACACCTTAGGTGAATGGGTAGGGGTACATCGTACCCCATACTCATTCACATAGGGTGGGGGGCCGGTATCTGGGGGCCCCCTTATTAAAGGGGGCTCCCAGATTCTGATAAGCCCCCGCCCGCAGACCCCGACAACCAACGGCCAGGGTTGTCGGGAAGAGGCCCTTGTCCTCATCAACATGGGGACAAGGTGCTTTGGAGTGGGGGGGCCGCACGGCCCCCCTTTCCCCAGGGCACCCCCCATGTTGAGGGCACGGGCCTGGTACGGCTCAGGAGGGGGGGGCGCTCGTTCGTCCCCACCCCTTTCCTGGCCTGCCAGGCTGCGTGCTCGGATGAGGGTCTGACATGGATTTGGGGGGAACCCCCACGCCGTTTTTTCGGCGTGGGGAGCCCCTTTAAATCCATGCCAGGTCACGGAGCTAGCGCGGCGGCAGTAACTGCCTACGCTAGCTACGTAACCTGAAGTCACGTGCTAAATGAACGGACTTGCCGATGAGCGGCAAGTCCGTTCATTTCAAAAGTCCCGCGGACTTGCCTACTAACGGCGGGATTGTCCGCCGGACTGCCAAGTCCAGCGGATAATTTTAAAACCAAACTTAAAACTTTGGCGCCAAAAAGTCCGCCGGACTTTGGCGCCAAAAAGTCCGCCGGCGCCTACACACAAGGGGATTATCCGCTGGACTTCAGTCCAGCGGATAATCCCGCGGGATTGTCCCTTCGTGTGTACGCGGCCTTAGAAAAACTGAATCTAATATTGGAAATATTAGTTCCTTTTTAATCAAAAACCACTTAGAGCAAGCATGAATGGCTCCTAAAATGTTTAAAATATGATCCTAATCTAAGCCATAATTATAAGGAAAGACAGTTTTATTTAGCAAACAAAAACATACAGCATTTTACATCATAATGTCTTTATATACAAACTGTTTTCACCAGAGTTCTCTAACCTTTTTTTATGGCTGGAACACTGGCTCATGTAGTCCAGTGATAAACCTTGTGCTATAGAGAGGACTGTGAAGTGTCCAAGGAAAATCTATGTATTACTGCTTAAATATAACTCCTAGATAAAAGACCTAACAGCATATGTAGTAAAAAAAAAATGGAATATGCTGTTGAAATATTAAATGATAAAAATAATACAAAAAAGGAACATAACAAGCCAACCAACTCACTAAATATACTTATTAACAAAAAAGAAAAAAGAGATTTCTGAATTATTAACCACCTCCAACTCGGCCTCTTTACACATACGGCTGGGCTGGAGTTGCGCATATCTGGGAGCTTGTACCAGTATGTCCTCCTGGCCCAGAGGCCAACAGTGGTGTAATCTGTGACTGATGTAACCAATCGACCATTACAATAGATGTTTTTATTCAATTCATTGATTTGTGTGATACACAAGATACAATGTCCAGTATATAATCAGTATAAACACTGAAAAGGTCTTACACATGTGGTATCCCTATACTCAGGTAGAGTATAAGATTGTATTTTGTGGTGACACCCAAGGCAGGACATCCCCCAAACTAGGGGGTACCCCTCAGGGCCACCAACAGCCTCCTTTAACACTGTATCTCCATCTTCCACCCAACTGCCCTACTGGCATGACCCATGTCTATGGGGTAGTCCCAGCCCACCTCTAAGGATTGGCTGAGGCCCCACAAATATTCAGGGCATCTCCTTCTAGCCCCCACCCTCTAGTTCCAGAAGGTTCTCCAACCTTCCTGACACCAAGAGGAGGCACTAGAGAGCTGCCAAGATGAGTTATGCAGCCCTGGCCTCTAATAACCCTGACCAAATTTAGTGACTCGGTTTATTCCTGGCCAGAATATATTTTACCAACTTTACCAATACTAGTAGCACACACTAGAGGGTGCTACAAAATCCTGAATGTGCTCCTTGGAATTTGGGTCTCTCTATGTAGCTAGGCTGTGAAAAAATCTCACACATGTGGTATCACCACACTCTGAAGGAGTAGCAGAATGTGTTTTGGGGTAAAGGTATGCCTAAGTATGCTGTGTGTTAAATATATTTTATCAATTGACAACTTTGTGTAAAAAAAAAAAAAAAAAAAACATTTTAATTTTCTTTCCTGCATTTTCAAAAACTTGTGGCAAAAAATGACATTTTAAAAATACTTACTATGCCTTTCAGAGAATTCCTTGAAAGCCCAAAAGTGCTCCTTGGATTTTGGGTCCCTCTATACATCTAAGCTGTAAAAAAAATATCACACATGTGTTATCCCTATACTTGGGAGAAGTAGAATAATGTGTTTGGGATTTAATTGTAAGTATGTCTTTGCTGTTTGTCTGAGAAATAACTTAAAATGACAACTTTTTGAAACAAAATGTTATTATTGTGTGCTAAAAAGTATCCTAGTTCTATTTGCATTGCTTCCTTTTTGTGAAATGCCTGGTGACCCTGCCAGTCCCCTTGTTTTACAATTTTAAACTGACCATGCTAGGCATGAGAGCATATACATCCCATCATGGTCAGTTTTCTGACTGTTCTAGGAAAACAGCTTGCCTGCCCTTCAATGGAACAAAATAAAAATGCCTACAAGAAGTACTCAACAAGAACTTTAAGCACCATATATCTCCTCAGGAAACCCCCCCTCTACATTCTCCCAGACAAGAAAACTTTCTAAAAACACATACCTCACCACCAGAGAAGTTTCTCCATTGTGCAATAGAGAAAGTTCTTAAGTGCAATGAATATTGATATATCACAGAAACATTTTAAAAACCCTGATAATTACCTACCAACGAGCCTCATACCATGCATTCCTATACATAAGAGAGAACCATATATCACGTGGAGATTCCATGTAAGTACTGTAAATCCATGCAAATAAATTCTAAACATGTACTGTATGGTGCATAGGGATAAACCAGTATGCCATTTAACAATATGCCATTTTTGCAGCCAACTACTCATAAATCATAATTGTGCAACCAAGATAGTCATATAAAGTTGTCAAGAAACGTACCATATGCTGAGGAACAGGCAGCCAGCTGGATGTGTCATTATATACACTCAGATAAAGCAATCATTGCAAAAGTCTTGCTGGACTTAATTGCCTGCAAGCCCTAAATCACTGTAGTAGTTTAATATAGGTTAATCCACATGAGTATATTCAACATGTAAATGGTGCATGGGAATATACTGTAATAACACATAACAGTGTTTATAAAGAAACCTGCTGCATTCAATAGGGCAGATGTAACATATTACACCTAAATAATAATTGTGCAGTGAACTCCACTATGAGGCATACTGTGCATATCCCTATCAAAAAACCTCATTGAACACTGCTGGCACTTTTATATTTTAAAACTGCATGCATGAGAGGACAAATGATCCAGTTGTTAGGAAAAGGGGATGATGTAGGATTTATGGAGACTAAGGCCGCATACACACCAGCGGACTTCCTCCCAAAAGTCAGGCGGACTAAGTTTTAAGTTCAGACTTAAAATTGTCCGCTGGACTCGGCAGTGCGGTGGATAATCCCGCTGTCTGTGTGCTAGTCTGCGGGACTTTTGAAATGAATGGACTTGCCTCGCACACGGAGGAAAGTCCGTTAATTTATAACGTAACTCCAGGTAGACGGGACTAGCGAGAGCAGTGAATGCCGCCGCGCTAGCCCCGTCTCCTGGTATGGATTTAAAGGGGAATCCCTACGCCGAAAAAACGTCGTGGGGGTCCCCCCCAAATCCATCTCAGACGCTTATCCGAGCACGCAGCCCTGCCGGTCAGGAAAGGGGGTGGGGGCGAGCGAGCGCCCCCCCCCCTCCTGAGCCATACCAGGCCGCGTGCCCTCAACATGGGGGGTGCCCTGGGAACTAGCACATTATGCCTTTACCTTGTAGGTACAAAAATGTCCAGCAGTTTACAACCACTTTTTTAAAGAGTATTAAATGTTCACTTCACAAAGCAAATGTTTTCTGAGCTCAAAAAAATAAGATAAATCTGTGAAAACTTAAATCAATCAGTATTCAATCAAAAATCCTGTTTGGATACCACACATGATTGCGTGTCTGGAGTGAGCACAAATTTACCTGATTTGCTAATATTCACTTGGCAATGTAAACATACATTTAGCAAAATGAACAGTCTCTGCTCCTTTATTAGTCCTTATAAGTTCTGTAAACAACATTGAGCACAGCTAAAAGCTGAAATAGCTAAATGTGTGAAAACGAGTTCTACAGCATAGAAGACTGTCTTAAAATTGATAGGTTTTATATTTATTTGACAAAAAAATATATGTTTTTTTAAATGATGTCCTTGAGGTTAACACATAAAGAAAAAAAATGTGCAAACATCAACTATAGATTCCTTGTAGCAATAGGGCAAGGAGGGAGGGGTGACAGCTTTAACACCAGTCCCATATGTATGTTATGGTAAGAAGCATTTTTATTCCCTAGGGTATTGTGGTATAAAGTGAGTTTATGGAAAAGTGGAGTGGCTCTACCAATGCATTAAAACAATAACTCTCTGGCAATGGCCCATAAAAGGCATAACTTAAAGGTTCAGGCACTTGGCACCTTTAGATTTGTCTATATGATGTAAGAGATGAATTCTTCATATTCACTTTTATTGAGACCTGTTTCGGGTTTTGCAGTCACATTTGCCAAAACCCTGTAGTGTGTTTATATATATATATATATATATATATATATATATATATATATATATATATATATATATCACTACAAACCCTACTTTGTTTGTTATGTTTTTCCATATACTCATAGTTAAAATAAATTAAAAAAAAAGTACTTTTACCATTGTTTCTTTGGACCAGGTTTATACATAGGGCTGCGTGCTATTCTGAACAATTTCATAGTGCAAATACAGGGACAATCTGAGGGAATTAATATACAGAGTACCACCCAATCCTTGAGATCTTTAACTCTTTTTAGGACACGCAATAGTCAATGTAAGTCTAGTTTACAATTGATAATGTGGCAGTATACAGTAGTACAACTAGGGTCATTATGGTGAAAATAACTCCACAGCCTTCTCCTTAACATTACATTGCAGGGGAAAGCTGAATATTTAGGCAAGCAAAAAGCAAGTATAAAGCTAAGCAGTAGGTTTTTAATATTTTCAAAGTTATGTTATGTGAATGGGAATATGAAACAAAGCAAAAGTAGGTGTTAACCTGATTTGGCTGCAAAAGTGGAAATGCAAGGCAAAATTGAATCAAAGATAAAAATATCAAACTTGCAAATGACATGAAAAATCCAATTTTGCGCATGCTGCTCTGCTGCACATTAATGTATGAGAGTTTTGCTGTGAACATGTTACATTTTTGCTAAGTTATAGCGGTTACTGTATGAAAACAGAAGCATACCAATTGTTCTAAAAGTAAGTAATAACATTGTGGACACAGTGTGACAATGTAATTATGCTGTTTTCTGTGATATATCTTGTCTGATCAGGGACACCTGGACACTATTACTATGTGTGGTGAAGCTGATGATGGCTTGTGCTCGTAGAAGTAAGTATATGAATCCCCTTTCTACAGGAAATAATGTACAGAGCCTCTCTGTCTTGTGTAGCTCTAGTCAATGTGAGTAATGCCACGTACACATGATCGGACAATCCGCCGGACTTTCCAGCAGAGGTCCGCCGGACTTTCTAGCGGAGCTCCGCCGGACTTTCCGTACGAGCGCACTTGCCCACACACATCCACAAGGTCCGGCGGATAATCCACCAGACTTTTGGCAGAGGTCCGCCGGACTTTCCAAATGAACGGACTTGCCCACACACGGAGTAAAGTCCGTTCATTTTGAACGTGACTCCAGGTACGACGGGACTGGAGAATGATGGAGGTGGCGAGATTGACATCTCGCGAGCCCCGTCGCCTGGTATGGGTTTTAAGGGTAACCCCTACGCCAAAAAAACGGTGTGGGGGTCCCCCCAAAGTCCATACCAGACCCTTATCCGAGCACGCAGCCCGGCTGGTCAGGAAAGGGGATGGGGACGAGCTAGTGCCCCCCCTCCTGAACCGTACCAGGCCGCGTGCCCTCAACATGGGGGGGGGGTGATTTGGGGAAGGGGGGCCCCCCACCCCAAAGCACCTTGTCCCCATGTTAATGAGGACAAGGGCTTCCCGCTCACCGCCTCATATGTGACATACCCACAAGGTGGAACTCCACCTTGCACATGCTGGCCAGACTGTGCGAGCAGCAGCAGGCGATAGTGGAGCTTCAGCTGCTGCACGCACGCGTGAGTCGCTCTGCGAAGCGGCACCACTTCACCACCAATAACTGGGCCTCCATGCGAGACCTGTGTGCCTTGTTGCGCTGTTTCGAGTACTCCACCAACGTGGCCAGTGCCTATGACGAAATTCTCAGTGTTACTATCCCAGTTCTATGCCTCCTTGAAAAAACGCTTTGGGCGATGAAGAGGATGTGGCACAGGAGGAGGAGGAGGAAGAGGGATAATTTCCAAGGCTTTCAGGGCAGTCATTCACAAGTGGCTACGAGAGTGGGTTCCTGCACCAACAAACGCCAGGTACACAATTGTCCGGCAGCAAGGGCACAGTTCTGGAGGATGACGAGGTGGAGGATGAGGAGGAGGATATGGAGGAGGAACCATGTTCACAGCAGGGTGGCACCCAGACCAGCTCATGGCCATCACTGGTGCATGGCTGGGGGGATACAGAGGACACAGACGATACACCTCTCACAGAGGACAGCTTTTTGTTGCCTCTGGGCAGCCTGGCACACATGAGCGATTACATGCTGCAGTGTCTCCGCAATGACCGCTGAGTTGCCCACATTCTAACTGGTGCTGATTACTGGGTGGCCACCCTGCTGGATCCCCATTGCAAGGACAACGTACCCTCCTTAATTACCTCACTGGAGCATGATCGTAAGATGCGCGAGTACAAGTGCACGCTGGTAGACGCGCTGCTGGTGGCATTCCCACCTGACAGCGGGGGGGTACAGTGGAAGCACAAGGCGAAGGTAGAGGAGGAGGAAGAGGTCACCAACGCAGACGGGGCACCGCCAGCACCTCAGAAGGCAGGGTTAGCATGGCCGAAATGTGGAAAAGCTTTGTCAGCACGCCACAACAACCAGCACCACCAGCTGAGATAGAACGTCTTAGCAGGAGGCAGCATTTCACCAACATGGTGGAGCAGTATGTGTGCACACGTCTACACGTACTGGATGACGGGTCTGCCCCCTTCAACTTCTGGGTCTCCAAATTGGGCACATGGCCTGAGCTTGCCCTTTACGCATTGGAGGTGCTGGCCTGCCCTGCAGCCAGTGTATTATCTGAACGTGTATTCAGCACGGCAGGGGGCGTTCTCACAGACAAGCGCAGCCACCTGTCCAGAGCCAATGTGGACATGCTCACATTCATTAAAATGAACCAGGCATGGATCCCACAGGACTTGCCCATACCTTGTGCAGAATAGACATGTATACCAGTGTTCTGACAAAAACAGGCACAGCGCTTGCGCAGTACAGAGGACAAGGAGATTCTGAAAATCTCCGAAGATGAACGGCACCTGCGCCGTGAGTGCAGGTTCAAGCCCCACCATCCAAGTCGACATACCGTAGCACATAGTAATAGGGCCACATCCACCGCCACCTCAACCTCCTACTCCATATGGACCTCGTCCTCCTAGGTCAAGATTATTATTTTTTATTTTTTTAATTTCCATGTATTTTATTTTCCCACTAGCTTATCCATTAAATGTAATATTTTTTTCCAGAAAGGGCATATTCTGGGGCATTCCCACCATATGTGTGGCATCGTGCCGTTGAGTTTCTGAGGTTCTTAATAATCCTGTACCTCTTCTTCTGAGAAGGGGGCCTTCAGCATTATATTTTTTATTTTTATGTATTTTATGTTATTTTAAGTTATTTCCCTATCCACATTTGTTTGCAGAGCACTTGCCATGCCATTAACAACATTTTTCTGCCATTTGCAGCCCTCTAGCCCTTTCCATTACTTTTTTAGAGACATTTTAGTCCTCAAAAGTTCGGGTCCCCATTGACTTCAATGGGGTTCGGGTTCGGGGTCAAGTTCGGGCCAAGCTCAAACTCAGCTTTTCCAAAGTTTGGCCGAACCGTTCGAACCCGAATATCCAGGTGTCCGCTCAACTCTAGTGTTACAAGGTCTCAGGTGTGAATGGGGAGCAGGTGTGTTAAATTTGGTGTTATTGCTCTCACTCTCTCATACTGGTCACTGGAAGTTCAACATGGCACCTCATGGCAAAGAACTCGCTGAGGATCTGAAAAAAAGAATTGTTGCTATACATAAAGATGGCCTAGGCTATAGGACTATTGCCAAGACCCTGAAACTGAGCTGCAGCGCGGTGGCCAAGACCATACAGCAGTTTAACAGGATGGGTTCACCTCAGAACAGGCCTCCCCATGGTCGACCAAAAAGTTGAATGCACATGCTCAGTGCCATATCCAAAGGTTGCCTTTTTGAAATAGACATATGGGTGCTGCCAGCATTGCTGCAGAGGTTAAAGGGGTGGGGGGTCAGCCTGTCAGTGCTCAGACCATATGTCGCACACTGCATCAAATTGGTCTGCATGGCTGTCATCCCAGAAGGAAGCCTCTTCTAAAGATGATGCACAAGAAAGGATGCAAACAGTTTGCTGAAAACAAGCAGACTAAGGACATGGATCACTGGAACCATGTCCTGTGGTCTGATGAGACCAAGATAAACTTATTTGTTTCAGATGGTGTCAAGCGTGAGTGGTGGCAACCAGGTGAGGAGTACAAAGACAAGTGTCAATAGATTTCATTGTATCATCACACATAGTGGTACTGTGGATACAAATCAATAAAAAATGTGCTACATCCTAGAGATTGAATAGAAAAAACAGAAAAGGGACTTCGGACTTTTTAGGCACAATTTGACAGAATACGTTCTATTTATCAAAAAATATTTATTAAGAAAAACATAAACAAAATTTATTACAAATTCTTAAAAAATTACCGCAATTAATAATAGAGATATATTGCAATAATACCGCTACCATATACAACCAATAATTATCAATGGGACTTAGGGAGATGCGTATTTCCTCATTTCTTTATATGAAGGAAGTCCAAAACTGTGGTTAAATGGCAGCGACACAGTGAAATCTCAATATTAATGGCTCAACATGTTGCGTGTATATTAACACTTCTTCAGGAACTTTTAAAAATTGTGGTATATAGTTCGCAATATAATACGCAGCAGGTGTTCATAGATAGAAACAACCTGCAGAAACGCATGTGAGATGCAGGTATTGAAAATTAATGCATTAACGGTAATCCGGTAGCCAAAATGCACGAATACGTCTGTAAGCTGACGTTTTTTTAGCTTTGCCAATAGTCAAAAAGAATATAGAAGGCCAAACAAGCCTGGCTAGGGAAGAAGATTAATGGTGGGGAGAGATTAGAGTAGATATTATCTCACACCAAGTATAGTCAGGTAGAGACCAATATGCTCCAGGTCCAACAAGAAGAAATGTAAAGTAACCAAGGTAGTTTCATACAAAGCCTTGATATGATCTTAAGCCCCTCTGATAACAGCAACGAAGTATACAGTGTAGGTGGAAAATGACAGCTGAGGCAAAGACAAGTGTGCCTTGCCTACAGTCAAGCATGGTGGTGGGAGTGTCCTGTGGTGGTCTGGGGCTGCATGAGTGCTATCGGCACAGGGGAGCTACAGTTCATTGAGGGAACCATGAATGCCAACATACTGTGACATACTGAAGCAGAGTATGATCCCACCCTTTGGAGACTGGGACGCAGGGGAGTATTCCTAGATGATAATGACCCCAAACACACCTCCAAGATGACCACTGACTTACTAAAGAAGCTTAGGGTAAAAGTGATGGACTGGCCAAGCATGTCTCCAGACCTAAACCCTATTGAGCATCTGTAGGGCATCCTCAAACAGAAGGTGAAGGAGCGCAAGGTCTCTAACATCCACCAGCTCCATGAAGTCCTTATGGAGGAGTGGAAGAGGACTCCAGTGGCAACCTGTGAAGCTCTGGTGAACTCCATGCCCAAGAGGGTTAAGGCAGTGCCTGAAAATAATGGTGGCCACACAAAATATTGACACTTTGGGCCCAATTTGGACATTTTCACTTAGGGGTGTACTCACTTTTGTTGACAGCGGTTTAGACATTATTGGCTGTGTGTTTAGTTATTTTAAGGGGACATCAAATTTACACTGTTATATGAGCTGTACACTCACTACTTTACATTGTAGCAACGTGTCATTTCTTCAGTGTTGTCACATAAAAAGATATAGTAAAATATTTACAAAAATGTGAGGGGTGTACTCACTTTTGTGAGATACTGCATATGTGTAGGTCTATTTGTTTTTGCAGAAGTATTTACAATTGTCAGAGGCCCGTTCTCTGCATGTCTCTCCCCTCAGAACGGTAGGCTAAGCGGCCCCCTCTATTCTATCACTGGGTTTATGGGGCATATATTTCCATTTCCTTGATTTATTTTCATGTTCTTTTTAGAGCGTCTATGATTCTTACCCATGTTGCGGTTCTCTGGTCCGTGCACCTCTGCTGTTTCTCCTGACCTTACCACCACCCCAGTTAGGGTTTTCCCCCTGAGGAGTCATTTGTGCTCCATGAGGGGATTTGGTACACGTCACCTTTAGCTCACTTCCCCATTTCATTACCCTTCTTCCCCCCCTCTCTCTATCTGTCCTCTCCCTCTTGTGTAATTGTTCCCTCACGCTTTCCTCTCCCCCTCCCGTTCTGGCTTTTCCTTCCCGCCCTCACCTTCCGTGTTCCCCCCTTCTTTTTTACACCCCCACCCCCACCCCCATCACCACCCTCCCGGGTTCCATTCTCCCCTCTTTTAGTAGCTATATCCGTGCACAAGAATGTCATTGGGCACCATTAAATTCCCCTCTTTCAATGTCAGGGTCCTTGGTGTTCCTAAAAAGCATTCCAGACTCCTAACGGACCTGAAAAAAAGCCAGTCACAGGTAGTCTTTCTCCAAGAAACGCATTTCAAGCTCACCCATGTCCCTCGTCTTTCTAACAGAGCTTTCCCTACAGCCTACCACAGTCCTTCACCAATTCCAAAATCAAAGGGGGTTAGCATCATGCTGGTGAACATGGTGCCCTGGTCATTGTCTGCAATACAGCAGGATCCAATGGGCCGTTTCCTTTTTGTAATGGGGAAAATCTGTGAATTAATGGTTACTCTGGCCAATGTCTATTTCCCTAATGTGGATCATCTCCCCTTCTTACGAAATGAATACCTGCTCTTTTTTGAAGTTTCAGGAGGGACCCTGATCTTCAATAGAGAGCTAAACTTTGCCATGGACCCAGCCTTGGATGTCTCTAGGGGTATGTCTCATCTTTCATATTCCCACCTTAAACGCCTAAAGGCAAAACTCCACCTTCTACAACTTATCGACCCTTGGCACCTTTTGCATCCACGCGACAGGGACTACTCCTTTTTCTCCTCAGCAGATCAAACCTATTCCCACTATCTCTCGATTCCTCATAGAGAGCTCCCTCAGGTTCAATTGGCCCATAATGGAGACATAGTTCTGTCGGACCATGCTCCTATACACCTCACCTTAGAAATGAGCCATACGGGTCAGAGTCCTCCATGCTGGCATCTTAATGATGCTCTTCTCCAATCCCCTGAAGTCAGTCAAACATTGGAAGCTGCCCTCTGTGAATATTTTTCCCTAAACAAGGATTTAGTGGACAACCCATTTGTAGTCTGGGAAGCCTACAAGCCAGTAATTAGGGGCACTTTGATCAAGATAGGAGCATGTTTAACCACTTTAAGACCAGCCTCGTTTTGGATTTTAGGTGTTTACATGTGTAAAACAGTTTTTTTTGCTAGAAAAAAAACTTAGAACCCCCAAACATTATATATTGTTTTTTTCTAACACCCTAGAGAATAAAATGGCGGTCGTTGCAACACCGTATTTGCGCAGCGGTCTTGCAAGCGCACTTTTTTGGGAAAAAATCACTTTTTTGAATAAAAAAATAAGACAACAGTAAAGTTAGTCCAATTTTTTTATATATTGTGAAAGATAATGTTACGCCGAGTAAATTGATACCCAACATGTCACGCTTCAAAATTGCGCCCGCTCGTGGAATGGCATCAAACTTTTACCCTCAAAGATCTCCATAGGCGACGTTTAAAAAATTCTACAGGTTGCATATTTTGCGTTACAGAGGAGGTCTATGGCTATAATTATTGCTCTCGCTCTACCGATCGTGGCGATACCTCACATGTGTGGTTTGACCACCGTTTTCATATGCGGGCGCTACTCACGTATGCGTTCGCTTCTGCGCACGAGCTCGTCGGGACGGGGCGCTTTAAAAAAATTTTTTTTTGTTTTTCTTATTTATTTTTCTTGATTTTATTTATTTTTACACTGTTTTTTTTAAAAAAAATTAATTGGCTCACTTTATTCCTATTACAAGGAATGTAAACATTCCTTGTAATAGAAAAAAGCATGACAGGTCCTCTTAAATATGAGATCTGGGGTCAAAAAGTCCTCAGATCTCATATTTGGACTTCAATGAAAAAAAAAAAAAAAAAAAAAAATGTCATTTGAAAATTCCTCTTTAAGAGGTATGGGCGGAAGTGACGTTTTTGACGTCGCTTCCGCCCTCCTATGGTATAGAGATGAGTGGCGGCCATCTTAGCGTCACTCATCTCTAGACACAGGAGGGGAACAGACCCGATCGCCTCCGCCGCTGCCGACGGTTCCGGTAAGCGGCGGAAGGCGCAGGAGAGCGGCGGGAGGGGGGGGCACCTCTCCCGCCGCCAATAACGGTGATCTCGCGGCGAATCCGCCGCGATGACCACCATTATCGGACAGCCGACCGGCGCCTGAAGAGATGGATACCTCGGTTGTGGTAGCAGCTACTGCCGTTACCGAGATATCCCTCTTCAAAAAAGGGACGTACATCGTCGTGCGCCGGTCGGAAAGTGGTTAAAGCAGGAAAGGACTATGCAGGTGCCCACAAAGCTAGTATTGCCCATTCGGTACATTGTGAGATATTTAAGACCTATGAAGAACTTAACTCGCATCTTTTGCATAAAACAAATCAGAAATCGGCCTAGTCCCATCGTACTATGTACGAATATTCAAATAAACCCGGCTCACTCCTTGTGAGGGCGCTCCATAGACCTCATACCCAGACTTATATTCCACATATCACCTCATCTTCGAGGCAAAAACATACATCGGATGCTATGGCTGCTGAATTTTACTCCTTTTTCCATGGTTTATATAACCTAGACCCAATGCCCTCCCCATAATCCTCATTAGGTCTTTCCGCAAACATTTGCACTTACATTGCATCCTCTGGCATGCCTTCCCTTTCCTCCTCTCTATGAGAACAATTAGAGACTCCTATCAGAGGAGGAACTATGCAAAGCTCTCGCTCAGTCCAAACAAAAAAAGGCATCAGGGCCTGACAGGCTGACTAGTGTCTACTTCAAGACGTTCTGTACTTTACTCATGCCACGCTTGTTAACAGCCCTCAACTCCCTGGTGGAGGGGAAGTCTATGCCGGTCGATGCCCTTAGAGCATTTATTTCCTTGATCCCCCAAGGAAGGCAAAGATCCAGCCCAGTGCGGCAGTTACCGTCCCATTGCACTTTTAAATTCCAATCTGAAACTCTTTGTAAAGATTCTGGCCAATAGATTACTGCCCCATCTCCCTAGCCTGATACACAAAGACCAGGAGGGGTTTGTCCCACTCCGAGAGTCTCATGACAATACTTTTAGTGTCGTCAATCTGATTCATGCGGCCAGGACTTACAAGAAACCGCTTATTCTGCTCTCAGATGCAGACAAAGCATTCGACAGGGTCCACTGGTTCTTCATATGAGCAACTATGGAACATACTGGCCTTGGGACCTCCATGCTTAGCTTAGGTCTGACTTCTTTGACATATCAAACGGGACACAGCAGGGCTGCCCCCTCTGCTTGGTCTGTGATGATCCTAACATCACCGATTATCGTAAATCCTTGGGGGACCATAAGGTGGCAGCATTCACTGATGACCTGATCTTATTTCTTACGGACCCACTTACCTCTCTACCAAACCTCCTAAAGGCTCTACAGGTGTATGGGACTTTGTTCTATTTCAAAATTAACTTTGGGAAACCCTCTGCCCTTAACATCTCTACGGACCCTGACGTGATCCGGAGCCTCCGGCCTTCTTTTCCAAACTATATGAATCCAATTTTGAGTCACTTCTTATCAAACTGAAGGAGGACCTGTTGCACTGGCATTCTTTAACCCTGAGATGGTTCTGCCGTTGCAATACTCTCAAAATGACAGTGCTACCTCAGATCCTCTTTCTACTACAAGCCCTTACCATTCCATCTATTTTCTTTCGCACTATTGGCTCACAGTTCTTGTCACATCAGAAACCACGTCAGACGCTGCAGAGACTTGGGGTCTCTTGGGGCCTTGCTCTTCTGGATATTCGGGCATATTATAGGGCCACACATTTCAACAGGATTGTTGATTGGCATTGCCATGGGGAGGCCAAGCTCTGGATCTCCATGGAGTTGGACTCTCAGGGTACTGCTTTGAGTTGGCCTTGGATATCTTTCTCCATGCCTAGAGAGCTGTGCGTGCGTGCATCCTCCGACCTAGCCCATCTTATTGACCCTCTGGACTTTTGGGGTGGCTTTCAACTGCACTTTTTTCTCCAACGTTGTTGCCGTACCCCAGGTATCTTTTGCCTGCTCACTTGTGTCAGAGGGAAACCGATATGTCAGTCCCTCTCCTTGCTATATTCCTCCCTGATTCACCCTGGAGATTCTACCTAACAGTTAAACCTGAAGCAAGCAGGTCCCTCCATTTCTCACTAAATAGGAAACCGATCTGGCTCTGAGCCTTACTTACTGCCCAAAGACTAAAGATTCTCCATTTTTCTCAAAAGGAGACTAGTTATAAGATCCTTACTCAATGGTATGGGGTCCCCACCCAACTTCACTGTATGCTCCCCCAGGTACCAGACTCCTATTGGCGTTGTGGCGCAGTGGGTGGGACTATGATCCACATTTCTGGGAATGTCCTAAAATTCAACAGTTTTGGCAAGATATAACCGCTATCATTAAACAACTTATGGCTGTCGATCTGCATGCTAACTCTGCGGCCTGTTTATTGCATTTGACAAAACGACCTATTAAAAAATACAAATCTTCTGTCACACTACAACTCCTAAACGCAGCAAAGGCCTGCATTACCGCATCACTGGAGAGATACTGACCCCCCTACGAAGGCTCTGTGCTTCGCTAAAGTCAACAACATATGAGACATGGAAGAACTCACAGCCAGACTGTGTAACACGCAAGTGTTGTGTACAGAAACATGGAGGCCATAAAATTATTTTGTGTATACCAATGCCTACCTCAATGAGCTCTCCATAAGAACCTCCACATGCCTTGCTCTACCTAGGGAGAGGGATGACGGGGTGACCTTTCCGCCTTCCCTTCCCCCCTACCCCCCTTTTTTTCTCCTTGTCGGTCCTTTTTCCCTTTTCTTTTGTGTTCCTTCCCTGGTCCTGTTTGCCCTCCCTTAGCTCCGCTTTCTTTCTCTTTCCTCCTTGTTCCTCCCAAATTTACATTACTAGATAAGGAACCATATTGATCACTCAAAGTCTTCCACCTGCCAGCAAGCATTACCCCGCCATGTGTTCCTTTTCTTGTTTCATTGCCAATGTTTTGATGTTTGCTCCCCTGACTTATGGGTGAGCGATACTATATATGCTACAGTTGTGGTATTGGATTGTCCTATTGAATACTTCCTCTGGGATTGTTGTCTTAGTGCTCTTTTTCAGCTGCATATCTCTACTGTCTGTGTTTGTCTATGACTTTTTTATACGAATAAAGGAATTACAAAAAAAAAAATCCTAAATTCCTTTCAGAACTTAAAATTCAATAATATATTTTTAACACCAGCCTGTCATTGACCTTTACAATTTTCGTTTTAAGAGCTTTTGCTTCAGGTTTAACTGCTATGTAAAATTAAATGAAATAATCTGAACAGTTATGGCTTGCCTATTATTATTTCTGAGTAAAATTTTGACATTTAGAATACATACAAACTGACTGAAAAATTGGTTATGGAATCTTCATTCCACCCCTTGTGAATTGTTTTCTATGTAAGCTAAAAATAGTCTTCAGTGAAATATATGTTTGCAGAGAAAATACCTGCTGCTGCTCAACTGTGAAAAAATCTTATGTACATATGGTGAAAATAAATATCTGGGACTGTTTAAATTCAAGGTAAACCATCCGTACAGTATGATTATAATCTCGTCAAAGATACACGTATGGGTAGGCAGTGATGGATTTGCAAATTCATTGCTGGCTTAATTCAATCTTGCATTCATAAAGTTTTGATTTTTAGGTTACAAGTTGGTATTCGGCAAACTGCTCTCTAAAACATTGCATCTCTAATGCCTCTTGGTAATGAATTATGGAGTATTCAAATTGTATAACTTTCAAATTAATTGATATTGGATGTCAGGTTTCATATGCAAGTAAGTAGTAGGGTAGGGGAAGGCTAGATTTTGTCTAATGAACAGTGGAAGCCAGCATGCCAGGATCAGATCCCAAAAAGGTCCCCTTGATCAATTTATCAATGTGACAAACAGGGCGTCCAAAAGAGGGTAATATATATATATATATATAAAACTAACATCAGGTGAAATGCAAGCTGGCCACCCACAGTCATGTTATTCAAACAACTGTAACAGGGTTCAAATATACAAAGAGGAGCGTGATCACAGGCTGCATGAAGAATCGTGTGGCAGCCTCATTCCTTCCTGTATTCCCTGTATTCAGGATGAAGAGTGGAGACTCATAGCCAGACTGCATTCCAGCAAACCAGAAATAGCTTATCGCACATTTCCTCTACAAACTGCCCCATAGGATAAGTGCACTGTCCTGGGTGATAGATGGATGCTGACTGTAAAGAAAAATTAACCTAAATTAACAATGGCAAAAGAAAAACAGTAACAATGGAACTAAATGAAACTATTAGATTTAGAAATATGATACATGATCTAGCTTACATAATTTATGAATTTAAAGTTTTTCTTCCACAAAATATATGGCCACTGGATTGTCTCTGTTGGTTAGTGCTTGTAAACCTTGAAGCCCAAGGCCAAAATGAATGTCACTGTGATGCTTCCAAAATTTGAATGTGCCCAAGATCTTATCAATGTACACGGTTGAACATGGACACTTCAGTAAGCAAATGTAAAAGTCATTATTACAGTTGTAATAATCATTAATCTGATTGAAGTTGCATTTTGTATAGGGTAAGAAAAAGTAAAACTCATAGAAAAATCATAGAATTGCAATTATTACATTTCAATTCCTGTTTTTTTTATATATATATATATTTTTTTTTATATTTATATCTAGGATCTGCTCTAGTTACTCCCATTAAACGTAGCTTTTTCCATTGGGATAATAATACACAATTCTTTCTACACTAGTGAAATACAATAAGTAACAATCTGAGTACAAAACAGTGACATAAGTGACATAGTGCTCATGCCATAAATATAAACTATTAAATGGTAAACTATTCAAATTGTGGTCCTTTCCTTTAATGTAAAAAATAAAAACAGACTGTGTCCTCTACCAGTACCCCGCACAACAAGCATTACAGCCTTCTACCAAAACTCCATGACTCTAAAAACAAAAAGATCAATTCACTTGTGTAGGTTACCAGGTGGGCTGCAGCCTCAGTTCCTGTCCAGCAGCTACAGTCCCTGGGCTTAGGAAAGAGTCATTAGCCCCACTTTAAAATTATATACAGTATACTCTCCATAGGAAACTGGTTGAGCAGCTGTCATTAATGAGGCAATATAATCAACAAAACGATGTGGAAAGGATGGTGTATCTAGGGAGGTTGAGATTGATGATCTCTTGGCCAGTAGGAGTGTAAAATTTGTATTATTAGTATTCCATGCAAAATATAACAATCTGTAAACATTTAACTGAAACATGTGTAAAGTATCTTCCTTCTAAAAGAACTGAGCTTACTTGTGTGTAATCTACCTGAAAGCGATAAGTGTCAATTGTTCTGAATTATTCTTTATAATGTGTATCACAACACAGGATAAGTATTAAATAGTGTGGACTGCTGATGTAAAATGTGATACTGCCATGCTAATATGCACCTTGAATAATAGAGTGAAGGGACACACAAATCATGATCATGCTCTGGTGCTTCAGAAAATTCAGAAAAATACCATATGCACACTGCTTATCACCCATATTTCAAGCAAACGTTTGCATAATACATAACTGAATATTACAATAAATGCAATATACGCATACATACGGGATACGTTTGACTCAGTTGGACAGCTTGAATATATATTGCAATACATGCATACCAGGAATCCCTGTTTTTATTTAAAAAAAAAAGTTTGCTAGAAAGCTGTGAGGGGGTATTGCAGTGTTTAGAGGGTTAATTCCATATTTTCAGTGTCACCCTGTGGTCACCCCCCTTTATAACCTCATCTGTTATATGTAAGCTATTTTGGATTTGAGCACAGACATTTCCCCATTTCTTTTGTATAGTGCAAGTCAATGACCAGATCTGTGTCTGTAATTCTCCTCCAGCTGTGTTTATCTACCCCATACTGGCACTATGATGTTGATTTACTAAAGACAAAAAGGCTTTTCACTTTGCAAGGGAAGATGCACTTTGCAAGGGAATTTACCCCATAGCATAATGTCAGGTCCATAGCAATATGCTGAACCCTCATGGGATATCACAAAGGGGGCTGCACGGATGACTCTTCCTGTACTTTCTCCACGGGTTACCATTGGCTAGAAATAGCAGTTTCCCTGCACAGAAACAGACAACAGATTGGTCGGTTGATCTGCACAGTGACAAGCAGCAGATTGGACAGAATTGGCAGGTAGCCAAAGCCTGCGTTACTGAAGCACATAAAAGGGGATTGCGGCTTTTATGACTGACCTTTAGGACCAGACCGTGACTTGGCGATATAAGGCGCCGTTGGCCTCATTGAGAGGGCTGAAAGTTCGGGAGGTGAGGTATGGCTTCTGCGCTGTCTGAAGAAAGGTCACAGCTCGGCCCTGTCCGACGTGTCTGCAGCCCCTGAAACGATGGAAGAGACAGCCGCAGACAGTCCGTGACAACAGATGGGAAGGAAAAAGAACAAAAAAAGAACAATGAGCAAGTAGCAAGAAGCAAGGAGGGAGCTAGTAGTGTTCATCACAGGAATTTGATTGAACCTTATGCTACCGCAGAAGCCTCATTTTGCAACAAGAACAATGGCTAGCCCACAAACGAATTTTCGTAAAGGATTTTGTTTTGCTTTCAATGAAGGACAATGCAAATTATTATCAAATTGCAGATATATACACAAGAGATGCTATTGCGAAAAGCCAGGACCCCAGTGAGCCTAACAAGAATGTTACCTTGGTTAGATCGCTACCCAGATTGCAATATGGTGGATCTATTAATTAATGGTTTCAAGGAAGGTTATTTAGTTCCTAAACATAAAACAACACACATTCTGTATATATTCATTCCACTATTGTTCAGGATAAAATCTCTAAAGAAGTTATCGAAAGAAAAGTAGCTGGGCATTTTCCTCTCCTGCCGTCTCCATATTTCAGGCTCTCCCTATTGGGTATTGTTCTCAAAAAAGAGCAAGGTAGCTTTTAATTACCGTAATACACCATATATCCTATCCGGCTTCATCAGATTCATCACTTAACGATGATGTGTTGGATGTGGAAGCTCCAGTTTCCTACTCTTCCTTTGATGAAGCACTGGCTCTATTGACGCGATTTGGTTGTGGCGCATTATTAGCGAAGGCAGACATCAAATCTGCCTTCAGTTTGCTTCCAGTGCATCCAAAAGGTTTTGATACCCATGGTTTCCAATTTCAGTGCAGTTTTTATTTTGATAAATGCATGTCCATGGGCTTTTCATAATCATGTTTTTATTTTGAAAATAAATTTATATTTATATTTTATATTTATATTTTATTTTCACAAAAATGTATCCTTCAGGTGGTTTTCTGCATTATTTAGATGACTTTTTGTTTTTGGGCCCAGCTGACTCCCCTATATGTCTTGAATCACTAGAAAAAGTCTTTAAAATATGTGAATCCTTTGGAGTTCCACTTGCACATGAAAAACATTTTTTTCCTACTACCACTATAGAATTTTTGGAAATTACAATTGACTATTCGTTAATGGAGTTTAGATTGCCCCTGGAGAAATTACAAAGAATGAGAGCAATGATCTCACTCTTTGTTTAAATGTAAGGTGTTGTTGAAAGAAGCCCAATCTTTATTGGGTCTCTTTGCTTTCGCAGCTCGAGTTATCCCAATAGCCAGACCCAATAGACGGTTTACATTGACCACCAGAGGCCTAAAAAACCTATTGTCACGTGTTCGCATCTCCAAAGGTATCAAGGAAGACTTAGAAGTCTGGGATTCCTTTTTATGCAACTTTAATGGGTCAACCATCTGGCAACAGGAATTTGCAAAGGATTTTCTTCACAGATGCTGCTGGCTCATCTGGCTTTGGAGCTTTTAGAATGGCCATTGGTGTGCCTCTAAGTGGAATTCAAGTTGGTTATAACAAGACATTCTACATAACCTAGTACTCCTTGAGCTGTTTCCAGTAATTGTGTGAAAAAAACAAGAAAAAAACAAGAAAAAGAGGCGCCTCTGGGTGCAGACTGTAAAACAACTTTAATCCTGTGAAGTACACAGTAGTAGAAGCACTCACATTTAGCTGGTGAATGTCAGGCATGTAAGGTGTCCCATGCAATACAGGTTGTTCTTGTGATGTCAGTCTCTGGGGATGGATGTATACGATGGGTCCTTGTCCTCTGTAGTGACAGGTGGTCCTCCAACCGACCGCGGTGTGTGGGCGGCCAAAACGAGGCTTGAGACAGAAACAGGGAATCCAGGCGCAGAGATGATGACGTCACAACGTGCGACGCGTCGTCAAGCTTGACAAAGGAGCGCGGTCGTCACGTGATACACGGCCAGCCAGCTCAGGAAACGCGTTGCACGTTGTGACGTCATCATCTCTGCGCCTGGATTCCCTGTTTGTGTCTCAAGCCTCGTTTTGGCCCATGTGCCCCACATATATGTCCAGATGATCTCCAAGAAAAGGAAATTTTCATGAAATCACCAACAACCCAATACAAAAAAGACACACATACATGTAACATATACACAACACAAACAGACAGACCGCTTCACACATAAGTGTGTATTAAAGACAAAAATAAGTAAATGAATATATGTTGTAGCGGAAAATCGATGCATGTATGGTCCCTAGGGTAGCGGAGAACAGAGTTATTCCACATATATAAGCTAATTGTTAAGTATGGTAGTTGAAAACTATCTGAAAGTTAGCTTGCCCAAATCTTTGGTAACTCATTTCTAAATTCATTTATAGTGATTATTTTCAGATGAGATGAAAAAAAGATGTGATAATTCATCTGTGTCAGTTTCCATATTTAACAATGTTGATCTCACAGTTCTGATAGCAATATTTTTGTTGCATAAGAAACACTTATAATATATGCGTTCCTATAAACGGCTTATTTTTACAGCAAGGGAAGAGAAGATATATGCAGCAGCTTTAGATAAATCATCTGTATTCTATTTTATGGCAAACAGGAGATTGTATCTGTAACTTCAATGTTGTATCATCTATTAGCATGATATAGCGATGTTTAAAGATTTTCCTGTAGCTGTCTCCAACGGGCACATTGTACCCAGCATGAGTATAACTTGATTGCTCTTTAATTAGATCTCATAGGATATATGCAAGAGATAGCTAAGTCAATACAATGTAGCATACAAGTCTCCAATGTGAGTCCTCAATAGGTATGTTGCAACAGACGATCAACTCAAACATCCGCTGACTACTGTCCATTTAGATCTCACAATCATGGCAATCAGGTAATCACCAACTCAATATCTTACGATAAGACAGAATCTAGATGATAATAGTGTCAGTATATAATTGGATACATTACCGATCCCCTGTGTCTTCGGGTCTGCGCTTGGACAGTCGCAACCGATTCAGCGGATGAAATGTCAGTATATAGTTGAATACATTACCGCATCCCAAAGCCTTCAAATCTACGCGGGGCAATTACAGCCGATTCAGCGGATGAGAGGTAATTTTCTGAAAATTCTCTGCATTCCGATATTCTCCTGTGCCAATAAGCTGCAAGCAAGCAGCGTGATGATCTTCCCTTTACAGGGTTTTAGCTGCCATTCAAAGTCATTCCAGAGCCTTTGCTGAAGATGATGCCGTTTGTCTGTTCATAGTGTTTAAACAGAGCAGGATCAATCCTATGGTTGTATGTGGTATAGCGCTGATAAGTTTTCCCCCTCTTTCCATGTGGAAGTTCCCCAGTGAGGGCCCGCTGTCCATATTACGTCAATGCGTTTCGCAACATAGCGTTACGTAGCTTCAACTGGACTGATAATTCCCTTTTTATACACCATGAATTGTCCCCTTTAACGAGATACCAGTTTTCTGCTGTGCTATCTTCATGCTTGAAATGTCATAATCTTTCAGGTTTCCAATTTCCATCACATTCCTTTAGGATTGAGGCAGCCACTACAGTAATTTATTGGGTTTCTCACCAGATAATCTTAAAAGGGTGGGACGTTGGGCCAGTAATAGATACAAAATACATGTCCGCCCTGATCTCCTAATTATGTAATTTATTTTTCAGATTCACCCAAATGCAAAATCTGGATAGTAGGTAATTCTTACGTTTTCTGGGCTGAGAAACATGCCGGGTCCAGGATTTACTCAAGCAATTTAGGTCTGAATGTTAATGACTATAGTTTTTTGGTCAGGCATTAGGGGTCTAAGATTGCATAATCTTAGGAACCATTTGATTAATTTATCCAGCATTTGGCCTTCTCCACAAGTTTTGGTCATTCATGCCGGGGAAAATGATATAGGGAAAATCAAAACGTGGGAGTTATGTGACATGAAAGGAGACATTTATTCTATTAAGCTTTTGTTCCCAAATAAAATGTTAGCATTTATTGAAATGATTCCCAGCCTTATCTGGCCCCCCTCTGGTAATCTATTTGTATCTATTATGTAGACAGAATTTGGAAACGTCTAAATAGGACTATTCATAACTTTCTAGTTTCTTCAGGTGGCGTGTCATTCCGCCACGTTGAATTAGAAGGTTTTGTGCCTGGTTTATTTCAAACTTATTTAGTACATTTATCAGAAATTGGACTAGACATATTTAATATGGGCCTACAGAACCTAATCGAAAAGAGCCACGGTGTTGGGGGGGCCTCAGCCAGCACGTTCTCTTCTGGCCTTGACAGGTGAGGAGTAGTTGTCCAGTATTGTCTGGATGGAAATCAGGTAATTTCGTGTTGGTGTATTTTAGCCAGGAGGCTTTATATTTCCTTAAAAAAATATATTATTATTATCAGGTTACCCCTTGAATAACTCCGTGGCCAATGCTTACATTTTGCCAAACAAATAAATATTTTGAAAATAGACAAGGGTGTATGGTCTCTTTATTGGTTATGACAATCCCTTTGTGCTAGCCCATGTCAGGTCCATAGCAATATGCTGAACCCTCATGGGATAGCTCAAAGGGGGGCTGCATGGATGTCTCTCCCTGTACTTTCTCCACAGGTTGTCATTGGCTACAAACGGCGGTTTCCTTGTACAGCAACAGGCAACAGATTGGTACGTTGTCCTACACAGCGACAAGCAGCGGATTGGACAGAATTGTCAGGTAGCCAGAGCCCACTCTACCAGAGCACATAAAAGGGGATTATGCATGTTATCCACTGACCTACCAGACCGAACCAGGACTCCCACCCACCCTCCCTATAGTTCTTATATAGTCATGGTGTTATTTAGTGGGGGAGTGGTCGTCCAGCATTGTCTGGATGGACATTGTGTAATCTTTTGTTGATATATTTTAGCCAGGATGGCTTCATATTTCATTAAAAAATGTGTTATTATTATTATTATTATTATTATTATTATCAGGTTTGCCCTTAAATAACACCATGGCCAATGTTACAATTTTGCCAAACAAATAAATATTTGGAAGATAGTTAATGGTGTATGGTCTCTTTATTGGTTACGACAATCCCTTTGTGCTAGCCCATTACTTTGCACAGAATACCCAATCATGTGCAAGGGAAACATTTTTTTAAATTTTTGCTTGCACATGATGATGATCATCTCATTCACTAAGCTCTGGGGCAAATATCCTTCAAAGTTCACCTTCCCTTGCAAAGTTAACAGTCTATTTGCCTTTAGTAACTTGATCCCTATATGTCCATAAAAATATGTTCTAAGCAAGTACGTATTTAACATTTCTCACAGCAGATTAGGGACTTGGTAGAAAGGGGTCACTTTAATGCAGTTGGCCAGCTTAAACATGTTTTGAAATATATGTAAAACCAAGAATCCCTGTTTGTATGTAACAGTTTGCTAGAAATATGCAAGGGTGTATAGTGATGTGCAGTATCTTCAGTGTTAACATGCACTTGCACCTCTTTAGCACTTCATGTGTTATATAAATGTAAGCTATATGGATTTGACAACACACATCTTTCCATTCCTTCCCCTTATACTGTACAGGCTATTCAGAAAATATTGCATTACAAAAATAAACCAAAACAAACACAAATTAAGTGCAGTTCTCACTAGTGTTGAAAACATAATATATGCTCAATAAACCAATAAATCAATTACATCAGTGCCATCATCCCACAATAATAAATAAAAATCATAAAAGTCCTAAAATTTTACAATGCTGTCCTTTTTTAACCACTTCAGCCCCAGAAGGAATTACCCATTTTCTGACCAGGCCATTTTTTGTGATACTGCACTGCGTTGCTTTAATGGAAATTGCGCGGTCGTGCGACATTGTACCCAAATGAAATTGATGTCCTTTTTTCCAACAAATAGAGGTGGTATTTGGCGGTATTTGATCACCTCTGTGGTTTTTATTTTTTGTGCTATAAACATTAAAAGAGCAGCAATTTTGAAAAAAATATATAATATTGTTTACTTAAAGCGGAAGTAAACCCATCGATTTAACAGTTTAAAAAAAAAGGCATGCCGGGAATGCTAACTGCACATTGGCTGTGCTCTCAACCAAACAGTCAAACCATCCAATGGCTGGTGTCATAACTGATCACATGTGCAGCACTGTGGCAGTTGAAGATTAAACAGAGGCAAAGATGGCAGCTTCCTTGGCTGAAAACGATAGGGGGGTTTACTTCCACTTTAAAAAATATCCAAAAAAAAATGTAAAAAAACAAATGTCTTCCTCAGTTTAGGCCAATATATAAAAAAAAATCCCAATTAGCGTATATTGATTGGTTTGTGCAAAAGTTATCTCGTCTACAAAATAGGGCATAGATTTATGGCATTTTTATTATTATTATTTTTTTTTTTTTACTAGTAATGGCGGTGATCTGCGATTTTTAGCAGGACTGCGACATTGGGGTGGAGAGATTGGACACTTTTGACACTTTTTTGGAACCAGTGACATTTATACAGAGATCAGTACTAAAAAAACGCACTGTTAACTCCAGAGGCAATCAAAAGGCTAAATGTTACCTAAGGAGGTGCTTTCTAACTGTGGGGGGTGTGGACTGAAAGGGAGTAGAGAGAGATCGCTGTTACTAATCACTAGGAACAGACAATCTCACTCTACTCCCTTGACAGAATGGGGATCTGTTTGTTTACACTGGCAGATCCCCGTTCTGCCTCTCTGTTGAGGGATTGTGGGTGGCCGGAGGACCTGCTGATTGGCTCCCACACTAGCGAATGGGCACACACGCACGCCTCCAGCAGCACCCGCATGCCCACAGATCGTGCCCGACGTACAATGATGGCGATTCGTGCAGGAGAGCCAACCTGCCACAGTACAACTGCGGCGGCTGGTCGGGAAGTGGTTAAAATGTGACCCAAAAGTATGCAATGTGGTCATCAGTGTTCTGTCTTTAATTGCTATTTCCCATGAATCCTGAATGGAAAATATTGGCACACACTCCATTAATAAAAAAGGGGGACTCTCACGTTCAATGGTGGGACCTGGTTTCCATATGTTCATACTAATCCTTTCCACTTTAAGGGAATATATGTAATAGCACTATAGCACTACCTCATCTCCCCCACTGCACAGTAGGGATTGGTGGTGTGTGCCAATATTTTTAATGCAGGATTCACATGGACAGCATATCAAGAATGAGCACTGAAGAGCACATACTTTTGGGTCACATTTTAAAAAGGGACACCATCATTTAGTTTTCAAGAGTAGTACTTTTATTATTTTCATTTATTATTCATGTATTATTTATAGAGATGGGAAGGCCCAGAAACATTTAAAAAAAAAAGTGAGGAATATTTTCTTTTACAATGATAAGTAATATCTATGACATGGTATTCACACTGTATACCATGAAGTCATTAATGAAAAATTTCTGAGAATTTTTCGTACAGTCTTAAATTATTGCAAGTTCTCTCAGCTGAAGACAAGCAAATTCTGGAATGCAGTTCAAGTAACATTGTGCTTCTCAATGCAGTTCTCAACCAAGAGAAATGTGCATTTCGGCCACTAGGAAGCACACCCGGGGATAGGCTCCAGTTTAGTTTTCTTGTGGGCTTCATCTTGTACCTCCTACAGTTTTGTGATTGTTGAGATAAAGTAGATGATAGTTTCTGACCTCACAGGCTTTAATTTACAAGAGGGTAAATTTGTCTGACAAATTAGTTTATCTTTTTTAACTTTTAAATGATTCCTTTTAATGTTCTCCACCATCACAGCATAGTGTTTACCTATAGTCTGGTCAGTTTCCTTCTCCAGACCAACATCTAGAGTTTACAAACATTTCCAGAGTGCAATTTCTGCCGAGAGCAAATTTGAAAATCTTTTGAGAGGAAATAATATTTTCTAAATGCTACCATGATGACAAAACACACCCATGCATGCTAGTAGTGCCATAAAGACATTGGAAATATTTATTTATATTTATGGAGTTCTCTTTCCAGAAACTGGAAACTGCTGCTTTTGAATCATCACAAAGTGTTTCTGCACCAGTAGCATCTTCAAGTAAGAAAGTGTTGCAAACCACTACCTATCAAAAATATATAATACAATATATAAAATATAGGGGTAAGAGAGGGTTTGACACTCTATGAACATATAAGGAGGACCCGCCAGGACAGAGCCCGAGATATACTCTGGTTCTGGGTAAAGGGTGGTCTTTATTTTATTTCTATTGAAGAAGCTAAACTAGCTAATAAGTATGACAAGTATAAAAAAAGCTTAACTGATAGTTTCACAATGGATGCATGGAAATACATATTATTACTAAAAGCTAAGATTGAATTACGCTGCAAATAAGTCAATTAAATTGCAAAGTAAAGATTGCAAAATTGATTTTGCACTACAGTGTCAACAAACATGTTCCATGAGGGACAACAAAAGGGCCAGCTCAAATAATTGTAATAATTGCAGCTGCTAGTAGAGTTTATAGACAGCATTCAA
The DNA here is from genome assembly GCA_028564925.1 of Lithobates sylvaticus. Lineage (NCBI taxonomy): Eukaryota > Metazoa > Chordata > Amphibia > Anura > Ranidae > Lithobates > Lithobates sylvaticus. The sequence goes on from CM053028.1 coordinate 281,636,363, forward strand.
TGAATACTCTATTGTAAGTCTCTTGTTTTCCATCAGAAAAAATGTTCTGGAGTGGGATGAACTCACACACCCTGAATTTTGTAACAGAAGGTTAAATTCAATAGAATAAATACAACTTTGGACATTATTAAACACAAAGATAGTACTCACATGCTTTTATGTTATTTAGATTTTTGGCAAATATATAGAACAAACAAGCTTTGTGTAATTATAATAATTATTATAATGAGTCAGTTTTGAAGGAGGAACTCTGGTTTCTCCACACTGGTTGTCTAACTACCAAGTCACTGAAAATGTTCAGGAAACATAAAGATTGTAGCTTTTCACTAAATATAAACAATGCCCACTGAGAAAAATACTTGTTTTCTGTGTATCCATCTGCAATGGTAACATGTGCTAGAATATAAGGGTCAATTAGAGAAAAGTCAAATGACAACTGTAGCTAGTAAACAAATTCCATGAAAATATTCCACTGTACAATGGAAGCTATAATTAATGTACGCCACATAAACTATATTGTGTTGCACATTAGGCAGCAGTAATAAAACAATACAGGTTTTATATTTGTGAAATGTATAACAATGACCAGTCATTTTGGATAGCTCACACTATAATCAGAACAAAGTGGATGTTTTAGATGTTTGATATGTATAGCTTTCAAGATTGTTTATCTTTAAATATGTTTAGAAAGTTACCATAAGAATGCAATATATACTTTACTAACCTCAATGAAAAAATCTTTATTTAACCCAACATATTACTATAGGCCGGATGGGAGTCCTATTATCCTGGGAGGACATCATATGATGTCCTCCCGGGATTGCTTCTTGCACACGTCCCACAGGTCGCACTCTGGCGTGATCTGTCACCCGCTTTGTCCATCGGACACAGCCGATGGACACAGCCAATGACAGATCACTGTACTGGCCCACTGCCAGTATCATGTGATCGCTGTGGCCAAGCACAGCAGACCACATGACAATTGTACACAAAGGATGGCTTTGTTTCATGCTATTCATTTTGTACTATTGTTATGGAAAAAAAAATGGTTGTAAAATGCACAGTTATAAGCAAACATAGTGTGTAAAAAAAAAATCCTGATAATCTCCCTAGAGTAGTACAGTGTTACTATGGTAACATTGTATTGCTCTGGGCACTGTATGTAAAAAACATTGTAAAAAAAAAATTGAATGTATTTATTTTATTTATTTTTTACACAATGTTACCAGTCAGTGTCCCTAATCACTGCCACACCAGTTATATGATGATGCTGTACTGCATTGGTGACAGTATGTAAAAAAAAAAAAATGTTATTTCTTAATTTTCCAAAAAATTGTGACAAAAAAAATGACAACATCAAAAAACTCGCCATACCTACTTTGGATTGTCTGCTTTCCGAAAAGGGGTCATTTGGGAGAGATTTGTACCTGACATTTTCTGACCACAAGAAATAAATAGGCCATCAGTAAATCAGAATTGATCAATTTTCAGATATGTATACTATAGTTTGTGGACTCTATAACTTTCCTACAGACTAAATATTAAAGTGGAGTTCCACCGACATATTCCATTTTTTTTTTAAAGCCATCTGATGTTATCATTCTAATGTAATGCAGCATACACTATTCTCATCAATTGCGCCGCTATCTTTATTATTTTCTTCTAAAAATGAACCTTAGATTTCTATGTCTTGAGCATTTGCATCTTGTTAGTGGGCATGCAAAGCCCACTAGGATAATCTTCCGGGATACAGTGCTGCTGAATAACCATATAACCGCATTCTAACAAACTCGCAGGGCAGGAAACTACTATGGTTGCCATCACAACGGCTTTGTATTATCGCGATGAGGAGAATAGCCAATGCCCACTGACACCTGTAAAATTATGAAAAAATATCTCCCAGGAGCCAGTGCGCAGCCGGATATTGCACACTTAGCCGCGGATGGGAGAGACAGGAAGTGGAGAAGAAATAGCTGAAAAAAAAAATGTCCATTGAAGAAAGTATGTCAGGGTCTGAAGCGGATGATGTGGAGTTCAAAAAGTGCTTTAAACACTGACTTGGGCTATTTTCACCAAAGGAATGTAGCCTAAATTTATGAAGAAAGATTATTTATTTGCAAAACAAAAACAAAGACATTTTTTTTTTTTATGTTTGGTTTCTTTTATTTGTTTATTTAGAAGAAAATAAAATAAACCAGTGGTGAATAAATACCACGAAAGAAAGCTCTTTTTTGGGTAAAAAAATGATACAAATTTCATATGGGTACAGTGTTGCCTGACCAATTGTCGCAATTGTCATTTAACCACTTCCCGAACGCCTCACACAGATATACTGCAGCAGAAGGGCACGTAAAGGCAGAATCACGTATCTGTACGTTGCCCTTTAAGAGGCGGCTTGCAGGCACGCGTGCCACCGGGTGATCGTCTCACGGAGAGGAAGAACGGGGAAATGCTGATGTAAACAAGCATTTCCCCATTCTGCCTAGTGACACTGATACTGATCACAGCTCCCTGTATTCGGGAGCGGTGATCAGTGCTGTGTCACACACAGCCCCTCCCCCACAGTTAGAAGCACTTCCTAGGACACACTTAACCCCTACAGCGCCACCTAGTGGTTAACCCATTAAAGCCAGTCACATTTACACAGTAATCAATGAATTTTTAATTGCACTGATCGCTGTATAAATGTGAATGGTCCCAAAATCACGCCAACAGTGTCTGATCTGTCTGCCATAATGTTGCAGTCACGATAAAAATCGCTGATCGCCACCATTACTAATAAAAAAAATTATTAATAAAAATGCCATAAAACTATTCCCTATTTTGTAAACGCTATAACTTTTGCGCAAACCAATCAATAAACGCTTATTGAGATTTTTTTTACCAAAAATATGTAGAAGAATGCGTATCGGCCTAAACTGAGGGAAAAAACTTTTTTTTATATATTTTTTGGGGATATTTATTATAGCAAAAAGTAAAGAATAATGTGTTTTTTTCAAAATTGCCGCTATTTTTTGTTTATAGCGCAAAAATTAAAAAACGCAGAGGTTATCAAATACCACCAAAAGAAAGCTCTATTTGTGGGAAAAAAAGGACGTAAATTTTGTTTGGGAGCCACGTCGCACGACCGTGCAATTGTCAGTTAAAGCGGCGCAGTGCCAAAACGCAAAAAGTGCTCTGATCTTTGGCCAGCCAAATGGTCCAGGGCTTAAGTGGTTAAAGTGTGACAGAGCTGAAAATTTGCCAGGGCAGGAAGGGCATAATTGTGTCTAGTATTGAAGTGGCTAATTTACAGCTAGAGGCAGCATGTACCCATGTACTCACATTGTTCATGTAACACCAAGGAATTACAGTGAGTCGAGTTGATAAGGTCAGGTGCACTGTATGTCTTCCTGATTTTGGAAAGCAACAAATTATTGTATTTATTCAGTGGAGAGATATTTTTATTAGGTGCTAATTTGTAAGTCCAGTAACCAATAACAACCTATCGGAGTCCAACTTTCACTTGTCTGACCTCAATATCTGATTGTTCACTATAGTCCATATTCTCAGGAATTAGCACTTAAAGAGGAGGTCCGCCCACCCTGCAAAACATACTGCAGCTGTCCTGGAGTCCAGTGATGTTGGCACCGCAGCTGATGTTTCCATCAGCTGTTGGGTGCTGCCTCCGCCACCATTGCCAGTAAGGGAACCCCGCAGTGCAGCAGTACCACTACGCTCTCCTACTGGCCCGTGGCAGGGGGAAGGAGGACGGAGGAGGATTCAAAAAATATTTAAAAAAAAGCTCCACCTCGATGAGAGATGTCCCGCTGACTGCTGTCTTTTTGCGGTGACCGCTGTTATAAAGGCAAGGGCGGGGCCACCAGCTGACATAACCTGATGACCCTGCCCCCTTCTGACAACACATGACCTCAGAAGGGGCGGGGTCACTTGGTTACATCACTGGGTGGCCCCACCCTTGCCTATATAACAGCTGTCACCGCGAAAAGACAGCAGTCAGCGGGAGCCTCCCATCGAGGCGGAGCCTTTTTTGTTTTTGTTTTTTCGCAGTGATTGAAAGAGTATGGACACTTTTTACTTTTTTTTCCAAAATCATTTTTATTACATTTCTTCATATACAAGGAAGGAAACATATTGTTGTAGAACGCATAACATGTGAACATGTATACATCTAGAAGTAAACAGTGGGGTACAGTCTGTTAGTCCAATCAAGGTAGAACTCTGAGGAGAAACCAAGGAAAGAAGTACATTACTTACTCATACTTAGGATTTCAACCAAAACTTCCAGGCGTTGGTAAATTTAGCAAGAGTGTTGTGTTTTAAGGCAGAAGTGTATTTATAAACTTTGATCAAGTTTATTTGGTGTTTAATATCAGAAACATTTGGAATTAAAGAGCTTCTCCATTTGCGCATTATGAATAACCTAGCAGCAAATAGAATATGCATCGTTATGATTCTGAATTCGTACGGGAAGGAATCTAGTCCTATACTGAGAATAGCTAGGGATGGAGTAGGTTTAGTGATAATCCCAGTGATATCTGTGATTAATAAGAATACTTTTCTCCAAAATGTGTGAATTTGTGGACAATCCCAGAGAATGTGTATTAGCGATCCCTTGGAGGAGCATCCCCTCCAACAACTGTCGTCGTCAAGATTTGCAAATTTATACATTTGTACAGGAGTAAGATACCATCTATGGTGGATTTTTTGTGATAGTTCCCAATAATTAATACAGGTGGATTCTTTGTGGTTGTAATGTATGGCTGAACACCATTGGGAATCTGAGAAAGAAGCCTGTAGATCTCTTTCCCATCTTTTGTAAGTTGATGTCTTAGTGAACTTGTCTTTGTTTTGTAAGAGATTGTACATTAGGGTTATTCCTTTTGCTTTGGGGGAGTTTGAAGTTCAGAAGGACCATGCCTTGGTAGGAATTATGACTGATGGGGCAGGATTTTTTTTCAGGTAGGAGGCTATACGTTTATATGTGTATGCACCTTGCGATGGTATCAGGTATCTAGTTTTAAGGGTTTGGAATGGAAGGAGTTGGTCATTATGTATTAGTCCTTTTAGTGGGAGGCTTTTTATGTTTGACCAGTGTTTAAGAGACAGATCAGGGAGTAGAAGTTGAATACCTCCACAGGGGGATATACTGATTGAGTGTGTTCTGTTAGGGATGTGTTTTGGAATAGGAAGTGCCATGCCTCAACTGTGGCCGCTATAGTTGGGTGATTTGTTTTTTGGGGTTTTATGTGAGTTTTCTGCGCTAGCAGAAGAGAGCTTAAATTGCCTTCAGGTACAAATGACTGCTCGATAAATTACCATTGTTTGTGAAACAGAGGCGTAAACCAATGTCTGATTTGATCCAGTATTACAGCCATGTAGTAATCTTTTGTGTCCGGGAAGCTCATGCCTCCTGCAATTTTGTGTTTTACAATAGTGGCATAAGAACAACAAGGTTTCTTACCTTGCCATATAGAAGTGCTCAGTAATCTTTTAATAGCTTGGAAAAAAGATTTGGGGACCTGTATTGGTAGAGCTCTATATAGGTACAAAAGTTTAGGAAGGGTTATCATTTTAAAAGCTGCTGCTCTACCAGCCCAGGAGAGATAATGTTTGCTTAGTTCTTGAAGATCTTTCCTGCAAGTGTGGAGAAATGGCCGGTAGTTGCAGCTATATAAGTTTGAGGATGGAGATGTCATTGAGGAGGATACCCATTGAAAAGGAACTGTAGATTGTAGACACAATTTGGTAGATTTAGCAATATGAACGCCAAAGATATTGGATTTGGAATCATTTACCTTGTAAAAAGAATATGCATTGAAGGTATTTAAGATTTCCCATACCTTTACCAGGGAAGAGGCTGGATCAGTCAAAGTCAGAATTATGTCATCCGCAAATAGTGTGATTTTAAATTCTTTACCTTGAATTTTGATTCCTGAAATGGAGTTTGAGGATCGGATTTTTTGAGCCAAGGATTCCATCATTAGTGTGAAAATCAATAGAGACAGGGGGCATTCCTGTCTTGTTCCATTGTTGATGATAAAAGGGTCTGAAAAGACCCCATCTGAGAGAACTCCAGCATTGGGGTTAGAATACAAGGCTAGAATGGCCGATAATATGTTGCCTTGAAATCCAAATTTGGCAACAGTGTGTTTCAAATAACCCCAGTGAATCCTATCAAATGCCTTTTCGGCGTCTAAGGTAATGAATAGAGTTGATATATTATGTTTTTCAGTAAAATGTAGGAGATTTAGTATTTTTCGTGTGGCATCTGGGGCATGTCTGCCTAACGTGAACCCTACTTGGTCGGGGTGTATGATATGGGGCATAATGGGGGTTAATCTCTGAGCTATTAATCTGGCATACAATTTGAGGTCAGTGTTTAATGGAGAGATAGGTCAGAAATTTGGGGGGGTATCCAGCTCCTTCCCTGGTTTGGGCAATGTTACAATACTGGCAGAGAGCATTTTATTTGGGAATTGACCAGAGGACACAGCACAGCAGCTCTGAACATATCACAGATATGGGGGGTTAAGGTTTTGTTGAATAATTTGTAATATTCGGCAGAGAAGCCATCCGGGCCCGGGGCTTTACCTTTCGGAAGTGTGGAAATAGCTTGGGAGATTTCTTGTATAGAGAATGGAGCGTTGAGGGATATCAGTTGTTCAGAGGAAAGTTTGGGAAGATTCATTGATTCTAGAAAGTCTGATGTGTTCGAATCCATGGGTTGTATTATGTTGGGGTCATCTTTTAAGTTATATAGCGTGCAATAATACGCACCAAATGCATTAGCTATATCTTTGGGGTCATACACTTTGTCTCCGGTAGAGGGATGTAGGATATGCAGGATTTTATTTTTGTTCCGCCTTAGTTTGATTTGGTTTGCTAACAGTTTACCAGCTTTATTACCGGCTGTGTAGAAAGAAGATCGCATTTTTAATAGTGACTTGGCGTGTTTGGCATTTAAGAAGGTTTTAAGGTCATTTCTAGCCATAAAAATGTTATCACTATTGAAGTGCGTGGGGGATAATATATTTATCTTTTCTAAGTGTTCAATTTTATTGAGTAGTTCTGTCAGCTGCTGTGTCCTTTGGCGCCTCGTTTGTGCATTCAGTTGAATTAGAACACCGCAAATAAACGCTTTGTGGGCTGTCCACAATGTAACAGGATTGCTAGCTGTAGGCATATTAATGTCGATTCTGTCAGATGTTTTTGTATGAATGTCGTATTAGCAGGTATAGACATGAGGTATGGATCATTTCTCCAGTTGGTGGCAAATGAGTTGTCTCCTATACATATGGAGATGGGTGCATGATCTGACCATGTTATGGTGTGAATTTTTGTCTCAATGGCTTCTTGTAGAAATCGTTTGTCTCTGACAAACAGGTCGATTCTTGAATAAGTGCAATGTGGTTTTGAAAAAAAGGTAAAGTCCTTTTCCATGGAGTGTTGGCATCTCCATATGTCTAATAAGCCGTTGGCTTGTAGTAGCGGAGTCATAGTAGATTTCCGGCGTTGTATAGGAGAGGGTCCCTTAACATCAATGGAAGGGTCAGGGACTAAATTGAAGTCCCCCACAAAAGAGCATACGGCGAGAAGTTCCTTGTAGATCCGGAGGTCGTCAGACGCTGTAGGAAGAAGCTTGGCTGGTGGAGAAAGGGTGTTGGACTAAAGACTGTAAAAAATAAGAACAAGTCAGAATTTAAACAGTTAACTCTCGTATAATGTTTCCAGGGGGAGAGTAAAATCTAAAAAGAGAAAAAGCAGAACTCTGCTTGAGCGGTCTGTGCTGCGACTAAAACTGGGGGTTTAGGCTGACGAGCTGGGCCCGGGCAAGCAATCTAGGGCTTACGTAAGCTAGAAATAACTTTAGAGACTCAGGTGGTGGAGGTTTGCATTGTGAGACACATGTCTCTCAATGTAGTGTCCAGCACAGGCTGATTAGTAGTGGGATATGCAGCAATGGAGTTATCTATAGCTGGGCACATAGGGGGAGCTAATGAACTATGGCTTACCTCAGTGTCTTGTGCTGTGTCCTGTGAGAGCTTCAATTTAGATTTGGCTGGGCTCGTGGACAGTGTGGAGGCGAGGGAACCATTTCCATGCAGGTGAGGATAGGATATTGCTGTATGTGCAGCATTCTGTTGTGCTTGTGAGAAGTTTGGGCCGCCGCGGGATGCAGCTGCAGGTCCGCAGGCGCCATTTTGGAAGCTGTTTTTCCCCAAATAGAATTCTGTGAGTTTCCATGGATCGGATCCCTCATTTCTTCATTTCGACATGATCCTGGTGTTCTGGTGAATCAATTGATCCGGTTGTTGTGTATTTTTGAGGTGATCACCCGTTGCTTAGAGCCCCAGAAAGCTGCCGTCCCTCAGAGCTGTTTCAGCAAGCAGCCATCTCGGCCATCTTCCGGCCACGCCACCATGTCATTAAATCTTATAGAAGGCTCCAAGCACTGATAAGATGGCGACGGGCCGCGGATGTGTGGAGCCGATCTCGGCCTGGATATCCGCACAATCGGCTGCCAAGGCTCGGAAATTTAGGCTGGGGCAGAGGCAGGAGATATCCAGGGACAAGTAGGGTTGTGAGGCAGACACACCAAGGTGCGCTGGAGGAAGGATGTCGATGGATGACCGTTCTCCGTAGGCCTCAAGATGGCGACGGGCCGCGGACTGGATATTTGCACAGTCTGCCATCCGGGCTCGGAAATTTAGGCAGGGACAGAGGCAGGAGATGTCTAGGGACAAGTAGGGTTGCGAGACAGACTCACCAAGGTGCGCTGGAGGAAGGATGGCGATGGATGGTCGTTCTCCGTAGGCCTCAAGATGGCAGTGGGCCACGGCCTGGATATCTGCATGATCTGCCATCTGGGCTCAGAAATTTAGGCAGGGACAGAGGCAGGAGATGTCCAGGGACAAGTAGGGTTGCGAGGCAGACTCACCAAAGTGTGCTGGAGGAAGGATGGCGATGGAAGACCCTTCTCCGTAGGCCTCAAGATGGCGGCGGGCCGTAGATGTGTGGAGCCGGCAGCAGCCTGGATATCTGCACGATCTGTTATCCTGGCTCAGAAATTTAGGCAGGGGCAGAGGCATGAGATATTCAGGGACAAGCAGGATTGTGAGGCAGGCTCACCAAAGTGTGCTGGAGGAAGGATGGCAGTGGATTGCTTTAGGATAACCGGAGCTCCTGTTTAGTGCATCCTCCCTGGCTCAAGTCCGGACACGCCCCCCACTTTTTACTATTTGACACTTTATTTGGTGAATAAGTAGGGGTACAATGTACCCCATACTCATTCACATGGGGGGGTGGGATCTGGGGGATTGTTCCAGATTCTAATAAGCCCCCTGCCTGCAGGCCACTGGGCAAGGGTTGTGGGGATGGTGCCCTTGGCCCCATCAATATGGGGACAAGGTGCTTTGGGGAGACCTCAAAGCACCCTCCTCATGCTGAGGGCAAGCAGCCTGGTATGGTTCAGGAGGGGGGCGCTCATTCGTCCCCGCCCCCTTATCCTGGCCTTCCAGTCTGCTTGCTTGGATAAAGGTCTGGTATGGATTTTTGGGGGACCCCAAGACAATATTTTTTTTTTAATTCGGCGTGCAGTTCCCCTTAAAATCTATGCCAGACCCAAAGGGCCTGATATGGATTTTGGGGGGACCCCACTCTGTTTTTTTTTTTATTTTGGCCTGGAGTTTTCCTTAAAATCTATACCAGACCCAAAGGAACTGGTATGGACTGGGGGGGGGGGCATGCTGTTTTTTTCCTAATTCCGTCATAGGTTTCCACTTAACCACATCAATACACTGTATTATATACTGTACACTGACTGCACTGTATATATATATACATACAGTGCCTTGCAAAAGTATTCACCCCCCCCTTGGTATTTTTCACCTGGAATTAACATGGATTTTTTGAAGATTTGCATCATTTAATTTACAGAACATGCCCACAACTTTGAAGATGTTTTTTTATTTTTATTGTGAAGCATTTAACAAATAGGACAAAAGAACAGAAAAAGTAAGTGCATAACTATTCACCCGCCTAAAGTCAATACTTTGTAGAACCACCTTTTGCGGCTATCACAGCTCCAAGTCGCTTTGGATATGTCTCTATAAGCTTGCCACATCTAAGCACTGGGATTTTTGCCCATTCCTCCTTGCAAAACTGCTCCAGCTCCTTCAAGTTGAATGGTTTGCGCTTGTGAACAGCAATCTTTAAGTCTGACCACAGATTTTCTATTTGATTGAGGTCTGGGCTTTGACTAGGCCATTCCAACACATGTTTCCCCTTAAACCACTCAAGTGTTGCTTTAGCAGTGTGTTTGGGGTCATTGTCTTGCTGGAAGGTGAACCTCCGCCCTAGCCTCAAATCACACATAGAGCGGTACAGGTTTTGCTCAAGAATATCCCTGTATTTAGCATCATCCGTCTTTCCCTCAACTCTGACCAGTTTCCCAGTCCCAACTGCTGAAAAACATCCCCACAGCATGATGCTGCCACCACCATGTTTCACTGTGGGGATGGCGTTCTTTGGGTGATGTGATGTGTTGGGTTTGCGCCAGACATAGCGTACAGATACTCCAGTCTCTGCTGTGGAACTCTGCAGCTCCTCCAGGGTTACCTTAGGTCTCTGTGCTGCCTCTCTGATTAATGCCCTCCTTGCCCGGTCTGTGAATTTTGGTGTGCGGCCTTCTCTTGGCAGGTTTGCTGTTGTGCCATGTTCTTTCCATTTCGTTATGATAGATTTGGATATTTTTTTATACCCTAACCTTGACTTGACCCTTACTTGTTTTGAGAGTTCCTTGGTCTTCATGGCAGTGTTTGGTTAATGGTGCCTCTTGTTTAGGTGTTGCAGCCTCTGGGGCCTTTTCAAAAAGGTGTGTATATGTAATGACAGATCATTAGATTGCACACAGGTGGACATCATTTCACAAATTATGTGACTTCTGAAGGTAATTGGTTGCACCAGAGCTTTTTATGGGCTTCATAACAAAGGGGGTGAATACATACGCACATGACAATTATAATTTTTTTATTTCAGAAAAATGAATATATTTTTCAAAATTTTACTTCACCAACTTAGACTATTGTGTTCTGATCCATCACATATAATTCAGATTGAAAAAAAAAACATTGAACTAATGGCTGTAATGTAACAAAATAGGTAAAATAGGTAAAACACCAAGGTGGGGGTTTGCAAGGCACTGTATGTGCTGTATTTCTCTAGTGAGTGTGTGTGTGCACTTGTCTAAAACCAGTCCTGTGCTTGGTTAACACAGGGCTGTTTTGGTAGATAGTCTTGATAAAAAAAGACTAGATTTATAAAAATATTCTTGCTGACTTTGCTGACAAGATTTTCATTTCTTATACTCATTCTTTACGTTTCCACAGCATATCTTCAATGTAATTGAACCTGAGTGACAAATGCATTATGCTATCACTTTGGAGAGGCTGTAACATATGGTAACAGTATATTAAATTGTCAGGAAACAAACGTGAGCCTTCTGTTACATTGCAAAACCCTGTCAGCAGCTATATACTGAGTGACCTGTGTGTCATGAAATCAGCAGAAGTATCTTGTAATGTATGTATAAGTATATAGCAGCATGGCTTGATTGTTCATGGACGATTTGAGTGCAATTGAAATCTTTTATTTAGTGTTCAATAAATGTTTGGTTATGTTGGCTCAGCTAAGTGCACAACAGATACTTAAGTGCAAAACATTTTCAAGGGGAGGACATATACATGTTTACATTCATTTAGTATTAAAATGTAAAGTGTAATGTGTAAAGTGTTGTTTCTATGCTGAACTCTTCTTTGCTTTGACACCCACTGAGAATGGTAGGCACATGCTACAGCAGTATAATGGTTTTGAAAACCTCAATTTAGTCAGACAAGAAAAGTTAAGGGACTGAGTGATAGACTAATTATTACAACAGAGATTAGAAAGGAAAAGTCAAAGAGATACTGGCGCTGTTCTTCAAGGATTCCATGGTTGTTATGTGAGAAACAATAGAAGAATGTAATATAGATCACATTCAAACAGAAGAAGATTACAGGAAAGTCGGAGGATGATTACAAGAAAGTACTTACTGCTTTTTTACAGTTCAGAAGAAAAGATTTCCGACAATATTAAACATATTGCACCTAAAAATTCTACCTTTAATTAAGCGACCCCCCCTGTAGCACAGGATGGCCGATTATGATGTTTCACAGCTATTGGAAGACAAAATTGATCTTCACATGTAATTCGTGCATCCAATCAGTATCTGATGACCACAACGAATTCATTAAAAATATTGAATAGTATACCAAACAGATGAACTTTTCAGTTTGGCCCAAAAGTGTGTATGGCCATATCTGATAATGATTAAACTGGCACATACCCAGGTTGAGTGTCTGGATCTTTTGGTGTTCTGCCATATTAAAAATAATTATTTGCCAATATTATTTCCCTTGTTTGATTGTTGGCTACAAATATTGGTCCTCTTTTCTATTTCATTTAATTAATTACTAAAAAAAAAGATGTATTAAATATTTTTTTTCTGCATTTCACATATTGGGTTATTATAACAAAATTTTGAATGGCTTTTTACATTTTTTTATTGTAATAGTTTTAATTGTTTTGTTTCAGTGGAATAACTTAACAGTGGGGTTTCCCACGCAGGGCCATGAAAACATTACTCAAAATGGTACATACATACATACATAATTACATACATAGTTAATCTGGTTGAAAAAAGACACAAATCCATCAGGTTCAACCAACAGAAAAAACAAACAAAACAAAACACACGCACATCGAAAACCTCCATATACTCAATCCTACATCCAAAGTTGATCCAGAGAAAGGAAAAAAAAAACAATACAGCATGATAAAATTTGCTACATCGGGGGGGGGGGGATATTTTCTGATCCCCCAAGAGGCAATTGAATATTCCCTCAATTAACGTTACCTATAAATATTAGTATCCAGTTATATTTTGTGCCTAAGTTCACACATATGCGATCTCAGACATTGCTTGTGATTTGCAGGTGCCGATCACATGCAATGTAGTGTGATGCAAGTTCAGCCATACAGTTGGCTAAACTCGCATTAGATTTGCAGAAAAAAAAGTGCGGGAATTTTTTTCCCCCGCACTGAAATCGGAAATCTGATCGAATGGGTGTACTCACCTATGCAATACGATTTTCTGTGGGAGTTCACAGTTCGCACTGCAATCTGTTAACCAATCTGGGAGTGTAATTAACAATGTATTGACACCTGCAGCGGTTCGCAGAGGGCAGTGTGAACTGCCTGCGAGAGAGTCGATATGGGAACCAGCGCTGTAATCTCGCTGGTTCCCGCAAGTGTGAACCTAGGCGAACCTAGGAAAGAATCCAGGCCTTTTTTTAAAACAATCTACTGAGCTGGGTAGAACCAGCTCTTGAGAGAGTTCTTTCCACATTTTCATAGCTCTTAAGCCCCATACACACGGTCGGATTTTTGCATGGATTCTGTCCGATCGGACAATGCTGTTGAAAAATCAGACCGTGTGTATGCACAATCGGACAGTGTACGTCGGATTGTCCGACGGACAAAGTCCTATCTCCTGCTGGATAGATTTTCCGACAACACGGTCCGATCACACCAAATCCGATCGTGTGTACGGTTGTCCGACGGACAAAGTGCTACGCATGCTCAGATCACATTACAAGACCAAAGCTATTGGCTACTAGCCTCTACGTAGTCCCGTCGTAGGCAACAAACGTCAACACGTTCAGAATGATCGGATTTTCCGACAACTTTGTCCGACCGTGTGTACGCAAAACCAACATCGGACAAAGTATGACGGACATGATCCGACGGACCTGGTCCTCGGATAATCCGAGCGTGTGTATGGGGCTTAACTGTGAAGAAACCTTTCCATATTTGGATGTTAAATCTTTTTTCCTTCAGATGTAAATAGTGCTCCTTGTCTTCTGTGATTACCTTAAAGTGAATAACTGGACACCCAAAATGTACTTTGTGGGCCTCTTATGTATTTATAAATGTTGATCATATCCCCACTTAATCTTCTCTTCTCATAAGTGAATACATTCAGTTTGGTAATCTTTCCCTGTAGCTGATCTCCTCCATGCCTCTTATCAATTTGGTTTCCCTTCTCTGCACTTTTTCCAGTTCCCCCAATATCCTTTTGTGAACTAGTGCTCAAAACTGAATTTCACATTCTGGATGAGTTCTTACGAATGAATTGTACAGGCAAAAAATGATATCTCTCTTTCTCTGCAGTCCATACCTCGTTTAACACAAGAAAGGATTTTGCTTGCTTTGGAAACAGCAGCTTGGAATTGCATGTTATTATTAGGCTTATGATCTACCAGAACACCCGATCCTTCTCTACCTTTGATTCCCCCATTTGCACTCCCCCTAATATGTATAATGCATGCATATTTTTAGCTCCCAAGTGCATAACTTTACATTTATCAATGTTAAACCTCATTTTCCACGTAGTCGCCCAATTAAACAGTGCATTGAGGTCAGCTTGTAAGTTGGAGACATCCTGTAAGGATGTTATTCCACTGCATAGCTTGATGTTTTCTGCAAAGACTAAAATTATTATTATTATTATTATTATTATACAGGATTTATATAGCACCAACAGTTTGTGCAGTGCTTAACAAAATAAGGGCAGACATTACAGTTACATTACAATTTGTTACAAGAGGAATCAGAGGGCCTTGCTCACTAGAGCTTACAATCTAAAAAGGGAGGGTCAATTGATACAAAAGGTAATAGCTGTGGGGGATGAACGGGTGGAGGAAGTAAAACAGTGTATTAGTTAAAAGCAGGATAGGCTTCTTTAAAGAAGAGGGTTTGCAGGGATCATCTAAAGATGGATAGGTTAAGGGACAGTCGGACAGATTGGGGTAGGTAGTTCCAAAGGATGGGAGAAGCTCTGGAGAAATCCAGGAGGTGAGCATGGGAGGAGGTGACAAGGGAGCTAGAGAGCAGGAGGTCTTGGGAGGACCGAAGAGACTGGCATGGTTGGTATTTTGGGACTAGGTTAGTGATGTAGCTGGGGGCAGAGTTATGGATGGCTTTGTAAATTATTGTAAGTACTTTCAATTTTATTTGTTGGGTGAGTGGAAGCCAGTGGAGGGATTGGCGGAGAGGTGTGGAGGACACTGAATGGTTAGTAAGGTGGATGAGTCTTGCAGCGGCATTCATTATGGACTGAAGGGGGGATAGTCTATGTAAAGGTAATCCAATGAGGAGAGAGTTGCAGTAGTCGAGGAGAGAGATAACCAGGGAGTGAATTAGAAGCTTGGTGGTGTCATTAGTTAAAAAAGGGGCGTTTTCTTGAAATGTTGCAGAGGCTAAGGCGCCATTATTTGGACAGGGATTGGATGTGGGCCTGAAAGGACAGTTCAAAGTCTAAGGTTACCCCTAGCACCCTGGCATGTGGGGATGGACTGATAGATGTTAGACATGTGCGATTCGGAACGAATAGATTTTCGTACAAATTTGTTAGTATTCGTACACGTATTCGAACACCCAAATAGCTGAAAGAACCAAAATACGAAAATTACGAAATTACGAATAAGCTATGGTCAGCAAGTTCCCAATTTTAATTAGTGGCGACAAGGGCCCAGGATTGGACAGTGCAACATGGCTAATTTAGCATCTCTATTGATCATCAAATGGAATAGAGTTTGAAGTAAGCCAAAAACCCTTGACCAAAATAACAGCAGTTGTGGGCAGGACCACTATGTACAGTATATAGTATGTCCCCACGCTACCCACAGCCTTGGACAGGGACATAATACCACTTCAAGAAGACCTTGTATACTGATTCAAGAATAGATGAATCAGTCACAAGTCCTGAAAGAAAAGATCAGATGCTTCTATGGAAAAAGGGCAGGTGTGCCATACAGAGTAGCTACAAAGTCTGTAAAGGTGGAACTAATATCCTATGTAAGGTCTCCACTATGGGTACGCAGCTGAATTGGTTTATAGGGTTTTGCTATGGAGTTAAAGTATTTGTAAAGTCTCCTTTTTTTTCATAAAAATAACACTGTTATACTTACCTGCTTTGTGCAGTGGTCTTGCATGGAGCAGCCCTTTTGGGGACCACACCGAGGGGGAAAACCTCAGGTTGTGGAAAGGGGGAGATCAAACGGGCCTGCCATGCACCCCAATTCCAATTCCTTCTGGAGTTTCTCTGCCACCACAGACTCAAATTGTTAAATTAGGTGCCATGGTTGGCACATCTGAAGGAGTAAAGGTCTACGATCTAAACTGTCCCTCAAAATCAAGGCTTCTCTATGAAGGGGGTACCGGTCTAGCCAGGGAAGCATCTCTGAGACGATCACTGGGGTCCTCCGGGTTTATAAATGTCAGGCTTGGCCCCCGGCCGGGAAAGAGGTTGTTTTCCCTTTCGGAAGCACGGGCTGGCTGGGTGAGCGCCCCTGCAAAGTGAGCACTCGTGATTAAAATGACATGCGTTGTACCACTTACAGTGGCTCTCATTGAACAGCCAGCATAGGCCTTTTTTGGAGGCAGTCAAAACTGGGAGGAGGAAGAGCGCCGGCTGGGGACTGAAAGGATGAAGGCCTGTGGGGGCACATAAGCAATAACCACAGGCTACTGTCCTGGCAAGTAGCGGAACTCATTCCTTGATGCCATTTTTTGGCAAAACTGCGTGTTGTAGTGGAACCAACACTGGCCCACGTACACTTTGTAGGCACCCCAAATGAGATCAAGATAACAAAAAAGTGATGAAGCTAACTCCAGAAAACACTCTTAAAGCACTCCGGCGTAAGCACAGAACCCCTGCAGTCAGTTCCCGAATGTCTGAGGAAGCTGCTTAGATTTTTCGCCTTGCACCACCACATCAATCCAATGGGATTTCTCGATCGTCTCACGGTCGGGAGGGAGGAAATCCATAAATTCACGACGCCAGATTTTATCCTTGACGTCTTCTGACAGGTTTGTGCGGGTAGGCGAAACTGCCCACAAGGTGCCACCTGTGGAAGAGGCCGGACTACATGCCAGACCCGAAAGGATATATCAAAGGACAATGGCGCTCAGTAAACCAATGAGAATCACTAGAATCAAATCAAATAAATATAAAATGACATGGGGATTTTCAAAAAGTAAATGTCCAAGCACAAAATAAATATGAGAATGAAAGTATTTGAAAAATATCTTTGCTGGGTAGATAATCAGTGGATGTGTACACTTTCACAAAAGGCTGCTTTTCTCCAGAGTGAAGCCGGCTCAGTCATAGGAAGAAAAAAACAAATAAAAAAGCACCACTTAGTAAAAGGTTCTTAAATAAACAGTAAGGCGGATAGGTGTCACTTACATGTAAATACAGAGAAAATTGAGTACTGTCCGTGATACTTTTTTTATTTGCACTAACATATAATTTTTCATGGACGAGCTTTCGGGGTGTGTCCCCTTCTTCAAGGTCTAAGCAGTACTGATTCACAAAAGTTTTAGCAGAAGGTAAAATGTTAAAAACAATGAGGTTGTTCCTTAACCTTTCGCTGGTACGTCTACAGAGTCCTTCTGCATAAGGAGAGTTCAGTGTATTTGCACAAGGATTTTTAATCCGGAGACCTTGTAGTATGAGATTCCTCTTTTTGCATCTTGAGAGAAAGAAGATGTCGCTGTTGACCTGTGTCTCCTTATGCAGAAGGACTCTGTAGACGTACCAGCGAAAGGTTAAGGAACAACCTCATTCATAAACTGTATGGTAAAAGGGAAACAATCAGGAAACAAAAGCAGTTGGTGTTTGAAACCTCAACATCATTGGACCCTACAAGCATCAACCTAATTAAGAATGAAATTGAAACCTTACAAAGACAACTGCAAAAACTTGCCATGAACAGGAAGCAAAAAAAACTCCAAAAGCTACACCAAGAGCAGACCTTTTGGATACAACCTAAACAACACAAAACAAACACAACCTCTCTAACTCCTGATATCAGCAACTTGGAACCCAATTCAGAATCCCAACGTATCCCTTGTGTCAATTCTGGCCTGGCGGAAAATGTGGATATAACAGAGGAACTCGGAATCATAAATTTGTCAAATCATAAACTTTGCACACCAGAAATAACAATCCTCTCCAAAAGCCTCACATTCTGCCCAACCACCAAATTGGATAATTTATAGGTATGGTCAGATATGGAGGAATTCTTCAGGAGACTAAGGCTCAAAGAATATTTTCACTGTAATGAAAGGAATCCTAGGACAATAGGAGGGGACAAAAAGAAAAAGAACAGCAACTTCACACCTCCACAAGGACGCAACCCCAAATTGGATACCTATATTGACAGCTTCAGGCTGCGTGTCACATCCCTAATATCCATCCAACAAAAGAAAATATTATACAACCTTTCACCACTGGAGCGAAGGTCTGCAAATGATCTGCGCAATAATCAGACAATAACCATCAAACCAGCAGATAAAAGGGAAGCAGTCGTTGTGATGGATACAGACAAATATATACAAGAGGGCCAGAGGCAGCTGGCAAATGCCACTTACTACAAAAAACTGGATTATGATCCGACCCAGGATTTTACTAAGCAATTTAAAGGTCTCCTTAAAACAATACCAAGCCACCTACATTCAGAACTTACAAATGCGATTCCAGATAATCCAGAAATTGGAGACTTCTACATGCTGCCCAAGATTCACAAGCCAGGAAATCCAGGCAGACCCATTATAACAGGTATGAATACACTTACCGAACATATCTCAGGCCTTGTAGAAAACAGGTTAAAACCGTTGGTTATGAACACTACTAGTTTCCTGCAAGACACCACTGATTTTCTGAACAAACAACAATTACCACCAAAAACACTTCTAGTCACTATGGATGTAGAATCTCTGTACAGTAACATCCCTTACAAGGATGGGTTGGCAGCATGTCACAGATTCTTATCATCCTCAACAAACCACAAATACACTGCTGAGGATGTTACACAGCTCATCAAATTCATTCTTACACATAACTACTTTCGTTTCAACAATGACATCTATCTCCAATGTATGGGTACTGCTATGGGAAGTAAAATGGCACCCAAATATGCAAATTTATTTATGGCTGACCTGGAGGACAATTTCCTGAACAGCATACAACAAAAGCCATACAGATATTACCGCTATATTGATGATATCTTCATGATATGGACTGAAGGTGAAGAAAATCTAAAACAATTTTTCTCATTGATCAACACTTTTCACCCATCTATCAAACTAAAAATGGATTATTCGGACACACATGTCAACTTCCTAGACACTACAGTATACATCAGGGATGATAAGCTTCACACGTCGATATACAGAAAACCGACTGACCGATGCATCTATCTCCATAATTCCAGATTTCACCCCCCAACACACTAAACGAGCCATCATACACAGCCAGGCCATTAGATACCACCGAATATGTTCAGACCCAGAAGACAGAGATAAACATCTCAGAACACTGGCAGACTCCTTCCATAAGAAAGGTTACAAAGACAAAACCATCAACAACAGCATAAACACAGCCTTGAAAACCCAAAGAGAAAATCTCCTCCAATACAAAGAGAGAAAAACGAACAACGAGTACCTCTAGTCACCACATACAACCCAACACTAGAAGGGATCAAAAAGATAATCAAAGATTTACAACCCATTATAACAGAGGATGAAACTCTGAAAAAAACATTCCAACAACCCCCATTATTGGCTTTCAGACAACCATCCAACCTCAGACATAAACTAATCAGCAGGAAACTTCACTCTGATTATAAAGTCACAAATAATGGAAGCAAACCCTGCAATAAAAAATGCTGCAAACTATGCAACCAGTCAATCTATCCAAAAGTGTCACACACACAAATGGGACCTTCAATATCACAGGTAGGGATGGGCCCGGTGTTCGATTCGAACCCATGTTCAAATCGAACATCGGCCGTTTGTCCGCTCGTCGAGCCCAGAACTATGTGGGCCGTTCGCATCAAATTCGTGTGATGCGAAAAGCCCACAATGCACTGCGCCAGTCGCATTGCTGGCTGATGATTGGCCAAACATGCACTGTGACCCCGCATGCTTGGCCAATCATAGAGCCAGCGGCGAGGAGAGCAATAATTTGCCACAGGCAGGATGCCTGTGGCCAATTATAGCTCAGGGGGTTTAGTACACGCCCCACACTATATATGGCCGCCGCGCCGGCAGCCTCATGTAGTGTGTTCCGGCATTAGCAACATTGAGAGACTGTACTGTTCTGTACAGTGTCTGCTTGTAAATTATCTGCTGTTTTGATTCATCTACATTATCTGCTTGTGGATTCTGGGGATTAGTGTAGGGAAAGAGAAAAAAATAGGCAGGTTAGTTTATTCTTCTCAGTGCTGTTCTCAAATCTTAATCTCTACCAATCCAGCCACCTGCAGGAGTAGTTAGTGTGTGCGTGCTGTGTTAGTATAGCACTGCAGTAGCACATTAAACCACCTTTACCCTTCTGGCCTGTTGTGTCATCTAAGGCCGCCATCTGCGGCTAATGAATTGCCGACTCCCGTAACACAGAGAACAGTCATTCATTGAAAGTCATTGATAAAAAAAAAGTCATTGATAAAAAAAAAAAAAAAAGCGTGGGGTTTCCCCCAAATTCAATTACCAGGCCCTTCAGGTCTGCTATGGATATTAAGGGGAACCCCACTTCAAATTTAAAAAAAAAATTACGTAGGGGGTCCCCCTAAATATCCATACCAGACCCTTCAGGTCTGGGATGGATTTTAAGGGGAACCCCGGCTAAAAAACCAAAAAAAAATGGCATGGGGTCCCCCTCAAAATCCATACCAGACCCTTATCCGAGCACGCAACCTGGCAGGCCTCAGGAAAAGAGGGGGGACGAGAGCGCCCCCTCCCTCCTGAACCGTACCAGGCCACATGCCCTCAACATTGGGAGGGTGCTTTGGGGGTCTGTGACCTCTCAAAGCACCATGTCCCCATGTTGATGGGGACAAGGGCATCGTCCCCACAACCCTGGCCATTGGTTGTGTGGGTCTGCGGGCGGGGGCTTATCGGAATCTGGAAGCCCCCTTTAACAAGGGGACCCCCAGATCCCGCCCCCCCTGTGTGAAATGGTAAGGGGGTACAAAAGTACCCCTACCATTTCACCAAAAAAGTGACAAAAATTTTAAAAATGACAGAAGTTGGTCTTTGACAATTCCTTTATTAAAATCTTCTTTCTTCTGGTCTTCCTTCTTCCTTTCTTCATCCTTCAGTTTCTTCATCTTCTTCTTCTTCCATCTTCTACCATCTTCTTCCATCTTCTTCTTCCATCTTCTTCTTTCTCCGATCCGATTCTTCTTGCTCTGGTCTTCTCGTCCGGCATCTTCTTCCACGGCGTCGGTGTCTCTTCTTGACGCACGGGGACGTCATGGGGACTTCCCTATGGCTTTCCCCATGACGTCAGAGGGGGCGGGGTCACCAGGTGGCCCTGCCCTCCGTTATAAAAGACCTGTCAGACGCAGCGAAGCCTCACACAGCGGGAGCCTCCCATTGCCGCGGAGCTGCCCAAGAAGAGACACCGACGCCGTGGAAGAAGATCCCGGATGAGAAGACCAGAGCAAGAAGAAGCGAATCGGAGGAAGAAGAAGATGGAAGAAAAAGATGAAAGAAGATGGTAGAAGATGGAAGAAGAAGAAGATGAAGAAACTGAAGGATGAAGAAAGGAAGAAGGAAGACCAGAGTAAAGAAGATTTTAATAAAGGAATTGTCAAAGACCGTCCTGTCATTTTTAACATTTTTGTCACTTTTTTGGTGAAATGGTAGGGGTACTTTTGTACCCCCTTACCATTTCACACAGGGGGGGACGGGATCTGGGGGTCCCCTTGTTAAAGGGGGCTTCCAGATTCCGATAAGCCCCCTGCCCGCAGACCCCCACAACCAATGGCCAGGGTTGTGGGGACGAGGTCCTTGTCCCCATCAACATGGGGACGTGGTGCTTTAAGGGGTCACAGACAATGTTAAGGGCATGTGGCCTGGTACGGTTCAGGAGGGAGGGGGCCGCTCTCGTCCCCCCCTCTTTTCCTGCGGCCTGCCAGGTTGCGTGCTCGGATAAGGGTCTTGTATGGATATTTAGGGGGACCCTTACGTAATTTTTTTTTTTAATTTGAAGCGGGGTTTCCCTTAATATCCATAGCATACCTGAAGAGCCTGGTAATTGAACTTGGGGGAAACCCCACGCTTTTTTTTTTTTTTTTTTTATCAATGACTTTTTTTTATCAATGACTTTCAATGAATGACTGTTCTCTGTGTTATGGGAGCCGGCAATTCATTAGCCACGAGTGATTTTAAATAGCTTTTTTTCCTGCAAAAATGACACTTTGTGCAGGGACAGTTCTAATCACGGGAAACATGCGCCGCTTCACAGGCATACTATACACACCCCCAGGTATGAAATTTAGAGGAATATTACACTTTTATTGTTTCACATTAAGCATTTTTAAAATCACTGCTCCTGAAAAAACAGCCGTTTTTAAAAAAAAAAATTTGCATTGGTACATGTCCCCTGGGGCAGGACCCAGGTCCCCAAACACTTTTTATGACAATAACATGCATATTAGCCTTTAAAATTAGCACTTTTGATTTTGAACGTTCGCGTCCATTGTAATTAATAAGGTTCGAATGTTCGTGCAAACTTTAGGTCCGTTCGCAGGTTCTGGTGCAGACCGAACCCGGGGGTGTTCGGCTCATCCCTAATCACAGGCTCATACAACTGTACCTCCAGTAATGTGGTGTACCTAATCCAATGCAACAGGTGTAGCAAAGGATCTTATGTTGGTGAAACAGGACAGAAGTTACAAGTGAGGATGAATTTGCACAGACATACCATCAAGGAACATAAGGAAGATGATCTCTGCACACCTGTGGGACATCATTTCTAACAACCGGACCACACTATAGAAGACTTCAATGTTTTAGTTCTTAAAGGGAATTTCAGAACTATCCAGGAAAGGAAAACATTTGAGCTAAGAATGATACTTCTTTTTGACACCTCACCCACTATACTAGAGTTTTATGACCCCCCACTGTGACTGTGATCTCTCCCCCCCCCCCCCTCCAGTCTATAGCTTTCCCTCTGTCTTATCTCACTTGCTGATATCTTTATTACCATTGCCATACTATTGTTTTGTATATGTATGTGTTTGTTTTTCTTTTCCTACCCCTCAGAGATTTTTACTTTTTTTTTTTCTTTTGTTTTTAACATTTTACCTTCTGCTAAAACTTTTGTGAATCAGTACTGCTTAGACCTTGAAGAAGGGGACACACCCCGAAAGCTCGTCCATGAAAAATGATATGTTAGTGCAAATAAAAAAAGTGTCACGGACAGTACTCAATTTTCTCTGTCACAATTGCACTAATATGGCTACAATCACTTCAAGTATGTAAATACAGGGAACTGTGTGCAAACAAAGTTGCTGCTGCTGTTACAAGCGTGTCCAAAAGTAACAAGGAAGGTCTGTAGCTATGGCCGAAAGACGCTGGGGGATAACCCGGCTATGTCGAGCATCTATGGAACTGCAGAACGGCTCGTGGAGACAGCGTGTGACGTCAGTGGTGCAGGGAACACATGCGGACCCTACACACCCAATGCCAGACAGGACCAATTTTATGACCGTAACAATGTGCGTACGTCCGGCGGACCCAATACGGCAGCGTCACCGGACCTACCCCAAATCGAATCACAATCATACTAAATTGCGGGTGTGCAGCTGAAGAAAAAGGGCGACCAACATCAGGTCCAGGAGGAACACCGGTACAGGATCGTCCATGGGAGGAGTCGGCAGGAGGCCGCGATGTCCATCACCTTGAAGAATGTTGACGGCTGGCGTGGTCGAAGGATGCTGGCGGAAGGATAGGTCCAGGAGGGTGGACCGGCCCCTGACCCTGAGGAGCCAGAGGGGCCGTAGACAGCAGCTGAGCAGCATCTGGAGCAGCCGGAGACCCCCGGATGAAGGGCTTGCAGCGGCGCAGCCCACATCCCCTGCATGGCGTGTGCATCTCCCGCCCTGCTGGGTGCATGGAGATGGTGTCGCGCAGCAGGCAGGTGCAAGGTCGCATCGGCAGGCCCCCAATGGGAATCTCCCGCCCTGCCGGGCACAGGGAGATGGTGGGGCGAGGCTGTGGCAGTGGGCATCCGCAAGGAAGCTCCAGCCCAGCTGGGCGCTGGGAGCTGCTGATGGTCAGAGATCAGTGATGAGGGGATGGGAGCAGGCGACCGTCGGCCATCCCCCGACCTGCCGGATGCAGGGAGATGTAAGGAGGCAGGGGCAGAGGCAGGGGGTGAGAGCCATGTGCAGCTCTAACATCCCCCACCCAGCCGGATGCGGTAGTACAGTGGACCTGGCAGAGGAAGAGTGGAGTGTATCCACATTTGAATCTCCTGCCCCGCTGGGTGCAGGGAGAGATGCTGGCAGAGCCAACCCCCCAAGTCAACCAGCAGACGACCGGCTACCAGGACCACCTAGCAAGCAATCACCTGCCAGCCAACCCAGGAAAGCCAACTGCGGCAGCCCCCGCCACCCACCTAGCGCCACCCCTCACCCCACTCTGTGCCCCGCAACTCCCCCATGTCACCCGCTCCACATGCCAGAATAAGGTAGGAAGGGGCAGAGCTGCAGGGTGTAGGGGCTGTGTAATGCAAAGGGGTCCAGAGGTGTGGGGCTGTGTAATGTAAAGGGGTCCAGAGGTGTGTGTATGGGGGTTGTAATGTAAAGGGTCCAGAGGTGTGCGGGGCCTGTTTAATGTAAATGGGTCCAGAGGTGTGGGGGGCTGTGTAATATAAAGGGGTCCAGAGGTGTGGGGCTGTGTAATGTAAAGGGGTCCAGAGGTGTGTGTATGGGGGTTGTAATGTAAAGGGTCCAGAGGTGTGCGGGACCTGTTTAATGTAAATGGGTCCAGAGGTGTGGGGGGGCTGTGTAATATAAAGGGGTCCAGAGGTGTGGGGGAGCTGTGTAATGTAAAGGGATCCAGAGGTGTGGGGGGCTGTGTAATGTAAAGGGGTCCAGAGGTGTGTGTATGGGGGTTGTAATGTAAAGGGTCCAGAGGTGTGCGGGGCCTGTTTAATGTAAATGGGTCCAGAGGTGTGGGGGGGCTGTGTAATATAAAGGGGTCCAGAGGTGTGGGGGGAGCTGTGTAATGTAAAGGGATCCAGAGGTGTGGGGGGCTGTGTAATGTAAAGGGGCCCAGAGGTGTGGGGGCTGTGTAATGTAGAAAATGTATTTTTGTACAATGTAACAGTTGTATTTATCTCATGATTAACCACCTCTCACCCAGCCACTGCACATATACGTCCGGGTGGGCTCTTCCTCCTTCTGAGTGGAAGTTCAGGAACATCCCTCAGAAGGAGGGGGATCACGCATGTGCCTGTGCAGCCGCGCGATCCCGATGCGCTTGTGTCACCCGGACACGACGCATCTCTGATCGGCAGGAGGTCTCTGTGATTGGCCCTCCTGATCACATGACAGTTGTGTCCAATCACAGCCATCATGTGATGTAAATAGAGAGCCGGTTGCTAGGCGATTAGCTCTCCTCTCCTCACACAGAAGTTGTCAGTGAGGAGAGGAGAGCGGATCACTAAAGCCAGCCTGTGACCAGTGAGTATGAGCTGTTTTTTACAGATTTTTACACACTGATCACTGGCCCACACATGTCCCCACACAATGTAAACGCACAATGTCCCCAAAATAGTGTCCCCAAAACACTGCCCCCACACAGTAAAAACACCCGTCTCCCACATAAGTACCAGTTAAATCATATGTCCCAATGATCATATGCAAACATATGTCAGTGATCATCTGCGCACATCTGTACATGATCATCTACGTACATATGTCCGTGATCACACAAACCAATAATTATACAAAGACATGTAGCAGAATACATTTTGCCTTAAATTTATGACAAAATTAGATTTTATTGGATTTCTTTTAAAACAGAAAGTCGAAAATATTTTTTTTTTTATTTCCGCCCTTTTTTTCGCTTATATCGCAAAAAAAACTGATTTGTGAATAAATACCACAAAAAGAAAGCTCTATTTGTGTGAACAAAATGATAAAAATTTCATTTGGGTACAGTTTTGCATGACCGCGCAATTCTTATTGAATGTGCAAGAGTGCTGAAAGCTGGAAATTGGTCTGGTAAGGAATGGAGCGAAAGTGCCCTGTATTGAAGTGGTTAAAAACATAATAAAATCATATATATTTAAGTGTTAATACACAAAATGATCTCTTTGTCTTTATTCCAAAACAGCTCCTTTGGATTAGGAAGCACAGGAAGGGCTGCTGATAAAGTGCATACGGACAGATTAATGTAGGGCTGGTAATCCCAGGGCATATTTCCTGGTATTTCCTGGTATTTTTTTTTTCACAGCCTGTCCCTGTCTACATGCACTGCACTGAAAACAGTTTGCATGTGTTTTTTTTTACAGGGCATATTTCCCAATGATTGCTGTCTGCATTTAGTTTTTTATACACACACCTGTCAATTAATACAATATTTCCTAACACACAACATAGGCATATTCAGAATTACACCCCAAAAGACATTATGCAACTCCTTGTGTGTGTGTGTGTGTGTGTGTGTGTGTGTGTGTGTGTGTGGCGATACCACATGTTTGGGAGTTTATTACAGCCTAATCACATAGAGGGGCTCAAAATCCAAGGAGAACCTTCAGACTTTCTAGAGCCATAGATCACACATCTCATTTCCTGTATATCTATCAAAATTTTCCCTGGAGCACCAGGACAGTAAAAACATCCACAAAATGAACACATTTTGGAAAAAAAAAGGATTTTTTAAAAGGCATTATGAGTCTTCAAGTTTTTGGAAAATGCACAACGAAAATATTTTCTTTACACAAAGTTGTCAATTTATTAAGATATTTTTTACACACAGCAAGGGCATACTTAGAATTACAACCCAAAACCCATTCAACTCCTCCTCCAAAATATGGAGATACCATATGTGTGAGACTTTTATACTTACCTGCTCTGTGCAATGGTTTTGCATAGAGCAGCTATGATCCTCTTCTTTTTGAACCCAGCGCCGGCGATTCTGACACATCCCCCTACCAAGTGCCTCAAATAGCAAGCCTCTTGCTATGGGGGCACTTAAGCAGGCTCGCTCCCAAGCCGAGTTCCTGTGAATGGACATTGTCCCCGCTCTCTCCTCATTTGCTCACTGGCTGTGATTGACAGCAGCAAGAGCCAATGGCTCCTGCTGCTGGGCAAGTCAATGAGGAGAGAGAGACACCTGGAGAGCCGCTGCTCTCATGCACATCGCTGGATCGAGATGGGACTCAGGTAAATATAAGGGGGGGCCAAGGGGGAGTGGAGCTGCACTCAGAAGGTTGTTTACCTTAATGCATAGAATGCATTAAGGTAAAAAACAATCTGCCCTTAGAACTACCTTAAATATAATTTCAAGAATTGGCATTTTCCCCATTTAACCCTTGAAATTGTGTAAATTTGAGGGACCTCTTCCCTCTAAATTATAATTCTTAAAATAGTTTTTGCATTTTAATATGTCCCCTATGCCACTACTCACCTCCTCATACCTTTTATTTGATAATACCTTGCCTATTAGCCTTAAAAATGTCCACAATTGATTTTCAAGATTATCCCTATTGACTTTAATGGGGTTCAGACTAAAATTTGCATTTTCAGGAAATTTATGATGGCCTATAAGGTCTGAGAAATACGTTAAAAAAAGTAGAACTATAGACAACTTTTATTTTGTACATTTTATTTTCTCATTGGGGAGATTTTCCTTCACGTCCTGTCCCATAGCCACAACAGGATCTATATTGTAGGTCCCCCATAATTAATTTAGGAATATGCATTTTAGATATGCTTTTACACTCAGACAAATAAAAGTGATGCTTTTATGATATCATTCAGGGTCTAGTTATGATTTTGGGACACCTAAAACATACTGATTTTAGGTGTTTTCCTGTCTTACTTAATACAGACAGATTTTCATCATTTCTATGTGTAGTAATCTATGCGCTAGTAACACTGGCAGAGTGCTACCAAGAAAAACACACATATGGTTTTCAGTACTATTGTGTTAAATCTACCACATACCAGTAAGCTTTTAAACTCTGGGAGAAAATGTCTTGCTGCTTGAAGCAATCAGTTTCAAACTTTAAAAGAAAAGTATGGCAATTTTTTGTGGGGGGAATCATACTTACCTAGGTGGATGCATCTGTCCCCCACAGCGGCTCTAAGACTGAGAACCGAGCAATCAAACACTGCCAATCGCTCAGTTCTCAGAGCCCTGATCAGAGAGCTGGTGACTGTCAGTCATTGGCTCTCTGCTCTACCCCCCCCTCCACACTCGCTGGAGCTCTGGGCTGTAGAGGAGACAGGAGCGTCCAGCTTAGGCTCTCAGCGATTTTCTGAGAGGCTGAGCCAGGTGCTGCTCCAGGTATGTGGGTGGATCCCGACCATATGGTTGTGATATTTCCTGAGCCTGGACTGGCTTTGTGATGTCAGCCGACAGCAGGCTTCAGCCCACTGTATGCTGAAAACAGGTCACAGGAGTGCAGAACAAACTGCACTCCTGTGATCCACAAAAGTACTGCTAAACAAGCGTCTCCTTTTCCAGTCCAAAAATAAAAATGAAATTTTGCCTGGTTACAATAGACAATACATTTATTTTTGCTAGAACTCTTTTCATACATAGCACTCTCTTCTAGTCTTCTGCCTTTATAGTTAGCACACATGCCTGTAGCACATTTGAGTGTTGTCCAACAGTATCCAACAGGGGTTAAGGGCACACAGGCACCGTCTCTACTTTCCATTGTCGCTGCCACCCCATATTCATGCGTCCAGCCCCTTTCAGGATGCCAGGCACATGAATTACAGTGGCAGGGTTTCTTTTTTTTTAAGCACCTGATTAGAGCCAGAGGCTCTAATGAGCTTCAAAAGAGGGTGGGCTTGTGGCACAGAGCATTGTGCTTGGAGCCCACTCAGGTGTGTTAGTAAAGGAAATTAATATTCACTTTTTCTAACACTGAATAACCTCTCCACCAATCAGGAAGCGAGGGCTGAAAGAAGAGGCGATCCTATTGGATGTCTAGGAGGAGGAGGGGGGAGCTGCACAGGGGAAGCTGCCTTGATCCACAGGAAGAAACACGCTGCCCGCACGCCCGCTTCCTAGATGGGATAAGTGCGGGGCTTTGAAGTCCCGATTATCCTCCCGGGGATGGTGTTTGTCTGCCACCCCCCAAAAGAAAGAAACACCAGCCGCCACTGGTATCCAACCATCACATACACCACTTCTTCCCTCAAAGCCCCTTACTATCAACAAAATATGAGGGTGCAGACACCATGGAGGAAAACTTATACGTGTTAAGCAGTGTTAAAACCTGTGTTCCTTTGATTTATGTACACTCTTCATTAAAATAGTTAGTTTGTGCTTTTATGATAGAATGATTCTATTCAAAGGGCTTGATCAGAAGGCTTTTGTGTGTTTCTTGTTTTTTTTTACTTTTTTTTCATATGGCTACAAAGTGTTTTCATGCAGTGTTTTTGTATTTTTCTTTCTGCCCCCTAGTAAGAGTGATGGATTCTTTGAACAAAGCAGTGTTTTTGTAGCAATTAACGGCTGTCATATTACAGCAATCACCAACCGGGAGTTTTTTCACATGCAAACCCCAGCACACACCCCTGCATCTACAACCTTCAACAGATTGACTTATATGTGTGCACACTCTTCCTGATACACAGGAAGGTATACATGAACAACCATGGGTGAACTTCAAATAAAAAAATTCTTTGGGTGTAGATCGATGACAAAATGCAATAATGCAATCTTGGGTGTAAATAAATCTTGATCTTGATCCTTTAGTCATTAAAGCATACCTTTAGATTGAAATAAAAGAAAAATGTCTAGATAGATATAAAACACATGAATTTATTCAGATATGTACCTGAATTTGACTTGTTATCAGCCCCTTGCAATCCCTGTACAACAGAGTGGGAAAAGAAGAAGCAGCACAAGGGCCCAGTCAGTTAATGAGCTGATGAGGAGCATACTTTTATGAAGAGAAACAGAGTAAAAACAGACGAGTTAATCAGAATGCTGCTTCTCCTTCATTGTCCAATCACAGGCTGGGTGTAGGTCCATGAGAGGCTGGACTCAAAGGAAGTAAGTTGGATGATGCTGGCCACCAGTAAATCCAGAAGACTGAGAACATATAGTTGCAAATAAAGTACTGCAGGGGACAGCTTCAGGATTGAAGATGTGTATTTCACCAAAAGGTTTTTTTATCTTTCATTTAGTAGGCTATTTTTCTTGTTTTTGGTTTTAAATTGCTTTGATTACAACTTTTCATTGGAGTGTTCTAGTATCTTGGTGACAAGTAAAGTGCATTAAATAAAAGTCAACCAAGGGTGAACTAAATATTTATTTTCTTTTTGCAGATTAACAAAAAAGAAGAGCATAACAATGAATGAAATTCAAATAACTTCCTGGAATAATACCAATGACCTACTCAATAAATCATCGAATATGAGGAATGAAAACCATCTCATTAATACAGCAGAAAGAGTTATTCTTCCATCTTTTATTGGAATTATCTGTTCTACTGGATTAGTTGGAAATATCTTAGTGTTGGTCACTATTATAAGGTATAATATATATAATATAATCATTGAGTTCCATGTTTAATATTTGCAGAATGCTTTTTGTTTTAGATTTCCATGATAGATATTATGTTTTTTAGACGAAGACGTCTGAGCAGAATTGTTTTTCCCTAACCAGATTAATT
Source organism: Lithobates sylvaticus (assembly GCA_028564925.1). Classification (NCBI taxonomy): domain Eukaryota; kingdom Metazoa; phylum Chordata; class Amphibia; order Anura; family Ranidae; genus Lithobates; species Lithobates sylvaticus. The sequence continues at coordinate 281,667,186 of CM053028.1, forward strand.
ACACACAAATTAATCAGATTATTTACTACACTTTTAAAAAGTATACTAGAAACATAAACCCCAAAATCTGGTTGTGCATTGGAAATCAGATGACCAAATTATGAGGACACAGATGTGACCTGGAACAATTGAGCCAATGCCACCTTGTTCATGCTGCTTTAAAACTCTTCACTTCTTAGCATCTCTGTGCCGTCTGCCTACCTGCCTACTGTTTCACCTTATTATGGGGTTAAACAGAGGGCAATGCAGCATTACACAAAAACAACATTAAAAAAGTACTGGGATTGCTATTTTGCCCAACATCTTCCTCACAGTCATATGATCAGCAGGGAGAGTTAGGATTCCACTGGTCATGAACGTAGATGGAGCCATTGAATATAAATGTGTTGTATAAACACAGTTAAAAAAAAATGGCATCTTTGTGTGACATCACATTTATCCAGAAATTGCCCTATTGTCACTAACCTGATGAAGGCCGAGCTGATGAGAGAGCTTTTGTTAACACCTCCTGTCATGTTTTATCTCTAAGTTTAATGACAGGGTATGACAGGAAAGAGAGTAGCATGGTGCCTGTGATGAGCCCTGGCCAGCAGAAGGTCTGGATCATACAGCGTAGCAGAGGATGTTGAGCAGGAACTTGTGCAGTATATCATCACAGGAACTTGTGGATCATGCATCGCAGTAGACAATGTTGAGCAGGAACTTGTTCAGAATGTAATCATAGAAATCATAGAAACTTGTATATCATACAGCATATAGCATACGCTGTATAGCATACAGCATACGCCTAAAGAATGTCATCACAAAAACTTGCGCAGACAGAAATGTGGCAAGACCAGCAGAAATTGGCAGATTCAAGAGACAAGAGCAGAAACAGAAACCAAGCAAGGGACAGTATCACACGGGCAGGAATTGGAACCAAGACAAAGAGCAAGGGGCAAAGTCAGATTACAAGCCAAAGTTCAGGTACAGAAGGAGCAAGTACAAGCAAAGTCAAAAGGCAAACTGGATCAAACACAGAAGAATCAGCAAGAGGAGTCTGGTCATAGGCCATTGGAGCTGATGACCAACTCAAGCAATTATCTTGAGCTCTGCAGTGCTTTAAATGGGCTACTGGGCACTAAAATCAGTGCCACAATACATATCAAAATGCTTGTGCCTCAGCACACACATGCAGATGCATGCACCTCACTGATCTTGTGCACTGGTCTGATACCCATTCTTTCCACACATGCAGATCTTAGGGCATGATCACTGAAACGTAAGATGTCATACGTCCTATTTTTTAAACAAGGCAGGGGAGAGATGGCTTCATGTTTCCAGAACTATAATAATCCTTTCAGTTTTTATGATAAATTCAGTTACAAATGTCCTGTCAAGATAGCAGCTTTGCTGGTGATTATCTGAATAGCATCTTCACAAGCATGTAACCTTTTGCTACGTTGTGCTGGATACCTTACGTAGATGTATCTGAGTGGTGTAAGCCAACAGCAGGTTCCCAGGAGATCAGAGCATACTGAAAGTAGATAGAAACTGGAACTATAGAATTAAGTCTTTGTAGGATCTGTACTTCACCATGGTACTTAAGGACAGTCCCAAAGGAGCGCAGGTGGTGCAGAATCCCCCAAAGTGTAGAGTCTAGAGGCAAGCTGGTATTCACTGGTCACAGCCCCTGGGTTCACTCTACTCTAGGCATGAGGGACCTCAAGTTATACAGTTCAAGAGCTCACCAAATGGCTTCAGACTGTAGCAGATGGGAGGGCTATGAATCACACTGAAGCCATCAGTAACAAGGACTATACAGCAAATGCGCATAACAAGGATATTCACCAAAGGTCAGGGCAGGCAGCAGTCATGGATAACCAGGAACAAACTTAAGGTCTGGACAGACAGCGGGCAAGGAAAGGTTGGCACATGATAGTCAAAAAGTAGAGGTTTCAGGAGAGGGATACTAGCAGAATCCACTACTAAGAAACAGGGCACAGCAGCTAGCTACAAGATGTATTGCTTGGACAGTGAGCGGAGAGCCGCACTGAGTTTAATTTGGCCACCCAGGAGAGAAGCACCATGCTGATTAACCACAACCAGAAGGATGAAGCCATGTGGATTGGCAACTGTAGTGACAATCTAGGTAAAAAGTGAAAAGTCTATTAGATGTACGCATTGCAGAATAAAAATATGAGAATTGTTAATGTTGCCTTGCTTTTGTAAATGCTCCAGAGTTGTTGTCCACATCCTTCTCCTCACTACCTGGTGAGTAACAGACCTGGAACAAGTATGCACAAACTAGCTGTCAAACATGGTTATACTTGTTTCAGATCAGTGTGGGAGGTGAGATGAGCATGACACTGGACCATGCATATTCAAACACATTTAAGCAAAGGCAGCTCCTATATTTCTGTCCTTTAAATTCTGTTGTGCTATGCATGTTTTACCTAATGTATTTTGCAAATTTACTTTCTTAATTTTAAGTTAAATTATTCAGAATCACAGATTCATTTAATAGAGAGGAACACTTCTTAACTCATCTGTTACAGAATTAAATTAGCAGGGTGGAAAACGGATGGCTCTTTTGCTCTATGCTATGGTTTACTTAATTTTATCATAATTCTTTGAGATGTCAAATGAACACAAATTGCAGGTTTATGATCCTCTCTACACTGTATCATAAAATGTGTTTGAAAATGATGTGCTTCCAAGCAGCTGTAATTTTTTCTTACTCTGTTTCATCCAATCATAAACAATGCAAACCAAATAGGAACATTTACTGAAGGCAAATAGACTGTGCACTTTGCAGTTGCACTCTTTTTTTCTTATTAAATGTAAATGTGGTAAAGATTCACTTTGTAAAGAACATCTAATCAGGTCAAGGAAAATAAATAAAAAAGCATTTTTGTTTGCACATGATTGTATGATGGATTTCAGCAGAGCTTTATCACATTTACTAAAAAATGTGGAAAATTAGTGCAACTGCATTTGCAATGTGCACAGTCTATTTGCTTTTAATAAATCAACCCCATTGTGAAGTCGCGTAAAGCCGCGTACACACGAGCGGATTTTCCGTCGGAAAAATCTTGGATGGTTTTTCTGACGGAATTCCGCTCAAGCTTAGCTTGCATACACACGGTCACACAAAAGTTCACTGAACTTTCGACCATCAAGAACACGGTGACGTACAACACTACGACGAGCCAAGAAAATTAAGTTCAATGCTTCCGATCATGCGTCGAATTGTTTCCGAGCATGTGTAGGAATTTTGCATGTCGGAATTGGTACAGACGATCGGAATTTCCGATCAAAACTTTTTCCGACCGAAAAATTGATAACCTGCTCTCAATCTTTTGCTGGCTGGAATTCCACCAGCAAAAGTCTGATGGAGCATACACACAGTCTCATTTTCCCACCAAAAGCTCTCATCAGACTTTTGCTGGCGGAATTTCCGATCGTGTGTATGTGGCATTAGTGATAGTTTCATAGTTAGTAAGGTTGAATAAAGACATCAGTCCATCCAGTTCAACCTGAGTGAGGTGTCTACAATTGTCCCTATCCCTGTACATATTGCACACTCACATCAGTCCCAACCCTCAAGGAGCCCACAATCCAAGGTCCCCATTCACATACTAGGGCCAATTTCTGGACAGAAGCCAATTAACCTACCTGCATGTCTTTTTATTGTGGGATGAAACCGGAGTACCCGGAGGAAACCCACATGCAAACTCCAGGCAGGTAGTGTCGTGGTTGGGATTTGAACCAGCGACCCTTCTTACTGCTAGATGAGAGTTCAAACCACTACACCATTGTGCCGCCCTGATGCAGTGATGCAGTGATGCAGTGATGCATTGATAGCATTTACAAAATGTTGATTCTCTACATACATTTGCATCTTAAAAGAAAACTCTATAAATTACATGCTTGATGACACATTTTACTGAAGCTTTCAAATGGACATGGCTTGGAACTGCTTTCCATAGCATAATTCCATGTGCTACACATTGCTTTGAATATACATGAGTGAAGTGCTAATCTAAAGTTGTAAATGACATTACATTATGATTTTTAAAGGATAAATGGAAGGTCAGCTCTCTCCAGGTGCCAAAAATATGTGACAAATGCAGGTCAGCTCCAAGTCATGCTGCCACCAATACATGACAATGGCACCATCAGTTTCACTCGGCACAGAGATTTTAAAGCTTGTGGGACCACAATCTAAGGGCCCACAGATTGGGAGTGAGGGGCACCGGAAGTCGTTTAACTACACATTACCTATTACCTATAACTTACTCGTTAACCTATTATATATCCTTACATCTGCGTCCTTCTGGTTTTATCAGAAACATGAACTGTTCACAATTTCTGCATTAACAATTCAGTTTTTTGCAAATACACACTGTCACACCAGACAGGAGATTAACAGATTATTACAGAGATTAACAATATAGCAGCACTTCTTCAAAGAGCAGGGATTGTTTCAGTTATTTAGAACATCTAGAGAGAAGATTTAACAATTTTAAAATGATGGATTAATACAAGAAAAGGAAAGATGGTGCAAGTAAATTATTTACAGAAAATGTTACAAAATAAACAAGAACGGAAACAGAAAAAAAACATGGGAAAGGCAACTAAGGACACTGCAGGCCAGCGACATGCATACTAGAAACTGATGAAGTTATTGGTTGCTATGATGCCAGTGGTCATTGTTTTGAACCAGTGGTGATTGTTTTGGTGTAACATGAATCATTGATGCTGTGTAAAAAAAATGATGTGTTGTTCCCTCCTACATTCATACAAGATCCTTTTCCTAGCTAGAGGTCTGATATGGATTTGAAAGAGGTATCCCACACAAAAATAAAAAAAAGTTATGGCTTTTCCCCAAAAAATCCATACCAGATTCAAAAGCAATGACATAATCAGTTGCTAGGATGCACAGATTTTAAGAGAGAACCTCACAAAAAAATGGGCCCCCCCCAAATAATTCATACCTGAACCTTATCTAAGCAAGCAGCCTGACTGGCCAGTTAAGTGAGGGGCAGGGCACGTGCACCCCCCCCCCCCATACCAGGCTGTATGCCTTCAACATAGGGTACTTTGCGGGGGGAGGGGGCTGCAAAGATCTATGTCCTCCTCAACATGTGCCTCTTTGTCACATCAAAAATACAATACACAAACCCAACCCTTTGGAGAGGATGTATATGCAACCCAGTGCAAACAGAATAAAACTAGTTTAATGCCCCTCTATCAGCGATTAGAGGAAGGTAGCAGAGCAGAGAAAGTCCTCAGGGTGAATGTAGTACACAATAGAGTTATTTGTACTTTTTTATATAGGAAAACACACTTGCACGGCATCAGTAATCTCTCTCTTCTCACCAGTACATGTAAAGCAAAAAGGGAAAGCATAGTAATAGTGCGGATATAGGTTTAAAATTATAATTTTTTTATATAAAAATCATACATCATAGATTTGTTTGTTCAACAGACATAGGGGGTTATTTTATGAAAGGCAAATTCACTTTGCACTGCAAGTGCACTGCAAGTGCACTTGAAAGTGCACTTGGAAGTGCAGTCGCTCTAGATCTGAGGGGTAGATCTGAAATGAGGGGAAGCTCTGCTGATTTTATCATCCAATCATGCGCAAGCTAGAATGCTGTTTTTTGTTTTCCTTGCATGTCCCCCTCGGATCTACAGCGACTTTACTTCTAAGTGCACTTTCAGTGCACTTGTAGTGCAAAGTGGATTTGCTTATGGTGGTTCACCAGTTCTTAAAAATGTCACATTGTATTCCACTAAAGAAGTTGCCCACATCCAAAGAACTGGCATCCATTTTTGCTTGGGAGATCTTTCAGTTACATGGGCTACCCAAGATTATCATCTCCAACAGGGGTACCCAGTTGGTCTCCAGGTTTTGGCGAGCCTTTTGTGCACAGTTAGGAATTCCGCTTTCCTTCTCCTCTGCGTATCACCCGCAGTCCAATGGGGCCGCTGAACGAGCCAACAAGCCTTGGATCAGCTTCTACGCTGCTGTATTTCTGACCATGATAATAACTGGTCAGACCTCCTACCCTGGGTGGAGTTTGCTCACAATATTGCTGTCAATACCGCTTCCAGATTATCTCTGTTTATGGCAAATTATGGTTTCCAACCGTCCATGTTGCCTGACTCATTTGTTCCTCAAATAATTCCTGCGTTAGAGGAGCATCTCCGTGATCTTAATTCTACTTGGGTGCAGGTCCAAGAGTCCTTAAACAGTGCCAGAGAGAGGAACAGACTCAATGCTGATGGCCAAAGCCTACCTGCGCCTTCCTACCAGGTTGGGGAGAGGGTCTGGCTGTCCTCTCATAACCTCCAACTCCGTGTTCCCTCACTGAAACTGGCACCACGATTTATTGGGCCTTTTCGTATTCTCCATAGGATCAACCTAGTGGCTTACGCATTAGACTTTCCTTCTAACATGCGTATTTAGAATGTTTTTAATGTCTACTTATTAAAACCTTTGGTGTGCAACAGTTTCACCACCTTGGTACCATATCCTCACCCGGTGCAGGTTGAGAACTATGAGGAGTATAAGATACTATCTCCCGTAGGTTCCGTGGGCTCATACAGTACCTGGTTCATTAGAAAGGGTGCGGTCCGGAGGAACGCTCTTGGGTCTCATACTCAGACGTACATGCTCCTGTCCTCCTCCGTGCTTTTCATAGACATTTTCCCCTCAAACCTGGTGGTCCTCTGAGGGGAGAGGTTGTAGAGGACAGGTTACTGTCAGGGCTGGGCTCTCAGCCCTTCCTTCTCTGTGCTCAGGTGGCTCAGCTGTCGGTTATTTGCCAGTACTCGTTTCCACAGTGGCTCACCTGTTGATCATCTTCTGCTCAACAGTCAAGCCCACAGCCAGCCCCTTCTGGCTATTTAAACTGCCTGATTCATATCTTCAATGCCTTTGCCTTGGTCAACATATCTAGAGTCTCTCTTCTGTGTTCCTGTTAAAGACTTGCCTGGCTGACGTCCCTTCTGGTTCCTGATCCCGGCTGCTGCTTCTGACTATGCTGATCTCTGGCTTCCTGATTTCCTGGCTTGTTCTGACTACCCGATTTGGCTACCGAACCTTGGCTATGTTTTGACTACTTTTACCAATTGTACCTTTTTTACCATTTTTTTTAAAAGGTTTGAATTTTACTGCATATTCTGTCTCCTTCTGTTTCATGGCTCCTGACACTCCCCTTCAGGCTAATAATTAGCTGTCCAATAATGTATCCATCAATAGTTTGCGCTTAGTAGTTTTATGTATATATCTATTTACTGAGTCAATAGAAGGTACCAGCTTGTTTGCTTCTTCATGGCTCCTAAAAAATGTCAGCTAGCCAGCCTTATATACCCCCATGACGCTCGGCATGTGACATCACGAGCAGCATGCAGATGTTAATGTAATGGTCCCATCACATATTCGCCGAAGACATTTCGGGGCATGATTGAAAATGAGGCGTGGATCACAATCCAAGCCTTGTTCCCAAACCTGAAATCAAGGAAGTGTCAAACACAAATGGACAGTCACAGTTTGCCATATAGGTTTACTTCTAACCTGGGATGCTTAGGCAGCGCATCACCACCTCATGGAGGAGGTAGGCAATGCATCACCAGCATCTCTAGGTTAATGCCTCTAACACCATGTGATTCCATGGATTGAGGCTGACCTCTACCAGGCTGGGACAGTATTGGCATGGCGGTCACAGGACAGCTCCCCACCATGCCCTGGGCATCTGTATGGCCATCTGAAAACTCCATCCACCAAACTCACTGGGCTCCACTGTTAGTTTTCCTAATAATAAATCTACAATCAGCTTTCCTAACCAAATATTGCATCACAAATTGCAACTCAGCAATACTTATTTAAAGGGCCAGAGTCATTAATCGGGTGAAACACATTACATCAAGAAAAATGTTTAACGCTTATTTCAAATTTACCTGGTATTGCAATTCTACAGATGCTATAGGGCAGGGACGGTTTATAACTCAAACAGTCATTTAGACCAGGAGGTTGTGTAGCTCCCAAGCTGTAAATCCTTTTGGATTCACGTTGGAGCAGATATTTGTCTATTGTGCCCCCTCTTTCAGATATAGGGATATGTTCCAGGAAAGTAAATTTGATCATATCTAGTCATGATGAAGTCCCCATGTGACGACTTATGGGGGTCTCCATTTAACATTTTGAGATAACTGATACATGATCCCTTTCATCAAATAAACAATGCCTGGAGTTTGACAAGTTACTCTATATGGAATTGTTCTATTAGGGAGTTTTACTTGATGACCCTATTGGATATAATGACAGAAATTACACATGCTACATCTACATGTCCCTGTTGTTGTGGAACAGATAGTTTTAGGTGGGACTTAGGGGCTAATGACAAGATGGTCCCTTATTGATTTTGACCATTTAAATGTGATTTCAGGTTTGGCATCAATGTGTTTTTGAATCTTAGGGTCAGCCAGTAATAGAGGTCAATATTAATTTAATACCTTTATTATTCATTTTGGTTCTTTTGTTTTTGGATATATCCAGCACATGTAGATGTAAAAAAAGAGTAGTGCACTTTATACCATTTGTCTATTGCACACTTTTGCACTTTTTTGCTTTTCCCCACATCTCTGGCCCAGTGGATATGGAGGTATGATGGGGTGACTTATCAGGATCTGGGTGCCCCCTTTTAAAATGAGGGAGCCCTTAGATATCTGCACCCCCCCCCCCCCCCATGTGAATAAGTAAGAGGTACATAGTACCACTGTTTACTTATTCATGAGTCAAATTGTAAATAAACACAGAAACCATGACAAAGTCATGACAGCCCCTCAAAAATATGTCACACAAGGTAAACCCATCATAAATCACATTCTCCAGCAATGAAGATCCAAGTCCATTATGATGAATGATGTCAGGGGGCCAGTAGCATACACCCACTAATAATTTCCTATTTATTTCTTCTCTTTGAAGTTCCAGCCACAAGGATTCCACCTCATTCCTTTCCCCATTAACAATTTTGTCCCTCATGTTCACTAGCAAATCATTCTTGATACTGTAAACAGGCAAATTCCTCCCCCTCTTCTAAACCTCCCAGTGACTTTGATACAAGGAATACCCCTGGACAGGTGCAAGGCAGTCATGTGAGCTGTCAAACCAAGTTTCTGATATTCCCACAAAGTCAAAATCCCCCTTGTATATCATCAGCTCCAGTTCTTCCATTTTATTAGCTAGACTTCAAGCATTTGTGTACAAGCTTCCTAATTTTGTACAAGCACATTTTATTTCCTCATCAGTTGTTCTGAGGCTGCAATTGAATTTTGCCAACCTACTCACCTTGGGTTTAGGTATTCTAGCCACACTAAATATATAAAAGTTTGACAATAAGACAAAATGCAGTTAAAAATCTGTAGAATCTTTATTAAACATCCATCAAGCCATAATAGGAGGAATCCAATACAGAGCAAAATTAACACTTTTCAGCTCCTTTGTGGCACTTAGGCCCCTTTCATACGGGCACCATCAGTTTAGCCACGTTAAAAACTTATCAGTTCTTATCCGCTGCTTCATCCATCTTCATGCATCACCCGTTCCGTTAATCTCTGTTTTCATCCGTCTTTTGTTCCGTTAATATCCATTTTCATCCGTTAATGTACACATTTACATCCGTTTTTTCATCTGTTTCTGTATGCGTTTTGTTCTGTTTACAGCAGTTTCTGTGCCTTTAAGGAAATTACCCAGAACGCATTGCTCCTCCCATGCTGCGTTGCAGTTTTCATTGAGTGACTTGTCCTTGCTGTGTCCTTCCTTTGTCCTTGTTCTTGTGTGTGCTATCTGCATTGTGCAATGGATTCCAACAATTTTTGGGACAGCGTGACATTGTTTGTCGTATTTGCCTATATGAGGAGAATGGAGAGCAAGAAAAAGCAGATTTTGGCTAGGAGACGATTTTGGACCCACCCCATGCTAATGAAGTGGCCTTCTGAAGGTTTTGTGGCTTTGCACTACGCTCATCTCCGACAGTATCCCACTAGGTTTTGTAACTTCACCAGGATGACCATAGCCACATTTGACTACTTACTGTACCAGCTGCACCCACGGCTGCAGCGGAGACATACCAACATGAGAAGATGTGTACCTGCAGATGAACGTCTCCTAGCGACCTTGAGGTAAGAAGTCATTCATTTATCAAGTGTCATGTTGCCTACCCCTGGACTACTGTGTGTGTGTATATACAGTATGTATAGATAATAAATATCTTATCCATTTATGTGCCAGAATAATGTTTTATTACTTAAAAGCTAAAGCTAAAAAGATGAAGAAGATTTTTTTTCTAGGTTTCTTGCAACTGGCCAGTCCTATACCTCATTAAATCATTATTTTTTTCTGGGCATTTCAACTATTTCGGAGATAGTGCTTGATACTTGCCTATAAGGAAAATAAAGCTGCGCCAATATTACAAATTGCTAAACATATAAATCAAAAAATAAAACCCATCAAAAATCCTAGATGGAAAATCACTGATCACATATAGGACAGTTCAAACAAAGATGTAAATGGTGAAAGTCCAATATAGATCAATCTTGACATCAGGCATGAATCAACTTAATGTCCACGGGTAGATCATGTTCAAAACAACACCACGGTGCTCGTGCTGCAAATTATACACTGTGACATGCATGCAAACGGTGCTTCATCCCGACCACCTGATGAATAGGAGGCTTACCAGATGGTAGCAATAATAGGGCACTGATATTAGACTTGTGGTATGTCCAGTAGGCGAGAGCTGATGGGGTTAAACAGCTTTGGGAAAATCACTCCAAGTGGGAAGGAGAGGGAACCCGTCACATAATCTGCTCACAACCGAGATAGCCAGCCAAATCCTAGTTGATTCCAGATAGCGGTAGTTTCAAGCATTGGATGATAATCCCACCAACGCTCCAACAGACTGGGCTGGAAAAACAACCCACATTCCAGATAACGATAATGGTTATCTGGAATGTGGGTTGTTTTTTCCAGCCCAGTCTGTTGGAGCGTTGGTGGGATTATCATCCAATGCTTGAAACTACCGCTATCTGGAATCAACTAGGATTTGTCTGGCTATCTCGGTTGTGAGCAGATTATGTGACGGGTTCCCTCTCCTTCCCACTTGGAGTGATTTTCCCAAAGCTGTTTAACCCCATCAGCTCTCGCCTACTGGACATACCACAAGTCTAATATCAGTGCCCTATTATTGCTACCATCTGGTAAGCCTCCTATTCATCAGGTGGTCGGGATGAAGCACCGTTTGCATGCATGTCACAGTGTATAATTTGCAGCACGAGCACCGTGGTGTTGTTTTGAACATGATCTACCCGTGGACATTAAGTTGATTCATGCCTGATGTCAAGATTGATCTATATTGGACTTTCACCATTTACATCTTTGTTTGAACTGTCCTATATGTGATCAGTGATTTTCCATCTAGGATTTTTGATGGGTTTTATTTTTTGATTTATATGTTTAGCAATTTGTAATATTGGCGCAGCTTTATTTTCCTTATATCTGTTTAGGTGTGAAGTATCCCACTTTTTAGCAGCAGCCCTTTTTCCCTTTTTATTCTAAGGTTCACCTTTTCAATCCTTACCCCCTGTGGGTTTTTTTTCCCCTTCCAGCGCGGTTTATCCATTTTCATGATACTTGCCTAGCCATATGGGAAGAGCTGTGTCCAGCAGTGATGCCATTACCAGATGGAAACATGTGGCGAAGAATAACCAAAGGATTTTGGAATCAAGCAAACTTTCCAAATTGTATCGGAGTTCTTGATGGAAAGCATATCCGTATCCAAAAGCCTTCACGTTCCGGGTCTAGATTCCATAACTATGAGAAATATTTTTCATTGGTCCTCATGGCTATCTGTGATAGTGATTATAAATTTATCTCTGTGGACATTGGGGCATATGGCAGCAGTTCTGATTCTAGAGTGTTCCGTGAGTCTGTAATGGGTCGAAGACTGCAAGAAGGGGCGATTCAACATACCATTCGATCAGCCTCTGCCTGGAACTGAAGGACCAGACTTACCTTTCGTCCTTGTTGCAGATGAGGCCTTTGCACTTTTGCAATATCTTCTTAGGCTGTATGCCAGAAGTAATCTTGACGGCAAGAAGAGGATCTTTAACTATCGGCTGAGCTTCGCAAGACGCCTCATTGAATGTACATTTGGCATATTGTCCAGTAAATGGCATGTTTTCCAAACACCCTTGCAACTCAGTCTTGAGAATGCTGAGTTCGTAATTAAGGCCTGCTGCATTCTGCATAATATTGTCCGGGAGAATGAGGGCATCCACATTGAGGAAGACAAAGAGTTCCACCTGCCCTCCGTAAAGTACAGAAAAGTACATGCAGGGAGATCCTACATTGCCATGCGTGAACAATTTGCTGACTACTTTCCATCTCCATTGGGAGAAGTTCCATGGCAGTACCAATATATGTAAATAAATTTAAATGTATTAATTAATTAATGTGTTTTGATAGCATAAAAAGAGACAAAAGCACATGATATGTTCAAAATGGTTTTAGTTTTATTATTCTGCATTACCCGTTTAAAATAAAAGTTTTTTCACTTAACTGTTTTTTTATTTATAAAAGTATGAACAAAGCATAAAATATGCCAAATATTACAAAATTTTTAGTTTAACATAAGAACCATCAAGCAGCTCTACAAAAGGGAAAATGGCGCTGTTCAAAAAATTATTTTGTTAGAAAAAACCTATGTGTAAATTCATAAATATGATCTACTACTGTGAATATTGCCAACACTCCATGTAAAGTGAATAGTGCTTCAATCAAAAATAAATAAATATATGTATAAAACATATACATTTTCAGGGATTGAAGCACTTGTCACTTTTTTATTTTGATGTGCTGAAGTATTATTGTCATATATATATTTTTTTTACACTTTTATATATATTCTTTTTACACTTTTATATATATTTTTTATACTTTGGTTTATATTCATGTTTTATACATATATTTATTTATTTTTGATTGAAGCACTATTCACTTTACATGGAGTGTTGGCAATATTCACAGTAGTAGATTATATTTATGAATGTACACATAGGTTTTTTTCTAACAAAATAATGTTTTGAACAGCGCCATTTTCCCTTTTGTAGAGCTTTAATATTTTAGGACTCCATCTAGATGATGTTCCCAATTAGGGAGGCCGCAGTTCTTTCTTCCTAAACGTGGATATCTGGTGTTTTTAACATAAAAAACAGGTTACAAATCCTGATAAAAAGAGGTGGGGGATGGGGAATAAGAAGTGGAATTTTGGGTAGCAGAACCAGAGCTGGTTTGGCTATTAGCTTGAGAAGCATCAGCAGAATTTGAGCTCGTATTTACACTCTGAGGATATGTTCCCTGTGAGGAATGAGCAGGAGAGGAAGCATAAGGCCTCTGGGTATTGTGCATTGAGCTGTATGCACGCACAGGGGTCTGTGGATAGGGCGGTAGATATGGCTGGGCAGGAAGACATGGGGGCTCATAGGAATATTGACGGTATGACCTCTGAGGGGGTTCATACTGGCTAATAGTGGGCAATGGCATTCCTGACTCATCAGCTCTAATACATCCTCCCACATAATTAAATATACCCATATGTATCTCCATCTGCCTCTCTGCTGGTGCTTTTTGAAGTGCATGATAAATTGGCCTCAGGAAGGATGCATTTCAGTTATTTGGATCACAGAATGGATCTTTACTCTCTTGTCTTTTAAAGGAGGTCATCTCGTCCATGAAGGACTTCATGGCTTTCTCCATCTCTGGATTTTCAGGCTTTTTGCTACGTCGCAAGGATCGTGATGTTGTTAGCCTGTCATGACTAACCTGTAGAGAATAATAATATGCCGATTGAGAAATGCAATGATGCCTTGGTGTACATCAGATAAAGTATAGTAATTAATAGGGATGGGCCCGGTGTTCGATTCAAACCCATGTTCGAATCGAGCACCGGGCGTTCGCTCGCTCGGCGAGCCCAGAACTATTGGGGCCGCTCGCATCAAATTCGTGTGATGCGAGCGGCCCCGCAATGCATTGCGCTAGTCGCAGTGCAATGCTGGCTGATGATTGGCCAAGCATGCACTGTGACCCCGCATGCTTGGCCAATCACAGCGCCGGCAGCGAGGAGAGCCATAATTGGCTACAGGCAGGATGCCCGGTCGGGAGCTCCGTGACCACGGCCGTGGGACCAGCGGACCCGATCGCCGCTGGTATCCCGCGATCGGGTTACGGAGCTGAAGAACGGGGAGAGGTCTATGTAAACAAACCTCTCCCCGCGCTTCCTACACTGACTGTCAGTGATCGGCGGTTCCCTGTCATCGGGAACGCCGATCAATGACGTCAGACGTACAGCCACGCCCCCTACTGTAAAAAAAAAACACAACACGTCACACTGACTTCTCCCCGCCCCCTAGTGGTTAACCCCCTAACTACAACTGTCATTTACATAGGAATCAGTGCTATTTAAATAGCAGTGATTGCTGTATAAATGACAAATGTCCCAAAAATGTGTCAAAAATGTCCGATGTGTCCGCCAAAATGTCGCAGTCACAATAAAAATCGCTGATCGCCGCCATTACTAATAAAAAAAAAATATTAATAAAAATGCTATAAAACTATCCCCTATTTTGTAAACGCTATAACTTTTGCGCAAACTAATCAATAATCGCTAATTGCGATTTTTTTTACCAAAAATATGTAGAAGAATACGTATCGGCCTAAACTGAGGAAAAAAAATGTTTTTTTATATATTTTTTGGGGATATTTATTATAGCAAAAAGTAAAAAATATTGCATTTTTTTCAAAATTGTCGCTCTATTTTTGTTTATAGCGCAAAAAATAAAAACCGCAGGGGCGATCAAATACCACCAAAAGAAAGCTCTATTTGTGGGAAAAAAAGGACGCCAATTTTGTTTTGGAGCCACGTCGCATGACCGCGCAATTGTTAGTTAAAGCGACGCAGTGCCGAATTGCAAAAAGGGGCCTGGTCCTTTGGCTGCCAATTGGTCCGGGGCTGAAGTGGTTAAGGGGAACCCCAGCCAAAAAAAAATGGCGTAGGGTCCCCCTCAAAATCCATACCAGACCCTTATCCGAGCACGCAACCTGGCAGGCCGCAGGAAAAGAGGGGGGACGAGAGCGCCCCCCCCTCCCACCTGAACCGTACCAGGCTACATGCCCTCAACATTGGGAGGATGCTTTGGGGGTCTAAGACCCCCAAAGCACCTTGTCCCCATGTTGATGAGGACAAGGGCCTCTTCCCCACAACCCTGGCCATTGGTTGTGGGGGTCTGCGGGCGGGGGGCTTATCGGAATCTGGAAGCCCCCTTTAACAAGGGGACCCCCAGATCCCGCCCCCCCCCTGTGTGAAATGGTAAGGGGGTACAAAAGTACCCCTACCATTTCACCAAAAAAGTGTCAAAAATGTTAAAAATGACAGGAGACGGTCTTTGACAATTCCTTTATTAAAATCTTCTTTCTTCTTTCTTCATCCTTCAGTTTCTTCATCTTCTCCTTCCGTCATCTTCTTCCATCTTCTTCTTCCATCTTCTTCCATCTTCTTCTTCCTCCGATCCGCTTCTTCTTGCGCTGGTCTTCTTGTCCTTCTCGTCCGGCATCTTCTTCCGTCGGCGTCGGCGTCGGTGTCGGTGTCTCTTCTTGGGCCGCTCCGCACAATGGGAGGCTCCCGCTGTGTGAGGCTCCGCTCCGTCTGACAGGTCTTTTATAATGGAGGGCACCTGGTGACCCCGCCCCCTCTGACGCACGGGGACATCATGGGGGATTCCCTATGGCTTTCCCCATGACGTCAGAGGGGGGCGGGGTCACCAGGTGCCCTCCGTTATAAAAGACCTGTTAGACGGAGCGGAGCCTCACACAGCGGGAGCCTCCCATTGCGCTGATCGGCCCAAGAAGAGACACCGACACCGACGGAAGAAGATGCCGGACGAGAAGGACAAGAAGACCAGCGCAAGAAGAAGCGGATCGGAGGAAGAAGAAGATGGAAGAAGATGGAAGAAGATGACGGAAGGAGAAGATGAAGAAACCGAAGGATGAAGAAAGAAGATTTTAATAAAGGAATTGTCAAAGACCGTCTCCTGTCATTTTTAACATTTTTGACACTTTTTTGGTGAAATGGTAGGGGTACTTTTGTACCCCCTTACCATTTCACACAGGGGGGGGCCGGGATCTGGGGGTCCCCTTGTTAAAGGGGGCTTCCAGATTCCGATAAGCCCCCCGCCCGCAGACCCCCCACAACCAATGGCCAGGGTTGTGGGGAAGAGGCCCTTGTCCTCATCAACATGGGGACAAGGTGCTTTGGGGGTCTTAGACCCCCAAAGCATCCTCCCAATGTTGAGGGCATGTGACCTGGTACGGTTCAGGCGGGAGGGGGGCCGCTCTCGTCCCCCCCTCTTTTCCTGCGGCCTGCCAGGTTGCGTGCTCGGATAAGGGTCTGGTATGGATTTTGAGGGGGACCCCATGCCATTTTTTTTGGCTAGGGTTCCCCTTAAAATCCACCCCAGACCTCAAGGGTCTGGTATGGATTTTGAGGGGGACCCTACGCCATTTTTTTTTTGGCTGGGGTTCCCCTTAATATCCATCCCAGACCTGAAGGGCCTGGTTATTGAATTTGGGGGGACCCCCACGATTTTTTATTTTTTTTTTTTCATTTTTTTTTTATTTTTTATGAATGACTTTTTTTTTTATGAATGACTTTCAGTTTCAATGAATGACTGTTCTCTGTATTACGGGAGCCGTAAATACACATTAGCCGCAAGTGATTTTAAATAGCTTTTTCACTTGCAAAAATTACACTTTTTGCAGAGACAGTTCTAAACACAGGAAACATGCGCCCCTTTACAGGCATACTATAGACACCCCCAGGTACGAAATTTAAAGGAATATTACACTTTTATTGTTTCAATTCAAGCATTATTAAAATCACTGCTCCTGAAAAAACATCCGCTTTAAAAAAAAAAATTTGCATTGATACATGTCCCCTGGGGCAGGACCCAGGTCCCCAAACACTTTTTATGACATTAACATGCATATTAGCCTTTAAAATTAGCACTTTTGATTTCGAACGTTCGCATCCATTATAACTAATAGGGTTCTAAAGCTCGCACGGACTTTAGGTCCGTTTGCGGGTTCTGGTGCGAGCCGAACGGGGGGGGTGTTCGGCTCATCCCTAGTAATTAATAGTATGCTTATGTGTACGGATCTTTGCGAAGAACTTGGACGTGCACTTGGATGTGCAGTCTCGTCCACAGACTGGGAATCCCTCTTGTGTGGCTTGCTCATCTTCCTGCACTGCTTCTGTCTCATTATTGTCAGTGTTCTCCTCACACTCTGAGACGTTTGATGATGTACTACAATAAAAAGGAAGAACATTTGGTCACAAAACCTTACTATATGGAGACCTACTTTTTACACTTTCTAGATGGAACATCCAAACGACACTTACGGTCTAACATTCATGACTTTCCTTAGGAAGGACAACATTTCAAAGTAGACCGATTTTTTCTTTGTGGTAGCTCCGGAAACGCTTGCACACTCTGCCTCATCATGCAAATCTCTGCAAAAACGGTCTCTCAGAGAATGCCACCTTCTGTTAATTTCAATTTCTGTAAACACACATTGAAAAAGAATTTGAGTATTTTGACATTAAACAGATTATGGAAACATGTGAGTAATGTACTGTTTAGTCTCTCGCTGCAGCAGAGCCAAACCATGTGGCACTATGCTTTGTATGTATTGTTATTTAACATTTGTAGTAATGCATGTGAATCTTTGCATTAACCATGCCCTCTCTGCTGAACATTTCATTATAAAAATGTTTGTTTTAGAGTGTTTGCAACATTTTTATAATACAGGCATAGAATACTAATATAAAGTTTGCTAAAATACAAACAATTACCCTGACGCCATTCAAAAATTGACAACCAACCCATAATCGAATGATTACATAAAAACACTGACAAGAGAGCAAGCTTCAGTTGGGCAACACTTACCACGTTGATCACGCTGTTTGGGAGTCATGGTGGACCAATTTGGTGTCACAAGCTTAGAGATTTCATCCCATAGTTGCTGTGTTCTTACTCTGTCACTGTGGTCTCGACAGGTTGAGTCCCACAAGCCTGGCCTTTCGTGCACCCGGTTTATAAGCTCCTCATGGGAGCCATCTCTTCCATGTTTCTCCTTGGGCATGTACTGGGGATGTACTTCCTATTGTGCAACTACTGCCTGGGTCATAGGTTGAGTTCACAGATAAACAAAAAAAATAATTATTTCTTAGAAACGGATCTTAACTGATCGGACGTTGACTGGCATTGTTCGTTAACGTCAGTTAATATCCGTAGCCTTGTACGTTTAAAAAAACTGATAAAAATGGAAGCGGGGGTTAACGGATGGTGACGGATGGTCATCCGTCTGCCCATAGGAATTCATTGTCGTCCGTCGACAGATGGAAGAAAATGGATAGACAGTCCGTCCGAGTGAAAGGGGCCGTAGTTGTAACAAATTAAAGCATGGAACAGCACAAATAAATAGACATCACCTTGTACCTAAGGCAAGATCAGACAGGGAGATTAACCCTATACAGCACTCTCACACCGGGACAGGTGAAAACACAAATGAAAAATTGGTAACCTAAATGCACATATCTTATATCTTAATACAGCAAAATGAGGCACCGAAAATAAAAAATACCAACTATTAAAAACTATAAAAAAAATATTTATAACAAAAATAGATAAACGAGTGCCAGGAGACAAAGTTAATGCCAAAGAGATAGCAGAGAAGAAACACTAGAGGTGCAAATAAAGGTCCCACTGAAGCTTTAGTCCCTAAAAAGACACCAGGCTTCTCTCTCAAGCAGCTTCCGATGATGATCACATTATGAGTAATGTGCTCTATACCATGAAACCTAAATGTACTGACATTTCCTCCATGTTGCTTTCTAAAATGCTACAAGGCATTAGAGATACATTTAGCATTAGGGTTGTTAGAGTGACTGTAGTGTTCACTTATCCTAGTCCTAAGAGGACATGTTGTGCAGCCCATGTAATGTAAACAGCATGAAATGCATACTATCAAGTAAACAACAAAACTTATACCACAGTTTATAAAATGTTTCATATCAAAATGTTCTTCTGTAGCAGTAGACTCAAAGGTTTTAGAACACAAAATCAAATGACAATATTTACATGTTACGGAAATAGGGGAAAGAACCAAAACATGTCAACCAAGTGGATACAGTTTTGCTATCAGAAACAAATAAACTAGTTGAAAGTAGGCTGCCTAAAGTGGGAGCATGGGTACTCACACATCTGCACCCTTGCTGTAACACCAAATACAAAACAGGTAAATTCTTTTTAATGATCTCAATTACCTGTCAGTATTCTTTTGAGTATGTGGTTACAAATGTAACTGGCTGTGCTGAAGAATCTTCAAGAATCTTCACATAATAATGTCTCTATTTAGTTTAACCCTTCTGCCACTAACCAGGATATTTTCCCTATTCCTATTAGTGGCAATACCCATACCTTTTTTAATGGACCACTTAGTAAAACCTCTCTGTCTAAGGCAAGTACTAATGAGACTACATTCCTCATTAAATGCTGAGTCCATAGAGCAGATCCTGCAAGCTATAATGAACTCACTACCTGGTATAGCACAAATGGTGTGGGCTGAATGACAACTAGTGGCAAAAAGAGTGATATTTCCAGAGCAGGGCTTGTGATATGTACAAGTGGAAACTTCCCCTGTTTTCAAATCCGTAATGTGACATCCAAAAAGTTAATGAAAGCAGAACGACGCTCATTAATGACAAGACGATTAAGCTGGTTATTATTGATTAGGGTTGAGCGAACCCGAACTGTAAAGTTCGGGCTCGTACCGGACTTTTGCGTTTTTGGGTCCCGGACCCAAACAATTTACTGTATGTTCGGGTTCGAGTTTGGTGTTCAGCAATGTAATGGCGCTTTTTAAAAAGCTGCAGGGCAGCCAATCAACATTCGTTTAACTCGTGTGCCCTTAGAAGCCATCACAGCTATGCCTACTAATGGAATGGCTGTGATTGGCCAGTGCAGCATGTGACCCAGCCTCTATATAAGCTAGAGGCACAAAGCACAGCACCTCACTCTGCTATAGATAGTGTAGGGAGAGGTTGCTGCTGCTGCTTTGAGGGAGAGAATTAGATAGGAGTCCTGATACAGAAATCTATTCTAATTACTCAGCGATCTACCTTGATTTTCTTGTGTGGGTGCAGTGCACAAACTTTTTACACTGCCCTGAGCCCAGTGCCAGACAAAATATAACGTTTATCTGTCTGTTAGTTAGATTGGCTTCGGCGGGCATTATATGCAAGCTCAGTGCACCAGCACTGCATATGTTACTGTGGGATACACCCTTTAGATACTGCTGGTCATTTCTGCTATTCTAAAAAAAAAAATTTAGGGCAACATTTTTTTTTTGGAATAGCATTTTCTGCATATCTGTACGTGTGACATACACCCTTTAGATACTGTTGGTCCATTCTGCTATTCCAAAAACACCCATTTAGGGGGAAAAAAATATTTTGCAGTGTTCTCTGCATATCTGTAAGTGTGAGATACACAATTTAGATAGTGTTCTTCTATTCTGCCATTCAAAAAAAGAAATAATTTAGGGCAAAAAACATTTTTTTAAAATAGCATTTTCTGCATATCTGTACGTGTGACACCCTTTAGATACTGTTGCTCTATTCTGCTATTCTAAAAAAAAACATTTAGGGCAAGATCCTAAATTTGAGAAATATGAGGAGAAAGTCAAAGAAGGGACGTGGCTCCGGTCGTGGTGCTGCTGGTGGAGCTCCTGTTGCAGGGAGAGGACATGTTCGATCTGTGCCGGCTACACGCACAAGTGAAACACCTTCCTTAGGTGCGAGTAGGCGACAGAGCCTGCAGCGATATTTGGTCGGGCCTAATGCGGCTGTACGAATGTTGAGGCCAGGACAAGTACAGGTGATAGTAGATTGGGTTGCTGACAGTGCCTCTGGTTCCTTCACATTGTCTCCCACCCAGTCTCCTGCTGGAAGATCAGAGTTGGAACCTGCAGCCGATGTCCATCAGTATTTCACCTCACCCCCTTGCAAATCAGCATTTCACCAACATGGTGGAGCAGTATGTGTGCACACGCCTACACGTACTGAATGACGGGTCTGCCCCCTTAAACTTCTGGGTCTCCAAATTGGGCACATGGCCTGAGCTTGCCCTTTACGCCTTGGAGGTGCTGGCCTGCCCTGCAGCCACTGTATTATCTGAACATGTATTTAGCACGGCAGGGGGGCGTTATCACAGACAAGCGCAGCCGCCTGTCCAGAGCCAATGTGGACAAGCTCACATTCATTAAAAGGAACCAGGCATGGATCCCACAGGACTTGTCCGTACCTTGTGCAGAATAGACATGTATACCGGTGTTCTGACAAAAACTGTCTGACCATCGTACTGCGCAGGTGGAGCGCTTGCGCAGTCTGGAGGACAAGGAGATTATGAAAATCTCAGAAGATGAACGGCGCCTGCACAATGAGTGCCGGTTCAAGCCCCACCATCCAAGTGGACACACGGTAGCACATAGTAAAAGGGCCCCTCGCGGGCTCGCTTCGCTCGCCACGCTTCGCTCGCCACGCTTCAGGCACAGCCTCGCTTCGCTCGGGTTAAACCTCGGATAGTGGGGCTTGAACCTTGACTCACCGCGCAGGTGCCGTTCGTCTTCGGAGATTTTCGGAATCCCCTTGTCCTACGTACTGTGCAAGCGCAGTACAGGGCGGACACTATCCGACGGGGGACAGAATTCGACACATCACCGGCCTTACCCAGCCATTGTTGTATTTTTTTTTTTTTTAAATTCTTTATTTAAAGATGAGACACAGATATAAACCATAGGATAACTTCACATTACATATAAACATTGCAAACAGATCGTGGTAAGCACAACAGGTACTTCAACTATATAAAATAAGTGCACGTAGGTGACGGGAGCCATTCAATCTGGCCCATTCTACTAATTGAAGTCTAATACAGGGGAAGTATAAGCTTCTATGCCCATCGGATTTTATTTTTTAATTGAAGAGGAGAGAGGAAATAAAGAGGAGATGAGTGAGGGAGAGAGAGAGAGCAAGAAGGAAGAAGAGGGAAAGAAAAAATAAATAAATAAAATAAAATAAAAGAAAGGGGAGGGGGGGGCAAGCGGGGGCGGGAGACACCCCCCGGGAGTCGTGATCGGTAGAACGGAACAGGCGGTGGGGATCCTAAGCGGTGGATCCCAGTGTGTATTGGTGGAACTCGTCAGAGAAGCGAAAGAGATCCCAATAGAACCATCTGGACTTATGTTCCTCTGACTTATCCCGCAAGGCAGAGGTCAGGTCTTCCATTTGCTCAATGTCCTGCACTCTCGCGAACCATTGGGCCACTGTTGGTGCAGACTGTTGCTTCCAAAGGGGTGGGATGCTGGCCCGTGCAGCATTCAGGAGATGTTTGAGAAGAGATTTGTGGTAACGTTTCCTTGATAGGGGGGTAAGGTTGAGGAGGACCGCAGCTGGGTTATCGTGCAGGGAGATGTCTGTGAATTTCTGTATAAGCTTGAGCACCGGCTGCCAAAAAGTTTGGAGCACAGGGCATTCCCAGAAAATATGTAAGAGGGTGCCAGAGTGAAGGCCGCAGCGCCAGCAGAGGTCAGTTTGCTGAGGGAATATCTTAGCCAGCACGGAGGGGGTTCTGTACCAGCGCGTTACTATTTTATACGTGGTCTCTTGGTATTTGCTACATAGAGAGGATTTCTGCGCGAAAAAAAGTATACGGTCCTTTTGGGGTTCTGTGAAGGTGGTTTGCAAGTCTCTCTCCCATTTTGCCAGAAATGGGGGGTCTTCAGTGGCGTGAAGATCTAGCAAGAATTTGTAGGAGGTTGACAAGGACCTCCGGATCGGTCCTTCACCTGAGCATAGTTCCTCAAAAGGGTGGAGCTTTCTGATAAAATGGGTTGGTTTGGGCAGTGAGCTGAGGAAGTGAGATAGTTGGTTAATCCTCCAACGATCTAGTGATAGAGGGGCCCGATCACTGGGCAAGTTCTCTGTGGAAAACCAACCGGAAGAGCATAATAACGAAGAGGCTCTTATGAGTCCCTGTGGAGCTTGCGCGAAAAAGACTGGGTCTGTAAGGCCTGGTGTAAAATCCGGGTGGCCAACAAGTGGTGTCATTGGGGATGGGAAGTTTCTTAGGGAGGATAAGCGAAAGAACCTTTTCATCTCTGTGAGAGTTGGTCCAATCAATGGGTGGGTGTTCAAGTGGGTGGCAAGAGTTTTCCCTGCCCAGGGTAGACCCGCAAGTGGGGCCTGGGCAGCGTCCTGTTCCAGCGACACCCAGAGTTTCAGGTCGCTGTGACGGCACCAGTCCATTACCCTGGTCATATGTGCTGCAGTGTAGTATAGGGCAGGATCTGGGAACCCGAGGCCGCCCCTGTTCTTTGGTCGTAGTAGTAGTGCTCTGCCGAGACGAGGGTGTTTACCGCGCCAGATGAATCTAATGAATATTGAGCGTACAGCGTGAAAGAACGTCTGAGGTATCTTTATAGGCAAAGCCTGCAGCAAGTACAGTAGTCTGGGCATTGTATTCATTTTCAGTACATTACAGCGGCCGAACCAGGAGAGGGCCAGCGAGTCCCACCTTTTGAGATCTGCAGAGAGCGTGGATAAGAGGGGCTGGTAGTTGAGGGTAAAGATGTCGTGCAGGTTTGCAGGAATTTTTGTTCCCAGGTATTGAATTGAGCGGGCAGCCCATTTGAATGGGAAGAAGGGGCGTAGGTTAGAGATAATAGATTCTGATAAAGAAATATTCAGGGCCTCTGATTTTTGTAGATTGACCTTAAAGTTAGACAGGGTGCCGTAGCGCTTCAGCTCCTGCAGCAGGGAGGGTAAGGAGGTGAGGGGCTCGGTAATATAGAATAGGAGGTCGTCCGCGTAGGCTGCGACTTTGTGTTGGGATTTCCCTGATTGAATGCCTCTAATGGACTGGTTGCCTCTGATGTGGTGTAAAAAAGGTTCCAAGGAAAGGACGAATAGTATTGGGGACAGGGGGCAGCCCTGTCTGGTACCATTTGCGATGGGGAAAGGGCTGGAGTCGTAGCCATTTACCCGTACTGTTGCTGTGGGATTATCATAGATGGCCGATACCCACGACAGGATGGAATCTGGCATTCCTACGAATTTAAGTGTCTCCTGGAGAAAAGACCAGTCCACCCTGTCGAAGGCCTTCTCAGCATCCGTAGATAGGAGCAGCATGGGCACCCGGGATTGTTTTGCTTTTTCTATAATGTTTATTGTCCGAATGGTATTGTCTCTCGCCTCTCTAGTCTGGATAAAACCGACTTGGTCAGTTGCAATTAGGCGTGGCATTATGGCATTCATCCTAGAGGCAAGGATTTTAGTAAATAGCTTCACATCGCAATTCAGAAGTGAAATGGGCCTGTAACTGGCACATAGTAGTGGGTCTTTGCCCGGTTTAGGGATTACAGATATAGAGGCACGCAGCATGTCTGCAGGGAGGCTGTGTCCTTTGATCACAGCATTGAAGGCCGCAAGAAAGGAAGGTGCCAGAGAGTCCTGATACATTTTGTAATAAGGGAGGGTGAATCCATCGGGTCCGGGAGCTTTACCGGACTGGGTGTCTGCAATGGCCGATGTGAATTCCTCTGTAGTAATGGGCTTAGACAATTCTTCTCGCTCTTCCATCGTCAGCGTGGGGAGGTTGGTTTCCTGAAGGTAATTGCGGGCATCTAGGGCTTTTTGGGGCATTGACCGGGAGGTGGACAGTGGGTCTAGATTGTATAGGTTGGAGTAGAAGGCGCGGAAAGTCTCCGCAAGTTCTGGGGATGAATGGACTTTGGCGCCCGAAGACGAGAGAAGGGTGGGAACGTACGCCTGAGAGCGCTTGGCGCGTAAAGCGTTGGCCAATAACCGGCCACATTTGTCCCCGTATTCGTAGAATGAGCGACGGGCTTTCAATAGTACGTGTTTCGCTTCATACATGGAATGACCTCGAATGGCCTCCCGAAGACGGACCAGTTCCGTTTCAGTGGCCCTATCTGGTTGGGTCTTGTGTTTACGTTCTAAAGTGTGAAGTTGTGCTAGAAGATCGGACAGGGTTTTTACCCGACGTTGTTTGGTCGCGTGACCGTGTTTGATTAGAATGCCTCTGATAAAGCACTTGTGTGCTGACCACACTGAGGCTGGATTGTCTACAGAGTCGACATTGATAGAGAGGTAGGACTTAAGTTATTTAAGGATGTCTGCGGCAATCTCGGGGTCTTTTAGGAGCGCCTCATTAAGTCGCCACGTAGAGGTCCTGGGGGACGCTTGCGAGATTGCTAGTTCCAGTAAGATTGGGGCATGGTCGGAGAGTGCTATGTGGCCTATGTCTGCCTTGGTGGCCAGGGGAATTGCAGAATGTTTTAGGAGAAAAAGATCGATTCTGGAGTAAGACCCATGGACGGCGGAGTAGAAAGTGTAGTCTCGCTCTTGTGGGTGGACTATTCTCCAGATGTCGACTAGTTGGTGGGAGTGCAAAAGATCTTTGAGGAGAAGTCTGGTTCTCCGTGTAAGGGGAGATAGGTTCGAAGAGGAGTCTCTGTGAGGGTCCAAAGTCAAGTTAAAGTCCCCTCCTATGACAAGGGTTCCCTCAAGGAAGGGGTCGAGGGTGGCCAAAAAAGCCTCGAGGGTGGGGAGGGGGTTGGAATTCGGTAGGTATATGTTCGCTAGAGTGAAGGTCTGGGAGTAAATTTTCCCCTTTAGAAGCAGGAATCTGCCCTCTTGGTCGCGGTACTCATCAAGAAATTGCCAGTGGAGGGATTTGGAGATGAGTATGCTTGTCCCTCTAGACTTGGAGGATGAGGACGGACTGTGGTAGACCATCGGGAAGTGTTTGTTCGTTAGTCTGGGGATCTTGTCTGCCCTAAAGTGAGTCTCTTGGAGAAACGCAATATGCGTCCTCTGTCTCCATAAATCGGCAAGACAACTGGTGCGCTTCTCTGGGGAGTTCAACCCTTTAATGTTCCAAGAAAGGATCTTGACAGTCATGTTGTCAAACTATATGTCAATTTGCTACGACTCCCGGGATGTGAGGGGGGGGGTGGAGAGGGGAGAGAAGAAGGAGAAAGGAGAAGGAGGGAGGGAGAAAGAAAAAAAAAAAAAAAAAAAAAAAAAGAAAAGGGGAAGAAAAAGAGAGGTAAGATAGAGTGAGGATAAGGAAGGCAAGAAGAGATCTAATCAAGGATGTAGGCTCCGCAGAGAGAGACTACTGCCACCAGGGCAGAGTGTTTCTAGTGCGGGGAGTGGTAAGGCACAGCTAAGTACCGGGCCCCGGCCACCGGGGCCCCCGCAGCCATCGTAATCATGTATTTAAAAGGCGCTAAAGTTATCCGGGACGAAGGGGAAACAAAAATGACACTCCTATATATCCACACATCTATACATATGTATATACATACATATACATACATATACATACATACACATACACCCATATACACACACACATACACATGCATACATGCACATGCATACACACACCCATACATGTACGCACATATATTTACACGTACATACATTTCCATACATACCCCCATACACACCCACACACACATATATATATATACACATGTACATACGCACATACACACATATGCGTACATACACATGCAAATGTAAGCAATTACACATATACATACCCACACATACATACCCACCTACATGCATCTACACATATACACACCTACATGCACCTACGCATCCCCTTCCCCCCCCTCCCCCCCAGAAGTGGTAAAAACGGACCAACAGGCCGAGATCATAAGGTGGTTATAACAGTACTAAGCCGGGATCTCCCTTGGGTATGATTGGGATCAACATTGGTTCAGCGCGCCAGTCCCGAGGTGGCCCGGCACCCGAATTAAGATGTCACGGGTCACTAGACCCC
Source organism: Lithobates sylvaticus (assembly GCA_028564925.1). Lineage (NCBI taxonomy): Eukaryota > Metazoa > Chordata > Amphibia > Anura > Ranidae > Lithobates > Lithobates sylvaticus. The sequence goes on from CM053028.1 coordinate 281,694,228, forward strand.
CTCGGGTGGCGTCACTGCATCCAGGTGGCACCTGGCAAAACTAGATATCGCATAGCATCTACCAGTGTTAACTCTAAGTAAAGGCAGTGGTCAAGAGATCAGGTGCTAGAACACGCATGTTCCTTCACACACATGTACACACGTACACGCATGCATGCACATAAATACATATACATACAGGCACATGTCCCCCAGCACACACACTCGTAAAAGAACTTTATGAACAATATAGTAACAATATAGTAACCTTATGTGTTTGAGGTCAATAGTCTACTGGAAGGTCGTGGTTAAGTGAGCCAACCACTGCTACTCCCTTGTAGGTACAATACCCCGAGCCCGGGGGGAGAGCGTCAACATACTGTCCAGGATGTGGGGTTGCACGTTAGCTAAGCCCATCCCCAGATATGGCCACTGTTCTCAGGCATAGTCTGGAAGCAGTTTCTCCCACGGGGCTTTCGTAGCGTGTCATCGTGGAGGTGACCGTCTAGCAATGAGGGTGGCAGGCATATCACTGAGTCTTGTCAGTGGGGGGAGAGAAAAAAAAAAAAAACCTCCAGGATACAAACCAACACTCGTGCGGTACGTTCGCAGCATAAGGGAGGACTCCAGTCCTCGTTGCGTACCACCCGTGGGTAGCACTCAAGGTTTGGCTCTGAGATCAATATAAGGAAAAATACAATACAACAAAATAAAATAGAACCGTTAAGCTGGGTGTGTTGGTAGTCTGCGCGTGAAGGATCAGCCAGCCACTTCTTCATTTGGTGGTTGTGGACGGGGGTTGCTCGCTCGCCTAGCTCGTGAGTAATTCCCGCGACCACGGTTGCTATAACGAGCCCTCTGTGGTCTACCCGGGGGGGCTTGACGTTGCGAGTCCTTGGCGACCACAGTCATCAGCCAGTTAGGTATTGGGATTGGATCCATGTCGGCAAAGGCGAACAGATCTGGAAGCTCCGAGGGGTGGCGCAAAGGGAAGGTGTCTGGGCCTTTACGGACAATGAGGTGAAATGGATGACCCCACTTATAAGTGAATCCTTTCTCTCCCAGGCCGTCTAGGAGAGGTTTGAGTGATCGTCGCATTTGAAGGGTCTTTCTGGAAACGTCCGGTAAGAGGTGGATAGCTGCGCCGTCAAATTCCAGTACTCCCACTCGCCAGGCGCGCTGTAGAATATCCTCCTTAAGGGTGAATGAGTGTAAGCAGCATAGGACGTCTCTGGGCCTGTCAGATGGGTTTGTTCGCGGGCCCAGGGTTCTATGGACCCTGTCAATGGTGATCTCAGAGTCCGGCGGGCGGTCTAGGTAACGGTTAAAGACGTTAACCACTGTTTGGCGTAATTCTGATTGTGGGACAGTTTCAGGCATTCCTCGCAGACGGATGTTCTGCCTGCGGCTGCGATTCTCCAGATCGTCCTGAAGAAGATGCAGCTGTATAATTTGCTCAGTGAGATCAGAGTGTGAGGATTGCAGGGTTTGCACAGATTGGGACACTATACTCTGTTCCTGTGCTATTACAGTAATCTGGGAGTCCAGCACTGACACTTCCTGCCTAATAGTGTGTATCTCGCTTTTCATGGCTGTTTCCATTCTCTGAACAAGGGATTCCATGTCAGACCTTGTAGGTAGCTGTTGCAGAAAAGTCCACAGCCTTTGTTCAGAGGAGGCACTGAGAGGGAGTCCCTGTGTTTGTAGTGGATTGCAGAGTGTACTCACTGTGGTCTGATGGGTAGATGTCATCCTCTGTCCCTCCATTTCTGTCAGGCTGAAGCATAGAGCGCTGGATGATATGGGAGCTGAGGGGGAGGCTGAGAGCCCTGGGCTGAGCAGAGCGTCATCCATGCCTGGGGAGGCTGTCAGCGATCTGGGGAGACAAGGAGAGAGGTCGCTGGGGGGTGAGAAGGGCGGCAGTGTGTGGTCCTCTGTTGCCTGTTGAGGAGGGTAAGGCGCGCTGGAGACCTCAGCGTTGTGTGCGTGGCGGGCCGGCGCCATCTTGGCGGTTGCTGGTGTGGAGGCCGCCGGCTGGAGTGGCTTTAAAAAGCGGTCCATGTCGACCTTGTGAGCGGGTGAATGGCGATCGGGTTTCCCTAGGGTTCGAGGAGGTAAGTGCCGAAAATGCGCTGTATATAGTCAGGTTTAGGCTGCGGGAGAGCCGGCGGCCGGGAGCCCTGTGAAAGTGCGTCCTCACGCTGCCATGCCTAGGCCACGCCCCCATTGTTGTATTTTTGTACTTTCTCACTCTTTTGGGGTGTACCCTAATTTAAAAATGTTTTTAATTAAAAACAAAAACCAGTGTTGGCTACCTCGTCCTCCTCCACCGCCGCTTCCACCTAAACCGCCACATCCACTGCCACCTCAACCTCCTATTCCATATGAACCTCGTCCTCCTAGGTCAAGATTGTAATTTTTTTAATTTCGAAGTATTTTATTTTCCCACAAGCTTATCGATTAAATTGAATATTTTTTTCCAGAAAGGGCGTATTCTGGGGCATTCCCACCATATGTGTGGCATTGTGCCGTTGAGTTTCTGAGGTTTTTAATGACTTCCTGTACCTCTTCTTCTGAGAATTGGGCCTCCAGCATATTATTTTTTTTTAATGTTATTTTAAGTTATTTCCCTATCCACATTTGTTTGCAGAGCACTTGCCATGCTCTTAACAACATTTTGCTGCCTTGTAGCCCTTTCCATTACTTTTTTAGAGCCATTTAAGTCCTCAAAAGTTCGTGTCCCCATTGACTTCAATGGGGTTCGGGTTCGGGATCAAGTTCGGGTCAAGTTCGGTGCCGAACTCGAACTTTTTTGCGAAGTTCGGCCGAACCCGTCGAACCCGAACATCCAGTTGTCCGCTTAACTCTATTATTGATGTAATCCAAAAATCTATCCAAAGCCTCAGTCTTTGCATCCTACACCATTAGCAGGTCATCAATTTAGAAAACAGTGTATGAATTGCTTAAAAGGACGGTGAGGAGAAAACAAAAGCAATTCCTCCCACCACCCCATGTACAAATTGGAGGGTGAGAATTAAGCTCCCACCAATGCCCCACAGCACTGGAGATAATATTGAGATAAAACAAATGAATTATGAGTTAATAAAAATTGGAACTGACAAGAGAAGAAAGCTCTGATGAATAACAACTATATTTAGACAAATGATGTTTGAGTACACTAACTCCAGCATTGTAGGGGATCGAGAAATATAAGGCCCAAACATCCAAAGTGACCCATTGAAACCCATGAGTCCAGTGTACGGAGGACACTTGTGATAAAATTACACTTGTGTCTCTGACATATCCTGGCAGGTGTAATACCAAAGGCTGCATATGTAAGCCCAGTGGCGCCGGTTCTTTCATTTTTTTAGGCAGGCTTTTAGCATATGTGTACATGATGCCTCCTACTTTTTTTTTATTTCCTCCTTAGTTGTTCTGAGGTCACAATTAGAATCTGCCAACCTACTCACCTTGGGTTTAGGTATTCTAGCTTTAATGCTCCAGTAGCATCCTCTGACCTTTGATATCCATTCTTGTAATCTCTCCCCCACCACCTAGTTTAAAATTCCCTCTAACTAGCCATCTTCTCTCCCAACAGAGCTGCACCCTCCCCATTTCGGTAACCGACCGAAAAGTCAGCTCAGCTTTCCAGAAACCCAAATTCTTCATTCCAGTACCAGTTCCCCGGCCATTTGTTAATTTCCCTAATCTCCTGCTGCCTCTCTGGTGTGGCTCAAGGTATAGGCAGTATTTCTGAGAATACTGCCTTAAAGGTCTTTTTTTTAATATAGTCCCTTAGTCCATGAAATTATTTTTGTAGGACGCTCCATCTTCCTCTAACTTTGCTTTTGGTACCAATGTGTACCAGGACAGTTGGTTCCTCCCCAGCCCCACATAACAATCTGCCCATCAAATCCACAGCATGCCGAATCTGAGCACCCAGTAAACAACCTACTGTTCACAATCATGGTCTTTGTGACAGATTGCTATATCTACCTTTCTAATAAATGAATTCCCTGCCACCAGTAGCTCTCTATCTTTTTCTCTGGCCTTGCCCCTATATTGACTGAAGGAGTTGTTCCCCTGGCAACTAGGGGAGTCACCATGCGCCAGCAATGCCACTCCTTGACTGATATCGCCAAGATCACAAAACCAGGTGTATTTTTTTGGAATGTATCAGCTCAGGACTGGCCCCTCTAATGCTTTTCCCTCTACCCCATCTAACTGTCACAACAACTCTGCTCTGGTGCCTGCACCCTCATATCACCACCTACCTCTGTAACGGCTCCTGCCAGCGCCTGACAGGTACAGTCCAAACTCGCTTTCAGGTTGGTTATGCTTTGTAGTGTTGCCAGCTGATTCCTTAGTAGACATGTGCATTCGTTATCGTCCAAATGTATTTTCGTGTAATAATGGGAATAATCCAAGAAGGTACACATAGAAACATGATTTAGTAAGAGCAAGAAGGTTGTTCACCCTACATGGGAAGTTGCACAGTGCAAGGGTATTTTCCCCAGAGCTTGGCAAAGGTGTTTCAATTTCACTTTGCAAAGAATACCCATTCACATTTAAGGAAAGCAAAAAACATTTGTGCTTGCACAAGATTGGATAATAGAAGACAACAGAGCACTCAACCACTAAGGTAAAACTAATGCCGCGTACACACGTACGGACTTTTGCCGGCGGACCTAAGTCCAGCAGACAATCCGCTGGACTTTCCAGCTGGGTCCGCTGGACTAAAAAGCGAACGGACTTGACCACACACGATCACGCTAAAAGTCCGACGGTTCACGCGATGACGTACAGCACGTACGACGGGACTAGAAAACGAAAAATACTAGAAAAATACTTGCTACTGAGCATGCGTCCTTTTTGGTCCGCCGGACCATACTACACACGGCCGGATTGTCCGCCGGACTGCCAAGTCCAGCGGATAATTTTAAAACAAAACTTAAAACTTTAGTCCGCCGTACTTTGTGCAAAAAAAGTCCGCCGGCGCCCACACACGAGGGCATTATCCGATTGACTTCGGTCCAGCGGATAATCCCGTGGGATAGTCCCTTCGTGTGTACGCGGCATAAGACAGTTTGCTGGGTAGTTCCCCCAGACCAATGGTAACAATATAATTCAATTCACAAAAAAAAAACAATTTTCCCATATCTCTAACTGTGTGTTCATGTCAAAGAGGGGTGCAATGGAGCTTCCACCTGCTTTATCCTGCTGCTCGTTGTCTAGTTTTTCAAATGTTCAATTCACTACCATTTTGATGAACAAAGGGATATAACTAATTCACCCTGTCTGTTTACAACTGTCAATGGAAGGTGAAAACTGAAAATATCACAAAGCATAATGCATATAAAACATAGAAAAAAAATCTTCTAATTCTATCAGAATTCTTAATATTCATCAATGGTTTATTGCAAGATTCTGTTGAAATTGATGTTAAGGAAACCCTTAAAAAGTATTTTAAATGTCTATTTGCACTGTAATTCTTTTATATCAATTATTTTTATTCATTTTCAACTCCTCTTATGCCCGTACACACGGTCAGAAATTCCGGCCACAAAATCCGTCTGACTTTTTCTGATGGATTTTGTCCGACACTGGTGTTAAACAAGGTGAACAAAATATCTGCGCTAATTATGAAGCAAATGTGTAAAGTAGCAGCCGACACAGTTTGTTGATCAGCAAACAGAATAAATATAAAAACCAAAGTGTGGCGCTGTGATCATGAAAAATACATAAAAATTAATAAAAAGTCTATGAGTGAAAAACAATAATCAAATCATGGTGACAGTCCATCAATCAAATGGCATAAATGGTGCTGTAGAAAGAGAACAATCCTCTATCAGAAGAATGGTGCATGAATCCCACTTTTAGTGATTATAATCTGCTTACCAGATAGAAGCAGTAAAAAGGCGATGTTGATCATGTGATGCCAGAGGAACATAGAGGAAAGATCAAATCCAATACATCTTGATGGAATGTTGGTGACCAAAATCACTCAGCTAGATCTGGTATAAGCTAAAAAAGAACTCTCCCACGAGGTGAAGGAAGAGAATAACAACAATAGTGAAGCCCGCAAGATGAAGTTCAACGATTTTATTGCTAGTAGTCTACTTACATCAATGTAGAAACATCAGGGCATAGATAAAAAACAGTTCCGCGTACTTGCATCAGCCCGCCTGACATGTTTCATCCAATGGTGGATATCATCAGAGGCGTGTTGCATACACTGGTGTTGCATACACACGGTCGGAAAAAGTTGTCAGAAAATCCGATCATTCTGAACGCGGTGACATCATTGCGTACGACGGAACTACGTAGAGGCTATTAGCCAATACCTTTGGTCTCGTAATTTGATCTGAGCATGCGTGGCACTTTGTCCGTTGGAATGCTCTACACACGATCGAAAAAATCCAATCGGATTTTGTTGTCTGAAAATTTGAGAGCAGGATCTCAAATTTTTTCCGTCGGAAATTCCGACTGAAAAAGTCCGATGGAGCCCACACACGGTCGGATTTTCCGACAACATGGTCCGATCGGACATTTTCCATCGGAATTTCCGACCGTGTGTACGGGGCATAAGGGTGTCTCTATGCTGGCAGCTCCTCTATGTTTCCTTTCACCTCCCTGAATAACCTTGTAATACAGTCGAGGGAGGAGCAAAAGTTAATGCCATAGGGTGCCCTTTTGAGTAACAGCTCTAAGTGTCCTGGAACCATTGATATCAATTCCAACATGGCAGCACCCAGCAGCAGTCTCAGGGTTTTTGAATGTTTATAGTGGAGGATTTTAGAGGTTAATTTCACACCTAAAATGTGTAAAATACTTGTAAAATCTTATTGGAAGGTTGTGGTGCAAATAAATGATCTGATGATAGAGTCTCTTTAAGGAGCTAGTTTTCTTACTTTATTTACATGAATGGGATTTGTGCACCCCATGCTAATTAAATCCACAATTACATTAGTAAAACACTTACTTAATTCTCCTGGTCCTTGTGCTCTTTCTGCTGCTCTTTCAGGTACATACTTACTACACCACAATATATGACTGGTTGCTACTGGACAGGGTGCTGGTCGAGTGGCAATCGGATGTAACATCAGCAGTGGTGCTGAAAGTAATGTATTGGAAGTGACACAGCGGACATCGGGTGAAACCTAAGCTACACTTTAATGTTCCTTCTGGCACAATACATCATGCAGACTGAGTTACCTTAGTAATGCTGGACTGTTTTAGCTTCTTGTGAATATGTTTTTAATATAAATACATTTTTACATTTTAAGGTTTTACGCTATTGGAGCCCCTTTCTCCTTTCTTGTTTACAATATGGGGAGTTCCACAAGACAAGACCAGAAACCATATTAGATGGAAGTAATCTGTCTAAGCATTATATGCCAATCTGTAAAAAGAGAGGCAGAGGAAAGGTGTTTGAGCACTGGAGAACTTTCTATTCACAGTTATTCACATAACATTACATAAACTGTGTCCTTTAACCACTTGCCATCTCATAACAGTATATTTACTGCTAGTGGGCGGCACAGCCAGGCATGGCAATGTACTGGTAACAGGGCCGCTGATAGAAATAATGGGGCCCCATACAGCCTACCTGACAGGGCCCCCTTCAGCCCCACTCCTGGTCCCTCCTTCAGCCCCACCCCTATACAGAGAGACTAGGGTATACAGAAAGGCTAAATTGTGGGTGTGGCTAATTTAAAAATATGTGCTACACGGAGATGGAAAATGGACATGGTTTAAATCACGCTTAAAGCGGAGTTCCAGGTTTTTTATGTTTATTAAAAGTCAGCAGCAACAAAGTGTTGCTGCTGACTTTTAGTAAACAGACCCTTACCTGTTCCACGGTCCAGCGATGCGGCCAAACGGCCATCGCTCCTCTCCGCTGGCACCTCCATTGCCACTTTGGGCACCCAGCCATGCTCTCGGAGTGGACAGGTGATCTTCTGGGACCTGTCACATGTCCCAGGAGATTGCCCAGAGGGAGGGGCCGCCTAAGGCGAAAGGAGTCACCTTGGCGGTTCCTGGGCAGAGGGAGGAAGCAGGACAGGAAGTCCCACTCCTAACGAAGCCCCCACTCCCCCCCAAAAGTGCTTAAAGCAGAAGTTCCACTTTTGGGTGGAACTCCGCTTTAATTATTGGGCATGGCTTAAAGGGGTGTGGTTAGTCTAAGATGACTGTGTAGGATGCAGATGATACTGTGCTGCATTCAAAACTGCACTGTCCAATTTGTCAGTCAAAAAGTTTTACATGAAAAAGATGAAGATGCCATTTATGTCAGCTAAGCTCACTTTAAAAAAAAAAAAAAAAAAAATGTCTAAACTATTAATGAGAAGTAATATTATGTCTAAGGGGCGGTTCACACCATGCCTGCATCTGAATTGCGTAGGAATGTGCTGTGGATTCCTGTACAATTCAACCTGCATGCAAAATGCACTGCTTTTGCGATCTGCAGCAGGTGTCAATAAAAAGTTAATGAAATCTCAAACGCAGGTCGCAAACGTAGTGTGTTTGCCCTGCACCTGCCAGCCCTGGATCACCATGTTATCTGGTTGCAGTGCATTTTAAAAAGTAGTGCATACACTCCTTTGGTGCATTGCAATTTTAGCCCATTCAAAATGAATGAGCTTGAAATTGCACTGCACAGACCCACATGTGAATTGCACAGGAATGCACAGTGCGTTCCTGTGTGATTCAGCTCCAGGAATGGGGTGATCCAGTGATCTAAAAATGTAAATAGAAGTAATAAAAAGTGGGGTTTGCTGACATTGATGGCATCTCCTTTTTCATGAAATATGGCAGTGCAGTATAAAACCCAATTTCTCACAGTCAGGACAGCTGTGCTACATACAAAAGCAAACATTAGACTTTACATTGCAGTTACTGTGACTGGGCTAACCTGCAGTCCCCTGAGAATCCAGATCCAATGCCACTATAATGCAGCTCATGTGTGCAGAGTGCACACCAGAAGAAGCCAGAAACGATCATCCTGGAAGCCGGCCACACCCCCCTCCCGCCCACTCCAAACTACAGGATCTCACAGTCAGGCTCCGCCTCTCTGCCTCTGTGATGTTTAGCCTGAGTGAATGCTCATTGAGAGCAGCTGAACAGCTGGTGAGGGAGGAGCTGAGGAGGGGGAGTTGGAGAAAGAGACTTTTTCTTCTGCAATCTATTCAGATTGCTCGGGCCCCCCCCCCCTGGTGGCCAGGCCCAGTACAACAGGGCCAGTTGTACTGGCTTATCATCGGCCCTGACTGGTAAGGTGCGATCCACTTCCTGTTTTTTGGGTACACATGTGCGCCCCCTGCTGATCTGTGCTGTGAGTGAACACAGCATGAGTTTGTCAGCAGTTCACAGCCTATGATTTTGGCTGTATACCTGCTGATTGGCTGTGGCCAATCACAGCACAGAGTTCTGTGTTTACAAACACACAGAACACAGAACAGCAATCTGGCTGTTTCTTCTCTCCAAAATCATGAGTTTAGGGAGAAAAGACAGTCAGATCATGTGAGTAAAAGCAGCACACATACACTTGTTAGGCACACATTTAACCCCTCGATCGCCTTTCTGATCACTCCATCACCCATTAGTACAGTGTACAGTATTATCACTGATCACTGTATTAGTGTCACTAGTGATGTCAGTGTCAGTTAGTCAGTTAGTGTCCCTCCCAGCCAATGTCAGTAAGCATCAGATTGCCTGCCACACTATCACAGCCACACTATAAGCCACTGATCATAGTCATTACTAGTATAACATTGATAGCTATGTTTAAATTCAAGTATATATACCATAGTTTGTAGACACTATAACTTTCACAAAACCAATCAATTATTATATACTGTACTTATCGGGATTTTTATTACCAAAAACATGTAACACAATATATTTTGGCCAAATTTATGAAGAAATTAGATTTTATTGGATATGTCTTTTAACATAAAGTAGAATATATATATATATATGTACTGGGACAGCGATGGGTTCTAATGTGCCCCCCCCCCCATATGCCAATGCTTTCATGGATATGCTTGAAAATGCATTTATATATCATTGTAGATTGTTTGTAGATAATTGCATTGCATGGTTTAGATTTATAGATGACACAATTGGCATATGGATGGGCAACCGAGAATCACTGTCGTTATTTAATTTTTATTTGAATAACTTAGTACCTGGTTTAAAATTTAATATGTCCATCTCTGACACAACTACGCCTTTTTTAGATACATTGTTACATATACAAGGAGGTCACATTGTGAGCGATTTATATCGCAAACCAACAGATCGCAACCAATTGTTACATTATTCCAGCTTTCACCCGCCCAGGGTATTTAAATCTATACCCAGGAGCCAATTGAAGAGGGTGTCTAGAATTGTAAGTGATCAGCATATTAAGGAAGAACGGCTGAATGAGATGGAAGACAGATTGTGCCAACAAGGGTATCCAAAAGATACCATACACCAGGAACGTGTTAACTTGCACATTGATAGAAAAAAAGGATATAATGCGCAGAATGCCTTTCATCTCACAGTTTCACCAATTCTCCAACCAAGTTAATAACATAATTAGGAAACATTGGACCATATTGAATAAAAATTTCCCGACCGTCCCAGAATTTTACCAGCCTCCACTACCCTCTTATCGTAGAGGGAGATCGCTACATGATAGGTTGGTAAAATCAGATCGATATAGGATCCCTGCTCCCCGTGTGACATTCTTAGGTCCTCCTAATTTTGTCTCTTTCCCTTGCCTGTCTTGTGCTCAATGTACAAGCATGATAAAAGGAAAAAGCTTTTGTCATCCACACAAAGGATACAACATCAACATTAAAGATTATTTCACCTGTCAGTCATCATATGTCATATATATTATTAAATGCCCATGTGGGCTTGACTACATAGGGGAAGCAACCCAAAAAGTAAAAAGATAGGATTGCAAGACATAAGTATTCAATCCGTGACAAATTGGAGAAATTACCTTTGTACCAATTACCTTTGTACCAATTAAGATATATGGTTATCAGTGGAGTATCTGTAAATAGATGAGGGGGAGACAGGGAACTGAGTTTAAAGAAATGAGAAGTCTATTGGATAGATCGTTTAGACACTCTTCAGCCGAAGGGGTTAAATACTGATTTTGACCTGTATTTGTTAATTTAATAACAAGTAGAAATGAACTAGTGTAAGATAAAATAGTGCTGACATCCTCTGTGATATATATCCCCTGCCGCCTCTTAAAGGGCAACATACAGGTACGTGATTCTGCCTGTACGTGCCCTTCAGCCGCAGTATATCTGCGTGAGGTGGTCGGGAAGCGGTTAAATAATGGGGGAAGCCCAGCAAGGCTTACCTTGTCCAGTGCAATTCCGGGCTTGGGGAGGCTGTCGCTCTCTGCCCACAGGTATTCCAAACCTTACAGGAGCTGACAGCCTTTTAAAACCCCCGACCGGATGACGTCGCCCCCTCCCTCACCTCGCGCCTGCGCCATAGAGCGCAATTAAACGGCACCGGTATCACAGAGGCTCCACGCATGCACAGATGCAGGCAGCAGACCCCAGAAGAGAAGCGGCAACCTGAAACGCAGAAGCATTTCAGGTGCCCAAAGCGGTCATTTTGAATACAAAGCTTTACCAGGGGAGGGGGAGAAGTTTAACAAAAATACCATAACATAAATACAAACATAAATAGCTGCCATGGAGAACAGATGGGACATCCGAGCTTGCCAGCCATGTTACTCTGCAGACATCCATCTTGGGCATACATAGGCAGTACCCCTCCACCACTAGCGTATCCTGTGCCAAAAAAGCCACTCACCCACCCATGGCTGGACTCTGGGCTTTGCAACTTAAAATTTATGGGTAAGGGGTCCTATAGCATTGGAGAGGAGGCGGTGTTCAATCAAAATGTAGACTGCCATGAAGTCTGTCAGGAAAAGAGGTTTAACCTTAAACTACATAGGGGGTTCTTTACTGTAACAGTGGTAAGGATGGGGAATTTCCTTCCACAGGCGGTGGTCTCAGCGGGGGGCATCGATAGTTTCAAAAAACGATTAGATAAGCACCTGAACGGCTGCAACATACAGAGATATACAATGTACTACTGACATATAATCACACACATAGGTTGAACTTGATGGACTTGTGTCTTTTTTCAACCTGACCTACTATGTAACTATGTAACTTATTTTTGATAAAATTCTTGTGCTATATTTTCTTCATAATGAACTAAATTTCGCTTATTTATTTGCTAGTTGTTTATCTAAAGTAAGCTATGATACAGAAAACACCCACTAAGCATAGCCATCACCCACAAGCTGGCCATATTTACCCATAAATACACACGTGCACTAGAGAGTCTCATTCTGTCAGTGCAGGAAAGTGAATTCATAGCCTGGTTTAAGACCCTACACATCTAGAACCAGCTATTATTCCCCTCTTCATTTGAAAAAAAAATACATTTGTAAGACCATTATCTTCAAGTTGAAATATAGATAGGTTCAATGACCATAATGGACTCAAAAAAGTCAAACTCAAAGGAGATGACTTCCTTTTGTTTAGTATATGTTCTTCTAGAGCTTTTGCCAAGTATATTGATTACACTTTCCAATTGTTTTGTTAACCGTCTTAATAAAGCTCCTTTCCATATTAGAAACATATTTAAAAAGAATGTGGCAAAGCTGATATTTATCTAAGAGCAATGAAGTAAACAAACTTACCAGAACATATAAATTTGTGGCTAAATATAGACTTAGGCTCACAAAGGGAAGTCATCTGTAAATGAAAAACTGAAAATATTTCAGAAATATTTTTAGTCAATCTGTAATTGAATTTGCAGAATAATTTGTCTTGAAACATTTTTACTGCAACTGTACTTAAAAAGGCTATATTGGCAGTTGGGAACATCATTCATTTTAATACTATTACATTATTAGAATTAACTTTATTTGAATTACAATTTATTGAGTTAGAAAGGTAAGCACTTTGGAATAAATATTCGTAGGGTAATTTACTGAAACACATCCTGGCTTGATTTGAGCATAAACTCTGACAATTTGGCCAGGATTAGGAAATTTGTAATAGGTGCATATATCTTCCTTTTCTATAGAGAAAAGGATGAGAAGATATTATAAGGTGAGTGTATAATTAAAAAGCATTGGATATGTTGCACAGAAAATTGTGGCAGGTCTGAAGAATCTCTCCAACCACTGTCGTCCGCTCAACATCTGCCCTTAGTACTTTTAAAAAACAAAGTTATGACTAAGAGTATAATTTAAGACATTATTAGTAGTGATTAGTCCATGTAGGTTTACTTAGAAAGCAGTTACATGTGCTTCAATTTGTAGGAAATGCTCTACAGCAGTGGTTCTTAACCCTGTCCTCAAGTGCCCCCCTCAGGCCATGTTTGCAGGTTTTCCTTTATCTTGCACAGGTTCTTTAAATTAGAGTCAGTGGCTTGGTATTTTGGACAGCTATTTTATCTAAGAGAAATTCCCAAAACATGGCCTGTTGGGGGTACTTGAGGACAAGGTTGAGAACCACTGTTCTACAGTACATTGGACTTGTACTAATACATCTACTTTTTAGTGTTTAGTGTTTTAACATTTAACAAGAAAACTACCAGAAATAACATTGTGACATTTACTTGCAGAGCAGCAAATCAAGCAACCACACGCAAAATGTTAAATTGAAACCATAATGGAACACCAATTACAAAAAAACATTTTAAGGAAGCTTATTTTAAAAAGTTCAACATTTTGCTTACCCAAAATAAATATGACATACATATGTGTTGCATAGACCACCTAGTTCAGCTTGAAATATATCAAAACATAGCCCATCCCAAAAAAATATTTAAGTAAGTTACACTTACAGCTTGTAAAGCAAAATTCATCTAATGATTAACCTGTGATCTAAAACAGACAACTGATCAATGAGGCAGCCTAAACGTGTCCTAAATTTCCATAAAAGGCAAAACTAGGCCAAAGTGAGGAGTGCTAACTAATTGTCCCCCTCAATCAGACAAATTCACTAAATGGGTAGATTTTTGACAAAGACAAGGCCTGTCACTTTTTGTGATAAATCAGCCCATTTAGGCTGTATCAATGTTAAGTTGCATTTATTCCATTATTAAATACATTTTGCATTAGAAACAGTGATATTTTATATGTATTCCAAGCTGTGTAGGCAAAATATTAAACTTTTATAAATAAACAAAAATAACCTCTGTAAAATATTCCTAGTCATTGGTGTTCTGACTTTAATTTTAGATTATTTTGCATAATTTGGTAGGTAGTCAGGATCCCTCTGCTTACCATGGCTCTCAAGAACTGTTTTTGTTTAACTGCCTCAAATTCCACCAGTGATCCCAAAAAAAGTACTCCCTTCCCTTTTGTTCCTTAGGTTTCCATGTTTTCTGGCATTACAATATGTGAATGTGTATTAACATATCCCAGGTTCGATGCAAAAAGAATTTCAAGCAAGCTATATTGGCAGGGGTATGTGCATGACCTTGCATCATATTGGTGCATCAGATCTCAAGTGTCTCCTGACATGGGTACATTGGTTATAATATCCATAGCTGCATGTATTTAATCTCCAAAAATCTATTTTATTTTGGAATAACCAAAGACACTGAATTCCATGTATCATTTGTATATGATTTATAATTTGCAAAACTTCTAAAATATCCATTATTGAATACCTAATGCCGAGTACAATGGAAATATAGTTGACTGATAGTCAGAACTAGATTAAAATGAATGAAGGTAAAAAAAAACAAAAAAAAAGGATATCTTATAGTACCAGTTTAGATATTACAACTGGTAGACATTATGTCAAAATGATCTCAAGAAGAAAAAGATTAGCTGTATCACATTTGGTGAGATCATTAATTTTATTGACTTAGGCTCCATGCACACTGAAGCTCAAAAAAGCTTTTTCTGGACGCCAGTTTGCTGGCAAAAAAATCTGGTTGAAAAATGTGCTTTTAACAGCATTTTGTACTAGCGTTTATGAGCGTTTATGAGCGTTTTATAGCGTTAGCGTTTATGGGCGTTTTTAATAAAAATACACAGAGGACACTCCAAAAATCCCACAATGTATTCCAAACTCCCACAATGCAGTGAAAAATACTACGCTGAACGCTAATTAACGAGCGTTCATGAGCGTTTATCAGCGTTTATCAGCGTTTGTCTTTTTTTGGCGGTGAAAAACAGCACTTTGAACGCAAATTTCTGGCGTTCAGAAAAAAGCCCATAAACTCCACTGCTCATTAAAGCTAAAAAACGTCCATGTATACATGGACACATAGGCTAACATAGAGTGGAGTTTATGGGCTTTTAAAAAAAACGCCCAAACTCCAATAAACTGCAGTTTATGAGCTTCAGTGTGCATGGAGCCTTAATATGTTGAGCATTGTTTAGTAACAACAGCAGAGCCAGGAACTGACAATTTCTAATTTGTAGAATATTATCTGGTAAGAAGATATTTTTGTCTTATCTATCTCATGGGGAGCACAAGGTGCACCTGTCGTTAATTGGAAGGACACCACCCTTTTCTCATCTAAGGATTAACTGGTGTTTGGACACTTTTATCACTTTAAACATTTAATGTGTTTTGGATTATGTGAAGGACGTTAACAGTTCATATCCTCTGATAATACATTGAGGAAAGACTTTATAATATATACCACTATTTTGACAGCGCAACATTTTTTCTTTATTTAGGAGTTCATTATGTTACTTTGGTGTGTACTAGCAGGTAAAGTGAACCTGTTGCTTTCTTTTTGTTGTTCATGGGAACATTCAGGTTTTATATATGAATTTGACGTATGTGTAAATGCATTCACTTTGTAAAAGGGTTAAAGCACAGTAAAGGGAAAGGAGGGTGGTAAATGTTAAAGAGACCTTGATTTGATAAAAGAATAGAAATATTTTCTTTTCTTTTTTGGAAAGTGAATTTTCACTTGGTTTAATGAATGAGGTGAAGCTAAGTAAAAAATTATGTAACTTTTCAAAACACCCAAACACGTGTAAAGTAAAAAACATGATATTTATACACTGCTTATAAAGGGAGAGGGGGGGGGCATCATGAGAGCAATGAACTATTCATAGTGGTGTCTATGCTCATATATTATATATAGCTATACATATAAAGGTATTTGTAATATTAATTCTCAAACACACGAAAGGAATACATGTAAATATCCAACTCCCTGTACTTCAAAATAATTAAAAAAATTCCATTAAATAAAATTATACAAAAAAAAAATGTTCAAATCTATAATACTTAACCACATGCCGACCGCGCTATAGTCAAAAGACGGCTACAGCGCGGCCGGCTTATCCTGGGAGGACGTCCTACGGACGTCCTCCCAGAAACTTGCTCCCGCGTGCGCCCTGGGGCGTGCACTTGGGAACATCCGTGACCGCCGGGTCCCGAGGACCCCGGCGCATCACGGATCACGGTAAACGGCCGCTAATAGCGGCCGTTTACCACGTGATCGCTCCGTCAAATGACGGAGCAATCACATGTACACAAACCGGTGTCACGTCATGACGCCGGTTCCTCCCTCTCCTCTCTGTACCGATCGGTACAGAGAGGAGAGAAGCGGAGAGGGGGAAAGACAGGACCAGCGCTGTGGGCTGGATGTGTAGTGCCCACAGCGCTGGTCAATACACTGCCACCACTGTGCAATGCTCTGCAACCAACCACTGTGCAATGCTCTGCAACCAACCACTGTGCAATGCTCTGCCACCATTGTGCAATGCTCTGCCACCATTGTGCAATGCTCTGCCACCAACCACTGTGCAATGCTCTGCCACCACTGTGCAATGCTCTGCCACCACTGTGCAATGCTCTGCAACCACTTTGCAATGCTCTGCAACCACTGTGCAATGCTCTGCCCCCACTGTGCAACGCTCTGCCCCCACTGTGCAACGCTCTGCCCCCACTGTGCAATGCTCTGCAACCACCGTGCAACGCTCTGCAACCACCGTGCAACGCTCTGCCACCACTGCAATGCTCTGCAACCACTGTGCAATGCTCTGCCACCACTGTGCAACACTGCAACACTGCAATACTCTGCCAATACTCTGCCAATACTCGCCAATACTCGCCAATACTCGCCAATACTCTGCCAATACTCTGCCAATACTCGCCAATACTCGCCAATACTCTGCCAATACTCTGCCATAAATTTTAATAGAAACAAAGAATTTTTTATTTATTTTTTTTACCGAATTTTCAGTATATTTTGATTTATAGCGCAAAAATTAAAAAACCCAGCGGTGATTAAATACCACCAAAAGAAAGCTCTATTTGTGTGAAAAAAAGGACACAAAATTAATTTGGGTACAGTGTTGCATGACGGAGTATTTGTCATTCAAAGTGTGAGAGCACCGAAAGCTGAAAATTGGTCTGGTTAGGAAGGGGGGTTTAAGTGCCCAGTGGGTAAGTGGTTAAACAGTATTTTCTTCCATTCTGTTTTGGAAATGCAGTAATCAATAAATAATTTAATAATGTGTTACAACCAAAGCAAATGCAATAAAAATAAAGTTGCATTTTATCTTTTTAACCTTTTTTTTTAAATGTATAAATGTTTTTGTTTGTTTATGCTAGATCTAGAAGAAAAACAATACCCGATATTTATATATGTAATCTGGCAGTGGCAGATCTTGTCCATATTATCGGAATGCCATTTCTAATCCATCAGTGGGCTCGAGGAGGAGAGTGGGTGTTCGGAAGCCCCCTATGTACTATAATTACATCCTTGGATACATGCAATCAGTTTGCATGCACAGCCATTATGACAGCCATGAGCCTGGACAGGTAAATAAAATGTTATTTGCAAGATTCTATAGTAATTTTACAAACATGCCTATGTAGGTAAATCAGTGTTATATGTATTTATTTTGTGAAAAGAAAATAAAGATTTAGCTGAATGCTTCCAACCATGATAATTAAGGACAAGGTTAGATTGGTTCTTTTCCTGGCACATGTTGAAATTGAGAAAGTTTAAATAAGGGAAAAAGAGGCATTTTAATACCAGTTTGCCATTCTGACAAATATAGGTGTTTGTAATCGCGGTACACAATACATGTCACAGGTCTACAATGAATAACTATTTTCAAGGCACATTACTCACCACATGTGCACATTGTTTAAAGAAGCTACCTTCGGCTTGTACAAAATGGTGCTGCCTACTTGCTGTTAGATGTTTGTTTAGGAGGATTGATTTTTTTTTTTTACTATGTAAATAGGTTAGAAAAAAGTAAACTGAAGTAGTTGACACTGAAAGATATCCTTATTATCCAAAAATAATCCATACACATCCACTACTTAATTGCCCTGTAATCTGTTTTTCATTCAATTGTTTCTTACTGTGTTTTTCTGTTTCCATGTAACATCGTCTGTGAGCTCCAAAACCTCTCATTACCCCCCTCAGTTCCATTTATTTGGAATGTGCACTTCTCAATGCACACTACATATCCCATAGTTCATGTCCCTAGTCCATCTTAGTCCAATCTCCATAGGCGACATTTTGAAAAATTTTAATGGTTACCTGTTTAGAGTTAAAGAGGGGGTCCTGTGCCAGAATTATTGCTCTCACTCTAATGATCATGGCGATACCTTACATGTGTGGTTTGAACAGTTTACATTTACGGGTGTGACTTAAGTATGCATTTGTCTTGGCACGCGAGTATGAAAGGATGGGGTGCTTTAAAAATAAAGCAGCTGCAGGCATCACCCTGGTACAACCACTTGAAGCAAATTAAGTAAAGGTACGTGATTTGGTGGGAAGTGGTTAACAAACGTTGTTGCAGTTTCCTACCTGTTGTCGCTCTAAAGAAAAAACAGTTTGTTCTACTTTGTGTTTTTGGATACCAATTATAAATAAGAGTAACTTTTTCATTATTGCACTTTCAGGATTCTAATGAGGACATTTTCTGTGTCGCATCCTATTAGAATTGATTAACCCTTTTGGGAGCATCTCACCAACATTTTTTTTTTTGTTGCAGAGGATGCCTAAAATCTAACTTGTATCTTACTTCAGACTTCTGGGAAAATCACTGAGCCAATCACACAAGCATAAAATTACATTTCTGTGGGCATTCCATACAGCAATGATGTATGGAACACCTCCAGGTCGCCATATCACATTGGTTTTTACAGAAAATTACAGCCTGCAAATTGAAAAGGAAATGTAATTCTTAACAACATTCAATTACAATATGGCTTATTTAGCAGTCATATACTGTATGCAACATTACTGTATTTATTTTTATTTTTTGCTATTTTTTTTCAATGAAATCGTAGTTACCCTTTAAAAGATTTTTTTTTTTTTTAAAGCCAGAGTTTAGTGTCACTTTTAGTTGCCTATAAAGTCACCATACAGCCTAAATTGAACAATCCATGCAGATTCTATAACCTACAGCTTGAAATGTGCTTTAAAGTATGCCTCTTCTGAACTGTACCTAATGTTTATAATCCAATGTCTAAAAAATGCTCTTTTTAAACCCTTTATCAGCACATTGATCTCTAGGTCACTTCACACTAGGCTTGTGCAATTTGTTTCGTAATTCGGCCAAATTTTGCATCTTGCATCGTTATTTTTATATTCAAACATTCGGATGCATCCGAATGTCCGAATAAAAAAATAACGAATTTCAACAAATACAAAAGAAATTATAGCGGATATAACAAATGAATTCGACATGATTCAGTAATTTGTTAAAGATCTAATGAAACAAAATGTCAACTCAAAGTAAATCTTACAGTCCAATCAGCTGATTAATTTTGTGCTGGAGGTTGGATTACTGGCAAAGTGCATTCCTGAGAACTGAGTGAGAAGGGTGTTGTATTGTATTTGAGCAGAGGAGAAGAGATATTGTCATTGTGTGTGTTAAAAGATTCAATAAACAAACAACTTTCCAAACTACGAATCATTATGACAAATATATATACATACATAAATATTGAATTTCAATGAATACGAATGAAATTATAGCGCATATAACGAATGAATTTGACATGATTCGAGATTCAGTATAATGAATATCGACACTCTACAGAAATAACGAATTATCCGAAAACTTATTAATGTAACATAACGAATATAACAGAATGAAATTATGTATTTTACGAATGACAACGACTCGAAACTAAACCAAATTTTCCGTTGTGCACAAGTCTACTTCACACCTCTTGTTCCCACTTTGCACTTCCTCACTCCCTACTCCTCTTTCTTTACTGACTCATGTTCAGACTAGCTGGCGAGCCCTGCCTTCAGCTACCACATATGGAGAAAAGAAAATTATCATTCTGCATGTGCTTTCCTTAAAGGTATATATATATACAATCTTGACCACAGAGTTTCCATTTTAATTAAACAACTTATACAGTATGATGATAGGTATAAAGAAACTATTTTGTAGCTTAGGGAGCTTATGTGACAGGTGGTGCTGTGCTCTCTGATTGCTAAGTTAGAACCTGGGAGGTCACAGGACAAACCTTCTTCTGCCACACAAGGTCTTGAAGCTATAGGAAAGGTTCTGCAGTGATAGCATGTCCAGTTGTATTATAATAGATGTGCTGTCACCAACTTGCACATAGTAAGTTGGAATATTTTGCTTATGGTTACTTTAATTCTTTAACATAATGGGGCTATTTGTCTTGATTATCTTCATGAAAAACATGTTAATTATACTATTAGTAAAACATAAATTGGCATATAAACATTTATGTAGTAAAATTATCATTTATATTTAAATACGCATACATGCGTGCTTGACGGTGTTGCAGTATAATGCAATTTAATGATTTAAATTACTTGAATAAAAACCCTACATTGAAAGTTTGAATTGTTAAGTAATACAAATAAGAAAAAAGAAAAGAAGGAGGGTGCACTGACCTAGGCTCTGAAGAAAAGGGTACACCCCTGAAACGCTTCAGCCGTTTGGGGTACCATCTGATCCTCCTGTCATCAGGTCCTGTCTGCAGGTGCTAAGGGATGCAGTCCGATTGATAAGAAAAGCCTTTATATATGCTCGTTTGTGAGTAGTATCATTGCTTTTATATATTTTTAATAAAATCTTTATATTGGTAATGCACTAGGTCGGTGAGCCCTCCTTCTTTTCTTTTTTTAGTTGTAGGAACACCCATTGTTCTGAGGAGGGCTTTGACTTTGCCTTAAACCAGAGAGTGGATCACACCACCCGTGTATAGCAAAACACCGGAGCGCAGGAGATTATTAAAGTAATACAAATATACAGTATATACTGTATATATATATTGGCATCCCCTGCAACAATTTTTTTTTATTTGGTAAGATACCCTCAATAGGAAATAACATCTAAAGAGATGCAGATCCTGCAATTTTCCTCATTAGAGCCCTGATTCTGTAGCAGCTGGTTTATAAATATGAAACCACTTCCATTAGGCTCACTCAGCAGAGGGGCACTGGGTACTATTCATTTTTGACGGAAGGATACGAGCTTGGTGCTCGTGGTTTGCCGCACACTGTTACATACTAAATGTGAGTTTTTGTTAGCTATTATTTTAATATATTGTTTTTTAATATGGGATCAGGCTATGGCATCTCTTCTTTCCATCCTTAAATACAATTATTATCGAGTTTACATACGAGGGGCTCTGGATTGAAGGCAGTACTAGGACTCACCAAGAGACTTACGAACTCGGTGTTCGTAGATTGATGACTATGCTCCTTATTTAAAAGTGAGGGCATCACCTTTTGGGTCTGCGTTTTCATCCACCTCCACTCCATGCTCACTTTACGGAATTATGCTATGAGTTTTTTATGTTTCCTTTATGTTTTAACCTGCTACTGAGATCATTCAGGAGGAACCATAACCATCCCACCAGGAGGGAATCTTTTTGAACATTGCACCTGTGATTTATAATTGCTGTATACCTTACGGCAGTAAGGTGAGCGGCCTCAGATACACAGGTGTCACCACTGAAGATTTGCATGTTTTTCCTTTAGTACAAGTTTTTTCTTTCAGCACTTATTTATAATTGGTGGTGGGATTTATATATATATATTTTATCCCAGACACAGACTTTCATTGGACTGGTCACTTATTATTCTGCATTTTGATACAGATCTATTGGATCACTCAGTAGTTTTGTCACGTTTTCTTCACAGGATATTTATCACGTTATTTATACATGTTTGATATAGATGCTGTATATTTTATATACGTTTATTAATTTTGTTTTGTGGTTCACAGGTACTACTTATTATATGCCTCTCACGTTTTCACAGCGCAAACACCATCACTTATTCATTCATTCCCTTATTTCTGTTTTAGGATCAGATTTTTAGGTGTTTGCAGCAGTGCCCCCTAGGTTCTTGATATTTCCCTTAGACAGCGCAGGAGTTATCTATTTACACTAGAGTTAACTTTGCTGTGTTAAGAGGATAAACTGTATGTACACTCTTTTACAAACAGGTCCCCAAAACATTGCTACCTTAAACATTGTGTTTAAAAAGTAGACAAGTATGGTGCAGGACTTGAAAGGAAAGAAGTCCTCAAATAAACATTTTGAATTGAATAATATAGTTGACAAGAGAAAGAGAATTAGATTAGAGTTCTTTTTTTTAAAGTGTGGATGTTTGTATGTGCATAAAACTGGTTATTTTCTTGTTGTTCCTTATTCTGACAGAATAAAAAAAGATAAGACATTTCTCAAGAATATTCAACTACATTGTTCATCAAAGTGTTTACAAATCCCAAGTGTTAAAAGCATAGTGTAACACATTTTTTAGTATACAGTACAGGGTCTCACACTGCTGACATCTGATGTGGTATTCCCGCTGCCCCTGTAACACAAGACAAAGATAACATAATTACATATTTATCTGCAAAATCAGTGGCTCCCTGTTGATGATGATGATTAATGATTCAAGAGAAGGATGAATCAATGTAAAGCATTATGTAAACAAAAAATACAAAACAAGTTTGGTCTTTTCTAAAGTTGTCCTAATTACTTTTTTGCATTTTATAAGACAAAATACATCTGAACCTAATTTATTGTCTCTTATGGACAACAGATATTAATTGTTGTATTGTTGTAATTATTTAATCGTTGCATTAAAATTAATATCTATCACTATGATTTGTTTGAGATATTACTATGTTACTATGATAGATTTGAGGACATAGATTTGTGAATCAATTCATCCAAAGCAAGAGTCTCCTCCAATTAGACCAATTTAACACAAGAAAAACAAATATACAAAGATCTTACAACCCACACCAATTTACTACCAAGTTCACATATTTTTTATGTTTCCTGTATTCCCTAGCCTTGGATATTCACTGAGCTTCCCGTGTGTGTGCCTTTGCTCTTCAGCAGCCAATCAAGAAAAATAAAATACATATATTCATGCAATGTTTTTTGTGTAATTAAAAACAAATTATATGGTAGTAAGGTCCCATTCAACAATTCTACCTACAGGTAATCTTATAATAAAGCTTACCTGCAGGTACAAAGAATATCTCCCAAACGTGCACTGTTTAGGAGATATTCAGTCTATCTGCAGCCAGTGACATCATCGGCACATGCGCTGTTCCTTCAGAGCCCTGTGCTGTAAACAGTGGGAGGGAAGTCATCGTGGCTCAGCCATTCAAAGGACCAGAGCCCGCAAACCCGGAAGGAAGACCGAGTGAAGATGGAAGCCTCTGCAGCGTGGACAGCACGCTGCTGAAGTGCTTAGTTTCAAAGTAAGTCTTTCATAATGTGCTAGTATGCAATGCAAACTAACATATTATGACTTTACCTTGCAGGGAGAAGATTTTTTTTTTTCATTTAGATAACTTTACTTCTGCTTTAATAGGTTACATGTGGTCTCCTTGCTCTTCCGTGGCCATCATTATTTTAAGTTTAAAAAAATAAATGTTCCCTTGGCTGTTCTCCAGTTAATGAGTTACTCTTTCTTATAAAAGTTTGTAGCTAAATACTTCAGGAATGTTTTCCATTTTAGAAGTGGTGGTGGGTTGTACCCCTGTCATGTTTTTACTGTTATCTAGGGCTCTGTTAGAGAGATATACCCCCAGTTTCTATCCTGCTAAAAACATTTTACAAGACAAAAGGTGAAGGAAAACTCTCCAACAGAAAAACAGACAGAAATAAAAATGCTTTCCTTTAGAAGAGTAGGGGAAGTATGTACTTTTGTTGTAGATCTTGTTGTTCATAGGTTGGACTTCATGGAATTTCTTTTTTCAACTTCACCTACTATATGTCCTCTCACTTTCTGTCTGGAGAAACCATTGTCAGCAGAATGGGAAGTGAGGGTAAATCTCCATAATGGAGCCACAGGAAGCTGTAAAAACCCTTGATGTTGTGAAGGTGTGCTGACTATGTGTAAAAAGTAGGGAAAACCCACAGTGAACACTACAGAAAAAAAATAAAATATTAGCCTGTGTAGAAAAAGAAAGGGGGTGTAAATTTACACAATTGTTTACATTAGGTAACTACACATTGGAGGTTATTTACAAAAGGCAAACCCAAATTGAAATTGCACTGAAAGTGCACTTGGGAGTGCAGTCGCTGTAGATCCGAGGGGGACATGCAAGGAAAATAAAAAACAGCATTTTAGCTTGCACATGATTGGATGAAAAAATCAGCAGAGCTTCCCCTCATTTCAGATCTACCCTTCAGATTTACAGTGACTGCACTTCCAAGTGCACTTTCTGTGCAATTGCAAGTGCACTTTACACTTGTAGTTTGCACTTGTAGTGCAAAGTGGATTTGCCTTTCGTAAATAACCCCCCATGTCCTTTTCTTTAATGCCCCAGGAAGTGGTGTAAGCAAGTGGGTGGATAAAGAAACCCTTTTCTTTGATACTGGAGAATGATTATGAGATGGATGCGTGTACCCGTGTAAATAAAAATATACTCTCTTTTCTGCTAAAGATGCATACTGGAGAATGATTATGAGATGGATGCGTGTACCCGTGTAAAGAAAAATATGCTCTCTTTTCTGCTAAACATGCATAATATGTCAGTGTAATTGGGAAATTAGGCAAATAAAAGATTTACATTTTTCATTTATCATAAAGTTGATGTTCAAAATGTGATTTTTATAACCAATTTAATATTATTGAAGCGTTATTTTTTTTTTTGTGATGTTAAATTTATTAAAAAAATGTAGACAAAGACAAAGTGCACGTGATAAAGTAAGAGGTTATTTAATGTTTTTTTTAAATATCTTTAGCCATGCTATTTTATTAGGAAATGTAAAACTTTATTTTTTTTTTAAATAAAGTGGAGAGAGCATCTGTCATACACACACACACACACACATTTATTTTATATCCCGCGGAGAGAGAGAGTAAATATGTATTTTTTTTTATATCTCCTGTGATAGAGAGAGAGATTATGAGTGTATATATTACGAGACCACAATTTATAAAAAGTATTTTGATTACAAAAGAATGAACCTTTTAATATTGTTTTCATAATTTTTATTGTATTTTTAAATTCTCATAACCACTTGGATCTTCAACCTAGAGGATTAAAACAATAAAAAAGATGAATGAAATAATAAAAAAAAAAAAAAAAATGTTTCTAATAAATTACAATTGCATTATTTCTTGTATTGCCTACCTGCAAATGGCGTAGAACAAGTAAGGATGAACTTCTATGACAGTCCTTCAGCTTCTGTAATTAAAAAAATGTAATTAAAATTACTGAATTTATAATATCATTCTATGATAAGGGGTAGAGGGTGAGTGGGAAAGGGAGAGCAGATGAGGGTGACGGGGGAGAGGGTTATAGAGAGATAAAATATATCTGCCCACATCGCATTGCCCCCAGCACATCACATCGCATTGCATTGCCCCAACACATCGCATTGCCCAAACACATCATATCGCATTGCCCCATCACATTGCATTGCCCCAACAGATCGCATTGTCCCAACACATCACATTGCATTGCAATGCCCCCAACACATCACATTGCATTGCCCCGAATACATCACATCGCATTGCCCCAACACATCACATCGCATTTCCCCCAACACATGTAGCCACTTGTGCCCCCATCATATGCAGCCACTTGTGCCCCCATCATATACAGCCACTTGTGCCCCCATCAAATGCAGCCACTTGTGCGCCCATCAAATGCAGCCACTTGTGTCCCATCAAATGTAGCCAATTGTGCCCCCATCAAATGCTGCCACTTGTGCCCCCATCAAATGCAGCCACTTGTGCCCCCATCATATGCAGCCACTTGTGTCCCATCATATGCAGGCACTTGTGCCCCCATCATATGCAGCCACTTGTGTCCCATCATATGCAGGCACTTGTGCCCCCATCATATGCAGCCACTTGTGCCCCCTCATATGCAGCAACTTGTGCCCCCATCATATGCAGCCACTTGTGCCCCCATCAAATGCAACCACTTGTGCCCCCATCATATGCAGCCACTTGTGCCCATTAAATGCAGCCACTTGTGCCCCTATCATATGCAGCCACTTGTGCCCCCATCATAAGCAGCCACTTACCTTACGAACGAATCGCCCGTATCCACCGCCACCGATCTCGATCCTCTGGAAGCCAGTGTAACAATGGCAACAAAAGCCTGTTTGCCCTTATTTAAAATGGCGCTTGCTGCCGCCTTGCATCGTGTAATTTCCAGTTTTGAAATAACGTGATGCTATGGCCCAGCGATGCCTATTGCCTCCTGGGATTGATGACAAACATGTCCAAGGAGGCACCAGGAGGCATTGCAGAGAGTTTTAAAATATGGGTGGAACTCCGCTTTAAAATGTGTTCAGTGAATTTCAGGTAAACGTGCACAGAAGGTAACATTTACCGTTTTATAAAGAGGTTGAATGTCACAGTAAGCACATTTTCCTATTAAAGCACACATTTTACAGAATGTCAGGTAGAGTTGGGCGAACAGTTTGAGTCGAGCAAAAGTTCAGCCCGAACATTGGCTGTTCGCCCATTCGGCGAACATCTGAATTGGCAGGGCGTTCGACTGTTTCTTCAGCCCGCTGAATGCCCCACAATACAGTGGCCGCACAGTGCATTTTAAGCCCTGATTGGCTGAATCAGTAAAGGCTTTGGCCAATCAGGACACAGAGCACTGTCAGAGCCATGATTGGAGAAAATCTTGATGACTTAGCCCAATCATGGCTCATTGCTCATAGTCCCACCCCACACTATAAAAGGTTCCTTCCCAGAGGAGCCATTTGCAGTGTGATATTGGAGTGGAGATAGATAGAGATAGAGTGGAGATAGAGTGGAGATAGATAGAACAGGGCTCTGCTCATTGCTACTAGCAAGTTAGTGTGCTATAGTGTACTATTGTGATTCCATTGTGAGCGTAGAGTGCCAGTGTAGTGTGAACATAGTGATAGTGCAGCGTCAGTGTAGTGCGTCCATGCAGTTTTACTGTAGTGTCAGAGTAGTGCGTCCCCACAATTTTACTGCAGTATATTGAATTGTGTCAGTCTAGTGTGTCTGTGCAGGTTTACTGCATTATATTAAAGTATGTCAGTGTAGTGCATCCATGCAGTTTTACTGCAGTATATTGAAGTGTGTCAGTGTAGGGTGTCTGTGCAGTTTTACTGCAGTATATTGATATATTGATTCCATTGATTAAATTTCATCCAATTACACATTTCCCTGTCTCTATTACATTTTGTTAATAAGCCCCCCCCTCATCATATCTGAGAGGCCAATAAGGAGAGGTAGACATTCCCATGCCACTTCTGAGGGGGCCAGCAGTGTCTGTGTCCACAGGCAAAGTTGTATGTAGTCCATCCTCTGTCAGGGAACCATTTTCTCTGTTTAGTGATGTTGCCGTGCTATTCAGCCGCAACATGCAGAGAAGGTAGTGGAATGGCTTAATAAACCATCCTCATCCTCTATCACCCAAGCAGAGATTAGTTTGCAGTCCACCACAGCTGCCAGAGCATCTTTATCTGCCTCCTTGTCCACAGCTACTCCTGCCATAGCCCCAGCATCATGCATGGAGGAATCGCTGGGTTATTTGAACAGTGTCAGCCACTTGCTCTTTGACGATGCACAGGTATTACTAGATTCTGATAAAGGTTCTGAGGTTGAGGAAGGTAGGAACATAAACCTACAGAGAGTTGGGAACAAATTGGCAGTCATGTTCCCCAAGCCGCAGCGTATTGCCAAGTTGGCTCCAGTGATGATGAGGATGCAGGGGTTGATGATAAGATCCCTGACACGACTTGGGTGCTCAATATAGCAGAGGAGGAAAGTGAGGGTGAGGCACAACCCCAAAGAGGCAGGATGTCCTCCAGAGGCAGCCATTATGGAAGAGTAGTGTTAAACTCTTGTTTCACGGTATTAATATCGATATTTCAATAATTCATATTGATGAGGAAAGTTCCAAGAAAGTCCATTCAGTTCTTGTGTAAAAACTCAAAAATTGATTTAATAATAAAAATATCAAAATATTACAAGAACAATATCAAAATATAGAATGTAAAAATATAAATAATAATGTATTATATTCTCAAGATGAAGATTAAATCAGATGTGTTTTTTTGTGTGTGTGTGTGTAAATGTGGTAGCTTTCTTCAATGTCTCGTGGAGTGTGTCTGTAGCAGATCTACCTTTCTGACTTATGTTACTAGCTTTTTACTCCTAAAAACTGAAAGGGCTGGTTTAAAGTTTCTCTGAGCTTTCTTGTAGTCCTACAGAAAATCGCAGGCTTTCCTCCTCACGTAATGGTGGGAGTTGACATTCCTGAGGAGTGGGCAAAAACTGTGTGTGAATCCATTTACCTTATACAATACAAATTTCCTAACTTTCTAAATCTAATACTACATAAATCAGTATGTATATTATTATATTTATTGAAAACCCAATGTATTCATTAATATTCTAATCAAGAAATATTATAGTATAATGAACTTATAATTTTAACTAAAACATGAACTTATACATCTTATGAAATGTGAAACCTTCCTTCTCACAGATGGGGGAAGGTGAAGGAAACCAACGCAAGATTCCTAATTATTGCCATATGTGAGCTCTCCAAAGAAATGTTTATGAGCTTATAACAATATGTATACTTCTACAAGAATAAAAATCTATGTAATTTCACTTTTTCCATTAAAGGATATAATTATATATATATACATTTAACTCAATTATTCTGTAAGAACTAATCCATTCATTCATTTGTTAATATTTATTAATTGATGAATATTAGATAATTAGATTAAAGAAAACTTTCTAACAAGTAGAAAGCAGCCATCCTTTTCCATCAGATTGTGGTGCTGTTACCCCCGGCCCACTTCCCACAGCTTAGCTTTCTGATCCTTTTTTTCACACTGTTGCAAATTGCAAACTCTGTCTCAAGCAGATCAAGCATGGTAAAAACACCAGCCATTTGGATACCACATGCTTGACAAAGCATTTATCCTCCCACCACTCACCACTCAGCCACACAAAAGGGACACAATTCTTCTCACTCCTCACCTTTCAGGTTTACCCCCAATATATCTCATGATGACCTCTCAGCGGCCTCCACTGACAGGGATGATGGTATAGCAAAGGGTGTCACAGGTCCTTGCAGAATGTCTGTCAGCAGCACACCACCAGCTGTAGAGTATAGCAGGCAAATTTCTCTGCCCCAGCTGCTGCAGTGCAAAAAAATTCACTCCATGCCCCCCACATGCCCAGCATCGAAATTCCAGCCTGTCCAAGCTGCTGGCTTTACAACTCTTGCCTTTCTGTCTTATGGATTCTGCCCCCTTCCATGAATTAGAAGAATGTGCTGTACCACAATGGCAGGTTCCCAGTCACTATTTCTTTGTACGCAAAGCCATTCCAGCTCTGTACCATCACGTGGAAGGCAATGTTGTGACATCGGGAAAAACGAAAGAGTTGCGCTAAACTGGGGGCTAATATTGACTATCAGGTCCCAATACTCAACAAAAACACATAAAATAAATCTGTTGATATGTGTTAATAATATAAGTAAAATATTAGTGAAAAACCATATACCCAAAAATATTTGACAAATGAACCTCTAATTACTAAAGGTTTAGAAATAAGTGAGTAAGACTAGACCTCTAAATAACCAAAGGATCTAGAACACAATAACCACAGCTGATTAATTGTCACATGTGAATATACACATAGATGTGCAAACAGTGAATGAAAAACAATGACAATCATATGTATCATGTAACAGTGACAAGTGCCATTATAACGTGATAGACTAATCCAAAAGCAAAAAGTAATTCCAAATTATATGTGAAAAATTAATGAAAGTCCACAGTTATCAATAATTGGCGAATATGCACCCGTGAAAAAAAAAATTAATAAGATGGAAAAAGTTCATCCACAAAGCAAGTCCTTTAGTGCTTGATCTAATGTGATCCCCCACCAGTGTAGGTAAAATCAACTCTTACCAGAGCGCCATGACACCCCACTACAGAGCGTCATACAGGGCATGTAAAAGATCTCTCTCCCTCAGATGTATGGACACTTCTCCTCTCTCTTACTATACAGCTTCCTGGATACAGATCTGATATCCTGCACTCCTCTTTCCACCCCTCAAATGACACTGCTCTGTATGCATCGTCTTCTTTCAAGTCTCATATCCTGCGAATGGAGGGGAGAGTCTAGCAGCAAACCGCAACATCGTGTCCTCCGGCGCCTCTTGTCCCCTCGCTGCTGCTAGACATCGAGCCACACACAGTCACACATAGATGGAAGCTGGTCTGCTTCTTCCTCCTCACACTTGTGTTGTGACATCGTTGGGCAAGGCAGTCAGCAGCAAGGTCCACGTTACTGCTGACACATGGTCCAGCAAGCATGGTCAGGGATGCTATATTTGTTCAGAGCACACTGGGTAACTCTGCTTGCAACTAGGAAAGATGCAGGACAGGGCTCTGCTGGAGCTTGTTTTGCCACCACGTCTCCATACAGGTGAAGATTTGTCAGCTCCACCCCTTCTCCTCCTCCTCTATGCCCTACTCTGCTGAACTGTCATATAAACCACCAGTACCCCCTAAGAGACTATTAAACGAGTCAGGCTAAACGATGCCATGCAGTGCTTAAGGTGGTCCGTCTATGGGACAGGAGCCACACTGGAGCAGAGGTTCTTTCAGCTCTGCAGGGGTAGGCCCAGCGGTGGCTTACATCATGCCAGCTTGAGCCAGAAATAGTGGTGTGCGATAATGGCACTGTCATATCTGGCACATGTCCCCAATTTGATGGTGCAGTGTTTCTTAAACAGGTACACAGGGTTGCAAGATCTTCTCAAGCAGGCCAGAAGAGTCTGTAGCCATTTCAGGCAGTCATACACAGCCAGTGTTCAGTTGGCTGAAATTCATCAGGAATTCCACCTGCCCATAAACCACCTGATTTGTGACATGCCCACCAGGTGGAATATTGTTAAATTATTTTTTATTAAAGTATGCCTGTACATGGATCCATGACTTGACTTTTTTATTCATTTATTTTACCTATTGGCCTTCATCAGACAGAGATGGTAAGATTCTATGATAATATATTTTTCTGCAGCATAAAGGAGAAAGCACTACCATGATAAGAATGACCTGTTTTTTTAAGGACAAATGTTATTACTAAATCATAACATACTGTATATAAAGTCTATGCTGCTTGCACAAATATAAATAAAGCAGTACAAACAGCACTAATAATGCACAAAGATACCCGATTACAGTTTATGCTAATATTTACTACTTGTCTACCAAGATACATTTATAAACGTCATGGTAGACAAGTGGTTAACTCGAGCTCACAGCTGTTGCTGCAGCTGTGAGTTTTATACCAGCTTCAAGAGTCGGCAAAGGGCTTTCTTATAAATGTGATCATTTTTACAAGGCTTTCAAAGGGGCGGCGCTTCTGCCAGCAATACCTGTGGTGGTTCCTTCTGTTCCACCAGGAAGCCTGGGACCACAGGAAAATGCTTCCCTGGTAAAAGCAGTAGGAACTTGGGGAACATTCATTCCCTGATTCCTCATGCGATCCCAGAAGTGACATGTATTACGACACTGCATCGATTACTGCTATCATTCTTCAGTTAGCATATCCTAGCATGGAGCTATTCCAGCACAATCTCTGCTGGAGTAGCTGCATTGAAAGGCAGGGGAGACCTTGAGGGTCTAACAGTGGTTCTTAAAGTGTAGCTGTACTATGAAAAAACTACTCTGATCCATCATTCTTTTCCCTTCTGAACTAAAGTATCCTAAAAGCCCCTACACCAGTTGCTTTGTTCTGATGCTCTATGGCCAAAAATCTCTTCACCATTGACCACAACTGATAGATTTTTTAAGTTTTCAAAAGCTAGAAGACAGATTCTTACAACTTAGCGGGGCTCACCGCACAGACACAGGCAGTGTAGAAGAGGATTATAGCAAGAGGGGATAAAAAGAACCTTAACAACACCTCTTAAAATGTGTTGGTAAGTACATGGAAAAACATACAATTATACAGAATTTCGTGAAAGAGACTATGACATAATTTTATCCAAGCAAAATTAGTTTATTAAACAGATATTTTTGACAAATTCTCTAAGTAATAGTCAAAGCCATCATTCCTGTGTTGCCATATGATTTAATTTTCTGTGTTTGAATATTAATCACATGAACTACAAAAAAATTGCTTGATGTGTTTATAGTAATACAACTACAGAGGCTAACAACCATTTATATAGGAAAATTGTTGTAATTATTCCTGCTGTGTTCCAAGGCTCCCTTTAACACAGCATAACAGGAAACTAATTAGTAAATACTTTCTGTAAAGGTGTCATGGTGAACACAATCACATCTAGATCGCATTATAGGCAATTTCTTTTGAGAGAATTGCATGATTTTCTGAAATAGTATCAACCTGGTGTCTCAAAGTGAAACCACAGCAAAATATCAAGACATTATTTTTACAGCTTTATACAAGAGGAAAGCCAAGTTTTTAGGAGAACTGAGATACCATAAAGGAACATTGGAGAGAGAAAAGATGTAGGGTTCTGTGACCTAGACCAGTCTGGCACAGAGACACAAAGGTGCTGCTGCAGGGGTAGATTGCATCTTGAGCCACTGCAGACTGTTCTACCCATCCAGTTTTGGACTGTCTAATTTTATTATTCATGCCTGTTGTACTGTATGGTATTAGCTATAGTTCCCATTATTTATGATTTGGATTAATTGAGTCTATATGCAGTCTATATCTGTAAGTAGATACCTAATCAGTATAATCTTACATTTAAGATTTCGGAAGTGTTACTAATGTTTGTAAGTGACTTTATTAGACAAAATTGAAAATGTGGTGGGCCAGGCCTAGCCACGTGTAAGTAAAGCTCCCGTATCCCTCTCCTATACGTAGCAGCCTTTTAAATACTTGATTTTTCACCTAAGTGATACCAAAAAGCTGAAGGCTCTCTCTTTCCCACATTGCCAAAAATTACATGTGTGGACAAAGCTGCCGAAAAGGTTTACATATTTTTATTTAGTACTTACTGATCCTGTTCAAGAATCAACTAGATGTGGGTGGATCAAAAATTCTTTTAGGGAATATCCAAAGTGATAAATAAGAGAAAGCACACAAAAGCAGGGCTACTGCCTCCAAGACCCAAATAAATACGTGAGAAAGGACCACCTGTGCTAAGGCTCACTGTACATAGCCATCTGGAATGAGAGAGATAGCAACACAGATAAACTATGCTATTAAGTAAATTTATCAATTTATTGCAACATAGGTAAAACATATAGTCAAAATACCTATGCATTTCATCCCTTATGTTTGTAAGTGACTTTATTAGACAAAATTGAAAATGTGGTGGGCCAGGCCTAGCCACGTGTAAGTAAAGCTCCCGTATCCCTCTCCTATACGTAGCAGCCTTTTAAATACTTGATTTTTCACCTAAGTGATACCAAAAAGCTGAAGGCTCTCTCTTTCCCACATTGCCAAAAATGACTTGGTGTGTGGACAAAGCTGCCGGAAAGGTTTACATATTTTTATTTAGTACTTACTGATCCTGTTCTAGAATCAACTTGATGTGGGTGGATCAAAAATTCTTTTAGGGAATATCCAAAGTGATAAATAAGAGAAAGCACACAAAAGCAGGGCTACTGCCTCCAAGACCCAAATAAATACGTGAGAAAGGACCACCTGTGCTAAGGCTCACTGTACATAGCCATCTGGAATGAGAGAGACAGCAACACAGATAAACTATGCTGCTAAGTAAATTTATCAATTTATTGCAACATAGGTAAAACATATAGTCAAAATACCTATGCGTTTCATCCCCTCGATGCCTCAATCATGACTAACACAAACAATCTCAAACAACATTAAATACCCACACCACCCATGCATGAGGGAGGTACAGGTACTCAATCTCTAAAAGGAGACACACATAATAAAAATTTAAATGCAATGAAAATACACAGAAAGATCAAATACTTATGGATCTATTAAACATAAAAAAAAAATCATGACAACGTGAAAGATAAAATACTGTATGTGCCAATAACACTTATACGAAGATATAATTAAAAACTCCACATGAAGAAGTGTCAAAATCAAGTAAAAAACACCTAACAAAAAGAACAGCATATCCAGAGGGTGGGAGACAGGGAGCAAGATCACTTTTAATATAAGTCAAAATCCAAAACAGGGATTCAAATCTTTGGGTGCACATGGCTTTAAACTGTGTATCCACCACACCTCACATTGTAACAACTTTCGGTGTCTATCTCTACCCCTGTCAGCAGAAAACGCATGCTCAATGCCATAAAACCTAAAGGAGGACATAATACTACCAATGTCCCACCTTAAAATAATGGAATACATTTAAAAAAAAATGTATTCTCTCTGCCCCCCCACCTACCTACCTCTCCCACATACCCGTCTCTCCCTCAAGGTTGCGTGCTACCATCCTTCTCTTAATTCAATTTACTATTTTATAATAACCCACATGTAAAGAGCATATTAAACTACATAATATTTATTATTATATTATACAGAACTTATATACTGCCAACAGTTTGTGCAGTGCTTTACACTATAAAGGGAGACAGTACAATCCAAATGCAGTTAAATACAGAAGGAATAGAAGGGTCCTGCTCATGGAGCTTACAATCTAAAAGGGGGGGTGATACTGAAGTTTTCACCTGTGACAAATGAAGAATCCTGCCTAGTAACCAGTTCCTACAGTAACTGCATATGTTGACTCCAAGCCCGAGTTGAAGCCCAGCATCTGGAAAACCTACAGCTGCCAGTAAGGATAGAATGTAGCTGTTTATCCCAGTAAAGGATTGAAAGGTTCTTCTTGATAATATCAACAATGTGACTATATTCTTTATAAATAGACATTGCAAAAATCATGATCCTTTACCTACCCGATATTCTTCCTGATCTTCTTAAGACCCCTTTCACATTGGGGCCACGCCACATTAGCGGTAAAACACCACTAGTTTTACCATCGTTTTAGCAACACTAGTTACTTTTGTCCGCTAGTGGGAGGCGCTTTTAACCCCTGCTTTTATTCCCAGTGAGTAAATCACTTCTCTGCTTATTCAAAGTAATGTACTTCCCCTTCTGTATACACCAATCAAGAAAAAAAAATGTAATCTCATGATTATGGACTCTGGAGAAACATAAATTAAATTCATTGGTGTTAAGGAAATTTGTCCAAAGGCTGTCATCACCATCCCATACTTTAAGCAGATCACCTACCATACCAATGTATAGTCCCCCTTAAAGGTTTGTTTGACAGGGTCAAAAAGGTCTGCTTGTGTCCCAATTAACCACTTTCGGACTGCGACATTATGGCGGACACATCGGACATTTTTGACAATTTTTGGGACCATTGTCATTTATACAGCAATCAGTGCTATTTAAATGCACTGATTCCTGTGTAAATGACACTGGCAGTGAAGGGTTTAACCACTAGGTGGCAGTGTAGGGGTTAAGTGTTCCTAGGGGCGTGTTACTAACTGTGAGGGGGCGTGGCTGTGATTTAGTGAACGCTGATCTCTGCTCCAATCACAGGGAGCAGAGATCAGTGTCACTAGTTGCTAGGCAGAACGGGGAGATGCTGTTTACTTCTGCATCTCCCCATTCAGCCTTCCCGTGAGAAGACCGCGGGTATCCCCGCGGGACCCACGACCGGACTCACGGGGGTCCCGACAGGTGCGCACGCGATGGCATGGCGACAATCTTAAAAGGACGTACCTGTACGCCCTTTTGCCTGCCCGTGCCATTCTGCCGACGTACATCGTCGTGTGCCAGTCGAGAAGTGGTTAAAACAGTTAAAATACATTTGAATAAGAGAACACTATTATGTGTATGTATGTATATATTAACCACTTCAATACAGGGCACTTTCCCCCCTTCCTGCCCAAGCCAATTTTCAGCTTTCAGCGCTGTCGCTGTTTAAATGACAATTGCGCAGTCATGCTACGCTGTACCCAAACAAAATTTTTATCATTTTCTTCCTACAAATAGAGCTTCCTGTTGGTGGCATTTGATCACCTCTGTGGTTTTTATTTTTTTCTAAACAAAAAAAAAGTTTTTCTTTGTTTCTATTATAACATTTTGTAAATAAGTATGTTTTCTCCTTCCCTGATGGGCACTGATGAGGTTGCACTGCTGGGCACTGATAAGTTTGCACTGATGAGCATAGATAAGGTGGCACCAATGAGTGGCACTGATGGGCACTGATGATGGGCACTGATATGCGCCACTGATGGGCACTGATAAGCGGCATGGATGGGCACTGGTAGGTGGCACTGGTGGGCACTAATAGGCTTCACAGATTGGCACTCATAGGTGGCACAGATGGGCACTCATAGGCGGTACAGATGGGCACTGAAAGTCTGCACTGATGGGTACTTATGTGTGGCACTGATGGCCACTGATAGGCGGCACTGATGGGCACAGATAGGTGGGCACTGATGGGCATGGATGGGCACTGATAGGTGGTGCTGATGGACACTGATGAGTGGCACTGATTGACACTGATTGGCATCACAGATTAGGAGGCACTGGCATATTTGCTGGTGGCCACTGATTGGCATCATGTGTGGGCACACATTTCCACCAGGGATACCGTACCTGGTGGTCATCAGTTGTGGCCCTCCCTGGTGGTCCTGGTTGGTGGCATCCCTGGTGGTCCTGGGTGGGCATCTGAGGGGGGGCTGCGTTGATAAACAATCAGCGCAGACCCCCCCCCCCCCTGTCAGAGGAGCAGCTGATCGGCTCTCCTCTACTGAGTGAGGAAAAGTCAATAAATGTCTCTTCCTGTTTACATTGTGATAAGCTGTGATTGGACACGGCTGATCACATGGTAAAGAGTCTCCGTCTGGAGTTGCAGTGTGTCAGACTGACATGCCACAACAACGATCGCCGTGATGCGCGCCCCCGGGGGCTTGTTATCCTGACCACATCATATGACGTCAGGTCAGGATATCGCAACCACTTTGCCGACATCTTTTTGCTATATGGTGGGCGGCAAGTGGTCAATAATTAGGCAATATTGAATAAAGTAGTTAGCTTTGTGTATGTGTATATATATATATATATATATATATAAATAATATAGTACCTTTTTGTGAAAGCAATATTTGAATACATACATAAAGGATTGTATATTTTAAAACAATAAGACATATTGTATAACACATAAGGTGTGGTTATTGCAAGTTAATCTTCCCAAAGTCATAAATCTGTTATCCTTGAGTTGGTGAAGTCTTATCAGGACAAGGAGGATTTGATTTAACATGACTCTGTGCCATATTTTCTCTATGCAAGTATTTTAATGGGTAAAACCATAGACAAAAACTGTTATAAATCATTTTAATAAACATATAGGAATTCTGGGAAGGCATACGTTTGTTTGGTTGTATGACAGGTGTCAGATTTATGGTTTCTTACAATGACGTAGATCTTAGCAACCAATCATATTGTACCACGTAATTCTACAAGAAATTGTATAAGAAGGCTTACTTGCCTTTCTTTCTTTGAGTGAGTGATGAACTTGCTCTCAGCTGCAGCTGCTTGTTATTTTTACTGTTATTTGTAATTGTTATTTGTATTGTTATTGTTTTCATTAAATCTCCTCCTTTATGGAAATATATTGCCTGGTGATTCGTTACTTTTCCACATCAATTTGGAGGCCCCAGCGAGATCAGCATACCCCAGTAGCTGTCTAACTTAACTCCATGGTGGAGAGACAATGGATTCAACACCTTTATTGCAAGTTTTGCATTGTGTTGTCCATGTGTTCTCAGCAGTAGGGGGAGAGAAGGATTGTTACTGGGTATCGCTGTACCAGGCAGAATTTCCATGGAAACAGGTTAGGTCTTCTGAACTGTAAGTGCATTAGATGCATTGTTGACGATGAGCTACCTTGGGTGCTAGATTTTATAAAATATTAAAGGGTAACCCTGCAGAGGTTTAGCTACCCTCTGTGTAACCTGAGATTTACATGCATGTTGGTCCCTAGATTGACAAGCAGTCTGGAAGAGATTCTTGGGGTTTGACCCCTGGAAGAACCTGAATTGGTTCCCTAGACACATAATTAATCTGGATGAGGTTTTGGGGTAATTTGTGACCCCTGGAGAACCTATATTGGTTTCCTAAACTGGCAAGTCCAGTTTGGAAGAGGTTCTTGGGTTGCCTTTTATGTGTGAGTATTTTGCTCTGCATAAGGGAGAATCTATTCCTCTTTGTGCCCTTCATGCACATATCATACTATCACCAAAAGAGAGTAAGGAGCAGGACCCCGCATTTTGTTCAATTTTTCACCCCATGTCTTTACTTAATTTTGAGAGCTAGCCAACATTTTATGGGGGTTTAGATACACTTTATTACATTTGAAGAATGACATGAATTAGTAAATTGGCCTTTTTTCTAAAATACAGGGGTTGATTTACTAAAACTGCAGAGTACAACATCTGGTGCAGCTCTGCATAGAAACCATTCAGCTTCCATTTTTTTTTGTCAAAAGCTTAATAGAACAAACTGAAGTTAGAAGCTGATTGGTACCATGCACAGCTGCACCAGATTCTGAGAGCTTTAGTTTTAGTAAATACCCCGCACGGTGTAACTGGACTAAAACCAAACACTTATCAAGGGCTTCCCCAACCTTTTTATTAAATTAATTGGTGTCTACATTGTCTGTCATTACCCTGAGTTCTGCAAAAGCAGAAGAAATGTAAGCCCTGTCAACCATGGAGTGACAGTTGCCTTTTTTGCTCTGACTGGTTTATTGTGTCCTACAGGAACACGGCCTTCTTTTATGACACAAGGATCTTTCTAACAGCTAGGCTACTCACATTTTTGGAAAACTCTCTGGCATTATTGAAAGCCAAATGACAAATAAAGAGTAATTATCTAAATAATGCCTGATTATTTTTGCTCCCACTGTTGCTTTGACATGTGGTACAGTGCTTAAAACATATTGTGCCCAATATAAGTATAACTGTAGATCAAAAAAATTATTGCATTTTGCGAGACACTTGCTTGAAAGAGTGTATCCATTATCACTGAATTATATTACTAATTACATTGTTTAACGTTGCAGGTACATGGCTCTTGTACAGCCATTTCGCCTAACAAGCTTGAGGACAATATCAAAGACTATACGTGTAAATATCCTTCTATGGGCGGCATCTTTCGTTGTTGTGTTCCCTGTCTGGGTCTATTCAAAGGTCATCCAGTTCAAGGATGGATTAGAAAGTTGCGCATTTGATCTAACAACACCTAATGATGTTCTCTGGTGAGTATTATAAAATGTAAACTAGTTTTCACAATTTTAATGGATCAACAAAAGCTATGTAAACTGTTTATAGGCTCTAACACATACAGTGAGGGCAAAAAGCACACTGACAAAGAAATGATCAGTCTATAATTTTAACTGTAGTTTTTTTTTAACAGTGAGAGACAGAATAACAACAAAAATATCCAGAAAAACGCATTTCAAAAAAGTTATAAATTGATTTGCATTTTAATGAGCAAAATAAATATTTGATCCCCTATCAATCAACAAGATTTTTGGCTCCCACGTGTCTTCTATACAGGTAATGAGCTAAGATTAGGAGCACTCCCTTAAAGGCAATCAATCAGATTCCAATCTCTCCACCATGGCCAAGATCAAGGAGCTGTCCAAGGATGTCAGGGACAAGATTGTATACCTACCCAAGGCTGGAATGGGCTAGAAGTCCATTACCAAGCAGCTTGGTGAGAGGGTGACAACAGTTGGTGCAGTTATTCGCAAATCTCAACTTGTGGAGTTTCAATGATCATGGGAAGGGTGAGGAATCAGCCCAAAACTGCACAGGATAATCATGTCAATGATCTCAAGGCAACTGGGACCATAGTCACTAAGAAAACAATAGGGTAACATACTACGCCGCGAAGGACTAAAGTCTTGCAGTGCCCGCAAGGTCCCTCTGCTCAAGAAAGCACATTTACAGGCCTGTCTGAAGTTTGCTAATGAACATCTGAATGATTCAGAGAAGAACTGAGTGAAAGTGTTGTGGTCAGATGAGACCAGTTTTGAGCTCTTTGAAATTTAACTCAATTTTAACTCAACTCGCTGTGTTTGGAGGAGATGGAATGCCAAGAACACCATCCCCACCGTCAAACACAGAGGTGGAAACATTATGCTTTGGGGATGTTTTTCTGCTAAGGAGACAGGAAAACTTCACTGAATCAAAGGGCCATGTACTATCGAATCTTGGGTGAGAACCTCCTTCCCTCAGCCAAGGCATTGAAAATGGGGCGTGGATGGGTATTCCAGCATGACAATGACCCAAAAAACACAGCCATGGCAACAAAGGAGTGGCTCAAGAAGAAGCACATTAAAGTTCTGGAGTGGCCTAGCCAGTCTCCTGACCTTAATCCCATAGAAAATATATGGAGGGAGCTGAAGGTTCGAGTTACCAAACATCAGCCTCAAAATCTTAATGACTTGGAGAGGATCTGCAAAGAGGAGTGGGACGAAATCCCTCATGAGATGTGTGCAAACCTGGTAGTCAACTACAAGAAACATCTGACCTCTGTGATTGCCAACAAGGGTTTTTCCACCAAGTACTAAGTCATGCTTTGTGAAGCGTTCAAATACTTATTTACTCATTAAAATGCAAATTTATATAATTTATAACTTTTTTGAAATGCATTTTTCTGGATTTCGTTTGTTGTTATTCTTGTTATTCTGTCTCTCACTGTTAAAATAAACCTACCATTGAAATTATAGACTGCTTATTTCTTTGTCAGTGGCCAAATGGACAAAATCAGCAGGGGATTTCCCTTTCAGCACAAGGTGCTTACAGATAGTCTGTTTATTACTTTCTCAGCAAATGTACAATTTATATTTAGTATTTATCATATTAAAATATAAAATGTTTGACTAAGGCTAAATTAAATAGCCTAGCACAAACTGTATAGCAACTATGATTAATTAATGTGCAGCACCTAATGCACAAGCTTTTTTAATGAATTTTTAATAAGTATTTTGCATACTGTAAATTCCAAAGTAATGTAAAATCTAGAAACTTACCAGCAATTTCTGTATTTCAAATAATCATACCAGTACTAAATGAAAGTATATCTAAAGCAGAACATTTTATTTGTTTTGCTCCCAGTCCAGGGATATTTTCCTCCACTTTCTGTCTGGAGAAAGATATAACAGTAGGTTGAAGAACATCTCTCCAAAGTAAGGAAAATCCCAGAGGTGTAACTAGAACCTTCAGGGCCCTGGTAAAAGAAACCATGAAGGGCCCCCCTGACCCCCTCTTACCTCTGAGCCCGGGGCCCTTTACTTCCATCACGGCCCTTTTATTGCAGTCCCTCAGTGGGACCCTTTCCCCTGTTCTGCAGCAGGCCCCCTTCTTCCTGTCTTGGGTAGGGTTGTCACCTTTTCTTCAAGCCAAACCCAAAAACTTTAGCGGCACACCGCAAATCTTTTTGTAGTATACACTATACATTTACAGTGCCTTGGAAAAGTTTTCCAAACCCTTTTACATTTTCCACATTTTATCATGTTACAACCAAAAACATAAATGTATTTTATTAGGATTTTATGTGACAGTCCAACACAAAGTGGCACATATTTGTAAAGTGCAAGGAAAATAATAAATGGTTTTCAAAATGTTTTACAAATGAATATCTGAAAAGTTGGTGTGCATTTGTTGCCAGCCCCCTTTACTCTGATACCCCTAACTAAAACCTATGGGAACAAATTGCCTTCACAAGTCACCTAATTAGTAAATAGAGTCCACCTGTGTGTAATTTAATCTTACTATAAATACAGCTGTTCTGTGAAGCCCTCAGAGGTGTTTTAGAGAACCTTAGTGAACAAACCGCATCATGAAGGCCAAGGAACACACCAGACAGGTCATGGATAAAGTTGTGGAGAAGTTTAAAGCAAGGTTAGGTTATAAAAAAATATCCCAAGCTTTGAACATCTCACGGAGCACTGTTCAATCCATCATCCAAAAATGGAAAGTGTTCTGCTTCGCGTTATTGAACTGTTGTATAACACTAGTCAGACAGCTTAACAATAATTCAGAAGTCAAGAAACGTGAGACATCAAATCTGTATGTATTCTTTTTCCGAATAACTTTGTAAAACTACAACATAAGCATAAACAAAACATATGTGTCAGTACATTAAAACATTATACAGCAGCTTCACTCTATCAGTGAGTGTACTCACAGACAATTCCATTAAAGACATTAATCCAGGAATACATGAGAGCTCTTCTGTCTATAGTCTGTTATATCATGGAGCAGTCATAAAATGAAGGAAATACAGTTCCAGGTTAAAGGTTACTGCTCTTTACTGTGAAGATACCAGTTCCAGGTTAAAGGTTACTGCCTTGACTGTAAAGGGAATTCCTTTTCCTGTGACAAAATAATAACTAACTCTGGCCACTAGATGGCAACAATGTCAAACCAACATTGCAGTATAATCTGTAACAGCACATAGCACATATTACTATGACAATATAGGCAGAACACTCCCTGTCTGGCATAATTTATTATGTCATTACATAAATATAAATAACCACTGCTATGCAGAAAAAACCTATAAACAGGAAAATAAAATCCTAGCTAGTCCGAGATCAAAACTATAATGTCAGTTACAGGTCTGAGATAAATTCTGGTGGTCTAATTTTTCACAATCTTGACCTCCACATTTCTGACCTTGCCATCTCTGCTTGGTAGAGCATTGACAATAAGTCCTACGGGCCACTCATTTCTGCCCTCTTGGCTGTCCTTCAACAAAACAACATCACCCACTTTTACATTTGGGCGATCCTCAGTCCATTTCCTGCGGCGTTGCAAATTTGACAGATACTCTCTCTTTCATCTTTTCCAAAAGGTGTCTGCCAAGCATTGTACTTGCTTCCATTGTTTTGCATGAACTTGTGTTGTACTTATGGTTCCAGATGGAGCAGACAAAGAGTTCACCTTTTGAGTCAACAACATTGCTGGGGTAAGGACCATAGGTGTATCTGGGTCTGAGGACACAGGAACTTTAGGCCTGGCATTCATAATAGCTGAAACCTCTGCCATAAAGGTGCTTAAAGTCTCATGGGTCAAGTGAGCAGGTTTGGTTTGTAGCAACATAGCGTCC
The DNA here is from genome assembly GCA_028564925.1 of Lithobates sylvaticus. Classification (NCBI taxonomy): domain Eukaryota; kingdom Metazoa; phylum Chordata; class Amphibia; order Anura; family Ranidae; genus Lithobates; species Lithobates sylvaticus. The sequence goes on from CM053028.1 coordinate 281,737,857, forward strand.
AAGATTCGTCTAGCAATACCTATAAGTCTCTCCCAGACACCACCCATATGTGAAGAGTGTGGAGGATTAAAGACCCATGTACATCCTCTGTCTTGGAGAAAGTTTTGCAATTGTGATTCACTGTCACAAATGTTAAGTTCTTTGCAGGCTCCCACAAAGTTTGTTCCTCTGTCAGAACGGAGCAGTTTTGCTGGGCCACGAATTGAGAAGAATCTCCTCAAGGCGTTAATAAAGCTTGATGTTGACATGGCTTCAAGTAGCTCTATGTGTACAGCTCGGGTGGACAAACAAGTGAAAATAACTGCCCATCGTTTACTGTCCGCACTGCCTCCTCTAGTGCGACGGGTTAAAACAGACCATGGACCAAATACATCTAAGCTTACATTGGTGAAAGGTGGTTGACCAATTACTCTGTCCTCTGGTAGCTCTGCCATCTTTTGACTTTGTAATCTTCCTCGCAGCTTGCGACAGATGACACATTTGTGTATAACAGCTGATACCAAGCGCTTGCCACCAAGAATCCAGAAACCTGCGGATCTAATTGCACCTTCTGTGATGTGTCGCCCTTGGTGAACTACTTGTTCGTGATAGTACCTAACAAGCAGTGCTGAAATGTGGTGATCATAAGGTATGATGACAGGCTGTTTCTCTTCCTCTGAAATTTCAGCAAGAGACAAACGTCCACCTACTCTCAACAACCCATTCTTGTCTAGAAAGGGGCTAAGCTTCCCAAGACGGCTTTGTTTTGGGAACGTCTTTTGTTTTTTGATGCAGTAAATTTCCTTCTGGAAATGTTTGTTTTGAACAGAAGAAATTATAACAGACTTTGCCTGAGCCAGTTCTACTAGATTGACCTGTTCATGGAAACTTTCCCACCTTCTGACTTGATCGCTATTGGTTTCTCTCCGGAAGGTTTTAGCGACATGGATGAGTCTGGCTAGGGTCTTAATTAATATCTTCCAGCAAGAAAATCTATCAAAGCAATGTGGGTGAAGTGGGGCTTCAGAAGCTTTGGTGCTGAAACTCGTAATTTCCGATCTGATTTCAGGGTCAGCTTCGGGCTCTATGAGTGGATAAGCATTAGCAGTGTCTATCTGCTCACAGTGTGGTTGATACAGAAAGGATGGCCCTGGGAACCATATAGAGTTCTGAAGGCATGCTGCTTGAGTAGGTCTAGTGGCATAATCTACACTGTTTTGCTCTGTAGATACATAGAACCACTGGTCTGGGTGTGAAGATTGCCTGGTTTGGTTAAGTTTGTGTGGATGGTAAACACTGAACATTGGTAGATACCAGTGTTCCCTGTCTGCTTCAAGTGGTCCTGCAACTTCAGCGTGATCGTTGTCTAGCATCCCTTTAATGAATTCAGTGAAATCTCTTTTCACTTCTGGCTTTTTCTGCAGAGTTTTGCTGAGTGAGTGCAAACGCTTCATGGCTTGCTCCCTGTTACTAGGTAAAACACGTCTTGGTGTGCGAAAGGGAAGAGGGGCTACACAACTGTGATTGTCATCTTGGTAAGCCTCTTTATCCATAATCTGCAAGAAGGTCTGATCCTCTATAGAGAGGGCCTGTTTATCGTCATCTTTAGTTTTCTGGAACACTGTAATCCCTAGATTGTCTGTCTCAATGTTGGAATTGACTTCTTCCTTACCATATAGTGTAGAAGGGTCACAGTGTTGTGTTGGCCTGTCAAAGCTTTCCTTGACAACAAAGCTGTTGTGACAGGGACTGAGAATGGATGTGCGTCCATTTGTTAACACAGACGTCCTCAAAGTGGTAATATTGTAAGGCTGGTGCACTGTCCCCAGGCAAACTTCTCCTACAATGACCCACCCCAAGTCCAGTCTCTGTGCGTAGGGGGCATTATAAGGTCCATTGATTTGCTGGCGCACCTTGTGTACCTGCAGGATGTCTCTCCCAAGTAGTAGAAGGATAGAAACATCTGGCTCAACAGCTGGGATAAGGTGTGTAATTGAGCAGAGGTGAGGGTGGTGATGGGCTACTTCTGGAGAGGGAATCTCAGTTTTGTCGTCAGGTATCATGCCACACTCTATTAGGGTAGGAAGTGGGAGCTGTACTTTCTTATTGAAGGATTCAATGGTAAAGTCAGAAGCTCTTCTCCCTGTGGTTTCAATTGTCCCCGCACATGTCCTTAGAGTGTATGGAACTGCACTTGCCTTAAGATTAAAGATATCAAAAAATTCTGGCTTTGCAAGGGATCTGTTGCTCTGTTCATCTAGCACTGCATACATTTTCACTGCCCTTTCTCTCTTGCCAGTGGGATACACAGTCACTAAACAGATTTTCGAGCATGAACGTGCACTCTTGCCTTGTCCACATACTTTAGTGCAATTAGACAGCACTGAGGAGAGTGGGGTCTCTTGTTGCTCCCTGCCCTGATCTTTCCCGGGTTCTACAGTCTCTAGTGGGACAGGAGCAGGGCCTGGGTGCAAAGCTGCAATATGTCTCTCACTGCCACATTCTGTCCATTCTACTTGTATTTTGCAGTCTTTGGCAACGTGATAAGTGGATCCGCAACACTTGAAACAGATGCTGTTCTGTTTAAGGAAGGACATCCGCTCTGCAATGGGTTTGCTTCTAAAGCCTTTGCATTTCTTTAGTGGATGTGTTTTTTTGTGTATTGGGCAATGTCTATCAGGGTTTTCTATGGTGTGTACCTTGTGGGTGCTTTGATAGTCTGTGACTTCTGAAGGTACAGCTGTTTTGTGTGTGGATACAGAAGTCCTACCGGGAGGTCTGTGAGGTTTCTCAGGTCTGTGTGATTGATTGCCGCTGGTGGTGAAGGCAAAACTGGGATCACTTTGGATTTTCGCTTGCTGTCGGACAAACCTAGAAAACACAGAGAAAGGGGGGAAAGCAACACCATAATCTTCTTTGAATTTACCTCCCACAGACATCCACTTGTCTTGCAGATTTGAGGGTAGTGTCTCTACTATGGGATTGGTGCCTCTAGATGTATCTAGATATGAAAGTCCTGGCAAGTAGCCATCCTCTTTGGCATATTCTATCTCTAGTAGAAGATCACTTAGTTCTTGTAGCCGCACGTTGTCTCTGTAGCCCACCTTGGGAAAGACTTCAAGTTTTTTCAACAGTGCTCCTTCTATTACCTCAGGGGATCCATACGTTTCTTCTAGTCTTTTCCAGGTCATATTGAGTCCTGCTGCAGGGTTGAACAGGTTTGCTCTTCTCATCCTCTTAGCATGCTCTACTGACTCGGTACCAAGCCATTTTATCATCAAATTAAGTATGTCTGCTGGTGAAAAGTTCAGACCTTCAGTGGCATTCAGAAAGGAGGATTTCCATGCCCAATAGTTTTCAGGACAGTCATCAAATTGGAGAAAGCCTGAGCTAACCATCTCTTTGCGGATGAGATATTTGGTGACATCCACTGCACATTGTTGTTCGCCCATGTAATCTATGTGTTGAGGTGATGGGAACACTTGTTTTTTGTTCTTAGGGGTTTCTGGTGCTTCATTCTTGATTTGCTGGCAGCCGCTGACCTCATGTGGTTGTTTGGGCCTGCTCAGGGGGATGTTGATCTCGGCCTGAATTCCTTTGCTTCAGGTTTAAGAGACTGTTCCTTTGTATGCGCATCAGTAAGGTTCTGGATGTACTTACTTGTACGATCTATAGAGGATAGAGGTTTTTCTGGAACCTCTGGGTCTTTATATGATTTTTCACTTCCTGACCTGACTCGTTCCCATGTAGGCAGCAGCCTCAGCTTCAGCAGCTGCAGCAGCGGTCTGTCGCTTCAGGATGAGCAATTTTGCTTCTTCTTGTGCTAACTCCTGCATCATCATGGCTTCTTTTTGTGCTATGGTAGCTTTCTTTGCTGCTAACTCCTGCATCATCATGGCTTCTTTTTCTGCGTACTGTAGCTGGACGCGGCAGCTTCTGCCTTGGCACGAGCTCTAACTGCTGAGGAACTTGCTGAGGACATCTTGCTAGCCCGTGAAGATCTGGACACATGCGATTGTGCATCGTCTTGCTGGACACTGGGAATGTTCTCCCTGCCTTGCTGTGTCGGCAGTAGCGTGTCATCAGCCTGGTACTTTGTTTCTGATCTTAGACTCATGCTGCACTAATGGCGTCTCAGTTTATTCCAGACCGCCACGTGGTTGTCTTTTTACTGTTCTGCTTCGCGTTATTGAACTGTTGTATAACACTAGTCAGACAGCTTAACAATAATTCAGAAGTCAAGAAACGTGAGACATCAAATCTGTATGTATTCTTTTTCCGAATAACTTTGTAAAACTACAACATAAGCATAAACAAAACATATGTGTCAGTACATTAAAACATTATACAGCAGCTTCACTCTATCAGTGAGTGTACTCACAGACAATTCCACCATTAATCCAGGAATAGATGAGAGCTCTTCTGTCTATAGTCTGTTATATCATGGAGCAGTCATAAAATGAAGGAAATACAGTTCCAGGTTAAAGGTTACTGCTCTTTACTGTGAAGATACCAGTTCCAGGTTAAAGGTTACTGCCTTGACTGTAAAGGTAATTCCTTTTCCTGTGACAAAATAATAACTAACTCTGGCCACTAGATGGCAACAATGTCAAACCAACATTGCAGTATAATCTGTAACAGCACATAGCACATATTACTATGACAATATGGGCAGAACAGAAAGAGTATGTCACAACTGCAAAGGCATGGCCACCCACATAAACTGACAGGCCGGGCAAGGAGAGCATTAATCAGAGAAGCAGCCAAGGTGCCCATGGTAGCTCTGGAGGAGCTGCAGAGATCTGCAGCTCAGGTGGGAGAATATGTCCACAGGACAACTATCCTGCACTCCACAAATCTGGCCTTTATGGAGGAGTGGCAAGAAGAAAGCCATCATTGAAGGAAAAACAATAAGAAGTCTAATTTGCAGTTTGTGAGAAGTCATGTGGGGGACACAGAAAACATGTGAAAGAAGGTACTTTGGTCAGATGAGACCAAAATTTAATTTTTTGGCCTGAAAGCAAAACGCTCTGTTTGGTGGAAAACGAACACTGTACATCACCCTGAGCACACCATCCCCATGTTGGTAGCAGCATTGTGATGTGGGGATGCTTTTCTTCAACAGGGACAAGGAAGCTGGTCAGAGTTGATGGGAATATAGATGGAGCCAAACACAGGGAAATCTTAGAAGTTATCTAATACAGGGCAATCTTATAGGTTCACCTTTCAGCAGGACAACAACCCTAAACATACAGCCAGAGCTACTATGGAATGGTTTAGATCTAAGCATATTCATGTGTTAAAATGGTCCAGTCAAAGTCCAGACCTAAATCCAATTGAGAATCTGTGGCAAGACTTGAAAATTGCTTTTCATCTATCTAATTTGACAGAGCTTGGGCTATTTTTCAAAGAAGAATGGGAAAATATTTCACTCTCTAGATGTGCAAAGCTGGTAGAGACATACCCAAAAAGACATAGTGTTGACTCAGGGGGCTGAATTCAAATGCAATTTTCAGATATTTATTTGTAAAAAAATGTGAAAACCATTTATCATTTTCCTTCCACTTCACAATTATGTGCCACTTTGTGTTGATCTATCACATAACATCCAAATAAAATACATTTATGTTTTTGGTTGTAACATGACAAAATGTGGAAATGTCAAGGGGTATGAATACTTTTTCAAGGCACTGTATTTTGTGTATAAATAACATTTCTAATCATATGGTTTTCATCACACGAGTCCCCCCCCCCCCCCCCCCCTTACATCATAGTCCACAGAGTTCACCCTTTACATCTGAATCCACAAAGTTCTCCTTTACATCTGAACATGCAAAGTTCCCCTTTAGGTCTGAACTTGCAGAGTTCCCTTTCACTGTAAGGGGGGACTATGCAGACTCTGATGTAAAGGAAGAACTCTGGAGACTCTAATTTAAGAGGAACACTGAGAACTCTGATATACAGAAGGAACTCTGATGTAAGGGGAAAGGCTACAAACTCTGGTAACCAGGGCCCCTACTTACATAAGAGTTCCCAACATCCCCCTTTAATCAGGGTCCACAGAGCCCCCCTTACAAAAGAGACCGCAAAATTTCCACTTACACTGTAAGAGAACACTGTTAGGATCTCAGTGGACTCTGGAATGTAAAGGGGAGCTCTGATGTAAGGAGTGTTCTGGGAACCCTGATTTAACTTCTTCCCTTCCATGCTATAACCAAAAGATGGCTACAGCTAAGGGCTTAACGGTTATGGGAGGGAGTCCATGAATGTTCTCAAAGAACCCGACCTCCCACGTGCCCCCTGGGGGATGTATCCAGAGCACTCTATGACCGCTATTTCCTTTGGACACAGCTGATCACAGATCACAGTACAGGGCCAATAACTGTGGCCCTTTACCATGTGATCAGCTGTGTCCAATCATAGCTGACCACATGTAAACAGACTTTTCAGTTGTTGGCAGTCCTTTCCTCCCACGCTGTGCCTGTGTGAGGAAAGGAGAGCTGTTAACTGGCAAGACAGTGCAGCTGCATCAATGCCAATCAGTGCCCATCAGTGCTGCCTATCAGTGCACATCAGTGCTGCCTATCAGTGCCTCAACAGTGCCCATCAATGCCACCTATCAGTGCCACCTATCAGTGCCGCCTATCAATGCCCATCAGTGCCGGCTATCAGTGCTGCCTATCAGTGCCCATTAATTCTACCTCATCAGTGCCTCCTTATCAGTGCCAATCAGTGCCTCCTCATCAGTGCCCATCAGTGCGGCCTCATCAGTGCACATCAGTGAAGAAGCAAAATTATTATTTGCTAAATTTTATTACATAAAGTTCAAATGACTTGGTCTTTTTTATTTTTTTTAGCAAAAAAACTAAAAAAACAGCGGTGAATGAATAGCTACCACCAAAATAACACTGTGTGAAAAAAATGTTATATGGGTACAGTTTTGCATGAGCGCGCAATTGTCATTCAAAGTGTGACAGCACTTAAAGCTGAAAATTGGCCTAGACAGGAAGGGGACTAAAGTGTCCTGTATTGAAGTGGTTAAGGGGGGCTCTGATGTAAAGGGGAAAGCTGTGAACTCTGGTGTAAAGGGGAACTCTGATATAAGGGGAAAGAGTACCCCTTACAGCTGTGTCCCCTTTACCTTAGTTTACTGAGAGGCAGTAGGGAGAAGGGTGGGGGCTAGACATTTCACTCACAGATAGAGGATGGAGGATGAGCTCACTCACCCATGATGGAGTCTCAGCCATCGGCTGTCTGCACCTTTGATTATTCAGCTGATGGGCTTTACTCTTTCTGCAGTGCACACACAGGAGGAGACAGTGACGGAACACCAGAGTCCGGTCACAAGTGCAACCTTTGCAACCCTGGTTGTTCTGCCACTGGGAAATCCTCTCTGAAGCAGAGAGATTTCCTCTCTAATTCTGACCCAGTACAAAAGTCACCAGAACAAACAGAGAGAGTTAATCTCCCCAGCAGAGACAAAGACAGCAAAAAAAACATGATGGGGGCGCATGTGCAGGAGTTTCCAAGATGGCCGCTTAAGCCAGCAGCTCAGCACTACCACGGCCGAATGGCGCACCTAGCGGGGGACACAGGGTCCCGTGACTCACCACACTGGCACCATCTGACGGCGGAAAGCCCGAGAACAGACACATGTCAGTAGGCTCGGCCCGGAGAGACCTGGGGCCACAATTTGACACTGCAGCCGCTAGAAGCTCTCCAGACTCAGGCCGACCCTGGCTTCAGCTACCCTAATCTTCACCCGGGGACCCACGTGAGTAACCACCAGCCCGTGGCCCCCTCCCCAGTCTCCACAGAATCCCTCATTGAACACACTATGGAGGATCTCCTGGTCTCCCGCCAACTGACCTGGCCCCCATCTCCATCCTCACAGCTCCTGACCTTTTCATTAAATCATCAGACCTGCTGTACCGGGGACTAGCACAAACAGCAGCCAAATTTACTGGTGATATCCGGGAGGACTTCCAGAACCTAGGATCCAGGATGGAGGCTATAGAAAATAAGCTGAACATAACTTTCTAAAACTAAACAAAACTCTGACCATATCCAGGTTCTCCAGGATCAACTGAACACAGCACTTTTCAGGATTGACGACCTGGAAAATAGATCCAGGAGACAGAATTTCAGAATCAGAGGCCTCCTGGAATCAATCACTGACACCATGACTGTCGTGCAGGATTTCATCAAACAATTGATCCCCAACATCCCCTAGGCCCCCAAGAAAAGATGGCTCCCCTAGATACATAGTAGTGAAACCCTCACTTTTTCTCCATCAAAGAAGAAGTGATGAAGCTCTGTCGCTTCCAATCTACCCTAACCTGCTGGGGGCATGTCATACAGGTCTTTGCTGACATCTCACCAACCACAATCCTGAAAGCCCTCCTAACAGTGTTATCTTAACATGACATCAAGTACAGATGGGCTTTCCCCTTTGCTTTAAAGTTCAACTTCAAAGGCAAGATGCATTCCTTTCCACAGCTTCCAGGATGGTGAAAGTCTCCTCCTGGACCTGAGACTAATCTCACAAGAATCAGCAATGGACTTTGCTAATTCCGGCTCTGGATCTGCCAAGCGCCCTTCCCCTAGGAGCCCCCTGACGACCATCTGGAACAAACATAAACCTAAATTCTCTAAGGACACTATGCCCCCTTGATATTCCAGGCCCCAAACCCTGATACCAATGTCACTTTTTCTCAAGACCTGGAGGTCGCAGGGCGGATAGTCCTTAGTACCCTAACGTACTACTTCTTAGATCCGAGGTTATCTCATGTTATTTGTTTATGACTTTCCAGAGGTTTGAACTTTGTTGCCTGAACACTTCATTTTCGTCACTTTGATTGTGACAACCTGTTGATCCACTCTGTGCTGCAATCCTGAATCTCTGGGACATCTCCCAGGGGGCACGGGTCCTTCCCCAACAGGGGGAGGAGGCAAGCCCCCCTGGGACCACATGCCTAGGACCAAAAGGTCTCCCATACTTTAGCAATCTTTTCCAGTTGTTAAACTAGTTTTGCCATGCCTCCCCCTACCCCATGGATTTGGTTTCGCCTTCTCCCTGGGTTAGGCTACAAACCCTTTCAGAGGGAGTTGATATTTTTTGCTGTTTCACAGACAGCAGGACCCTCTACGCCTGCTGTCTTATCAGTCTGAGTACCTTATATTATCTTCTCCACCTTTTCTTCTTTCTTACTCCTCTATCTTTTTCAGCCAACCACCAGACCCCGTGTGGATCACGCATCTTCCGGGGGGTCAAAGCCTCCGAGCACTCCAGCCACCGAGACCAGATCCACGGCTCTCCACAAGTAAGTGACGGTGAATTGGGTATAGGTCTGCCCCTCCAGCTCCATGATAAGTAAGGCACCACAAGCTGCTCCCTTAAGAGTAGCAACTCATAACGCCCAAGGGCTAAATTCCCCCACTAAACGCAGAAAGGTCCTTGACTACATATGATCCCACAGAATTTACGTTGTTTTCTTACAAGAAATGCATTTTTCCGATCCTGTACAAACCATCCTTTATCCACACTCATTTCCCCTTCTTTTTCCTGTCTAATGCACAGGATAAAACCAGAGGGGTAGCTATTCTCATCTCGAAGAGCTGTAGATTCTCTTTGAGATCAGAACACAGAGATCCTGAGTGCAGATTCCTCCTGATTAAATGGACCCTAGATGGTCATCTTTACTCCTCTATATCCTACTACGCTCCTAATACAAAATTTTTTCGCGGACTCTTTAAGACCCTAGGCCCCCATTTAGAAGGCTCAATCATCTTCGGGGAGGACTCTAATACGGCCTTCGACTAAGGCCTAGACAAAGCTAAACCTCCCCATGCTCAAATTATTCGCCCAACCAGTAGCAGTTCCAAGATTCCCAAAACATTTTTTCAGCTGGGCCTCACTGATATCTGGAGAGAATTAAACCCTACACAAAAAGACTACACACACTTCTCCCATTCACACCAATCCTATGCCAGGATTGACCATCTCCTGGTCTCCAACGCTTTAATCCCCTCAGTGCTCAGAGCACATATTACGGACACGGTCTGGTCAGACTAATCCATGGTTTTTATTATGATTCGTAACCGCCCCCCCCCCCCAAGCAAATTTTCCCCACTGGAGACTTAATGAAGCCATCCTAAATGACTCCATCAGGAAAACTGAGATAGAGAAGGCCCTCATAGAATACTTCACTCTAAATGATGGGCGGAGCACAAAGCCAATATTAGGGGTAAAATCATACAAACTGCTACCCAACTAAAAAGAGCAAAACCTGCAGACATTGAGAAATTGGAGAAGAATTTATTTTTTCTCCAGGTAGAACACAAGATATACCCATCTCGAGTCCCCACCTCCCTTCTAGACGCTGCCTGACTGGAAGTGAACCTAGCACTGACAGCCAATGCAGAGAAAAGCATTAGATGGAGTGGGGCAAGATATTATCATCAAAGAGACAAGATAGACTCCCTACCAGCATCCAGACTTATACCTCATGTCCCCACTTACTCCTTCCCTAAACTTAAAATATCGGGTAGACCCTTGACGGCGAACCCCTTGAGTATAATGCAGGCCTTTCATAAATTCTATGAGAACCTATACAGTGCGCAGAAAGCCTTAAGTCCATTAGATGTCTCTAACTTTCTTGATAACCTCCCCAACCCCACTTTGGTGATAGAACATAGAGACAGACTTGAAGCCCCCTTCTCTACAGAGAAGGTGCTGGAGGTGATTAGCAATTCAAAGAAATACTCAGCCCCGGACCAGACGGGTTCTCAGTCCCTTACTACAAAGCCTATGTGGCGCCCTACATGGCAACATTTTTTAATGCCTAAACCAAAGGTGATCACACAGTTAAACTCTGCGTTTATAACCTTCATCCCAAAACCAGATAAAGACCTTGGTGAGGTGAGCAATTACAGAGCAATAGCAATTTAAAGATCATGACTAAAGCCATGGCCGATTGCTTTGCTTCCTTTAAGTGGGGTTTTTCCCAGGAAGACAGGGCCCGGACCAAATTAGAAGAGCAGTAGACATCGCCTCCCTCTTACAATCCAGTTTGGATAGCAGTACTAAACAAGACGGTATGTTACTGTCGATCTTCAAAAGGCTTTCATTTCTGTCTCTTGTCCCTACCTGTTTGCCCTAATGGATCATTGGGGATTTGGCCCTCGTTTTACAGGCCTTCTCTGGGCATTATATTCAACACCAGAAGCTAGGATTCGCCTACAGGGCCTCTACTCAGATCCCATTAAAATAGCAAAAAAGGCACTCGCCGAGGCTGCCCATTATCTCAATTAATCTTTGCCATGGCAATAGAATCCCTGGCAATAACTATCCATACAAACCCAAATATAGCGAGGGCCACATGTGGCCCCAACACACATAAATGTGGTCTCTTTGTGGATGACCTACTCCTCTTAATCACCTGCCTCCCTGTCATTTGCAAACTCTAATGCCGCATCAGAGCTTTTTCCAACGAGAATTCCAATCGTGTGTACGCGGCATTAGAAGAATTTTACAAGGTCTCAGGACTGCGGGTTAATTACACCAAATCACAAGCACTTAATGTCTCTCCAGCCATCACTGGTGCCACAGCTGAAGGAATCCTTCAAGTTCGAATGGAGCAAATCCACCTTTAGGTACCTGGTGATAAACCTCACTCTTAAGTTTGAACAATTGTATTCTGCTAACTATCCCCCCAAGTACCAGAAACTAGAAACAGACCTTAAAGCCTGGGCCCAACATGAACTCTCTTGGTTGGGCAAAATTAATTCCGTCAAAATGACTCTCCTCCTGAGATATTTATATCTTTTTCGCTCTCCCAGTTCTATTTAGGAAGAACCACTTGAGCTCGTTCCAAAGCAAAATCATTAAATTTGTTTGGGGTAAGTCAGGACACCTATTCTCGTGACACGCGCTTTTCAGACTAAGGACTAGAGGTGGACTGGGCCTACCAAATCTGCTCTGGTATTACCAAGCCGTAAGACTAGCTCAGCTATCCACAGTATACTCTAAAGCCCCATACACACGGTCGGATTTTCCGATGGATTCTGTCCTATCAGACAATGTTGTCGGAAATTCCGACCGTGTGTAGGCACCATCGGACAGTTTCCATCGGATTGTCCGACGGACAAAGTCCTATCTCCTGCTGGATAGATTTTTTGACAACAAAGTCCGATCACACCAAATCCGATCGTGTGTAGCGAATTCCGACGGACAAAGTGCTACGCATGCTCAGATCACATTACAAGACCAAAGCTATTGGCTACTAGCCTCTACGTAGTCCCGTCGTAGGCAACAAACGTCACCACGTTCAGAATGAGCGGATTTTTCGACAACTTTGTCCGACCGTGTGTACGCAAAACCAACATCGGACAAAGTACGACGGACATGATCCGACGGACCTGGTCCTCGGATAATCCGAGCGTGTGTATGGGGCTTTAGATGGTCAAACCGGACTGGGTAGACATTAAGAGATAGGCGGTTCCCTCCACTCCCTAGACTATCTCCTATGGTGTCCACCCTCAAATCGCCCCCTCCCCCCCATTCTATCCCCCTCCCTTCCCCACGCTGTAGCCCTTTAGGATAAGCTCAAGCAGTCACCATCTCTGGTATCAAATAGCACGCCCTTGGCTCACATATTCCATAATTCAACTTTAGCCCCCTCAATTATAACCCTACGAGCAATGGTGTGGTCAAGTCGTGGAGCAGAGGGGAGGCATTTCCATAATTTACTTGTCACTTGCTCAAACTGGAGAAGTCCGAGTTCCATCGTGAACAGGTTAAATTCCATGTCATTTCCACTGCTGGTTTTTTAATGGACCCAGAAAAACTTTCGGCAGTTCTACATTGGCCCCGACCTGTGGGTTTACATTCTCTGCAAAGTTTCCTGGGCTTTGCCAACTATATTCAGAAGTTCATTCGTAATTTCTCGTCTCTGGTCAAGCCCCTGACCGATATGACCAGAAAGGACGGTAACCCACAGAGTTGGTCTCCGGAGTCCATTAAGGTCTTTGAGAGTCTCAAGGCTGCCTTTGTTTTTGCTTCTGTGTTGGCACATCCTGGTCCTACATTACCTTTTATCCGTGAGATTTATGCTTCTGGGACTGGTGTTGGCACCCTTCTGTCTCAATGTCCTACCTCTGAGAGCGCTATGAATCCTTGCGGATACTTTTCCAAGAAATTGTCACCTGTGGAGTGCAATTATGAGATTGGTGACAGAGAGCTGTTGGCGATCATTTTAGCCCTGAAAGAAAGGAGACATCTCCTTGAAGGTACCACTGTGCCGGTTCTCATTCTAACTGACCATAAGAGTCTCAAATTCTTGTCTGAGGATAAACGCCTCTCTCCCAGAAGGGAGCGATGGGTTCTTTTCTTGTCAAGTTTCAATTACATTGTTTCATTCTTACCCGGTACTAAGAATGTAAGGTCTGACACCTTTTCACAACAATTTTCCTCCACTTCCAAGTTGGAGTCGGTTCCAGATCCTGTGATTCCTCCTGATCATATTCTAGCTACGGTTCGCACCAGTCTCACTTCTCCTTTGGTGACAAAATTCTTGCTGCTCAGGTCCATGCTCCTCCTGAGAAACCTTGTGACCGCTGTTTTGTCCCAGGGGGTCTCCATACTGCCGTGCTCCAGACTTACCATTCTCCCAAGGATGCTGGCCACCCTGGGAAGAATCAACTCTTTTGGGCCATTTCCCAACAATTCTGGTGGCCTAGTCTACGTGATGATGTAACTGCCTTTGTAGCTGCCTGTTCCGTGTGTGCTGAGAGTAAGACTCCACGACACCTTCCAGTGGGCCTCCTACCACCCATACCCAATGGAGAGAGGCCCTGAACCCACCTGTCTATGGATTTCATTGTGGAGTTACCCATCTTTTAGGGCAATACTGTTATCCTTATGGTGGTTGACCGTTCTCAAAGATGTATCATTGTATTCCACTTAAGAAGTTGCCACTTCTAAGGAACTGGCTTCCATTTTTGCTCGGGAGATCTTTCGCTTACATGGGCTACCTAAGGTGATTGTCCCGGACAGGGGTAGTCAGTTTGAGTCTTGGTTCTGGCGAGTCTTTTGTGCACAGTTGGGAATTCAGCTTGCTTTCTCCTCTGTGTATCACCTGCAGTCTAATGAGGCCGCAGAACGAACCAATCAGTCCTTGGAGCAATTCCTACGTTGCTATATTTCTGACCATCATAACAACTGGTCAGACCTATTACTGTGGGCAGAGTTTTCTCACAACAGTGCCTTGAATTCTGCTTCCCGATTGTCCTTGTTTATGGCGAATTATGGTTTCCAACCTTGCATGTTGCCTGACTCGTTTGTTCCGCAGAGTATTCCTGCATTAGAAGAGCATCTCTGTGGTCTTCGTTCCACTTGGGCACAAGTCCAGGAGGCTTTGCAACATGCTAATAATAGGTACAGACTCCATGTTGACCGCAGACTCTTGCCTGCGCCTTCCTACCAGGTTGGGGACAGGGTCTGGCTGTCATCTTGCAACCTCCGACTTTGTATTCCCTCACTGAAGTTCACAGCTTTGTTTATTGGGCCTTTCTGTATTCTTTGCAGGATTAACCCAGTGGCTTACGTATTAGACCTTCCTTCTAGTATGCGTATTTTGAATGTATTTCATGTCGCCTTATTAAAACCTTTGGTCTGCAACCGCTTTACCACCTCAGTGCCACGTCCTCACCCTGTACAGGTTGAGAACCATGAGGAGTATGAAGTACAGTCCATTGTTGACTCCCGTAGGTTCCGTGGGCGCATACAGTACCTGGTGCATTGGAAAGGGTATGGTCCAGAGGAATGATCTTGGGTCTCATCCTCGGACGTACATGCCCCTGTCCTCCTCCGTGATCTCTATAGATGTTTTCCCCTCAAGCGTGGTGGTCCTCCGAGCGGGAGGGGTTAAGGAGGGGGTACTGTCAGGGCTGGGCTCAGCCCTTCCTTCTCTGAGCTGGCTGCTCAGCTGTCGGCTAAGTACCAGCTCCTATCTTTCCACAGTTACTCAGCTGTTGATGATATCCTGCTCGTCAGTCCTGCCTACTTAAGCTGTCCAGTCCAGAGGAGCTCTGCCTTCACCTTGGTCTACATCACAGGAACATTCTCCTACGATCCTGTTCAAGATTTGCTTTGCTGACATCTCTTCTGGCTCCAGATCCTGCTTGCTGTTCCACTACATTGATCCCTGACTTCTGGCTTGGCTGACTATATGTTCTGTTTACTGAACTTTGGCTATGTTTTGCCTACGTTTTTTCTTTATACTTTTATTATTAAACAAGTGTGATTTAACTGTACTTTTGTCTCTGCCTGATTTCATGGTTTCTGACAATTGCCCTGCTTAGCTTAGTGTCGTCCGCAAATACAGAGATTGAGCTGTTTACCCCATCCTCCAGGTCATTTATGAACAAATTAAACAGGATTTGTCCCAGCACAGAACCCTGGGGGACCCCACTTCCCACCCCTGACCATTCCAAGTATTCCCCATTTATCACCACCCTCTGAACTTGCCCTTGTAGCCAGTTATCAATTCATGTACTCACCCTATGGTCCATGCCAACAGAAGTTACTTTGCACAGTAAACGTTTATGGGGAACCGTGTCAAATGCTTTTGAAAAATCCAGATACACCACGTCTACGGGCCTTCCATTATCTAGATGGCAGCTCACCTCCTCATAGAAGGTTTATAGATTGGCCTGACGAGAACGATTCTTCATGAATCCATGCTGATTACTGCTAATGATACTGTTTTCATTACTAAAATCTTGTATATAGTCCCTTATCCTCCCCTCCCAGAGCTTGTTTACTATTGATATTAGGCTAACTGGTCTGTAATTCCCAGGAATGTATTTTGGCCCTTTTTTAAAAATTATTGCCATGTATAGTGTCATTATTTGGCCATTTAAATCTAGGCCTCTCATGAACTGATTGTGATCGTGCATGCAAGGTTTTTGTACCAGACCAGGCCTTCCTTGGATTTCCACTGAGGTGTCTTTGTAAATGGAATATAGGACTTATGCCGCGTACACACGAGCAGACTTTTCAACGGACTAGGTCCGACGGTCTTTCCGACGGACTTTCGACAGAGTTCCGACGAACTTTTCGAATGAACGGACTTGGCCACACACAATCACACTAAATTCTGACGGATTCGAACGTGATGACGTACGGCCAGACTAGAACAAGGAAGTTCGTAGCCAGTAGCCAATAGCTGCCCTAGAGTCGTTGTTTGTCCGTCGGACTAGCACACAGACGAGCGGATTTTTTGATAGGAACTGGGTCCAGCGGAGTTCCGTCGGGAAAATTTAAGACATGTTCTATTTCTAAAGTCTGTCGGATTTTTCGACAGCAAAAGTCCGATGGAGCCCATACACAATTGAATTATTACACATCCCACATATTCTTTCATTTAAGGGCCAAGGTTTCTTAATTCTGGAAGCTTGCTGACCCCCCCCCCCCCTTTTTAGCTTTGTGGTCACCAGTCTATGATGTAATTGGTATTGCTGAAACTTGGCTTCAATCTTCACATGACTGAGCTATTAATATTCCTGGCTATGCACTCTTTCGGAGAGACAGAGTAAATAGGAAAGGTGGAGGGGTCTGTCTCTATGTGAGAAGTGATCTCAAAGTAATCGTGAAAGAGGACCTGGTTGATGGAGAGTGTGATGAGTCTGAAGCATTATGGGTGGAACTGCATATAGATGTGCGTAGTTCTAAGTTAATCATTGGGGTTTGTTATAGACCACCCAATGTTCACGAGGAGGTGGAGACTCAGCTCCTTGCACAGAGGGAAAGGGCAGCAAGGGCTGGGATGGTGATAATAATGGGGGATTTTAACTACCCAGAAATTGACTGGAGTAATGACACTGCTGGGACAGTTAAAGGGCAAAAATTTATAAACCTATTAGAGGACAATTTTATGGTCCAGTTTATTGAGGCCCCAACTAGGAATGATGCTCTGCTGGATCTGGTAATCTCAAACCATGCAGAGCTTATTACTAATGTTCAGATAAAGGAACACCTGGGTAACAGTGATCATAACATGATTTCATTTGATGTAAGCTGTAAGCAAGAAATACATACAGGAAAGATAAAAACGCTCAACTTCAAGAGAGCAAATTTTCCAAGGATGAGGGCTGCTCTCCAGGACTTGGACTGGGAGGGAATATTGGCATCAATGAGCACAGAACAGAAATGGGAATTCTTCAAAAAGACTGTCTGGGACCTCACTGCAAAGTATATTCCCATGGGCAATAAGTTTAAAAGGCTTAAAATAAAACCTATGTGGCTCACGGTCAAAGTTAAAAAAGCTATGAACAATAAGAAAAGAGCTTTTAAAAAATATAAAAGTGAAGGAACACTAGTGTTGTTTAAATGTTACAAAGAATTTAACAGAATATGTAAAAAGGAAATCAAGGATGCAAAAATTCAAAATGAACGACAGATTGCAAAAGATAGTAGGACAAACCCCAAAAAATTCTTCAAATATATTAATAGTAAAAAGGTCAGGTCTGAGCATGTAGGCCCTTTACAAAATAATCTAGAGTGGGTGACAGGGGACAAAGAGAAGGCTAATTTATTAAATACTTTCCTCAGCTCTGTGTATACAAAGGAGCATGGGGGAGCTCATGTCCATAATGGGGATGGTATTTACACAGCCCCGAATGATCCACAATGGCTCAAAAGTGATATGGTCCAGAAATATTTAGACAGAATAAAGGTGGATAAAGTACCTGGACCAGATGGCATCCACCCACGGATCTTAAAAGAATTGAGCTCTGCAATTTCAAAGCCATTGTATTTAATTTTTATGGACTCATTAATGACGGGAATAGGACCACTGGACTATCGGGGCTGCGGAGACTGTACGGAAAGTGAGAGCGGCCAATCAAAGGCGGGGATTGGCGGAAGCGGCGGAGGGTTCCTTTGTGTGGGTAGAGAGAAGAGCGGCGGGGATCAGTCGAGGTGAA
Source organism: Lithobates sylvaticus (assembly GCA_028564925.1). Classification (NCBI taxonomy): domain Eukaryota; kingdom Metazoa; phylum Chordata; class Amphibia; order Anura; family Ranidae; genus Lithobates; species Lithobates sylvaticus. Next base: position 281,755,824 of record CM053028.1, read on the forward strand.
AACCAACCCCCCACCCCCCTACCATACCCCTGCTTGGACAAGCTGAAGGGCCCCATACGGAATACACAGACAGAGATTACCTGGGACCGTCATTTGAAAAATCAGGAGGACATCCCGAGAGGACGGTCACCTAAGACCCATACTATACTGCTGTAACCTTACAGCTGTAAGGTAAGGGGCCACCCATATCCCCTTTAGGATTGCACGAGATACATACACGGATCACTGCACAGGATTTATATTTGTATCCCTTTTCACCATTGGACACCTCAGCACAGATATTTTGCCTGCCTGTTGGATAGAAGATACCAAAATTCACCCATGCTATATATGGACGTTTCACTTTGGACTTTTTTACTTTGCGATTCTCTAATCGCTATTCACCATTTTTAGCATTTGCATTTATCTTTTCACTTAAGTCTGCCAGTTGGCATGGACCTGCTATTATCCTAAGTTATTTTTTCCTTCACTTGGCATTTGAGATTCTTTAGTCTCCTTTGCTTCGCTGCACTTTATACCACACTTGTATGCTATATTGATTTATTTGCTTGGATCACTCCCTTCTCACTATTTATTGGACACACACTATACGTTTTGAAGGAATTTCACCATTTTCTGTATATCACATCACTGATTTTATATACACTTGGATGCACTGTTATTTTATCTAGTCACACCATGCGATTTTTATGATGTATTTTTAACAAGGATTGTTTTTACCACATGTTTTGGTTTTATCACATTACTTTACGCACCATTGCTGGATAATATTGTTTTACCATATTTATGCTTTATTACCTACCCAGAGGTTTTTAGGTCTATTATCCGTTAGTCTCTTGTCTTTTAAATATTTAGTTTTATCTTTGCGTGCCACTATCTCCTCTTTTTTACTAGTACCACTGGATTGGCGCAGGGCGAACGTGGTGCCTATATTTAAAAAGGAAACAAAGTCTTTACCAAGTAACTATAGACCTGTTAGTTTAACTTCTATAGTTGGGAAGATACTGAGAGATTATTAAAAGACCACATAGACGAGTTCTTGCTGGAAAAAAATATTTTAAGCAACAGACAGCATGGGTTCATGAAAGACAGAAGTTGTCAGACAAACCTGATTTCTTTTTATGAAGAGTTAAGTAAAACCTTGGACGGCGTGGCTGTGGACGTGGTATACTTGGATTTTGCAAAAGCGTTCGATACAGTTCCCCACACACGGCTCATGTGTAAGGTAAGGTCTACAGGCTTGGAAATATTGGTTTGTAAATGGATAGAAAACTGGCTAAAAGACAGAATTCAGAGAGTCGTGGTTAATGATTCTTACTCTGAATGGTCTAAGGTTATCAGTGGTGTACCCCAAGGTTCAGTGCTGGGACCCTTACTTTTTAATATCTTTATAAATGATATTGGGTCTGGGATCAAAAGTAACATTTCTGTCTTTGCAGATGACACCAAGCTATGCAGTGGAATAACGTCCTTACAGGAGGTCTCCAATTTACAAGCTGACATCAATGCTCTGTCTAATTGGGCGACTATGTGGCAGATGAGGTTTAATGTTGATAAATGTAAAGTTATGCACTTGGGGGCTAAGAATATGCATGCATCATACATGCTAGGGGGAGTACAACTGGGGGAATCCATAGTGGAGAAGGATCTGGGGGTTTTGATAGATCATAAGCTCAATAATAGCATGCAATGTCAAGCTGCGGTTTCCAAAGCAAGCAAAGTTCTTTCTTGTATTAAGAGAGGTATGGACTCCAGAGAGAGAGATATAATTTTGCCCCTGTTCAAATCATTAGTAAGACCTCATCTGGAATATGCAGTTCAGTTTTGGGCACCAGTTCTCAAAAAGGATATCGGGGAACTAGAGAAAGTGCAGAGAAGGGCAACCAAACTGATAAGAGGCATGGAGGAGCTCAGCTATGAGGAAAGATTAGAAGAACTGAATTTATTCACTCTTGAGAAGAGGAGAATAAGGGGGGATATGATCAACATGTACAAATATATAAGGGGTCCATATAGTGAACTTGGTGTTGAGTTATTCACTTTGCGGTCAACACAGAGGACAAGGGGGCACTCCTTACGTCTAGAGGAAAAGAGATTTCATCTCCAAATACGGAAAGGTTTCTTCACAGTAAGAGCTGTGAAAATATGGAATAGACTCCCTCCAGAGGTGGTTCTGGCTAACTCAGTAGATTGCTTTAAGAAAGGTCTGGATACTGTACTAAATGTACATAATATAACTGGGTACTGACATTTATAGGTAAAGTTGATCCAGGGAAAATCCGATTGCCTCTAGGGGGATCAGGAAGGGATTTTTTTTCCCCCTGCTGTAGCAGATTGGAGCATGCTCTTTGGGGGGGGGGGGGTTGCCTTCCTCTGGATCAACTGTGGGTATAGAATGGGGTTTATTGGATTGTACGATATATTTTATTTTTATTTATTATTTCTTTTTTTTTTTTATGGTTGAACTGGATGGACGTGTCTTTTTTCGGCCTAGCTAACTATGTAACTATGTAACTATGTAACTATGTTTACTGTGGATAAAGATGTCAGAAAAGTGGCAGGTTAGTATAGAAATTGTCCACATAGAAGTGGTATCCCTGAAGGAATAGGGGTGACATTCAGCTGCTACCCATATAAGATAGGCATTGAGGGGATTCCAGATAGCCATCTTTCCCTTTATAAAAGCGGAAGTCATATGTGTACCCTGTGGCCCTCTCACAAAGTTTATATAACTTTATCCAGTATCTGGCATGTTTATTTGGATATATTGTTTGATGCCAAGCCTACCTGTAAAATGGATGAGGGACTCATCAATGCAGATATGTTTGTCAGGAGTATAAATTTTGGAAAATGTGACTGTGGTGGTATTTGATCACCTCTGCGGTTTTTATTTTTTGCGCTATAAACAAAAATAAAGCGACAATTTTTAAAAAAATGCAACATTTTTTACTTTTTGCTATAATAAATATCCCCAAAAAATATATAAAAAAAACTTTTTTTTTCCTCAGTTTAGGCCGATACGTATTCTTCTACATATTTTTGGTAAAAAAAAACGCAATTAACGATTAATTGGTTTGCGCAAAAGTTATAGCATTTACAAAATAGGGGATAGTTTTATAGCATTTTTATTAATATTTTTTTTTTTACTAGTAATGGCGGCAATCAGCGATTTTTATTGTGACTGCGACATTATGGCGGGCACATCGGAAATTTTTGACACATTTTTGGGACCATTGTCATTTATACAGCAATCAGTGCTATTTAAATGCACTGATTCCTGTGTTAATGACACTGGCAGTGAAGGAGTTAACCACTAGGGGGCGGGGAGGGGTTAAGTGAGCCCTGTGTGTGGTTTCTTACTGTAGGGGGGCATGGCTTGGCATGTGAGGTCACTGATCGTCTTTCCCTATGACAGGGAACAGACGATCAGTGACAGTGTCACCAGGAAGCACAGGGAGAGGTTTGTTTACACATACCTCTCCCCGTTCCTTAGCTCTGTGACCCAATCGCAAGACACCAGCGGCGATCGGGTCCGCTGGTCCCGCGGCTGCAGTCACGGAGCTCAGGACCGGGTCGTGAGCGCGCTGCCGGCGGCGCGACCCACGGCTGGCCTCTTAAAGGACAACGTACCTGTACGTTGATGTGCCCAGCCGTGCCATTCTGCCAACGTATATGTGCAGGAGGCGGTCCTTAAGCGGTTAATGAAGTTAGTAGTATTCGGCGTGACAAAACAGGGAGTCCCATATTTAGTGTAAGGCCAAGAAGGATTTTACATTTTTCAACTGTGACAGCCTTTTACTCAATGGGCAAGCATACATGGAACTGGGATTATTGGTGTATTGTTGCATACAGATTGCATACAGATTGCATTGGTCCACAATAAACAAATAAAACTGAATGGGCATAACGTTTTCTGTATCTGCTTGGATGCCTGGTTGCATTGCAAATGGGGGATATTAGGTTCTGCTGAATTAGAAGGCAGCCATAAAGGATCTAAAAGTGCCTCTGGAACATTATTATGAGCCCTAATCTTTTGTGGCTGATGTAACACTCCTCTATTAGTACTTGACCTTTAAACTGTACTGTATTTCTGTTGCTTGCCACTTCACTGGGATGTACTGAGCTGCTTGAGGTTGCCTGCTGCTGTTCAGAACACCTGGTTGGGACCTTTCCTCCTCTATATTGGTTACTAAGCCACTATTCTCCATGGTTTCATATTGATAATCCAATTCTGACAGTGAGAATTTCCCGCTACTCTCATCTGTCATGCTCAGAATCTGAAGGGCCTCCTCACTTGTGTACATTTTTTTTTACATGAAACTAAGGTTCTGGTGAGACTGTACTGATGTGGCTGTGATCAGAACACTGTTGCTGGCTTGAATGACTCTGCTGACCCTGGCATGACTAGGGCTCAGAGTAGTATCGCTGGTTTCACTGACTCTGTCGAAACTGTCTCTGGTGGGGCAGTGATTAGGACACTGGTGGTGGTGTGTACTGGTCTGGCGGTGATTAGGACATTGCTGGTGGCATATACTGGTCTAGCATCAATCCAATCAGGGACACTGGCTTGGTTGACATTGGCACTGGTGTGGCAGTGATCTGGAAAATAATGCTGGTGTACAGTATACTGACCGGGCATCACTGCAATCAGGAACACTGGCCCTTTTAACACTGGCACTGGTGTGGCAAAAATCAGGATATGGGTTCTAATGTATATTGGTCTGGCGTCACTGCAATCTGAAACACTGGGTCTATTGACACTGGCACTGGTGTAGATGTGATCAGGAAACTGGTGCTGGCATATACTGGTCTGTCATGATTGTAATCAGGGAAATTGGCTGGTGGCACTGGTCTGGTGACACTGACTGTTGTTGCAAGCAATAAGGTACACTGTTCCCAGCACTCATGAGATTGGGACGGGTGTGACAGGTGAAAGGTGGCTGGCTGTAGTTTATTCACACTACACTGTTTGGGTAGCAATCAGGGACACTGTAAGCTGGCTTCACTGTAATTTGTGTATAAAAACAGTTTGACAGGCTGCTAACACTCACAGCACTACTGTTACAGCTGTCTGTTCTCTTACAGACAATCTTTGTGTGAGGAGAGACAACCTTTGTTTACATTTTGTGATCATTGTGATTGGACACAATCATATGTATAGCAACAATTTAATTGAGGACCTACAGTGGTGTGAAAAAGTGTTTGCCCCCTTCCTCATTTCCTGTTCCTTTGCATGTTTGTCACACTTAAGTGTTTCGGAACATCAAACCAATTTAAACAATAGTCAAGGACAACACAAGTAAACACAAAATGCAATTTGTAAATGAAGGTGTTTATTATTAAAGGTGAAAAAAAATCCAAACCATCATGGCCCTGTGTGAAAAAGTGATTGCCCCCCTTGTTAAAACATACTATAACTGTGGTTGTCCACACCTGAGTTCAATTTCTCTAGCCACACCCAGGCCTGATTATTGCCACACCTATTCACAATCAAGGCATCACTTAAATAGGAGCTGCTTGACACAGTAAGGTCCACCAGAAGATCCTTAAAAGCTACACATCATGCCGAGACCCAAAGAAATTCAGGAACAATTGAGAAAGAAAGTAATTGAGATCTATCAGTCTGGAAAGGGTTATAAAGCCATTTTCAAAGCTTTGGGAATCCAGCGAACCACAGTGAGAGCCATTATCCACAAATGGCGAAGACATGGAACAGTGGTGAACCTTCCCAGGAGTGGCCGGCCGCCCAAAATTACCCCAAGAGCGCAGCGACGACTCATCCAAGAGGTCACAAAAGACCCCACAACAACGTCCAAGGAACTGCAGGCCTCACTTGCCTCAGTTAAGGTCAGCGTTCATGCCTCCACCATCAGGAAAAGACTGGGCAAAAATGGCCTGCATGGCAGAGTTCCAAGGAGAAAACCACTGCTGAGCAAAAAGAACATCAAAGCTTGTCTCAATTTCTCCACAACACATCTTGATGATCCCCAAGACTTTTGGGACAACATTCTGTGGACCGATGAGACAAAAGTGGAACTCTTTGGAAGGTGTGTGTCCAAGTATATCTGGCGTAGAAGGAACACTGCATTTCAGAAAAAGAACATTATACCAACAGTAAAATATGGTGGTGGTAGTGTGATGGTCTGGGGCTGTTTTGCTGCTTCAGGACCTGGAAGACTTGCCGTGATAAAAGGAACTATGAATTCTGCTGTCTACCAAGAGATCCTGAAGGAGAATGTCCGACCATCTGTTCGTGTACTCAAGCTGAAACGAACTTGGGTTCTGCAGCAGGACAATGATCCTAAACACACCAGCAAGTCCACCACCGAATGGCTGAAGAAAAAACAAAATGAAGACTTTGGAGTGGCCTAGCCAAAGTCCTGACCTGAATCCTATTGAGATGTTGTGGTATGACCTTAAAAAGGCAGTTCATGCTCGAAAACCCTCTAATGTAACTGAATTAGGACAATTCTGCAAAGATGAGTGGGCCAAAATTCCTCCAGGACGCTGTAAAAGCCTCATTGCACGTTATCGCAAACGCTTGGTTGCAGTTGTTGCTGCTAAGGGTGGCCCAACCAGTTATTAGGTTTAGGGGGCAATCACTTTTTCACACAGGGCCATGATGGTTTGGATTTTTTTTCACCTTTAATAATAAACACCTTCATTTACAAATTGCATTTTGTGTTTACTTGTGTTGTCCTTGACTATTGTTTAAATTGGTTTGATGTTCCGAAACACTTAAGTGTGACAAACATGCAAAGGAACAGGAAATGAGGAAGGGGGCAAACACTTTTTCATACCACTGTATTTCATGGGCCCTGTATCCTAACCTGATCCGCTACGTCCAAAAACATCAACATAGTTCCCATGAGGCTATTTATGTACATGAACTGGACGGCAGGCGCTTGATAATATATTACATTTTTTGTTGTTGGCTATTATTTTCATGACAGTGGAGTTACCCTTTAAATCTAAACTGATGAGCTGTAAAGGCTTTTAAAGAGTCGCCTATGGACAATTTTGGGTACCATAGGTTTTCCTTGCAGCCACATACAATTTTGAGGCTTAATAATTTTTTTCTCTTTATTTGAAAAAATATATTTTTTTTGTTTGTGTGTGATAAAAAAAGATTTGAGTGTATTTTTTTCAGAAAATGTAGATTTTACAAACACAATTATCACATGACATAAAAAAATTGCAATTGCCACATTTTCATTCTACAGAGTCTTTACACTGTATGTAGCATTTTGAGGTTTTAAGTACATTTCTAAGTACAAAACTTAATTGTTTTGTGTGTGTGTGCAAAATTAAAAAAATAAAAGGCCCAGGCAATGAAAGGTTAATTCTTATAGAGTAGGTAAGGATTAGACCCTATGTCAAGTTTTTGTTGCTGCTTTAAATTCATCTTTCTTTTACTGAAACAAAGTGAGAGGAAATCTAAAACATCAGAGAAAGAAATGAAGTGAAATCCTTCACTGAGGACACCTGTTCCTATAACAACTCTCTAAGATAAGAATTCTCTTCATTTTGGAGACATTTTCCTCTCCTTTCATGTTGTTTCTCCAGGGCAGGAAGTGACTGGAAATCTCCCTAGTGGGACACAGCAAAACATAATTTGATACGGATATTAACCCTTCCCTACTGTATGTAAAACAAAATAAATATTTGCTTTACATAAATCAGTTTTACTGATATCAGTGAGGAACCACCACAAAGGTAATAAAATATATTGTTTATTACAAATTCTTAAAATGATACATAAAAACATAGAACAACAGTCTGTTATGCAATGTTAGCCATCATATTACTGTAACCAATAAACTTTGCTGTATTGTGCCAGAGGCCAACGCATTTTTCACATATATCAGCTTCCTCAAGGCCTCATTCTCATCACAGAAAAGAGTGTGGCTTAGAGATGGTGGTAGAATGTACGGTGTGGGCACATTTACGTGGCCTAGTGGTGCGACAGATAAAACCATTGGTATGATGTCATCTCCCTCATACTCTGCAGCCTTTGATACTGTTGACCACCCGCTCCTTCTCAATAAACTCCATTCCCTTGGCCTCAAAGATTCTGCTCTATCCTGGTTCTCTGCCTATCTATCACAACGCTCCTTCAGTGTTACCTACAACTCTGTCTCCTCCTCTCCGTTGCCCCTTTCTGTGGGGGTCCCCCAAGGCTCAGTTCTTGGACCCCTTCTCTTCTCCATCTACACCTCCTCCCTTGGTCACTTGATAACCGCCCACGGCTTCCAATACCACTTATACGCTGATGACACCCAAATCTATCTGTCTACTCCTCACCTCACTCCTTTAGTCTCCTCTCGCATTACTAACTTACTAACTGACATCTCAGCATGGATGTCGCACCACTTTCTTAAATTAAATCTCTCTAAAACTGAGCTATTAATATTCCCCCCTTCCCGTGCCCCCCTCCCTGACTTTTCCGTCAAAATCAACAATGCAACCATCAGTCCCTCCCCTCACGCCAGGGTACTCGGTGTAATCCTAGACTCGGACTTGTCATTTCAGCCTCAAGTCCAATCGCTGTCAAAAGTTTGTAGACTTCACCTCCGTAACATCTCTAAAATTCGCCCCTTTTTAACAAATGACACCACCAAGCTCCTCATTCACTCCCTTGTTATCTCTTGCCTTGACTATTGCAACTCCCTTCTCATTGGCCTGCCTCTCCATAGGCTCTACCCTCTTCAGTCTGTCATGAATGCTGCTGCCAGACTTATCCACCTTACCAACCGCTCAGTGTCTGCCAACCCTCTCCTCCAATCCCTACACTGGCTCCCAATCACCCAGCGAATTAAATTCAAAATACTAACCACAACTTACAAAGCCATCCACAGCTCTGCCCCAAGCTACATCACCAATCTTGTCTCCAAACATATCCCAAACCGTCCTCTCCGCTCTTCTCAAGATCTCCTCCTGTCAAGCTCTCTTGTTTCCTCCTCCCATGCTCGTCTCCAGGATTTCTCCAGAGCCTCTCCTATCCTCTGGAACTCGCTACCTCAACCTGTCCGGCTATCCCCTACTCTAGCTACCTTCAGGCGATCCCTGAAAACTCATCTCTTCAGGGAAGCCTATCATGTCTCCAACTAATCTTCTACCACTTCCATCAGCTCATTCCCCACAGTTACAACCTTTTGTATCACCTCCCCACCCTATTAGATTGTAAGCTCTTCTGAGCAGGGCCCCCTTAATCCTCTTGTATTTTATTGTATTATAACTGTATTGTCTCCCTTTTATATTGTAAAGCGCTGCGTAAACTGTTGGCGCTATATAAATCCTGTAATAAATAAATAAATAAATACCAAGGTTTAATCTGCCGCACCACTAGGCCACGTAAATGTTGTGCCCACGCTGTACATCCCTCCACCATCTCTAAGCAACACTCTTTAAGGAATGTACCAACTCTTTGCTGTCAAGAGACTGAGGCCCTGAGGAAGCTGATATATGTGAAACACGTCGGCCTCTGGCACCATACAGCAATGTTTATTGGTTACAGTAATATGATGGCTAATATTGCATAATAGACTGTTGTTCTATCTTTTTATGATATTTTAGTATCTTTGTGGTTGTTCCTCTCTGGTACCAGTAAAGTCTGATTCAAATGGGGATGTTTTTGCAAATGATGGTTTAGATGGATGTGGTACCCTTTTTTAAGCAGATATTTCTATACTTGGTATTTGCTTTACATATACGTTAACTATTTTCTCTCCAGCAGGCAAGAGATTTAATATCCCATTAAACCCTAGGCATGACACAGACACATAAACACATGTTTTCTAAGCCTAGGATCACAGTGTTGATTAAACCTTTTTGCTGCTTAGAGATTTACAGGTGTTGATGTTGTTCATCATCATATTAGCAGCACATTGATTTTAGTGAGGTTACTACCAACAAGCAGTTAAACCTTTTAGTAGAAAACATGTAATTGACAGTGTATCCCTAACCTTAATTATAGCTTAAAGTTGGAATGTGGAAGATGAAAAAATAAAAGTTAAAGTTTGAACTGTTCATTTTTTTTGCAGATGCTGGAGAAGTTAAGTGAAATAAACAAACCTATTTTAGCTTTTATTATGTTCATAAATGTAGGTGTTATGTATAACATACGTATAACAAATTATTTTTTTAAGTTATGTGTTAGTAAAGTTTGGTCCAGTAAAACCTGAACAGATGAATAAACATAATGCATGCCAACGTGTTCTTTTTCTAAATAAATATATGACTTAATATTACATCATAGATTCATGGAATTCAGTAATCTATATTATTTATAAACAATAGCTACAGATACAGATTGTGGACTACAGTAGGCTGTTATCTCAGTAAAATACATAAATATACTATGTACTGTATTTAAAAATGCATGTGACTTATTCTTTTTTTTTTTTTTCAGGTATACATTGTATTTAACGATCACAACATTCTTCTTTCCTTTACCATTAATAGTGGCTTGCTACATTTTAATTCTGTGTTACACATGGGAGATGTACCATCAAAATAAAACTGCTGGATGGTAAGAAAAATATATGTCTGTTTGCTAGTCAAAAAAAAAACATCCTTCGTACAATAGAAGTGCATATATTATATATATAGTATATACAGTGTATATATATAGGAAGGCCAGCATGGTGGCCTGCAATTATGGGAGGAGCCCGGAGGGTATACATACCAGACCTCTCCACGCGGCTGGTGTCGGTTCTAGCGCGCCGTATTCCACGTCACCAGGCCGACAAACAACTCAGTACACGTTCCTGAGTTGTCCTACGTTCCTCGTTTCCAGATTACTGATTCGATTCCCGATCGCACCCCCAGTTCGTTCCGCTTCAGCGTCGCAGGTAGGATTTATGCTTTTTCGTCGTTACATCGAAACCCCTGTTTTTCCCACTGTGTCATTTCGACCACCATGCCTTTTTCATTTGTTGCCTACCACACAATTCACCCCACTATCTCTGGTCGTTACGCACCGCTACCCAGTGCAAGCACCCCCTCACTCACACATACACCGCAGCCCCCCCCCCCCCCCCAAACCCACCAGAGCATCTGTCACTGTCCCCCCCCCCCACACACTTCTTGTAGTCACCGCAAGCCCGTGTAAATGGGCCCCCACACCTTGCAAACCTCAGCAAGACACTCCACTCCTTGCCTTTCACGGCAACCCAGCCAATGTGAGGCACAGCCGCCCCCCCCCGCACACCTTGCTTCACCGCAGGTTTGGGCCCGGCTCCCACATCCACCCTCCCCTACACCTCTGCAATCGTTGCAGCTCGACCTCCATTGGCCTCGCAGCCACAACTTCCCCAGTAGCAAACTCAGCTACTCACGCCTTTCTCTATCCCTTTTCACCTTTTCCGTAGGTCAGTAAGTCGTCCCTGGTCTCCTATACAACAGGATCGGACCACCCCTTTCTTTTTCCAGGTAATTTTGAGGGCTTGCATCTCTTCACCAGGGGGTCAACTACGGCCCCAAATCAGCTCTTGCAACCCATCTCTCACAAATAATTTCATGTCACCCCACCATAGGCACCAGGTCTCCCAGGTTTTTGACCCCAGCAGAGACTCTATCACTAGGGCAGCAAGCAGGTGCGTAGGTTGTTGTTGTTTCAGTTTTCCATTCTCTTCACACACCTTTTCACTACATATCCCTGTCACACATACTTATTTGGCTCAGCACCCAGGCGTTAGTAACTGTCACATACTTCTATGCATGTCACTCTGTTTTCGAAGCTCAAGTCTTCACTACGCAGACAAGGTCACCTAGTCTCATGACTTGCTGGCAGTGCAAGTATTAGCTGACCGAACCCACGTCAAACTACTACAGACCGAAACATCCCTACTTAGCAACCAACCAGCAGCCACTCTCCCCAGTACCGCCCTGGTGGGGCTCTGGTTGAACTAGTCCGTGCCGAGCACAGACGAACACCCGAGCATCGGTTACCTGGTCAGTCACCTCCTGGCTTACCTCGGTTGTCACGCATTCTCTGAGTTCCACAGGCCAAAGAAACAAACTCACCCAGCGCTCACGCGCATCCCCGATTGTTACCATACCGTTGAACGGTATCCTGCTTCGTTCACACATCTCCCCTCCCCATCCAAGCAGAACACCATAGTTTTGATTAAAATCTCCAGGCGTTAGTAACTGTCACATACTTCTATGCATGTCACTCTATTTTCGAAGCACAAGCCTTCACTACGCAGACAAGGTCACCTAATCTCATGACTTGCTGGCAGTGCAAGTATTAGCTGACCGAACCTACGTCAAATTGCTACAGATCGAAACATTCCTACTTAGCAAACCAATCAGCAGCCACTCCCCCCAGTGCCGCCCTGGGGGGGCTCTGGTTAACCAGTCCGTGCCGAGCACAGACGGACACCCGAGCATCGGTTACCTGGTCAGTCACCTCCTGGCTTACCTCGGTTGTCACGCATTCTCTGAGTTCCACAGGCCAAAGAAACAAACTCACCCAGCGCTCACGCGCATCCCCGATTCTTACCATACCGTCGAACGGTATCCTGCTTCGTTCACACATCTCCCCTTCCCATCCACGCAGAACACCATAGTTTTGATTAAAATCTCCAGGCGTTAGTAACTGTCACATACTTCTATGCATGTCACTCTATTTTTCGAAGCACAAGCCTTCACTACGCAGACAAGGTCACCTAATCTCATGACTTGCTGGCAGTGCAAGTATTAGCTGACCGAACCCACGTCAAATTACTACAGATCGAAACATTCCTACTTAGCAAACCAATCAGTAGCCACTCCCCCCAGTGCCGCCCTGGGGGGGCTCTGGTTAACCAGTCCGTGCCGAGCACAGACGGACACCCGAGCATCAGCCACCCGGCCAGTCACCTCCTGGCTCACCTCGGGTGTCACGCATCCTCCGAGTTTACATATAGGCCCATGGAACATCCCACTCAGCGCACGCGCGCAACCCGTTTGTCCCCATACCTGTCACACAGGTATCCCGCCCTGCCCCCCCTCCCCTCTTCATATTTCCACAATCTACAAACACAGATATATCCTCTCCTGCCCTTCAAAACTCAAAAAAAAAAAAAAAAAAAAGAGTAAACGAGAGAAACATGCATCCCCCCCCCCCTCCCCCCCCCCCTCTTTTATTCTAGCAGACGCCATGTCTCTGGCCGGCAGCGACGATCTCACCCCCGCCCCATCACCTCCCGAAGCGGGCCCGGCAGACAACTTCTCACAAGCCTTCAGAGTTTGGACCATCCCCAGACTCTCAGCCGAGCTGAGGCGCAGGAACATCCCCTTCCCCATCACGGCCAGGAAAGCTGAACTGTTCAGACTACTGTTCCCAAGCCCATCCCCACCAAACCCACCAGACACTCAGGCATCACTACAATCAATTGCCTCGGCAGTGTCCCAGCTACACACGCTGGTCTCCTCCCTATCAACTACCATCTCTGACGTCCAGGCCAGAGTGGGGACCTTGGAGCTCCAGCAAGTTACCCCCACTCCACCAGCTGTCGCCCCCGCCACCCCCGCATCATGCATTACAGGTACGCCCATGGCGGTTTTTCTGTTTTCCCCCTTCTCCCCAGATAGTCACTGATGCCGCTGCCCCCACGGGCTTCGCAGCTATTTTTGGCCCCCACTGGTTTGCCGGTCCATGGTCGACAGAGATCTTGGCAATCCCCGGTTTCAGCCAATCCTCCTCCTTATTTGAACTATACCCAATAGTGGCAGCAGCGCGAACCTGGGGAAGCAGTTGGGCAGGCCAGACGGTGGTTTCACCACCGACAATCAGGCCACAGCCGACATCACAAACAAAGACCGTCCCAGGTCCTTGACCATTTTTGGCCTTCCGGCGCAGGCTAGTTCAACTGTCCCTGCTACACCAGTTCAAAGTCCTCTGCGTCCACATCCCGGGCAAGTGTAACACCTCAGCCGACGCTCTGTCCCGATTTAATTTCCCGTTGTTCTTTTCACAGGAACCCGGAGCCGATCCGACCATGTCCGCTATCCCTCACTGGTCTCAACTAACCCTAGTCTGAGTCACCACCTTCACGGCGCCACCAGTCTCATAAACTTCTCATTGTCACACAACACGCTGAAAGCCTACCAAGCTGCTTGGAGGACGTACCTACGGTTTCTGGACACAAGCCACGGGGGGTCACCAGGGGACCTCCACCATATCCTAGCCTTCATTTCTCACTGCTACACTCGGCTGGCGTTATCACACAATACCATCAAACTTTATCTAGCCGGTATCCAGCATTTCATTTCCTTACAAGACCCTTCTAAACCATCTTTGTTCACCTCCCACGCATTCAAGGCAATCCTGCGCGGCATCCACAAAAAACAGCCGCAGGTCAATACCAAACGCCTCCCAGTAACCGGTGCCATTTTCCGGGAGTTATCGATCATGCTTTCGCATTCCCCATTTGGCCTTTTTCCCAGCCTGGTCATCCAGGCAGCCATGTACCTGGCCTTCTACGGCTTCTTACGGCCCAGCGAGTTTTTAGTTACCGGCCCTAGCTGCAAGACGCTACGCAGGCGGCATCTCATACGCCATCAGACCTTTTTCATCCTGCACCTCGAGGCATCCAAAACGCAGCAGACTGGCCCAGGCACCGACATCAAACTGTTCGAAACTCTCAATGCCTGGTGCCCCGTGGCAGTTCTAGACCAGCTACTAGCACACCTACCTGATCCCTCACCTGACAGCCCGTTGTTACCATTTCCGGTCAGACCCCTTAGCAGCAATCAATTTGTCACGCACGTCAGGATCCTCCTCCGCAACTTAGGTCTTGACCCAGCGAAATTCTCAGGTCACTCCTTTCGCATCGGAGCAGCCTCCGCGGCCTCCCACAATGGAGTCCCCGATCACGTGATCAGGATGATGGGACGGTGGAAGTCCACCTGTTTTGCCCGTTACATTCCCGATCCCCAGACCGAAATGTCCCGGGCCTTCAGTAACCTTGCCTTGTAGCATTTGCCTTTACCAAACAAATAAATCATTACCTCCCTAAAAACAAGCCTTTGCGCCCTTTTCTTAACTACTCTCCTAGCAGAAAGGGCCTCACGGCCCAGCTCACCAGGGCTTACCTTACGGTAGACCAGGGCACATTTCAGGTCTAGTTTGTTGTCTGTCTTGTGGCGTGTTTATGTTTGCTCCTTCACATCGTTATGGACCGAGGGCTCCGACCATAAATAGGAAGGCCAGCATGGTGGCCTGCAATTATGGGAGGAGCCCGGAGGGTATACATACCAGACCTCTCCACGCGGCTGGTGTCGGTTCTAGCGCGCCGTACCCGCCCACCCATTCCCCTTCTCAGAACACTCTGATATGTTTCTCTACAGAAACAGCCATTACTTCTCAGGTAAGCGCCCTTTTCTTAACTACTCTCCTAGCAGAAAGGGCCTCACGGCCCAGCTCACCAGGGCTTACCTTACGGTAGACCAGGGCACACTTCAGGTCTAGTTTGTTGTCTGTCTTGTGGCGTGTTTATGTTTGCTCCTTCACATCGTTATGGACCGAGGGCTCCGACCATAAATATATATATATATATATATATATATATATATATATATTAACTTGTAGTGTGCCACTTGTAAAAAAACTCTGGTCATCATGTTGTACATGTATCTGAAGGAGAATTTTTGTATCACATGTATCAAAAGAATAACTTTCTGTGTTGCTTAAAAAAAAAAACATTTCACCAAATTTCTGGTAAAAGCTCATAGGAATCAAGTATTTTAAGTACTGCAAATGTGAACACTTCAGGAGGAGTCAATTTCCTAGCACAACTCCATCCTTCCAGCACATTATAGCTGTTTCCTCTTATGAGAGTGTCTGTAATTCCCTACCCTTGCTCCGCGACATAACCTTTTATGTAGCAGCTAGGGAAGGCGCAAAGGAAAATATTACAGACTGTCGACTGAATTAATCTACTAAGGCTGCTGACATCAAGTCCAAGATGGTGGCACCCAACAGTAGTCTCTGGTCTTTTTGGATACCTACACGGGGGAGACATTTACAGGTAAATGACATGTAGAAAATACTTTAAATCCACAAATAATCTTATGGGAATTTTTTTGCTGAAATTATTGGTCTGGCAACAGGGTCTTTTTAAAGGAACCTTTTTTCTTTTTTCCAGCCCAGGACATTAAATTAGGGAACAATATAATTGTTTTCTATGGGTATTAGAAACTGTACATAATTCAGGCATTTTAAAGCCTTTTATAGAAGAATGTAAGATGTATTATTGAAATTAAGTATTTTCTATGCACATCTGTGCCCCAGCCATTTCTATATAGCGCTCACTCTCTCCCCCCTACTAACCACTGTGAATCTGCCTCTTCACTGATGTGAATTTCAAAAAATGTGCATAATTACATTTCTAATAATGCAAATTGTCCTGCAGTGGGAAGAAGGAACTTGAAGTGTTGGATGAATGAGGTGGGTATGATAGGTGATGCAAATTCAATTGCATTGGGAAGGAAGGAGAGAATGGTGGCTGAGATATGTCGGTGTGAGTGGTTGGAAGTCTAGCCACACGATGTCAGCACACACAAGAGACAAAGATCTTCCAGACTCTGCCAATGATCAGGACATCTTGCATTGTGCACAGAATGCCTGATGTAATACCAGTATAAACTTTTTGTGCAAAGGGATGGTTGCAATGGGCCTCTTCCAGCATTTTGATATGGCTTTAAAATTCTGGGTAAAGAGGTATTACATTATTTTCATTGCATGTAATTAAGCTAAAATAAAAAAAAAAAAAAAATTAACTAAGCTTTCCATTAACCGCTTCCCGACCGCCTCACGCAGATATACTGCGGCAGAATGGCACGGGCAGGCAAAATCACATACCTGTACGTGGCCCTTTAATTGCCTGCCCGTGGGTCGCGTGCGCTGGGAGCTCCGTGACCCCGGCCGCGGGACCAGCAGACCCGATCGCCGCTGTTGTCCCGCGATCAGGTCACAGAGCTGAAGAACGGGGAGAGGTCTGTGTAAACAAACCTCTCCCCGCGCTTCCTACTCTGCCTGTCATTGATCGGCTGTTCCCGGTCATCAGGAAAGCCGATCAATGACGTCAGACGTCAGCCCCGCCCCCATAACCCCTCCCCCTAGTGGTTAACTCTTTCACTACAACTGTCATTTATACAGGAATCAATGCATTTAAATAGCATTGATTGCTGTATAAATGACAATGGTCCCAAAAATGTGTCAAAAATGTCCGATGTGTCCGCCATAATGTCGCAGTCACAATAAAAATCGCTGTTCGCCGCCATTACTAGTAAGAAAAAAATATTAATAAAAATGCTATAAAACTATCCCCTATTTTGTAAGCGCTATAACTTTTGCGCAAACCAATCAATAATCGCTAACAGCGATTTTTTTTACCAAAAATATGTAGAAGAATACGTATCGGCCTAAACTGAGGAAAAAAAATGTTTTTTTATATATTTTTTTATAGCAAAAAGCAAAAAATATTGCATTGTTTTCAAAATTGGCGCTCTATTTTTGTTTATAGAGCAAAAAATAAAAACCGCAGGGGCGATCAAATACCACCAAAAGAAAGCTCTATTTGTGGGAAAAAAAGGACGCCAATTTTGTTTGGAAGCCACGTCGCACGACCGCGCAATTGTCAGTTAAAGCGACGCAGTGCCGAATTTGGCTGCCAATTGGTCCGGGGCTAAAGTGGTTAATTGATGCAGTTCTCTTAGTTTCTTATAGTATTTCCTTTACTTACTACTTCTCTGGCCCACTGTTTTACTTCATCTACCTCTTTTAATAGTTGTTTCTTTCTGTATTTCTTTAGAATGTTTAAACTTACTGCTCTCCTTTTCATTGCTCCTTTAGGCCTTTCTGCTCTCTCACCCATATTGCCAAGGGTCTCAGAAATTGCTATACCCACTACAGAAAACTCCTACTTTTATCCTCACAGATGCATCACCAACTGCCAAAAAAGCTTTATCCACTCCATATACTCCCTCCAGTCAATCAGCCAGAATTTAAAGTGCATATGGTGATGGCTGTGCAAACAAATTCTTTTCCTTCTGAAAAAGTGCTGTAGTGCTCTGTGTCCCATTGGTGTCAATGCATCCACCTCATGGGGGCTGTAAAAGATCTGTACTTACCAGATATGTTGGACTCCCTTGCCTTATAGCAGGAGGAGACCCACTACAGCAAACTCCTACTTTTATCCTCACAGATGCATCACCAACTGCCAAAAAAGCTTTATCCACTCCATATACTCCCTCCAGTCAATCCGCAAGAATTTAAAGTGCATATGGTGATGGCTGTGCAAACAAATTCTTTTCCTTCTGAAAAAGTGCTGTAGTGCTCTGTGTCCCATTGGTGTCAATGCGATACGATATCCTCTGGTTGCTCCCTCTATGTTGGGTTACCTCCGATGATGGCCCCAGGGGATCCAGGGACCAAAATGTACAATGTGCGGTATATGGAAAAAAACTCCTCAAGTAAAATCCTCTGATGATTTATTGGAAAACAGCAGCATACATAATAAAAGTTCCATAAAGGGTATTGCTAAAGCTGTTAATATGACAGAACTAAACGTCACAATAAACGAAACATCAGGCCTGCTCGTGTGTGAGACATGGTCGCTGCTTACTACATAGCATGCATTCCACTCTCTGGCCTGGTAATGACATGTGGGAGAGTCGGCATGACGCGTTTTGCCATCTATGTGCAACGTTGTCAAAAATAGCTTTTGATAACTTTGCACATAGATGACGAAATGCGTGGTGCCAGTGAGGGAACACAGAGTCGGAGATTGCGAGATGACAGCCAAACCTTCTCCCCAATTTGTTAGGAAGGTGCAGGTAGGTCTTTGCGGTCAGCATGGAGTCTGGATGAGCCGAACACCCCCGGGTTCGGTTCGCACCAGAACCTTCGAACGGACCGAAAGTTTGCGCGAATTTTCGAACCCTATTCGTTATAATGGACGCGAACGTTCGAAATCAAAATTGCTAATTACAACGGCCAATATGCATGTTAATGTCATAAAACAGTTTTGGGGACCCGGGTCCTGCCCCAGGGGACATATATCAATGCAAAAAGAACTTTTAAAAACTAACGTTTTTTCGGGAGCAGTCATTTTAATGATGCATAAAGTGAAAAAAAAAAAGTGAAATTTTCCTTTAAATATGGTACCTGGGGGGTGTCTAAAGTATGCCTGTGAAGTGGCATGTGTTTCCCGTGTTTAGAACTGTCCTTGCACAAAATGACATTTGTAAAGGAAAAAAAGAAGCCATTTAAAACCACTTGCGGCTTTAATGTCATGTCTTGTCCTGGCCGCCATATGGCTGAAAATCCTTGAGAAAAATGGCATGGCTACCCCATCACCCCCCCCCCACCCCAGCCCCTTTGGGTCTTGTATGGATATTAAGGGGGACCCTGCACCCAAAATAAAACCCTATACCTACAACCCTATATACTCTGAACAGCACTATATAGGTGGTGCAAACAAGACACGGACTGTAGGTTTGTTCTTAAGTAGAATCTGAACAGGTACATTATGAAGTGTAGCTCCATCCCAAAAAAATCAATTTTTAAGCTTTTTGGAGAACATAGGGAGGGGTTATCACCCCTGTAACATTTGCTGTCTTTGCACATCTGTTCAGAACATGTCACCTCACTTTCCGTCCCAATGACAAATGTTTTTGGAAAAGTGGGGTTTTAATTGAAACAAGGATTGGTGATAAAGCATCAGTAGAGAGGAGATGCCTTTTCCCCAAATTAAATCTAACAGGATAGAATTTCCCTTCCTAGGGGTAGATTTCCTCTCACTTCCTGTTTTCTCTTTCCGTTTGCAAGTAGGAGTCGTTTGTAAGTTGGATGTTTGAAAGTAGGGGCCTGCCGTATATACTCTGCAGAAATTTGCCCTATTAGATGTTGGTGTAGCCACAAGACTGGTGGGCACAGGAATGGGCCCTGCTGTGAGTTAATAGATCAAGATTTGTACTTGCATGCACCTGTTGAACCGGGCAGAAAAATTGGGCCTTTGGTGGTGGTGGTGGTGGTGGTGGACGGTGTTGCCACAAGACTGTAAGCCCTCACAGTTACTCTTGGTGGGTGCAGGAATGGGCCCTGCTGTGAGTTATTAGATCAAGATTTGGAATTGCATGCACCTGTTGAACAGGGCAGAAAAATTGGGCCTTTGGCGGTGGTGTTGGTGGTGGTGGACGGTGTTGCCACAAGACTGTAAGCCCTCACAGTTACTCTTGGTGGGTGCAGGAATGGGCCCTGCTGTGAGTTAGTAGATCAAGATTTGTCATTGCATGCACCTGTTAACCAGGGCAGAAAAATTGGGCCTTTGGCCGTGGTGGTGGTGGTGGTGGACGGTGTTGCCACAAGACTGTAAGCCCTCACAGTTACTCTTGGTGGGTGCAGGAATGGGCCCTGCTGTGAGTTATTAGATCAAGATTTGTCATTGCATGCACCTGTTGAACAGGGCAGAAAAATTGGGCCTTTGGTGGTGGTGGTGGTGGTGGACGGTGTTGCCACAAGACTGTAAGCCCTCATAGTTACTCTTGGTGGGTGCAGGAATGGGCCCTGCTGTGAGTTATTAGATCAAGATTTGGAATTGCATGCACCTGTTGAACAGGGCAGAAAAATTGGGCCTTTGGCGGTGGTGGTGGTGGTGGACGGTGTTGCCACAAGACTGTAGGCCCTCATAGTTACTCTTGGTGGGCGCAGGAATGGGCCCTGCTGTGAACTATTAGATCAAGATTTGTAATTACACGTCCCTGTTAAACAGGGGCTGAAAAATTGTGCCTTAGGCATTGGTGCTGGTGCCACAACACTGCAACCCCTCACAGATACTGTACTCTTAGCACAGCAATGAGACCTGTTGCAAAGCATTGCCTAAAAATTGTAATTACACGCCCCAAAAGGGGCTGAAAAATTGTGCCTTAGGCACTGGTGCTGGTGCCACAGCACTGCAACCCCTCACAGATACTGTACTCTGAGCACAGCAATGAGACCTGTTGCAAAGCATTGCCTAAAAATTGTAATTACACGCCCCAACAGGGGCTGAAAAATTGTGCCTTAGGCACTGGTGCTGGTGCCACAACACTGCAACCCCTCACAGATACTGTACTTGGAGCACAGCAGTCACACCTGTTGCGAAGCATCTTTTAAAAAAATTGTAATTACACGCCCCTGTTATACAGGGGCTGAAAAATTGGGCCTTAGGCATTGGTGCTGGTGCCACAACACTGCAACCCCTCACAGATACTGTACTCTTAGCACAGCAATGAGACCTGTTGCAAAGCATTGCCTAAAAATTGTAATTACACGCCCCAACAGGGGCTGACAAATTGTGCCTTAGGCACTGGTGCTGGTGCCACAACACTGCAACCCCTCACAGATACTGTACTTGGAGCACAGCAGTCACACCTGTTGCGAAGCATTTTTTTAAAAAATTGTAATTACACGCCCCTGTTACACAGGGGCTGAAAAATTGGGCCTTAGGCATTGGTGCTGGTGCCACAACACTGCAACCCCTCACAGATACTGTACTCTTAGCACAGCAATGTGACCTGTTGCAAAGCATTGCCTAAAAAATTGTAATTACACGCCCTGTTAAACAGGGGCTGAAAAATTGTGCCTTAGGCACTGGTGCTGGTGCCACAACACTGCAACCCCTCACAGATACTGTATTCTGAGCACAGCAATGAGACCTGTTGCAAAGCATTGCCTAAAAATTGTAATTACACGCCCCAACAGGGGCTGAAAAATTGTGCCTTGGGCACTGGTGCTGGTGCCACAAGACTGCAACCCCTCACAGATACTGTACTTGGAGCACAGCAGTCACACCTGTTGCGAAGCATTTTTTTAAAAAATTGTACGTACACGCCCCTGTTATACAGGGGCTGAAAAATTGTGCCTTAGGCACTGGTGTGGTGGCATGGATCATTGAGAAGGAGGAAGAGGATAGTCAGTGAACATAACAGGACAGTCACTCAGCATCAGCATAGGCAGTCTTGAAGGGATGTGACATTATAAATTATTTCGTTATATCCGCTTCAGGTGCCTGGTAGCTGGTGGTGATCCAAGACTGATTCATTTTTATGAAGGTCAGTCGATCAACCGAGTCGGTGGACAGACGCACCCTATGATCGGTGACAAATCCTCCAGCAGCACTGAATGTGCGTTCGGAAAGAACGCTGGATGCAGGACAGGCCAGTAGCTCAATTGCATACTGTGCAAGCTCTGGCCAGTGATCCATCCTCAGGACCCAGTAAGCCAGAGGATTTTCGGTGGGAAAGGTGTCCAAGTCTGACCTTGCCCCTAGGTATTCCTGCACCATGTATATCAGACGCTGGCGATGGTTGCTGGAACCGATCATACCTTGGGGCTGCGGACTAAAAAATTGTTTGAACGCATCGGTCAGATGTCCACCTTCCCCACCGCTCCTTCTGCTACTGACCGAAGGCTCAGCAACTCGTCGTCCAGGACCAGGAGTTTGTAACCTCCCAGTTTCTGGGAACGCGTTGCACAGACCTTTCTGCAAGGCCTCCCTGAGATGTCTCATCCTCTGCTCCCTCTGCGACGGCAAGATAAGGTCTGCAACCTTACCCTTGTACCGTGGATCAAGGAGAGTGGCCAGCCAGTAATGGTCCCTCTCCTTGATCCGAAGAACACGAGGATCCTTCCGCAGGCTTTGCAGGATCAGGGAGGCCATGCAGCGTAGGTTAGCTGAGGCATTCGGTCCGGAGTCTTCTGGGTCACTGAGGATGACATGATCGCCAGCCACCTCCTCCCAGCCACGTACAAGTCCACTGGTTTGTTGGGACTGTACATCATCCCTAAAAGACTGCTGCTGCTGATGCTGAGTGCCAGGCTCCACCTCCATGCTCACACAATCCTCCTCCTCCTCCTCCTCCTCCTCATCCTCTTCCTGTGTGATGGGTGGGACAGACGGAACACTGTCTGGATAAAGGGGGCCTTGAGAGGCAAGGAAGTCATCCTCTTCCTGCCTCTGTTCTGCCTCAAGTGCCCTGTCCATTATCCCACGCAGCGTATGCTCCAACAGGTGGACAAGAGGTACAGTGTCACTGATGCATGCACTGTCACTGCTCACCATCCTCGTGGCCTCCTCAAATGGTGAGAGGACAGTGCATGCATCCCTGATCATGCTCCACTGGCGTGGGGAAAAAAAGCCAAGCTCCCCTGACCCTGTCCTGGTGCCGTAGTCGCAAAGGTACTCATTGATGGCCCTCTGCTGCGTGTGCAGTCGCTGCAGCATGGCCAACGTTGAGTTCCACCTGGTGGGCATGTCACATATTAGGCGGTTCTTGGGCAGGTTCAGCTCCTTTTGCAGCTCAGTCAGCCGAGCACTGGCATTATAAGATCGGCGGAAATGCACACAGACTTTCCTGGCCTGCCTCAGGACATCCTGTAAGCCTGGGAACCTGCCCAAGAACCGCTGCGCCACCAGGTTGAGGACGTGAGCCATACAGGGCACATGGGTGAGCTGCCCCTGTCGCAGGGCGGAGAGGAGGTTGGTGCCATTGTCAGAAACGACCATTCCTGGCTTAAGCTGGCGTGGCGTCAACCACCTCTCGGCCTGCCCCTGCAGAGCTGCCAGAACCTCTGGCCCAGTGTGGCTCCTGTCCCCCAAACACACCAGCGCAAGCACGGCATGGCATCTTTTTGCCTGCGTACTCGCGTAGCCCCTTGTACGCCTACGGAGCACCGCTGGTTCCGAGGACAGAGCACTGGAGGAAGAAGAAGAGGAGGGGGTGGAGGAGAGAGGTGTGTCACAACCAGTAGTAGCATTTTGGAGGCGTGGTGGCGGAACAACCTCCAACACTATTGCACCTTGTCCTGCATCCCTCCCAGCTGCCAATAGAGTGACCCAATGGGCCGTGAAAGAAAGATAACGTCCCTGTCCATGCCTGCTGGACCATGAGTCAGCGGTAATATGCACCTTACCGCTGACCGCCCTGTCCAGCGAGGCATGGACATTGCCTTCCACATGCCGGTAGAGAGACGGAATCGCCTTCCGTGAGAAAAAGTGGCGTTTGGGAACCTGCCACTGAGGAACAGCACATTGAACAAACTCACGGAAGGGGGCCAAGTCTACCAACTGAAAAGGCAGCAGTTGAAGTGCTAGCAATTTAGCCAAGCTAGCATTCAACCGCTGGGCATGTGGATGGCTGGGAGTATACTTCTTTCGACGGTCCAGCAGCTGGGGCAGGGAAATTTGACTGCTACAATCGGACTTCGGTGTACTGCAAGTACTTGGTTGTGACACACCTAATTCTACACCTTCAGTCCTCTCAGAGCAGCTTTCAGAGAGGACTGAAGATATAGTGGGGATGGAGATCCCAGCTGATGAGGAGCAAGGAGAGGTCCGCTTTGTTCTTTGGTGTGGGTCTTTTATGTGTGCTTGCCAACGAGCTGCATGGCAGGTCGACATATGTCTGGTCATGCTTGTGGTGCCCAAGCGGCTGATATTTTGGCCACGCGAGATACGCTTGAGACAAATATTGCAAATAGCAGTGGTGCGATCTGATGCACTCGTCTCAAAAAAGGCCCACACCAAAGAACTTTTCTTATAACGTGCAGAGGCAGCGCCCTGCACAGGCGGAGCTCTGCGGTGTGGTACAGTTGATGTGCTGGCCTCTAGCTGGCCTCCAGGGGGCATCCTGACTCGTTGGACATGTGACGCCGCATCCTCCTCCTCCTCGTCCTCCTCCTCCTCCTCCTCTCTCCCTTCAGGCACCCACGTGGAGTCAGTGACCTCATCATCCCCTCCCTCTTCACCACTAGAGCAAACCTGGCAGTAAGCTGCAGCTGGTGGAACAGTACTGCCAGATTGCTGTCCTTCAGCATCCCCTCTCTCTGCACGCACACTACTGACTTCCTCCAGCTGGGTATCATCATCCGAGCCTTCGAATCGTTGGGCATCCTCCTGGAGCATGTACCCAACACTGTGCTCAAAGAGTTCGGGGGACTCCTCAGGAGGACATGGTGGGTCTAGGGAAGGGGTGGCTGATGATGCCATTGAGTACGCGTTGGCAGGTGCTCTGCCAGTACCCTGAGCCTGGGTGAGAGAGGATGAGGAGGATGAGGAGGGCTTGGTCATCCATTCTACCAAGCCTTCAGCATGATGCAGCTCCACATGTCCAGCTGCCGAAAACAAAGACAAGCGTGTCCCATGGCCACGTGCTGATGACGATGCACGACCACGTCCACGGCCAGCACTGTTGTCTCTAGAAACAGAGCCTGCCTGCCCTGTGTTCTTGCCTCGGCACGCTCTGCCTCTCCTTGGCGGTCTTCCAGCCATTGTAGTCGGTAGTGTGTATAGTATAAAAAATGGGTGCTGCTGAGAAGAAAATATAGGAGCTCTGTGTGATGCCACTAACACACTAGAAGTCCTATGGGTGCTTCTGGGAAGAAAATATAGGAGCTCTGTGTGATGCCACTAACACACTAGAAGTCCTGTGGGTGCTGCTGAGAAGAAAATATAGGAGCTCTGTGTGATGCCACTAACACACTAGAAGTCCTATGGGTGCTTCTGGGAAGAAAATATAGGAGCTCTGTGTGATGCCACTAACACACTAGAAGTCCTATGGGTGCTTCTGGGAAGAAAATATAGGAGCTCTGTGTGATGCCACTAACACACTAGAAGTCCTGTGGGTGCTGCTGAGAAGAAAATATAGGAGCTCTGTGTGATGCCACTAACACACTAGAAGTCCTATGGGTGCTTCTGGGAAGAAAATATAGGAGCTCTGTGTGATGCCACTAACACACTAGAAGTCCTGTGGGTGCTGCTGAGAAGAAAATATAGGAGCTCTGTGTGATGCCACTAACACACTAGAAGTCCTATGGGTGCTTCTGGAAGAAAATATAGGAGCTCTGTGTGATGCCACTAACACACTAGAAGTCCTATGGGTGCTTCTGGGAAGAAAATATAGGAGCTCTGTGTGATGCCACTAACACACTAGAAGTCCTGTGGGTGCTGCTGAGAAGAAAATATAGGAGCTCTGTGTGATGCCACTAACACACTAGAAGTCCTATGGGTGCTTCTGGGAAGAAAAATATAGGAGCTCTGTGTGATGCCACTAACACACTAGAAGTCCTGTGGGTGCTGCTGAGAAGAAAATATAGGAGCTCTGTGTGATGCCACTAACACACTAGAAGTCCTATGGGTGCTTCTGGGAAGAAAATATAGGAGCTCTGTGTGATGCCACTAACACACTAGAAGTCCTGTGGGTGCTGCTGAGAAGAAAATATAGGAGCTCTGTGTGATGCCACTAACACACTAGAAGTCCTATGGGTGCTTCTGGGAAGAAAATATAGGAGCTCTGTGTGATGCCACTAACACACTAGAAGTCCCGTGGGTGCTGCTGAGAAGAAAATATAGGAGCTCTGTGTGATGCCACTAACACACTAGAAGTCCTATGGGTGCTTCTGGGAAGAAAATATAGGAGCTCTGTGTGATGCCACTAACACACTAGAAGTCCTGTGGGTGCTGCTGAGAAGAAAATATAGGAGCCCTGTGTGATGCCACTAACACACTAGAAGTCCTATGGGTGCTTCTGGGAAGAAAATATGGGAGCTCTGTGTGATGCCACTAACACACTAGAAGTCCTATGGGTGCTTCTGGGAAGAAAATATGGGAGCTCTGTGTGATGCCACTAACACACTAGAAGTCCTATGGGTGCTTCTGGGAAGAAAATATGGGAGCTCTGTGTGATGCCACTAACACACTAGAAGTCCTATGGGTGCTTCTGGGAAGAAAATATGGGAGCTCTGTGTGATGCCACTAACACACTAGAAGTCCTATGGGTGCTTCTGGGAAGAAAATATGGGAGCTCTGTGTGATGCCACTAACACACTAGAAGTCCTATGGGTGCTTCTGGGAAGAAAATATGGGAGCTCTGTGTGATGCCACTAACACACTAGAAGTCCTATGGGTGCTTCTGGGAAGAAAATATGGGAGCTCTGTGTGATGCCACTAACACACTAGAAGTCCTATGGGTGCTTCTGGGAAGAAAATATAGGAGGTCTGTGTGATGCCACTAACACACTAGAAGTCCTATGGGTGCTTCTGGGAAGAAAATATAAGAGCTCTGTGTGATGCCACTAACACACTAGAAGTCCTATGGGTGCTTCTGGGAAGAAAATATGGGAGCTCTGTGTGATGCCACTAACACACTAGAAGTCCTATGGGTGCTTCTGGGAAGAAAATATAGGAGCTCTGTGTGATGCCACTAACACACTAGAAGTCCTATGGGTGCTTCTGGGAAGAAAATATAGGAGCTCTGTTTGCTGCCACTAACACACTAGAAGTCCTATGGGTGCTTCTGGGAAGAAAATATAGGAGCTCTGTTTGCTGCCACTAACACACCAGAAGTCCTATGGGTGCTGTTGGGGTGCAGTGCTGTGCTAACAGCACTGCGGTTGGTACTACTGAAATACTGTACTAACAGTAAAACATGCACCAGACTAATCCCCAGCAGCAGCTAATAACACACTAACTGTGCAATCAGCAGCAATGAACGATCAATGACTTAGGTAGCAATAGTTTAGCAAAGAAATAGCCAATGGTTTAGCAAAGAAGAGCAAATCTTTCTGGAGCAATGAATCAAGCTAAGACACAGAATCAGCAGACTGATCTCTCCTAAAGCCGGAACTCATGTGACCGGCGCCAACGGCGTGGCGGCCTTTTAAATGGTGGGGCGTGTACTAAAGCCCCTGAGCTTTAATTGGCTACAGGCGTCCTGCCTGTAGCCAATTATTGCTCTCCTACTTTCCGGCGCTGTGATTGGCCAAGCATGCGGGGTCACAGTGCATGCTTGGCCAATCATCAGCCAGCAATGCACTGCGCCGGCCGCGCCGGCCGCAATGCATTGCGGGGCCGCTCGCATCACACGAATTTGATGCGAACGGCCCAAATAGTTCTGGGCTCGCCGAGCGAGCGAACGCCCGGTGCTCGATGCGAACGTGGGTTCGCATCGAGCACCGGGCCCATCCCTACTGGCTACCCCTGTCTGAGACGATAACCTTGGGTAGCCAATGTAAGCAATATATCTCCCCAGCAAAAATGGTTGCCAGTTCTTTGGATGTGGGCTACTTCTTAAAGCGGGAGACCCACCATTTTTTTTTTAAAGTCAGCAGCTACAAATACTGCAGCTGCTGACTTTTAAAATAAGAAAACTTACCTGTCCCAGGGTCCAGCGATGTCGGCGCCTGAGGCCGAACCGTCCCTCGGTCCTCGGATGCTGCCGCTGCCATTTTTAGTATGGGAATCAGGAAATAAAGCCTTGCGGCTTCACTTCCCGGTTCCCTACTGCGCATGTGCGAGTCGCGCAGCACAACCTGAATGGTCTGTGCTGTCTCTCGGACCCCTGTGTGTCCCAGCAGACATCGCTGTGAGACGGGAAGAGGCATAGACTCCCGTGGGAGTCTATGCCCGGAAGTGGGTGCAAATACCTGTCTTAGACAGGTATCTGCACCCCCTCTCCCCTAAAAGGTGCCAAATGTGACACCGGAGTTGGGGAGGGTTCCGAAAAGCGGAGGTTCGATTTTTGTGTGAACCTCCGCTTTAAGTGGAATACAATGTGACATTTTCAAGAACCGGTCAACCACCATAAAGCCCCATACACACAGTCGGACAATCCGCGGACCAGGTCGGTCGGATCCTGTCCGTCATACTTTGTCTGATGTTGGTTTTGCGTACACACGGTCGGACAAAATCCGATCATTCTGAACGTGGTGACGTTTGTTGCCTACGACGGGACTACGTAGAGGCTAGTAGCCAATAGCTTTGGTCTTGTAATGTGATCTGAGCATGCGTAGCACTTTGTCCGGTCGGACAACCGTACACACGATCGGATTTGGTGTGATCGGACCGTGTTGTCGGCAAATCTTTCCAGCAGGAGATAAGACTTTGTCCGTCGGACAATCCGACGTACACTGTCCGATGGTGCATACACACGGTCTGATTTTTCAACAACATTGTCCGATCGGACAGAATCCATGAAAAAGTCCGACCGTGTGTATGGGGCTTAAGAATAACTGTGTTGCCCTGGGAGTTGGGTAACTCCACAATAAAATCCATACACAGGTGGGTCCATTGCCTCTCTCTATTGGGTATGGGTTGTAGGAGGCCCACTGGAAGGTGTCGTGGTGTCTAACTCTGAGCACACACGGAACAAGCAGCTACAAAAACGGCTACATCAGCGCGGAGACTAGGCCACCAGAATTGTTAGGAAATAGCCAAAATCAGTTGATTCTTCTTTGGGTGGCCAGAAGTCTTGGGAGAATGGTAAGTTTGACCAGAGACGAGAAGTTATGAATAAACTTCAGATAATACTCATACTTACGCTGGGATCACCATTGAGATATTTGTATATCGCAATCATATCTCCCTCAAGAGTCTCTTCTACAGGGAGAATAAATTTAGCGCTTGTAGTCTTTCCTCATAATTGAGATCCTCCAGTCCGCTTATTAATTTAGTTGCCTGGACTCTCTCCAGCTCCAGCACATCCTTTCTGAGGATTGGTGACCAGAACTGGACGGAATACTTCAGATTCAGCTGAACCAGAGTTTTATGAAGTGGCAGAATAATCACCTTAGTTCTGGAGTAAATTCCCTTTTTAATGCATGCTAATATTCTGCTGGCTTTGGTAGCCGCAGCTAGGCACTGCATGTTATTGCTCAATCTGTCTTCTACTAGGACCCATAGATTTTTCTCCATACTGGAATTCATGGATGTGTTATTGCCATATTCAGGAGGAGTAGCAGAATGTGTATGGGTGTAATTGTAAGTACAGTAATACTTTGGATTGCGAGTAACGCGGTTAATGAGCATTTTGCAATACCAGCTGTTATTTTTTTTAAATACTGACTCGGTTTGCGAACGTTGTCTCAGAAAATGAGAATTCAAGCCTCTGCAGTGTGCAGTTTCGCATTTGGCCAGAAGTGGGGGGAACGCTGGTGACACTCAGAGCTGCTCGGATGCACTCGGAGCCGCTCGGAAACAGTCCGTTTCCAAGTGTTTTCGAGTGCATCCGAGCGGCTCT
This sequence comes from Lithobates sylvaticus, assembly GCA_028564925.1. Lineage (NCBI taxonomy): Eukaryota > Metazoa > Chordata > Amphibia > Anura > Ranidae > Lithobates > Lithobates sylvaticus. Next base: position 281,785,872 of record CM053028.1, read on the forward strand.
GAGTGGTCTCCGTGTATTTCCGAGTTTTTCTGAGTGTCACCGGTGCCCCCCCCCCCCCCACCTCTGGCCACATGCGCTATTGCATACAATAGAAGTCACTGTGGAACGAATTATATGAGTTTCCATTGACTTCTATGGGGAAACTCGCTTTGATATACGAGTGCTTTGGTTTACAAGCATTCTTCTGAAACAAATTATGCTCGTAATTCAAGGTACCACTGTATGTCTGTGCTGTGTTAGAACAAGACGAATTCAGTTTGTGACAAAATGTGCGTAGGGAGGTTGATGTGCTGACTTCATTGCGCTGTACTCAGTGGCTGTTTTTCTCTTGATCGTTCCAACATCACTTCTGTAAGTGCAATTTTAAAAGGTTTTAATAAACCTTTGGTACATTTTACACTATGGAGAGTCTTCTTGCTTTTCTGGGTAATGCTTGACCTATCCCGCTGGTGGTTTGATGTTCGAGTCTCCCCGGTCGTTTGGTGCATAGTTCAAGTTGCAATTCCTGTGGACCTTCAACATCCCCACGTATAGAGGCCCTGGCTGGATATTTTAGCCGCAGGCTTATAAAAGCTTACCTTTTGGTAAGCGCGCATTCTATGTGATGGAGGTGCACTGTCTTTGAGAGGTGTATATCACAAGAATCTACACTGATGTGCTTTTTTATGTACTGTTTATTAATTTTAATATTTTTACACATGTTGCTGTGTGTTGTAGTTCACATACATTCACTGTTTGGATTAGTCACTATTTTTACTTGTGTTATTTTATTTTTGTCAGGTCACCTGAGTCCAGGTGACAGATGCACACCTTTGGAGTGCACCGCTAAGGTAGTGGACCCTACGGCTGACTGCTGCGGATGGAACTCTGGGTGGTTCAGGAATGCAGGTCCACTGGAGCACCAACACAGATCCCACTGGGAGCTAGAGCATAAGATTCCTCAGGAGTCTAAGAGCCAGCAAGTGTTCACCGGAGCCTCTAGTGGTGAGGATGGACTGTGCTGCAACTGACTCCAGTCGTGGCCCCCAGGGTCTCCCAGCTCACGGTAGCCTACAAGAGGACAGAGAGGAAGCAGCAGCCCAGGACAACAAGGGATAGCAAGGAGATAAGCCAAAGTTCAGGGCGACTAGCAGACAATGATAGACAGAGAACACGGCAAAAGGTCAGGGTCACAAGCAAGCAGGGATAGTCAAGAACAAGCCAAGATCGGTAAACAGGATCAGACGTAGGACACAGAGCAATGAGCACATGGAAGCCAAATCACACAATATTGATCAGCAGAGCTGGCTTGCATTGCACAGATGAATATAGAGTTCCCTGATAGGGGCTGGGGTGGAGCCATGCTTCAAGGAGAGGTTACTTAAACAGCCAGGTGAGAGTGGCTGACCTCTTAATCTGAACACATGGAGAGGTAAGCTGACAGACAAACATTACTGCATAACCATGACAATTTGTTTCATTTTTATTGTGCTGCTACATTAAAACCCTGTTATAGGTATGGGCTGCTACCTCAGGGTGCAGGCAGGTGGTTACTCCTGTAGTGATCAAAGGAGGTGAATGTAAAGGAGCACCCAAAATGCAGATCCTAACGGGATCCATATTCAAACATCAGCCCTGAGGAAGGGGAAGCCCCTTGTCCCTGAAACGCGTTGGCTATATTCTACCATCTCTACTCCAAATAAAGCAGTTCATAATTGTATACAAGACACGTATAGCACATCCAGTCATTCTGCCCTCCTGCCGGGACCCCCACTCCCACTAAACAGCAATTCTCAGCTCTGATTAATCAAAGCCAGAGTTTCTGTGTACACAGAGCAACTCTCACACCCTAATTCATTCCTTATTCTCTTTTCAATAATTTTTCAGCTTTTTTTTATGCTTTTTTTCCAAGAATTGTAAAAAAAAACATTGTTGCAAGACAATATCATGAAAAGAAAGCCTTGTTTGTTCTTTAACCACTTCAGCCCCAGAAGAATTTACCCCCCTCCTGACCAGGCCATTTTTTTGCAATACGGCACTGCGTTAATTTAATTGACAATTGCGCTGTCATATAACACTGTACCCAAACCAAATTGATGTCCTTTTTTTACCCACAAATAGAGCTTTCTTTTGGTGGTATTTGATCACTTTTGCGTTTTTTATTTTTTTATTTTATTTTATTTTTTTTTACAAAAGAAGAGCGGAAATTTTGAAAAAAAACACAATATTTTTTCATTTTGTTATAATAAATATCCCAAATTAACAAAAAAAATTAACATTTCTTCATCAGTTTAGGCCAATATGTATTCTTCTACGTAATTTTGGTAAAAGAATCGCAATAAGCGTATATTGAGGGGTTTGCGCAAACGTTATAAATAGGGAATACATGCATGGCATTTTTATTACTATATTTTTTTTACTAGTAATAACGGTGATCAGGGATTTTTATCAGGACTGCGACATTGTGGCAGACAGATCGGACACTTTTGACACTTTTTTGGTACCATTGACATTTATACAGCGATCAGAGCTAAAAACAGCCACTGATTACTGTATAAATGTCACTGGCAGGGAAGGGATTAAAACTAGGGGGTGATCAAGGGGGTTAAATGTGTGTTCCCTAGGTATGTTCTAACTGTGAGGGGATTGGACTAACTGGGGAGGAGGCATATCATTGTTCCTACTTAGTAGGAACAGACAATCTGTTTCTCCTCCCCTGACAGGACAGGGATGTTCACACACACAAATCTCCATCCCTGCTCTCATGCCCGCGATCGCAGATGGCCGGCGGGGATTGCGCCTGCCAGCCATGCGCATCGGGTCCCCCGCCGCGCAGCGGGGACATGCTATGGCTCTTAAAGGAGCCCCAGTGTATACATAGGGCGATTCGTGCAGCAGAGCCATTCTGCCGCCGTATATATACAGGAGCCGGTCGCAAAGCTGTTAAAAACAACATATGTATTACCTTGCTATCTTAAGTAATTGACCAAGTTATTGCCAAATAAACAGGCCCATAGCAGAATTGTAAAAATGGCTCTGGTCCATAAGGAGTGAACAGGTGTAAGGGGGAAGTTGTTAATTGAGATTTGTTTAAAACTGAAATGAAACATGAGCTGCCAGAAACACAGTTAATAAATACATCTAGCCAGTCAACTTATGACCATAACTGTTCATTGATTAAAAAAAAGTTCAAAATAATAAATGTTGGAAGGAAATTAACATTTATACTACATTTTAACCCTTACTTTAAATAGAAAAAAAGCAATGAGAGGAGGCTGTCAGAATAGTTATGAAAATATAGTATTATCATAAAATTCAGTAAGGATCAGAACCTTTTAAATGGAATGTTTGATTTTAGATTTTAGAACAACAAACAAACAAAAGAGTTTTGCCTATTTGGATTTGTGACATATGTGTCTTGATCTCAATATAAAAATTACAATGTAATTAACATAAGGGAAATTGATATTTGTCACATATTTTAGAGAGTGTGGAACAAAACAAAACAAAAAAATAAATAAATGAATCGAGTTTCTTTAAATCTTTACCATTGACAATTTCATACATACTGTAATAAAGAGTAACATTTTTCTTTTTTTGTGATCATTTCATTTGCATTTCTTCCTCATGGGAGAGGTCAGGCAAAGTGAAATTGAAATGTTTGATACTGGAAGGCTATATTATATTGGATTGCAACAAATGTTCAGCTTGATCTCTCATAAAATAGTAAAGCACAGAAATAGAAATAGTAACATCATGCCCAAGCCATGTTAAATTATGCTAGATTACATTTCATGTTCATACATTTTACAGAAAAACACTATATGTAATATGTGTAACAAGCAACAAACTACTGTATATATTTTTAGAGATTATGAACTTATTGTATCATTGAAGCAGATTCTAAATGTTGATCACGCTTGTTATTATTTGTATGTTTATTAAATGTTTTCTGGTTTGGATGTTACTTTATAAGTTTATTTGATTTATGGCTGTTGTAATGCTACTTTTTGGTTAATCACAAGTCTTTTATCAGAGGCTCTCTAGCTGCTTATCATCTGCTTTGACTGTATCCTGCATTTATTATTAAATATTGCTTGTTGTTTTAATATCTACCTGCAAACAACCACGTTTTCTACAGCATAATGTATAATGAGCCTTGGAAGCTATTGAACTGTATCATTCATTTGTCTTTATATATAATGGATATCCCAGACCTGATCAGCTTATTCATTGTCTCTTGGATATTATTTTGTTGTTTCCTCTTTCACAATTGCAGAGATTGGGAAGGGGGTCTCTTAGCTTGGGGAGGGGGAGGGATGTTAGCTTGGAAGGTGGCTGGAGGAGTTGCCACAATTGCCTATTAGCTGTCCTTGTATTGTGACATTTGTCCACTTTTAGCTCACATATTGTCATAATTGCCCAATTGCTGCTCACATATTGTAATGGTTGCCCATTTGTTGCCTATGTATTAAAACAGTTGACTGTTTGTTGTCCATGTATTGTGTATGATTGGCCATTAGTTCTCCATGTATTGTCAGGATTGCCATTTTTTGCTTACATATTTTCAAGTAGCTGCTGTTTAGAGAAAAATATTGCTATAAATAAATCCCCTACAGGCAGGAAATTTCAAACCATCCCACTTGTATCCCAATGTTTTGCTGTGGCACGCCATGTGCACCACTCTTGAACCCCCAAATTTTAGATTTAATGTATTTTTTTTTCTACTGGCATAATCACATATACTATTTTTAGATTAAGACAATTTTACATGTTTCTTTATCTTTCCTGCCTGTTATTGATGTTTAATTCATGTAATATTTATTACTGAAAATAATTTTGACACATAATCTCACTTGAATGTCAAATATACAAGGGACATTACTGCCTTGCTCCTTTACCTTTTTGTATTTACGTTGTGTAAGTAAATTCTCTTTCCTAAGAACTTAAGAATGTAGAGCCCAGTACCTAAAGACAATAAAATAAATAAATAAATAAATAAAAATAATAGTAATAATAATAAAGAAATATAATTTTTCTTTAATAAAAACAGTCTGATAAAGTCCATTTGTGTTGCCAACACATTTCAGGAGCCAAAAGAACACCCCCTTTATCAGGATTTGGAATACTGATAAAGATGGAGGATAAACTTAGGAGTGAGGAGAAGAGTAAATCTGATGAGAAATTATGATAATATGGTAGTTACTGCTACAACCAGCAGCTAAGAAGCTGATTTTTTTTAACAGATTTACAATCAGTCATTTCAGGAATCAGTCATGTGCAATGAAAGTAGCTGTGGGGCATCAGCTTCATGGTGGCAGGGGCTCATAGGGGCTCTTACCATTCCCCATTGTACTCAAAGTCGAATAAAATGTTTTGTCTCAAGTTATACCTTAAGTTTACAAAGTTAATGTCTGCCTAGAATTATGAAATTCATGATAGTTAATGTTGCCTAGTAATCAGTTTCTTGTCATTTTTTTTTTCAGTTACAGCAACAGCTTACCAAGGCAAAGAGTACTACGATTGACCAAGATGGTTCTCGTGTTGGTGGGAGTATTCATTGTCAGTGCAGCCCCCTACCACGTCATACAGATTGTAAACCTTCAGATTTCTAAACCAACATTAATTTTTTATGTGAGCTATTACTGCTCTATCTGCCTCAGCTATGCCAGCAGTGGTATTAATCCTTTTCTGTATCTACTTCTTAGTGGAAACTTTCGTAAAAGACTGTCTGAATGCACAAAAACTAGACTGAAAATGTCAGAGCGTGAGCTGAACAATTTTGACAATACTTTGAAATCTAGCTTTTAGTTCATTCTGCTGTTTGAATTATTTTTGACAAATGTAATATTCTATATATTACAGTATAAATTAAAGTAAAACTGTTCTTCCTCCATTAAAAAATCAGGTATTATATACAGGAAATCATGTATAATCAATAAGGAAAAATAAACCAACCTAAAATGTATCTATAGTTCACCATCATTTCTTGCAGTACCATTTTGTATAATGTCACAGATGTCACATCACCAAACAATCAGAATGACTAGCAAAGTACTATAACAGGAGACTGTAACTAGACTGGCATTTCAGTGACTTGATAAAAACCTTACCAGCATGTCAAAACCGCTGTTGATATAATCACTTTAAAATCTATGCCTAGTCATTCTTGATCTAATTTTGAAATTCCTGTACCATTCACTTGTGAATCATCATACGGATAACTTTGCCAGAATTTATGTAATTTGCCTTGACATCGCATACACTTCCTCATCATTTCAAAACAAAATAGCTCATTTCGATATGAATCCAGAGACTTTTATGAGTCTGGCAGCGGAAGGCTTGTAGTTTAAAGCAGACAATGATGATCTGTAAAAAGTAGTAAAATAAATTAGATACAACACTTCAACAACTTGAGTATCATACACCTGGATTCTATTTGTTTCTGTAGGTTACTGCAATAATGTTACTTTAACACACTCATTAAAGAAGCCTGTTGCTGCAGACAAGCGTGCGTATGTTGGGAACAGAACATTGTGGGAACTGTTCCCAACATATATTTTCTGACGCACCATGGCAGCACACACATTGGGTTGTGACTCCGCCTCCACAACCTGATAGGACTGGTTAGCTATAAGATTCGAAGAGGAGTCCACCGTTGCATTCTCCTTTTTTCCTCACCTGATAGTCGATCGTTTTTGATCAAGAAGGATCGGTTAGAATATGGGACCCCCCTTACCGCTTCGCCCCACTAGGTTCAGCCTCTCCTAGCTGGAAGACCTGTCTGTACAGTCTCTAAATGAGCTAAAACGAAGGGAAGCCCCACTCTGGTGGTCTCAGGGGCTAAAAAGAACATGGAAGATGCCTGACAAACCTTAAACAGGTTTTATACGGTATGCAGCGGTCATCCCGTTTTATTTTCCCTTTTACTCTTATCTATTGTTTACACTAATAACTGCTATTTCACCTCTGCATCCTGTGTCTTAAATCCCCCTTTCGGCCGCGCTGGGCCTTGTAGTGCCTCGGCGCGGTTGCCTCCTCCATCATGGCGGCCGCACAGTACTCCCTCGGCGCTCAGGAAGTGACACAAGCGCTATCCCCATATCTGCCAGCTTCCAAAATGGCACCGAGCGTCGCGGACCGCTACGGCGCATGCGCGGCAGTGACGTCATCACTCCCGCGACGGCGGCAAATTTAAAAGGCGATCTGAGCCTTTTTGCAATGACATACACCTTTCACTCTCTCAGGTATACCTTACTTTTTCCTATGGAGGCCGCTGCTCCAGCAGACCAGCCGCGAACTACAAGGTAAGGGGGCAACATGACTAGGTAAGTAAGAAGAGGAGAAAAAGAGAGCATTGCCACTCTTTCTCTGGCAGTTCCGGCAGATCATCGGGGTCATCGCATTCTAAAAGAAAAGAGCGCTCCCCCTCAAGGCATTCACACTCCCATAGGAGTCGGTCGAGATCCTCTCACCACAGAAGCTCATCTTCTGCTCACCCACAGCGCGACAGAGGACATACAGGTCCTGCGCCTAACACCTGTTGGGTTTGCGGAGCGCAAGCCCTACCAGGCAAATTAGCATGCCAAGCATGTTTAGAGGAAGCAACCCGGGACAAGGAATCCGATGCAAGAGAGGCATCTAATATAATAAGGGAATCAGTGAAGGAATCAATCATGCAAGTAGCAGCCTACGAGCCGGTCGGACCTGCTAATTCAGCCTCTACCTCCTATTCCCAGCAAGAACAGGAGGATTCCCCAGAGGAAGAGGAAGTGTTACCACCCACGGCCTTTGATTTTGCGTTCATAGAACCGTTCGCAAAATCGGTAAAGGAGGCGATTGGATGGGAGGAGCAGGGGGAATCTCCCCCGAAGCTAAGAAAATATTTTCCAAACCTCAAGAAGGACCCGGAAACATTCCCGTTCATCGAGGAACTCGATGAACTCATAAAAGACGAGTGGCAGAAACCAGATAAAAAATCAGGGTTAAACAACAGGCTAAATAAGCTCTACCCGCTGAAGGAAACATCGGTGAGCCCCCTCATTACAGCCCCGGTAGTGGATTCCTCACTTATGCGATTAGCACGCCACGTAACCCTGCCAATAGAAGACGCAGTAACATTTAAGGACGTGATGGACCGCAAGATAGACCTCGACCTTAAAAAGACCTATTCAGCGGCAGGGGGAGCTTGCAGGCCAGCGATCACTTTGGCAGCAGTAGGTAGAGCCATCTCATGCTGGGCCACCAGCACAGAGAAACTGCTACTGGAGGCGGCAGATCAAGAAAAGATCATATCCGCCCTACAAGAACTTAACCTGGCAGGGGACTTTGTAGCAGAAGCAGCGGTGGATGTAATCAGGTCCTCAGCGAGAGCAATGTTGTCCTCCGTGACCGCTCGAAGAGCACTATGGTTAAAGCCCTGGGTGGCGGACACAACTTCTAAGTCCAGCTGGTGTAGGATCCCCTACGACGGTATCAACCTTTTCGGCCCCAAACTGGACTCGGCAATTTCTAAGGTCACGGGAGGAAAACCGGGCCTTATCCCGTTGGATAGGAGGCCCAAGCAAAAAAAACCCCCCTTCAGACACCATCTGCCCGAGAGGTACCGGGATGCAAGATCATACAGACCAGGCAAGGAGTTCAAGCGGAACTGGCGGGGTACACAACCATCCTTTGTCAGATTACAGAAGGCTAAAGGCACAACCCCCGGGGACCAACCAAAGTCCTTTTGATGCCACGACCGCCCAGCCCGCAATAGTAGGAGCGAGGCTGAGGCTATTCGCTCAAATTTGGATAGATCATATTCAAGACCATTGGACGATCACCACCATTCAAGAAGGCCACAGGTGGAGGTTCAAACACACTCCTCCTCAAAATTACTACAGGGTCACCAGACTTCCATCTTCAATCCTGAAGCGCAAGCTTCTAGTCAAATACATCATAGAGCTTCTACAGAAGCAAGCAATCACAGAAGTTCCAAAGGAACAGAGAGGTGCAGGTTTCTACTCCCCCCTTTTCCTAGTCACAAAAAAAATGGGCGATCTAAGACCAGTGCTAGACCTGAAACGACTCAATCGATCAATACAAGTCGAATCATTCAAGATGGAGAGTCTTCAGTCCATACTACTAGCAACGGGGGTAGGAGACTGGATGCTCTCAGTCGATTTGTCCGACGCTTATTTACACATACCAGTCCACAAAACCTTTCAAAAATACCTGCGCTTCGCTATCGGCCAACAACATTTCCAGTTTCAAAGTCTCCCATTCGGGATTTCAACGGCACCCAGGACCTTCACAAAGGTACTGCTTCCAGTTATAGCACATCTGAGGGAGAAGGGACTAAGAGCCCTACACTATCTAGACGACATTATCCTCCTGGCGGACAGTCAGGAAACGCTCTTACAACATCGAGCAGTATTAATCTCTACACTCCAACAGTTCGGTTGGCTGATAAACTGGAAAAAGAGCAGCCTGATACCAACACAGAAGATGGTCTTCTTAGGAGCAGAATTAGACACCAGTTCCAACACGGTGGGTCTTCCCCAAGAGAAACTGCACCCACTTATCGGCAAAGTAGAAAGACTCCTGACAGCGGACCACTTATCCGCAAGATCATGTCTAAGCATTCTGGGGTCAATGTCCTCCACCTTCCTAATGATCCAGTGGTCCCAGTGGAACTCGAGGACTTTCCAGAACTCGTTCCTGAAGCAATGGAATGGACATTCGATGAATCAACGAATAGTGATCACGCAGGCAGTGAAGAATTCTGCACGGTGGTGGACCAAAACCACCAACCTGACACGTCATCGTCCTATTGTACCCCCACTACCAGAAGTAGTAACGACGGATGCCAGCTTCCATGGGTGGGGTGCACATTACCAACACCAGGGAGCGCAAGGCCATTGGCCCTTTCGACCACAGGGCACAGTTTCCAATGTCCTAGAGCTCAGGGCCGCCTGGCAAGCCCTTCGAACCTTTTCACACCTCCTCACAGGGAAAAGCGTCCTTCTCCGAATGGACAATACGGTAGCAGTAAACTACGTGCAGAGACAGGGAGGTACCCGAAGCAACACTCTCATGCAGGAACTGCGACCCATACTCGAATGGGCACAAGTCCATCTAATGGATCTGAGGGCAATATACGTCCCAGCGGCACAAAACCAGCTCGCGGACGACCTAAGTCGTGTGTTTGTGTCAAACAACGAGTGGTCCCTCAGCAATCAGGCTTTTGCTCTGCTAACACGCAGATGGGGAACGCCGGACATAGACTTAGCAGCAACACCAGAGAACAGCAAATGTCCTCGCTTTCTAGCCAGAATAGCATACCCAACAGCAACTGGGATCGATTGTCTACACCATCCTTGGGAATTTCAGCTAGGGTACATATTCCCTCCAGTCCCTCTAATAGCCAGATTCTTGGCCAGATTGAGGAACTCGACGTCCACGGTAGTGGCGGTACTGCCATTCTGGCCAAGGAGGCCTTGGTTTGCGACCATCCTGCAACTCAACACCGAAGAGCCTCTTCCGCTTCCACTATACCCGGACCTACTCTTGCAGGGACAATTCCTGCATCCATCCCCAGAACGCCTTCATCTAGTGGCTTGGAGGTTGAGAGGGAGAGGTTGTTGGATCAAGGGTGCTCGCTTAGAGTAATGTCCACATTACAGCAAGCCAGGAAAAAATCAACCAACAACGTATACAGTAAGATCTGGGAAAGATTTTCCACCTTTTCTCTCCAGCAATCCTTGGATCCAATATCCCCTTCTATCTCTCAAGTCCTAGAATTCCTGCAACTAGGACTAGAAAAGGGGCTAAGCTCTAGCACCTTGAAAGTCCAGGTCTCTGCGCTGTCCGCCATGACAGGTGTTAAATGGGCCGCAAATCCTCTAGTGATTCAATTCCAAAAGGCATGTCTGAAGATCAAGCCTCCCAGAAAACCAATATTCCCGACTTGGGACCTACCAATTGTACTAGAAGCACTCTCAAAAGAACCTTTTTTTCCTCTGGATTTAACATCCCTGTGGGACTTAACTCTAAAAGTAGCTTTCCTACTGGCAATAACGTCGGCCAGGAGGGTCTCGGAACTCCAGGCCCTGCTAATCAAAGAGCCACACCTGGTATTTTACCCAGAGTCATCCTCAGACCATCGGAGCAATTTGTGCCCAAGGTGGCAACTACATTCCATTTCAGATCAGAAATCAACCTTCCAGTACTCCTTAACGGTGAAGGGAATCCCCATCCCTTAGACGTCAAGTCAGCCATCTCCTCCTACCTGGAGATTACGCGCACATTTAGAAAAACGGAACGCCTCTTGGTCATACCACACGGCACAAAGAAAGGCCAGGCAGCATCCTCAAGAACCATAGCATTTTGGCTGGTGAAGGTTATAAAAAAAGCCTACTCCGTTCAGCATCTTCCAATACCAGAACAGTTGAGGGCCCACTCGACAAGAGCAGTAGCAACCTCCTGGGCAGCATATTGTAAGGTTTCACCAGAGACCATTTGCAGGGCAGCAACCTGGTCCTCAAAGACCACCTTCATGGCTCACTACCGTATAGACCCGGCTCAGTTAACCACAGCCGAGTTCGGAAAATCAATTATCCAAACAAATTCCTCCATACCTTGTACTTAAGCTAATACATTTTTGCTTGCAAGCAACCACCCATGTAGCGAGTTATTTCCCAATGTGTGTGCTGCCATGGTGCGTCAGGAAAACGGAAAATTGTATACTCACCTTTCCGTAATTTTCCTTTCCTGACGCACCCCATGGCAGCACACAGGACCCACCCCTCTAAGGTGATAGTTACTGAGAATGCAACGGTGGACTCCTCTTCGAATCTTATAGCTAACCAGTCCTATCAGGTTGTGGAGGCGGAGTCACAACCCAATGTGTGTGCTGCCATGGGGTGCGTCAGGAAAGGAAAATTACGGAAAGGTGAGTATACAATTTTCCGTTATCTGTGTTATGATAATATTCCACCCTAAAAGTTATACCATTGAAGTTAAAACAGAATTTTTACTCATTGCTTTATCATCATTAGGAAGTAGCTTGAATACACAGACAGATCGGAAGACTGGCTTCCACTATCCAGATCCGTTGCCTTCTCTCTCTCCCTCCTCCACAATCCAGTCTTGTTGCTTCTAGCTCTCTTTTTTTTATATATCATGTTGGTGTCCCTGCCCCTCCATACTGATTTCCTTCACCATCCAACCCATGTTCTATAATGCCCTGTACACACGGTCAGAAATTCCAATGGAAAAAGTCTGATCAGATTATGTTGTCGGAAAATCCGATGGTGTGGGCTCTAGCGGTCTTTTTCCGTCAGAATTTCCAATGGAAAAAGTTTGAGAGCTGGATCTAAAATTTTCCGACAACAAAATCCGATCTGACTTTTTCCAATCTTGTGTACAGAATTCTGACGCACAAAGTGCCACGCATGCTCAAAATAAATTTGGAAACGAAAGCTATTGGCTACTGGCCTCTTCGTAGTTCCGTTGTAAGTTTTGTACGTCACCTCGTTTCCGAACGATTGGATTTTCTGACAACTTTGTGCGACCGTGTGTATGCAAGACAAGTTTCAGCCAAAATCCCTCTGACAAAATCCGGATAACAACCACTGCACTGCTATGACATGCTTTGTGTGGGACGTTTTCTTTGGATTACAGGAAATGGTCCCGACAAATAACAGGTTTAAAATTTGATCAAACTATGGTTTCAACATAGATAAATCCATGGTAAAGAAATGTTCATGTGCAATGTGCAACAATCAAAAAGTTAATGATCCATAAAAGTTACTTTGTATTTACCATAGGTTGAATAGAGCTAACCTGTGCCTCGTTTTACTGTCTACACAGTTACTCTGTGAAGAACACTATAGCCTAAAATACGATTTATGGACCTGTGTATAGTTTATAAGTGACACATTTGCAAAGCTGAATAATATGCTGTATAGTGTTTTCTGCTGGCTAGCAACAGGTTAAACAATAAATCTAGTCAGTGTTTACTTTTTGTGTCATGAAAATGCAGATTTGTTTAGCATGGTTTTTAAACCATCTAGCATCATGAAACATATAATCACACTTTACAACTATCTTATATCTAAAATTGAGTCTTATATGAGCAGTTCAGGATAGAGTTTGTACATGATGGTACAAACTGGTACCATGCAATATATATATCTGCTATGGCATAAATAAACAAAGTCATCATTTTTGCTTGGTCATGTACTTCAAGGGAATGTATAGTGGTTATGCATATATGTTCACTCTTTAATAATATTTATTTTATGTCCAAAAAACGATATCCATGTAAAGCGTGCAGTATATCGTACTCTGATTTTCAGCCTTCAACAGGCTACTTTTTACAGACTTACCTTTCTCTTCTTATATGCTTGGCTGAAAAAAAAAATCCAATTATTTCCATAGCTCAAAATCTTAAACTTTAATTTACACTCATAGATGAACAACTCAAAGTAGAAACCTACTCTTTTACCTGTCCTTTCCAACTGAAACAGCTACGAACAATATATCAGTTATAGAGATGCTCTATATTTAGAAATCCTATAATGTTCTGTGAATTCTGTGCCATAGGTGAACCCTGTATTAAATATGTAGTTTTGCAACAAGTATGTTATTAAAATAACATGAATGCCTGGATAAGAGTCCAGCGGCACTTTATTTCAGTGGCGGGGAACCTACTGTTGTGTATATTCAAGCAGTGTTGGAGATCTTTAATTTGTAGTGGTGGGGCATTATAGCGGCAGGTCAACATCGTTGGACATTGCCCATCAAGACTGACATGGATCTACATAACTGAATGCATAATTGATATTGGATTTACATTGGGGGATATTGTTTATTCTTATTTTTCTTTAATAAAATATTTTTTGTTGTTGATATTTTTTAAAAGTACTTTTTGTAAATGAGCAACAAGTGCTACTGAAGGGGTGGATATCTGTGGGCCCCTTATTCTAATGGGGGTTACAGATTCCTATAAGTCCCCCTGAGGTCCCTTTTGAGGGGTAGGATGTGTGAATAAAGCATTTTTGCTCATCAACATGGAACAAGGTGCCTTGAATATAGGGTGAGGCCTTGCCACTCTAACTTGCAAGGTACTTGGCAGGAGAGCTGGGGCTGCTACTTCTTTGCAGCCAGCAGCTGTTCTTCCCTGTTTACTTGATTTGCCCCCTGTCCTGAAAGGCCAGCAGAGGTGCACCTCCCCAGGCAAGTGTCCTAGTTACTAGGCAGTGGTCTGATTAGGCCACCCTGCATCTTATGACTGTCATTGGCTGTGCTGCTGTGGGAGCATCATAAGCCCAGTGCTTTGAATGTGTAACAGTGTTGTTGTATCCTGACTCCCTGTGTGTTTCCCAGCCTAAACTCAGATCTGCTATATCTGACATTGGATTATACGTTGCTGACATCCTTGCTAGTGCTTATGACTCCTTTGGATTGACATCTGCCTTGGCCTAACTTTTTACTGGATTTCACTTGCAGTACATGCTGCCTGCTCTGACCTCAGAACCATTTAGTGGAGCGCGTTGCCTGCCCGAAAATGGACTGTTTCCAGAATAATGAAAATAGATTTCTCTCCAGTTCAGTATCAGCTCCTGGACTGCTGTACTTATACTCTCCTGTAATCCCACAGTCCTCACCAGACCTGCCTCAAGACCACTTGTACTCTTTCTGTTTCCTATGCTCAGTCCTGGTGCCATCTCATCAGAAATCATAGCATTGTGTACTAAGACTAGGGAGTAACTATGTACCTCTAGGCCTGCTTGCCACCCAAGAGGGAAGCTTCACTTATTTGCCTCATCCCCCCTCTGCTGCTGCATTTGACACCTTTCAGGGTGAAGAGGGGAGCAGGTACCTGGTTTTTACATTCGGTATGTGTCCGAATATTAAAAGTCAGCAGCTACAGTATTTGTTTATTTTTCTAAAGGAGCTTGGAGCTCCACTTTAAGGGAACTGAGGCTCTTTAGGCGGAAGAGACACTTGCCAGCTAAGACTCTTGACCTAAGCATCAGGCTGAGAGTCACAGTACCCTGCCACTGTTAAGGACATGTGGCTTGGTATTGTTCAGGAGAGAGGACGTACACTTGCTATCCCCCCTTTCTAGGCCACCAAGGCTGCATGAATTTCAAAGGTACATCACCTCGGTTTACATTGTTTTCAAAAACTGTGTGCTGCCCTTTGAAGGGAAAAAAACAATGTGGGGTTCTGCTAACAATTTAAAAACAAACCTTTATACAGGCATACAGCCCCCCCCCCCCCCCTCCTTGCAAAGCTCCTTACTCCTTTGTTGATGGAGACAAGGGCCTTATTCCCATATTCTTTTCCCCAAGAGGGATTTGGGGGTCTTTATGGGTAACCTTTAGGAAGCTGTAAGTGTTTTTTTTTTTAAATAAGGGGACCCCCACATTGCAATGTATAGTACATAGTGCCCCTTGTTACTGCCAAAAAGAATTCAAGAAAATAAATAAAAACAACCACACCAAGAAAAATATTTTTTGTTTAAAAAAAATGAAAGAAACAATACCTCTGATGTAAAGCCAGTGACGGTACATGGTCCAGTGATGTAGATCAACATTAATCATAATGAGTGATGCCCTATGATGTTGACTCTGTTACAATGATGCTGCCCCACTACAACCCCTATCACAAATAACAGCTCCCTCATGCTGATGGAATGTAAACACAAAAGTTGTCATGGCCGTATTTCATCAATATAGCATAGAAGTATTTCTGCCCACTGTATTTAACTCCAGTGTGAAGTTAATTTTCCAAAACACAGGCTTCAGCTCAAATCCTCACCAAGCGGCTACTCCCCTCATACATATTTCACCCACATTGGAAAATAGGAGATGCTATGGTTTATCGACAACCACAAGCTGTCAGGGATATCTCATTTACCAGCACCAGTAAACCTGCTGCTAATTGACACTTCCCCTGGTACTGTTTGTAAAAAAAAGTAATGGTACATTTTTTTGCATTGATAACCTAAGCAGTGTAAAGTCACCCAAACCCATTTTTCACAATGACTGCAAATTAGCTTTGGAAAAGGGCAGAAAAAAAAAAACATCAACAAGGTATTGCTCCTATAGACTTCAATTTGGTTAGGAGCTACGTGCCTTGAAAAAGTATTCATACCCCTTGACATTTTCCACATTTTGTCATGTTACAACCAAAAACGTAAATGTATTGTGTTGGGATTTTATGTGATAGACCAACACAAAGCGGCAAATAATTGTGAATTGGAAGGAAAATAATAAATGGTTTTCAATTTTTTTTTTTTACAAATAAATATGTGAAAAGTGTGGCGTGCATTTGTATTCAGCCATCCTGAGTCAATATTTTGTAGATCCACCTTTCGCTGCAATTACAGCTGCAAGTTGGGGATGTCTCTACCAGCTTTACACATCTAGAGAGTGACATTTTTTCCCAGGTCTGTTCCTGTGTGCTGTGTGGAGGAGTGTCCCTTGCCTCTAATCAGCTGTCTGAGCTCTCCTCATTAAGCTGTGCAGTGTATAATTTCAGCTATCCATCCCCTTTTTCTGACAGCTCAGACAAACTTTATAAATTCTGGACTTTGAACATCTGTAGAGAAAAGAATTGAGCAGATAAACAGGTATACCTTATGTAGGAGGATTTTTTTCAATTTTGTATATCACCTGAGGTCAGTCATTTTACTGGGTATATGTAAGGGTTTACAACCACTTTAAACCATAACTAAATGCAAACCTTTATTTTTTTAAATTTGGATAGGGGGTCATGTTTTTATTGCTGTTTGTGCCCCTTTTAGGGAGATTCACTCTTTCTATTTGTCCTGTTTACAGTTATTTCTGAAATTGAAAATTAAAAAAAAAAGAAATCCCAAATTTTAAGTTGTCACTGGAAAAGGAATAGAAGGAAAATCTTCCCATGGAGATGCTCGTTCTGGTGACCCAGGTGACAACCAGGCATTATCTTGCTTTAGAGAACATTTCTTTCATGTCCTGTTTTGGCTATTGAACAGGAAGTAAAGGTAAATCTCCCCAATAGAACACAGATGGCAAAAAAAAGTAACTGACAGAAATAATAATCCTCTCTCACTCAAAATAAAAGCAAAAATGTTTTCCCTTTAGTTCTACTTTAAAGAGTAATTGCAGGAAACATGTGAAACAAACAGTCAGTGTTGCAGTGGTCTGTGTCTCCTGCCATGTTCTGTGACTTCCAAGTTAATATAAAGAATACTAACATAAAGAGTTGCATTGCATAAACTTGAGCAAAGTGATATACAATATATACACAAAGAAATTATATCATCCAGTAAATATTATACATGCTAATAAGTCCATGTGCAAAGAAAAGGTTCCCCTCTCTAGTGTTTATATGGCCACATATGCGTTGTGAACATCCATCACCAACATAGGAAAATGTCCATGTGTGAAACCACGGAGAGAAAGGGAAATTGGGACTTTAGATGAAGCAATTGAATAGTG
This sequence comes from Lithobates sylvaticus, assembly GCA_028564925.1. Classification (NCBI taxonomy): domain Eukaryota; kingdom Metazoa; phylum Chordata; class Amphibia; order Anura; family Ranidae; genus Lithobates; species Lithobates sylvaticus. Next base: position 281,803,331 of record CM053028.1, read on the forward strand.
GAGGTAAGTTACAGTACAACGTATTTTATTTGTTTAACATAGATCTCAAGATATTAAAACATAGTTCATATCGCATAGATGCTTATGGAGCATGCACAAGGATTTGGCATAAAAAAAAAGAGGGTAGATACATACAATACATAATCGAGGTGGTAAATGTATAAAAAGGGGGCATACACGCGCCAATAGCACCATCCCCGGTGCTGGCACACGCACCCACATGATATATGTACATCTATCAAATAATATAAAAACATCATGGAGTATATTGATGGTAAATGAATAACAATTCATATGGGGTGTAACTGCGACATCGAATGAAGCTCTACGCGTTTCGTGGGTATTCCCACTCGTCAGGAGCAGATGCAGCAGCCATTCCTATGGAATATATATATGTAAAAAAAAGTAAGAAACTAGACTCTAGAGAGAATTTCTCAAAATAATTTTTGTAAATGTAGATGGTAAACCAACAACACTCACCAACCCAGACAGCAATTGCACTGCGGGGTAGCCGGCATAGGGCCCGGTCGAGAACATGGGCTCCACCACGGGAGCTGAGGCGGAATAAAACAGAGGTGCAGCATCTGATGATGTAAGGGCATGAAGAAGTGTGAATGGAATCTCCATGTGGCCAGTACTTCAAGTGTACTTCGTGAAGCAAAAATATCTGGGAACAACATTTTTTAAAATGTGTTTATAGTTAAAACTATAACAGGTTCTAAGTAGTAATTATTTCATAAAGTTAAACCCAGTGTAGCTCCACGGGAGGTGATAACGAAGTAAAAAAGTGCCAAAAAGTGTATGAGTAGCAGTGTAGGGAGATGGTGGACAAATGTATAGGTCTGAAAAGTGTGACAAACCTAAAAAGATCTGTAACAAGTGAAAAATTTAAATAAGCAAAGTGTTCAATTCAACAGAAATTGCGTCACCAGAAGAGGAGAAAAACAAAAGAAGGGATAAAGATCTAAACCAGGAGGGAAGCTTACCCTATTGCTGCATCAAAGCATCACCAGCAAACAGACGTGGCCGGTGTGCAAACATCCCAGCAGCAGACTGATCAAATGAACAGCTCACTGCAATGGGGGGTATGAATATATGCCGCCAACGCCACGCTAGTGGACAAATGGGGGAGATACAGATGCACCTGAACCGAGTGATCACTCAGTAACAGGCGCGAAAGCTTTGCCATAACGGAACACAAGATGTTATGAATAGACGTCGGCGCAATGACATTATAACTTACGTCATGCGCACGGCGTAACTGACGTCACACAATAGTATGACGGACGTGGCGCAGATGAGTGAAGGGACACCCGCCCACTCCTCCTGGATGCGATGCGTACAAGGGGAGGAGAGGGAGGGTCCACTAGACTCATTGCAACTCCCGCGGTGGAGAAAGACCTCAGCCAACCAATCCACACATAGCAACGGCTGACGAGGCAGGGACAGTGTATTGGACAGTTGAATGGAGACAGTCCATGTGGGTGCCTTAAACCAGCCTAGGGAATGCTGCATGTAAATAATGCCATGTACAGTACCAGCAATATGAAAAAACACTGAGCAGTAAAAAATAAATATTTAGTAATAATAATATGTAAACCTTAACAAAAAGGTACCCAAAATGAGGGCAACCTCGCACAGGGATGGCAGGGGAACACTGCAAACCCAAATATGGTGCTATTGGCGCGTGTATGCCCCCTTTTTATACATTTACCACCTCGATTATGTGTTGTATGTATATACCCTCTTTTTTTTTTTTTTTATGCCAAATCCTTGTGCATGCTCCATATGCATCTATGCGATATGAACTATGTTTTAATATCTTGAGATCTATGTTAAACAAATAAAATACGTTGTACTGTAACTTACCTCCACTATTCAATTGCTTAATCTAAAGTCCCAATTTCCCTTTCTCTCTCATTCATTATCGGGATGGAGGCACCTATGGGTGCTTCATTTAAAGTCCCAATTCCCCTCCATTGTATTCAAATATCGGGATGGAAGCAATTGAATATTTGGGTTCGGCAGTGTTCCCCTGCCATCCCTGTGCGAGTTTGCCCTCATTTTGGGTACCTTTTGTTGTTTTTTCATATTGCTGGTACTGTACATGGCATTATTTACATGCAGCATTCCCTAGGCTGGTTTAAGGCACCCACATGCATTGTCTCCATCCAACTGTCCAATACACTGTCCCTGCCTCGTCAGCCGTTGCTATGTGTGGATTGGTTGGCGTGGGGTCACGGCTGAGGTCTTTCTCCACTGCGGGAGCTGCGATGAGTCTAGTGGACCCTCCCTCTCCTCCCCTTGTACGCATTGCGTCCAGGAGGAGTGGGCGGGTGTCCCTTCACTCATCGGCACCACGTCCGTCATACTATTGTGTGACGTCAGTTACGCCGTGCGCATGGCGTAAGTTATGACGTCATTGCGCCGACGTCTATTCATAACATCTTGTGTTCCGTTATGGGGAAGCTTTTGCGCCTGTTACTGAGTGATCACTCGGTTCAGGTGCATCTGTATCTCCCCCATTGATCCACTAGCGTGGCGTTGGCGGCATATATTCATACCCCCAGTGCAGTGAGCTGTTCATTTGATCAGTCTGCTGCTGGGATGTTTGCACACCGGCCACGTCTGTTTGCTGGTGATGCTTTGATGCAGCAATAGGGTAAGCTTCCCTCCTGGTTTAGATCTTTATCCCTTCTTTTGTTTTTCTCCTCTTCTGGTGACGCAATTTGTGTTGAATTGGACACTTTGCTTATTTACATTTTTCACTTGTTACAGATCTTTTTAGGTTTGTCACACTTTTCAGACCTATACATTTGTCCACCATCTCCCTACACTGCTATTCCTACACTTTTTGGCACTTTTCTTACTTCGTTATCACCTCCCGTGGGTTTAACTTTATAAAATAATTACTACTTAGAACCTGTTATAGTTTTAACTATACACACATTTTAAAAAATGTTGTTCCCAGATATTTTTGCTTCACAAAGTACACTTGAAGTACTGGCCACATGGAGATTCCATTCACACTTCTTCACGCCCTTACATCATCAGATGCTGCACCTTTGTATTATGCCACCTCAGCTCCCGTGGTGGAGCCCATGTTCTCGGCCGGGCCCTATGTCGGCTACCCCGCAGTGCAATTGCTGTCTGGGTTGGTGAGTGTTGTTGGTTTACCATCTACATTTACAAAAATTATTTTGAGAAATTCTCTCTAGAGTCTAGTTTTTTTACTTCTTTTTACATATATATATATATATTCCATAGGAATGTCTGCTGCATCTGCTCCTGACGAGTGGGAATACCCACGAAACGAAGAGCTTTATTCGATGTCGCAGTTACACCCCATATGAATTGTTATTCATTTACCATCAATATACTCCATGATGTTTTTATATTATTTGATAGATGTACATATATCATGTGGGTGCGTGTGCCAGCACCAGGTATGGTGCTATTGGCGTGTGTATGCCCCCTTTTTATACATTTACCACCTCGATTATGTGTTGTATGTATAAACCCTCTTTTTTTTTATGCCAAATCCTTGTGCATGCTCCATATGCATCTATGCGATATGAACTATGTTTTTATATCTTGAGATCTATGTTAAACAAATAAAATATGTTGTACTGTAACTTACCTCCACTATTCAATTGCTTCATCTAAAGACCCAATTTCCCTTTCTCTCTCATTCATTATTGGGATGGAGGCACCTATGGGTGCTTCATTTAAAGTCCAAATTCCCCTCCATTGTATGTGTAAAACCACCACCTCTTATGGAAAAAATACAAGCTTACCAGCTATATATGACCCTCTAGTAAAAAAAGAAAGGTCATCAGATTAGGGGGAGAGGGTGCTGACATCCTTGCATCCCCGTGTTCTCGGAAATGTGGGTGTCTGTGTTTGTATTCGACCAGAAAGTATTATATTGTACAGTGCTATGATTACTTTCTGGATGTGTGATTTTAACTCTAAATACATTTAAGAGAAAGGTTTTACACTATTGAAGCATTTTTTCATGCCCTTATGTTAATGTATACGGGATGATGATGGGTGGAACTACCTTGTGACCTCCTATACTTTGGGGAGAACCTCTGGAGCCGCTTCTGATGACCTGGAGCCTGGTTGCTTGTTTCTAAGCTCTGACCTTTCTTTAATTAAAGGGTCATATATACAGTAGCTGGTAAGCTTGTACTTACACCACATAAAAGGTGGTGGTTTCACGCATGGACATTTTCCTATATTAGTGATGGATGCTAACTAGGTATATGTGACCATATAAACAATGCAGAGGACGACCTTTTCTTTGCATGATGCACGTTGATATTTTTGCATTTATAATATTTACTGGATGATATAATTTCCTTGTGTATATATTGTATATCACTTTAGTCAATTTTATGTAGCACAAATCTTTATTTTAGAACTTGGATATACTGTGCAAAATATCTCACGGTTGAGTTGCTGCTCACATTAATCTTTTTTATTTTTATTTTATCTATTTAATTATGAGTGCAGTTTATTTTTAATATAAAGAGTGCACATGGTTAATAATGTAGGTGTCCCTATGATGACTGTAGACACTGTAAAAATATTTTATCATGCACTCTTCTCTTTTAAAATCAGATTTTTTTTAGTGATCAAATATTGATTTACCACAAAAGTAGTCTGATTTCTACACATGGGAGATTCATCAAGTAGATTGGAAGAAAAGTATAAAATAAAATATAAGCCAGCTTTATTTTTGTGTGGGCTACTTCGGTTTTTTTTTTTTTTTTTTTTTTTTGCATTTAGCTTAGTTTATTAAAAAAACATTAATTGTATGAGAGCATTTATATTGAGTTTTTTTTATATAAATGTATATATTTTTGTTTTGAGATCTGAGATTGCATTACCTCTTCTTTAAATTAGGTGAATAAACACTTGTAAATATTTTGACATCAGAATGTTTTAGGTATTGCATTAGTGTACAGTATATGTCCTTAGTTTATTTAGCAAAGCTTAAATGTGTTATTGTTAAAGCTAACGTGGAGTAAATGCATATGATTTATTCCCTTGTTTCCCTTCCCCCCTCCTGATCATCATACAATTAAAAGTTTTCAATCAAATCATTTTGCTTTTAAAAAAATACCTTTTTTGAAACCCAGTGACAGCATCATGCTCTTTGTCTAAGTTTGGTGGGAGGGGTTGGCAGGCTCCTGTAAACATTAAAGCATCCTATCTCAGATCTTTTTCAAAACTGCTATATGAAAAAAACAAAAACAAGCAAAAACAAATCCCTGGCATCCTTTTAGATGTGCTTACGCCTCCCTGCCAGTCACTGGGTGATGCAGCATTTAGCTGGGCATTCTGCTGATTCATTACTTGATCATGCATGTCTATTGGGATGGCAGGGATGTGTTCTTTCATATAACGCTCAGGAACAAAATGATTGTCAGCAGCTTATAAAGCTTATAATGAGGAGGGGACAGCCAATGACAGTACAGATCAATGTGAGAGGTGACTGATGAATGGATGGAAACATTCAGATAGAAAATAAATTTGGGCTCAGGATAGCTGCTGCAACCTCAAGGGGTTATATTGTGGAGATGCAATTTTTCAGGGAATTGAGAGTAAGGATAATCCTTTTGAACCTGGGTTCAGTTCAAGATGGGGTTTAATAAACACTACAAAAATGTGGGTGCTAAATCGAAACCCCACTGAAGTAAATAGAAGCAAAATGCTAAAAACACAGTAATGGTCAATTTCTAGACTAATAGGCACAGTATGGTCAATATGTTTCGGGGTTCTGGTCCAGTCCAGAAGATATTTTCTGTCTGTTTGGTCCTGGTCCTCCTTACCAGCCCCCATGGCCCTCCTGGCCTGGGGTGCGGATCCATGCAATTTCGAGTCTCGGGGCTGGATAGCCCAAGGCGAAGCAACTGCAGGGACAGGCCTGAATGGATATCAGGGCCTAATCATCCAAAAGTGGTCCGGTGCCATCTCATCTAGGGAGAGGCCCAGCAACTGGAGAAGCATCCAGGGGAGGACTCCTCGGGAGAGGGCCATGCATAAGGCTGGTTTCTCAGAAGGAGCCTGGAGGCTCAGTTGAAGGACGCTAAATGGATCTACACTCATACGGTATCGCCGGACCGGTTGCGAGATACTGGTACCATATGATGGTTCTCTAAATTTGTCTAAGTCCCTCAGTTATATTAAAGTCTGTGGCAGAGACTTTGTTCAAGTGTTCTACATTCAAGTCTGTGGCAGAGACTTTGTTCAAATGTTCTACATTCAAGTCTGTGGCAGAGACTTTGCTTTACCAAACACTTCACCGGCTGCTAGGCCTAGTTAGAGGAGGTCTATCTGGTGGTCGTGGGAATCCAGCTGTGAAATGGTAATTCTCTGGATTTCTATAGTGAGAGACTTCCTATCTTTGCAGTTCCAAAAGTACCTGGACTTTCACCCTAACCCTCTACCCTACATATAAGAGACCATTTTACCTTTTGAATAAATAACTAAAAAAAGGAAGATAAAGTGTCAGTTTCTACATTTCTTTGGGCCATCTACCACGGGAACCCCTAGACGGAGACGAGATGAAGAAGGTAACGGTAAGCCCAATAAAACCAGGAGCTACTTAGGGGGTCAGTGCTACACCTATAACCTACCTGCCTGAAGTTGCCCATAGCCTTCATGTGAAGGCATGGTGTATGCAACCTACTGCAGCAAAACTGACATTTACAAAGAAATTTTTTTTTAATTTGAATTGCTGGTAAATGACATCTCCCAACCACTTACTTTTGTTGGTAAACAAAATGCCCGAGAATACACCCCTCACATTTTTGTAAATAATTTATTATATCTTTGATACAATGTAAAGTAGTGAGTGTACAGCTTGTATAACAGTGTAAATTTGCTTCCCCTCAAAATAACTCAACACACAGCCATTAATGTCTAAACCACTGGCAACAAAAGTGAGTACACTCCAAGTGAAAATGTCCAAATTGGGCCCAATTAGACATTTTCCCCGGTGTCATGTGACTAGTTAGTGTTAAAAAGTCTCAAGGGGGGAATGGGGAGCAGGTGTGTTAAATTTGGTGTTATCGTTCTCACTCTCTCTTACTGGTCATTGGAAGTTCAACATGGCACCTCATGGCAAAGAACTCTGAGGATCTGAAAAAAAGAATTGTTGCTCTACAGAAAGAAGGCCTAGGCTATAAGAAGTTTGCCAAGACCCTGAAACTAAGCTGCAGCATGGTGGCCAAGACCATACAGCAGTTTAACAGGACAGGTTCCACTCAGAACAAGCCTCGCCATGGTCGACCAAAGTTGAGTGCACATGCTCAGCATCATATGCAGAGGTTGTCTTTGGAAAATAGACATATGAGTGCTGCCAGCATTTCTGCAGAGGTTGAAGGGGTGGGGGGTAAGCCTGTCAGTGCTCTGACCATAGTCCGCACACTGCATCAAATTGGTCTGCGTAGCTGTTGTCCCAGAAGGAAGCCTCTTCTAAAGATGACACACAAGAAAGCCCACAAACATTTTGCTGAAGACAAACAGACAAAGGACATGGATTACTGGCACCATGTTCTGTGGTCTGATGAGACTAAGATAAACTTATTTGGGTCAGATGGTGTCAAGCGTGTGTGGCAGCAACCAGGTGAGGAGTACAAAGACAAGTTTGTCTTGCCTACAGTCAAGCATGGTGGTGGGAGTGACATGGTCTGGGGCTGCATGAGTGCTGCTGACACTGGGGAGCTACAGTTCAGTGAGGGAACCATGAATACCAACATGTGCTGTGACATACTGAAGCAGAGCATGATCGCCTCCCTTCAGAGACTGAGCCGCAGGGCAGTATTCCAACATGATAACGACCCCAAACACACCTCAAAGATGACCACTGCCTTGCTAAAGAAGCTGAGGGTAAAGTTGATGGACTGGCCAAGCATGTCTCCTGACCTAAACCCTATTGAGCATCTGTTGGGCATCCTCAAACAAAAGGTGGAGGAGAGCAAATTCTCTAACATCCACCAGCTTCGTGATGTCGTCATGGAGGAGTGGAAGAAGACTCCAGTGGCAACCTGTGAAGCTCTGGTGAACTCCATGCTCAAGAGGGTTAAGGCAGTGCTGGAAAATAATGGTGGCCACACAAAATATTAACACTTTGGGAACAATTTGGACATTTCCACTTAGGGGTGTACTCACTTTTGTTGCTAGCGGTTTAGACATTAATGGCGTGTGTTGAGTTAAGGAAAATAAATGCTCAAGGTCTGCCAGGAAATCCATACCAAACCCTTAGGCCTGTTATAGATTTAAAGGGGGATCTCAATGAAAAAAAAAATAAGGGTGAGGCCCCCCTAACACTCCATACAAGACCTTTGATCTGGGCATGCAGCAGGAAAGGGGGGGATGGGAAGCATGACCTCCCCATCCTGGACAATGCCAGGTCGACAAGCCCTTAACATGCTGGACAATGCCAGGCTACAAGCCCTTAACATGGGGGGGCTAAAAAGGGGTCACCCTGGCGAAGCACCTTGTCCCCATGTTGTTGAAGACAAGGGCCTTGTCCCCACAACCCATGTGTGGTGAATGTGGGTGTCTGCGGGTGGGATACTTATTTAATAATAAGGGCCCCCCCTGATACTAGCACCCCTACATAAATAAGTAAAGGGTACATAGAATCCCTATTCATTCACAAAAAACGATGTCACCTAGAAATAAACATTTGACAAGCCCTATATTAAAAAAAATAAAAATACTTCCTAAAGTCCTTTGTTGTAAATCCTTAATCAATCACGATGTCCACTACTTGCTTCCTTACAAAAATAACATATTTGCTATATTTAGGCAATGATGTAACCCCTCTGATCTCTGACCATGTAAGTGAATGAGTCGGGTGACTTATGTGGTTGGTAAGGATGAAGTGGGTGCAAGCAACCATTGGAAGCCAGAAGCTGTCACGTTTGCCAACACCGAACACCTTAAAAATTCAGCATTCGGACAACAAACAAATCATTTAAGATAGTCCTATTTAATGATGCATTCATATATCATAATAACAATAAGATTAGACAAAAAGTGCACAGATAGTAATATATCATTCATACAGTTTTTTAATCTCACCTTCTCATTATCTGTACACTTTTGTCTAATCTTTTTATGATAAATGAATGCACTAATATATAGGCCCACGTAACATTATTTGTTTGTCTGATGCAGCCATTTGGGTTAACTAGTGGCCAAGGTGGAGGAGGAGAGCATATCATGATTGCAGTGCCCCTGGCTGGTATATCTGGCAAATCCTAAGAGTGAGGCATTTTGTGCTTCCTCTTGGATGGTGTCAATAGTTCCCTGCATATTTTTCCCCTGTATAAGGGAGGAGTGAACATCCCCTTGAAGCATCCCCAAAATGATTCCTCCTCCCTACTTCCAGCACCCCAACACTCTTCACCCTCATAACCAAAAACACCCCAGCACCTTGGGCACCTACCACCGCCGTGTAGCACAGGCCACAGGAAATGGGTGTGTTAGCAGTTCAATAAAAAAAAATAGCTGCATTGTGACCTTGAGAAGGAGGAGGAACAGCCCAGTTTGGAAGTCCACAAAAAATGGCTGATATGTGCACCTGTGGGAGAGGAGGGAAGAGGAGAAAGGCACGTTAGCTGTGTTTCTTTTCAGGCAAATATTATAGTATGGTTCCACCAATTGGGGTTGTTGGTTGCTAATCCCAAGGTAAATATAAAAGGACAAATACCCCCTCAACACAGGTATCCGGGACTTTCTAGGCAACAGGAGAGGAGATATAAACAATTATTTCATTCATATATAAAAAAATGTTACGGTGCAAACATCACCAAAAATATAGTTGATAAAAACAATTTACAATCATGAATCATTGATATGCAGTCCTTTCATCAGGGGCATTCAGAGCAGGATGAGACTACCATAGCATAAAAAAAAAAAAATAATAATAATAATAATAAATATAACAAAATAGACCAAAACGCATAAATAACACATAAAAAACGCATAAAAAAGAAAAGTAAAAAACAAAAAACATATTCATCATGAGCAAGGGCAGAGAAATTGGAGCTGAGACCACGATTGAAAAATCACCTACCGATTCTAGAAAGTCAATAATGCATACACCTCCAGATGGAAAACCGACTAGTGCAGTACGGCTGTAAAATCGCACCGGATGCCCTGCAGAGTATGGGAAGTTAGTGGCTACTTAGCTCAAAATTACTATGATGTTATGTGATAGAATGCAAAGTGGTTCAAAACCATAAGTATAGAAAATACCACTGATGATAGACAAAAAGCTCTTTTGCAACATAGATTCTGCGAAAAAAGGGGGGGGGGGGGGGGGGGGGGGAAATATATAAAATATTTAGATAAAGCCCTTAACAAGAGCAACCATTATTTTTACCAAACATTCATATAAGTATATGCTTATTATTAAAACCCCAAAGGGCATATATTATCATAGTAGTAACCACGGTTATAGTCTAGAGATCAAAAATTAAACATTGATATATATCAATAGAAAAAAAAAAGAAGAAATTAAATCATTTCCATAAGCAAATAATAAGCAAAAAATAACTGAATAAGAATGAAGCATAGATTTAGACTAAAGTACACGAATAACTTCTATGTAGCAATATTGTAGCACTGAGTCAGCCCATAGATAATGAGACAGACATTGTGCAAATAGTAGCAAGCAGTATCTATTCTGTGTATTGTCATGCTTTGAATAAATGTAGCCAAGAGCTCAGTGGTGAACTAACCTTGCATTCAGAGTAGCCACAGAGAAAGACACCAATCCCAGACATGCAGCAGGGCAATGTTCTAATGCAGGGTTGCCCAACCTTTTGAGGAGCGAGGGCCATCGAAGCGACTTGGTAACCGTTTGCGGGCCAAAATAAGTCTAATGGGCAGATGACAGGTCTGTATCTACCCTGCATATGCAGAACAGATATGGACACAGCCCATGCTACTCTATGGGCCCTCCAATTCAATCTGACGGAAGGGGGCGGTTCCCCTTCTGTTTTTTTTTTTTTTTTTAGCGTATCGGATTGAAGGTAAGCAGGGGTAAATGGACATAGAGGTGAGTGGAGGGTCTGGTTGGGTCCTAAGGCTGCTTTCACACTGATGCTCCACGTGCACCTGTGGCTGTTCTGCAGGTTAGCTGCACGTTGCCATAGACTTCTATTATAGCCTGATGGTATAGTGCACTTTCTGAATCCCACAGGTAATAACAGAAGTATTTGGCTTAGTGCAGGTAACCCGCAGGTGCAGGATTCGTTTAACAGCAGGCTAGTAACCACTGAAGAACAGATATGCCCATATATACACTGATTTCAGTAACAAACACACTTTTAATAACAGTCTTCCATTCAGTTTTCCCCGGGTGTTGCTGTCCCAGGCAGAGTGCATTTGGTATCGATTGTGACAGGAGCTGGCACTATACAGCAAGCATCAGTTTATGCGACTCTGCTCTGCAGCTTCTTGCTTTCTCTACTGCCAGCTTCATTCACAACACTGATGTTCTGGGATGGTGGGTAGGCAACCTGCGATCTTGGCTTGTCAAACCACCATCCCAGAGCAGGAGGTCGTGGGCCACATCAGAGGGCTCCGCTGGCCACATGTGGCCCCCGGGCCACTGGTTGGGCATCCCTGTTCTAATGGAAAGAGGAGGCTAATGGTTATGCTCAAACTGCTGCTTATATGGCGAACGAAGGGACGCCAGCACATGTTCAGTATGTCTTATTGCGCACGCTGTATAGTGTGTAGTGAATGGAGACAGGAGAGGCAAACGTGGAGACGCCAGCGCGTGCGCAGTATGTTTTATTGCGCACGCTGTGTAATGTATAGTCAATGAAGACAGGAGAGGCAGGGGGTGGAGACACTAACTGAATTTAACATTGATGGTAGGCTGTGAGCCTAGCATCTATGGGTGATTGTGGAGGGCGGACGCAGCAGACTAGGTCACGCTATGCATCCCCCTACCTACAGTGGTGTGAAAAAGTGTTTGCCCCCTTCCTCATTTTCTGTTCCTTTGCATGTTTGTCACACTTAAGTGTTTCGGAACATCAAACCAATTTAAACAATAGTCAAGGACAACACAAGTAAACACAAAATGCAATTTGTAAATGAAGGTGTTTATTATTAAAGGTGTAAAAAAAAAAAATCCAAACCATCATGGCCCTGTGTGAAAAAGTGATTGCCCCCTAAACCTAATAACTGGTTGGGCCACCCTTAGCAGCAACAACTGCAACCAAGCGTTTGCGATAACGTGCAATGAGGCTTTTACAGCGTCCTGGAGGAATTTTGGCCCACTCATCTTTGCAGAATTGTCCTAATTCAGTTACATTAGAGGGTTTTCGAGCATGAACGGCCTTTTTAAGGTCATACCACAACATCTCAATAGGATTTAGGTCAGGACTTTGGCTAGGCCACACCAAAGTCTTCATTTTGTTTTTCTTCAGCCATTCCGTGGTGGACTTGCTGGTGTGTTTAGGATCATTGTCCTGCTGCAGAACCCAAGTTCGTTTCAGCTTGAGTACACGAACAGATGGTCGGACATTCTCCTTCAGGATCTCTTGGTAGACAGCAGAATTCATAGTTCCTTTTATCACGGCAAGTCTTCCAGGTTCTGAAGCAGCAAAACAGCCCCAGACCATCACACTACCACCACCATATTTTACTGTTGGTATAATGTTCTTTTTCTGAAATGCAGTGTTCCTTCTACGCCAGATATACTTGGACACACACCTTACAAAGAGTTCCACTTTTGTCTCATTGGTCCACAGAATGTTGTCCCAAAAGTCTTGGGGATCATCAAGATGTGTTGTGGAGAAATTGAGACGAGCTTTGATGTTCTTTTTGCTCAGCAGTGGTTTTCTCCTTGGAACTCTGCCATGCAGGCCATTTTTGCCCAGTCTTTTCCTGATGGTGGAGGCATGAACGCTGACCTTAACTTAGCCAAGTGAGGCCTGCAGTTCCTTGGACGTTGTTGTGGGGTCTTTTGTGACCTCTTGGATGAGTCGTCGCTGCGCTCTTGGGGTAATTTTGGGCGGCCGGCCACTCCTGGGAAGGTTCACCACTGTTCCATGTCTTCGCCATTTGTGGATAATGGCTCTCACTGTGGTTCGCTGGATTCCCAAAGCTTTGGAAATGGCTTTATAACCCTTTCCAGACTGATAGATCTCAATTACTTTCTTTCTCAATTGTTCCTGAATTTCTTTGGGTCTCGGCATGATGTGTAGCTTTTAAGGATCTTCTGGTGGACCTTACTGTGTCAAGCAGCTCCTATTTAAGTGATGCCTTGATTGTGAACAGGTGTGGCAATAATCAGGCCTGGGTGTGGCTAGAGAAATTGAACTCAGGTGTGGACAACCACAGTTATAGTATGTTTTAACAAGGGGGGCAATCACTTTTTCACACAGGGCCATGATGGTTTGGATTTTTTTTCACCTTTAATAATTAACACCTTCATTTACAAATTGCATTTTGTGTTTACTTGTGTTGTCCTTGACTATTGTTTAAATTGGTTTGATGTTCCGAAACACTTAAGTGTGACAAACATGCAAAGGAACAGGAAATGAGGAAGGGGGCAAACACTTTTTCACACCACTGTATACTACCCCAGCATCCACATCGATGCTCGAGAAGGGGGCGGGGCTATACCGCCAAGCGCACAGGCACCCCCCCATCCCTAATACACTTGCAGTGAAGTCTCCCACCTCATCACAGCGGGGAGAAAAGACATGCAACTGTCAAGCAGAGAAAGGGGAATTGCCCTTCCTTTTAACATCCCTCCATTACACTTCAAAGTATTCAGATCACCGAAAACAGTGTATCTGAATACTGTAATTTTTTTAGAATCCGCCGCCATTGGCAGCCAAGTAAACAGGAAGCCGTGTTTACATCCAGGAGATGGGAACAAAGCCATTTCCGGCTTCATTCCAGTCTGTCACTAGCCGCCGGAAGCGGCGGTTGATCAATCTAATGCCCAGGAAGAGCAGCGGGAGGCAGCGGGAGGCAGCGGGAGGGTGGTACGTTCCCTCCCGCTCCTCCGGGATAACAATCGAGTGGCTTTTAGCCGCATCGGTTGTTATCCCCGGAAAGCCAATCGCCCGCTCTAAACAACGGTACTGGCATGATGCCTGCAGCTGCGGGCATCATCCCGGTATTACCCCCGAAAGCCGAGTACGCATCTGCGTACGCTCGGCGGGAGGGGGTTAAACTTCAGCTGCCAGCAATGGTACAAAACACTGAAAAGTTATTTAAAAATGTTAAAGGCGTAAAAATATTAACAAACAAAGCAAACAAAGGCGTAAAAATATTAACAAACAAAGCAAACAAAAAAAAATAGGGACAGTGTAAAAAAAAGTTATAAAATGAATAAAAAAATGTTTTTAAAGTGCCCTGTCCCCACGAGTTTGTGCGCAGTAGTGAACGCATATGTAGGTCACACCCACATATGTAAAAGGTGTTTGCACCACACATGTGAGGTATTGTGCCATGTATCTCTAAACTGGTAACCTATAGACATTTTTAAAGTGTCGCCTATGGAGATTTTTTTAAGTTCCATCGTTTGGCACCATTCCACGAGTGTGCGCAATTTTAAAGCATGACATGTAAGGTATCTATTTACTCGAAGTGACATCATCTTTCATATTATACAAAGAAAATGGGGTATATATCATGTTGTTTTTTGTTTTTTTTTAATCATTAAAATATATTTTTTCCCCAAAAATTGTGTTTGAAAAACCTCTGCACAAAAACCGTGTGACATAAAAAATTGCAACTACCTCCATTTTATTCTCTAGGGTGTCTGCTAAAAAATATATATAATGTTTGGGGGTTCTAAGTAATTTTCGAACAAAAAAAATAAGTATTTTTTTGTAAACAACATATGTCAGAAAACGGCTAGGTCCTTAAGTGGTTAAAACTCCTTTTGTCCAGTCTTAAATTGTGACCACATATTCTTAGCAGGTAATTAAATAAGTTGTTACACTCATCATTGATTGATTTGTATATAGCAATACCGACTCCTCTTAAAGATGAAGTAAACCCTGATGGGTTTTATTCCTCTTTTGTTGCCTGCAAGGTAAAATCATAATGGGCTAGTATGCATCGCATACTAGCCCATTATGTTCCAGTTACCTGCAAACAAAGCCTGCAATGTCCCCGATGTCCCCGCTGGTGGCCGTATCCATTTTCATTCTTCTTCCTTCTAGGGCCGTGGACTCTGGCTCTGTGACTGACTGAAGTGGCGTGGCTTAACTCCCGCGCATGTGCACGGGAGCCGCCAGTCATGGGCCCTATAGAAATGGCACGATGACGTCGGTGCAAGTGTATATGGTAAATATCTCCTAGACCTGCACAGATATTTCCAGTACCTACAGGTAAGCCTTATTATAGGCTTACCTGTAGGTAAAAGTGGTGTGTAAGGGTTTACTTTAAGCACCTCATCTCTAAGGCAAATATTTTTTTATCGCTTAAAGTCTTACTAAGCCCACAGTAGTAAAATCAGTGCTTGTTATACTTACTGTGGAACCTAAGGGGTTAATCCTCTGCATTGTGTAAAGAGGATGGTTGATCCTGCCTTCTCTGATCCTCTACTTCTTTTACGGCCGCTAATCCATCTGCTGATAGAACAGAGCATTGGAGGCCCTCTGAACAAGCTCAGTTTTGTGTGTATTACTAGATCATTTTTTTTTGGGGAGGGCGCATGTGATTATCACAGGGCAAATCAGCACTGTACAGACAGAGGGTCGGGGGTCATGCAGCCTCATAGGACAGTCAGAGCAGAGATGAAAACTCCTCCTAAAAGCTTTAACCAGTACTTGGCCGAACACACTGATAGAATCTACAAGATTGCTATATACTTCTGATGAGAAAAGATATTAAGCGGTTTATATTTACTAATTGAATTTCCATGTTCTGTGTACTGTGGGAGACCAGAAATACGAATGCAGGGTCCTGGGTTTAGTAACACTTTAAAGTGGTTGTAAAGTAAAAAATTAGACTTTTACCTACAGGTAAGCCTATAATGAGGTTTACTTGTAGGTAAAAAAAATATCTCCTAAACCTGTATGGTTTAGGAGATATTCCCCGTGCAATGCACCGCTGACTGCGCTGGAGTCGCGATACCCGGAAGACACGCCAAGGCAACATGTCAGCCTCGTTCTAAGGTAAGTATTTCATAATGAGCTAGTATGCGGTGCATACTAGCTCATGATGCCTTTTCCCTTACAGGTGTATAAAAAAGAAAAAAAAAAAAAGATCTTTCCATAAAGCTGAGGCCCTCCAGCCTCAACCTCCGTAATAATTGTTTTGCTCTTCACAGGACTCTTTCTAGTTCTAGGACATCATTTCTGTTGACTGTGTTACCACAAATGAGCTGCTTTCTGCATGAAAGTATTTTGCTAGCTTTGCTAGCAGTGACCTTATATTCCTTGCTATTCCTTGCTATTACTAAGTCTGTGGTCCACTTTTTTCATCACTGATTCTCCCAGTGAAACTTAAACAATAAAAAAAAAAGGTATTTACAGTTATTTTAAGTAAAACATTTCACCATTGCACATTGTTTAATGTTTTTTTTTTCCCCCCAAAGAAAGGGTTTACACCTAATACAATTTATATACTATTAGATTGAATGATAAAATATATACTCTCCAGTAGGTGGCAGCATTAAAGCAAACTCCCTTTTAAAATGATACATAATAATCATATTGGTGGTTTGTTCTTTTAAGAGAACATAGGCTAATATAAAATGTACAGCTCATTAAGGTTAGCAAACCACAATAATAAAATGACTTCAAACTCACCATACACTGATGACAACTCATTAAGTGATATCACATGCCTTTTATGTTTTAGCGTGTATGCATTTTATGTTATGCATTTTCAACAAATGGTTTTCCAAGGATACATGTACATTGTTAAGAAAACAAAAACATATAAATACAAACATCATAAATATACAGTATGTATGCCTTTAACCATAATACAGGCCAACCAAGAGTAGATTAGAAGACTCCAAATTAAATGCAGTGCTATAGACCCCTATAATCATTTAACGTAGTGATATCAGTCCAAAATATTCATTAACACAGCACTTTGTGTGTAAATAATCAATACCAGGCAAAAACATAAATACAAACCACCCAGTGCAGCACATTTACTATCATTAATACCCTAAAGGCATAAACGGTAATAAACATAGTAAACTAATACAGAATAATAAACATATGACTACTGTCCTTGATAACTTGACATGTGCAATTTGTTTCGGTCTGAATATAATTTAATTTCGTATTTTCGTTTTCGAACAAATTAAAAATTTTCGAAACAATTCGAATTGGGTTTGTTTTAATTATTTTTATTGATACATTTTTCACATATACAGAGAACATTTCACATTATTACAAATTCTTATATATATATATATATATATATATATATATATATATATATATATATATACACACACATATACTGTACATAAATAAATACATAACAAATAAACAAAAAGAAAAAAAAGAAAAACACACAATCAACAAAACACATGGATCAATCTCGATATATTTTTCAAAGAAACCAATAGTAGTCCCCCGTCTTCCCCCTTTTCCTGATGTAATTCATTACCCCCTCGAATTGGGTTTGGTCGAAAAATGATCGGCAGATTCAAATTCCATGTGAGGAATAGCTGGTTGTTAAGGAGCGGTCCGGGAAGCAGGCTGCTGCATCCTTAAACCGTTGACTCATCAGCTGTCAGCAGGCTTCCCCTCCCTCATTCACATAGTACCCCTACTCATTCACCAAAATAATGTAAAAAGTAAATAAAAACACAGCAAGTTTTTGACAAGTCCCTTGTTAAAAAAAATCAAAAAATGTCCCCCAGTGTAGATTATTTGCCAATTACGAGGCCCACCACCACCGCTGTACCGAAAAAAGATAAAAACCTTTGGCCCAGACAAAGCCGCCTGCCACCTCGGCCGCTTGACAGTTCTTAAATAACTAAGGCCGGGGCATGCTGGGTCGATGGTTTCACAAGGGGGCAGGGCCACCCAGTGATGTTGCTGAGTGGCCTCGCCCCATAGCTATTTAAGAACTGTCAGATGGTGGAGCTGGCAGGTGGTGGGAGCCAGCCAGGGTTGGGGGGAAGAAGCCCTTGTCCCCATCAACATGGAGAAAAAGTGCTTTGGGACAGGGGGTCTCTGCCATGTTGAGGGTATGTGGCCTGGTATGGTTCAGGAGGGGGGGGTGCTCGCTCATCCCCCGCCTTTCCTGACCTGTTGGGCTGCATCTTCGGATAAGAGTCTGGCATGGGTTATGGGGGGGCCCACAACGTTTTTTTTTTTGTAATTTTGGAGTGGGGTTCCCACTAAAATTGACACCAGATCCAAAGGGCATAGTATGGATTGGGAGGGAGCCCAAACAGTTTTTTTTTCTGCATTTTTTATTGCCGCCATTTTTGTTTTACATTTCAGCTGTCAGTGGGGAAGCCCGCTGACAGCTGATGAGTCATCAGTTGTTAAGGTTGTGACGGCCAGCTTCCTGGCCCGCTCCTTAACAACCAGCTATTCTTTACACAGAATTTGAACTCGATAATTTTTTCGACTGATCCAAATTAAAAATTTTCGCAAAATTTGGAAAATGAATAAATTAAACTAAATTAAATGAAACAAAATTAAACTAAACAAATTCCAAAATGAAATTAGTAACATAAAGAATCTATCCAAAACGGAACAAATTTTTTCATTCTGCACATGTCTATTAACCGCTTAAGGACCGCCTCCTGCACATATACGTTGGCAGAATGGCATGGCTGGGCACATCAACGTACAGGTACGTTGTCCTTTAAGAGCCCAGCTGTGGGTCGCGCGCGCGCGCCACCAGCGGCATGCTCGCGACCCGGTCCTGAGCTCCGTGACCGCGGGACCCGCGGACCCGATCGCTGCTGGTGTCCCACGATCTGGTCACAGAGCTGTATGTGTAAACAAACCTCTCCCCGTGCTTCCTAGTGAGACTAACACTGATTGCCTGTTCCCTGTCATAGGGAAAGACGATCAGTGACGTCACATGCCAAGCCACGCCGCCCTTACAGTAAAAAAACACACACAGGACATACTTAACCCCTCCCCGCCCCCTAGTAGTTAACTTCTTCACTGCCAGTGTCATTTACACAGGAATCAGTGCATTTAAATAGCACTGATTGCTGTATAAATGACAATGGTGACAAAAATGTGTCAAAAATGTCTGATGTGTCCGCCATAATGTCGCAGTCACAATAAAAAAATATTAATAAAAATGCTATAAAACTATCCCCTATTTTGTAAGCGCTATAACATTTGCGCAAACCAATCAATAATCGCTAATTGCGATTTCTTTTACCAAAAATATGTAGAAGAATACGTATCGGCCTAAACTGAGGGAAAAAAATTTTTTTTATATATTTTTTGAGGATATTTATTATAGCAAAAAGTAAAAAATATTGAATTTTTTTCAAAATTGACGCTCTATTTTTTGTTTATAGCGCAAAAAAAAAAAAACTGCAGAGGTGATCAAATACCACCAAAAGAAAGCTCTATTTATGGGAAAAAAAGGACACCAATTTTGTTTGGGAGCCACGTTGCACGACCGCACAATTGTCAGTTAAAGCGACGCAGTGCCGAATCGCAAAAAGGGGCCTGGTCCTTTGACTGCAAATTGGTCCGGGGCTTAAGTGGTTAATAACACATGATAAATGATGGCCAATAAAACTTCATACAGTGAAATAGTGACTATGAATATAAACAGAAAAAAAATACAGTCCCACAAGACGTGATGGAAGTAGAAAGTCTCCTAAGATAGCCAAGGTGACATCATCCACTCTCATGCAAGGCTTACCAAAGTGTCTGTGACCCCCTAATAAGAGTGGTCAGTAAATGCTCATTAAATTGGAAAAGCTGGCATCATTGAAGAGGATAATCATCATATAAAGCCCAGAAGTATAGCATAAAGGTTAAACCACAACTTCTTTGATAATTAACAGAGACTCCTCAATAATCCACATCAGCTAGAATAGGTCAGGATAAGCAGTAGGATTAAATTGGGGGATCTCAAAGCTGGTGTGCAACCCCTAATGCTTGTAGGTGAGAGGATAATCATCATATAAAGCCCAGAAGTATAGCATAAAAAAAAAACCACAACTTCTTTGATAATTAACAGAGACTCCTCAATAATCCACATCAGCTAGAAATAATTTCAAATGGATTTTTTAACATTTTTAAACATGTTTTTATGTTGGTTTTAAAAAATCAATCACAAAAAAGAAAAAATATGTTGTGAGAAAAACACCAAAAAATGTAAAAAAAACTTAACATAAAAAAAAAAAAAAAAAATGTTGTTCAAAAAAAAAAAAAAAAAAAAAAATTAACCAAAAAACCAAAAAATAAACTAATAAAAACAAACCAAAAAAAAAAAAAAAAGTTTTGGATGTGCCCTATAATAAAAAAAATAATGTTTGCACAAATTTAAAAAATGAGTGGTACCAGTTTGCAAAAACATGTTGGGGGTCATTGGACAAAGCTTATTTACCTTAAACGCTAAACAAGTTTGCCACTATTAAGTGTGCACTAGGAAACTATAAACAGGCAAAAAATTTTAAAAGCAAAAAACATACGAAAATACCAATATTTCAAACAGAAATAACTGTTTTTTCTTTTGTAAATCAAAAAGATGGTTTTAAGGGTCTGCTGCATTTCAATGGCCCCCCTACCATTAAAATACTGTAAATAAAGGTTCCGCACTTGCTGGGTGATTGTGTTGGCCGAACCAAATACGGCGATTATCCAGCCCTGTCATGTTGCCTTCCACTGGCCTCGGGGGCCAATTGGTAAGGCGTATGTTACTGAATTGTTTGCGTAATTAAATCCAAGAATAATAGTATTCAGTTTGTACTCTGCCCAGATGTAGGGACAGCATTGAAACCGGTTGGCCATAATACCAAAGGCATTTTCACCACCATCTTTGCTCTGGCCAACCGATAATAAAAATCTCCTTCAGGGGTGAGGGTTCGTGGGGGGAAATGGTATCATGATGGTCACCCAGACCGAACTGCGCCCGTCGGCAATGAAACGGAAGGGGAGCCCTCCACATTATCTTCATCTGGTGGCAGTCCGGCCCACCAGTCTGGAGACGTATGAGCCGAACTCCGTGTGGTTTGAAGATCCTCCTCAGACATCGGCCGTTTTTCCACACATCCACCTAAGAAGTCATGCCGACCACCACCGCCATCAACACGATCCTATGGAACCCCTTATAATTCCCATTAAGACCCCGAATGGGGAGGGGGCACAATTCGCACATGTTGCCGTTCAAATCGCCCCTCCGCAGTGGGAAGGAAAGTTCCAACGTGCAGCAAACTGGGAAGCACATGGAGGGGACTGTTGAAGTCAAACAGAAGTACATTTCAATTAAAAAACCAGGCAAGAAAACAAACTAAATAATGCTATTACTTATCAGGGGGTGTGGGGGAGGGGATAATACAAGCTGACAAAAACCACCATGTAAGTAAATATCAGGGGGTGTGGGGGTGTGTGGGGGGTTGGGGGGATAATTACAAGCTGACCAAAACCACAGCTATTAATATCAGGGGGGTTGTGGGGGTGGGGATAATTACAAGTGACCAAAACCACATGCTATTAATTATCAGGGGGAGTGGGAGGTGGGATAATACAAGCTGACCAAAACACCTTTAATTATCAGGGGGGGTGTGGGGGTTGTGGGGGGGGGATAATTACAGCTGACCAAAACCACATGCTATTATTATCGGGGGGTGTGGGGGGGGGGTTAATTAACAAGTGGCCTAAAACCACATGACAATCAATTTAAAAATGAGGGTCAAGGGGGTGAAGGGTGAAAGGGGGGGTGAGTAAAGCTGTACAATGGAGTGGTCATACTACATTTTTTAACAAAGAAAGTGACTAGGCTCGGGGTGTTTAGGGGGGCCAAGCTTCCCTGGGGAGGTTGGTGCAAGCAAATGATGCATGTGACCACTAAATAATACATTCTTAAAAGTCGATAGTCAACCATAATATACTAGACAAAAAACAAAATAAAAAAAAAAAAAGGAAATAGGGGCCATTCATAGAATAATATGGTATTTGCTAATGATGACATTGGCACTCCAGATAAAGTCCTTTGGAATAATGAGCCCCAGAGCCTGGGGGGAGATGCCTGTCGTGAAACTCTTGAGGTCCTGCAAGTTCTCCCCGTCGCCACATCAGCTAGAATAGGTCAGGATAAGCAGTAGGATTCAGGAAAACATACTCCACATAGCATAATACTGCAAAGCTGTAATGTTTAATAAATAGGAATACACTTACAACACATCAAAATTCAAAAGTATATCCCAGGAATGCTAAAAATAGGTGTTCCTCCTATAACTAAGATGGCCAATGGCCTAGTATTTTGTAACCAATCGTGAGGATCCTCATCGAATCCTTTGTCTATTTAAGAGCCACGCACACTTGCTACCATGCATGTGCAACAGGTCACAAACCTTGTGGTCAGTGGCTCTGCCTGGCAGCCTTCCTGTGCTTTTGAATAGTAAGATTTCCCATCACAGTGATGGGCCAACAATGGAGTAGAGGTGACAGGGATGGGTGGAGGCAGAGCCAGGAAGTGTTTCAGACTCCCATGATGTCAACAAGTTAAAGAATCTGGTGTACCTAGATACCCTGGTATTCAGTCGGCATAAGGCTGTCCATAGATGAGTCAAGTCCTTTTTTTTTCATTCATCCATACCTTCCACACATTGGACCTGCTGTGTCATTGCATTCTAGCAGTGGGGAGGACACAGTTCAGTGCTGCAGGCTATAACCTGCAGTGCTGATTGAGAGGATGTTTTCCAGCATGCCGTTTGTACAGAAGTCAGTCGGGAGATCAACTTCTGTACAACCACAGTGCCCATACATGGATCAAAATTTGTCCAGTCCCTACAGAACTGGCCAAATTTCAATACATCTATGGGCAGCTTCGGTATACACTATGGTATACACTAATGCCCCATAAACACGGTCGGATTTTCCGACGGAAAATGTCCTATCGGACAAAGTTGTCGGAAATTCCGACCGTGTGTAGGCTCCATCTGATTTTTTCCATCGGATTTTCCGACGGACAAAGTTTTATCTCCTGCTCACAAATTTTCCGACAACAAAGTCCTATCGGACTTTTTCCGATCGTGTGTACCGAATTCCGATGGACAAAGTGCCACGCATGCTCAGATCACATTACAAGACCAAAGCTATTGGCTACTAGCCTCTACGTAGTCCCGTCGTACGCAACGAACGTCACCACGTTCAGGATGATCGGATTTTCCGACAACTTTGTCCGACCGTGTGTATGCAACACCAGTGTCGGACAAAATCCGTTGGAAAAAATCAGATGGATTTTGTGGTCGGAATTTCCGACCGTGTGTACGGGGCATAAGCGCTCTCTCCCTTTTTGTGTTGCAGCCTAAGTTCAACCTGTGTGGTTTGTCTGCAGGTTTACTGTGATGGGCACACAATGTATTCCAAGCTCCCAGGATGCCCAACAAGTTAAATAATCTGGTGTGCTAGGATATCTATTCTGTTTGGTGTGCATAGCAGTTGTAGTTTGTCCACAGGTTCACTTTAATATTATTCAAAACAAAAAAATCTTGATCTAAATTATATGCAAACTAATAATGAGCTTTGCAGTTTTTTGTTTAAACAAAATAATGAGAAACAGATCTGCATAAACCCTCGTTTTCTAATTCTCAGCAAATAAAAATCTCTATGCGTAAAAGTATTTTCCTCAGTGAATGATTTCCAATGTCATCTCCACTGCAAGCCACTAATGGCATTGTTGGGCCTTTAATCACATTTGATCATAAACACTCTTTTCTGGCATGAAAACTAATAACCAGAAGTCACTTGAAAAGCTTCTTTGTTGTATTTTTTGCTATATTGTTTACTCTGGTGTAAGATCTAATGGTCAATAGCTCTGTAGATCTAATTTTCCCAGG
This sequence comes from Lithobates sylvaticus, assembly GCA_028564925.1. Classification (NCBI taxonomy): domain Eukaryota; kingdom Metazoa; phylum Chordata; class Amphibia; order Anura; family Ranidae; genus Lithobates; species Lithobates sylvaticus. The sequence continues at coordinate 281,827,356 of CM053028.1, forward strand.
TGAAGTAAAAGTTATATATTTCTTCTGCCTGATTCCCTTGATAGTAACATCCTAAAAGTGATTTATATATACAGTTCTTCCTTTTGCTTATCATTTCATATGTTCACAAGGGCAGAAAAAAACAGGTAAAGGTTCTTTAGTATCGCCGTAACTCTAGAACAGCAGATTAAAACAAAAGGGTTGTCAACTGAACACACTTTAACCACTTGCTTACTGGGCACTTAAACCCCCCTCCTATCCAGACCAATTTTCAGCTTTCAGCGCTGATGCAATTTGAATGACAATTGCGCGGTCATACAACACTGTACCCAAATACATTTTTCCACAAATAAAGCTTTCTTTGGTGGTATTTGATTACCTCTGCGGTTTTTATTTTTTGTTAAAAAATGTAAAAAGACTGAATTTTAATTATTTTTTTATCTTTTTTTATATTTTGTTATAAAATTTTGCAAACAGGTAATTTTACTCCTTCATTGATGTATGCTGATGAGGCAGCACTGATGAGCACAGATAGGTGGCAGTGATGGGCACTGATGGGTGGCAATAATGGGCACTGAACGGTTAAACTGATAGGCAGCACTGCTAGGTGGCACTGATTGGCACCACTAGTGGGCATTGATAGGTGGCACTTGTGGGCATTGATAGGTGGCACTCATGGGCATTGATAGGTGGCACTCATGGGCATTGATAGGTGGCACTCATGGGCACTGTGGGCACTGGCAGGTGGCAATGGCAGGTGGCACTGGCAGGGGGTACTGGTGTGCACAGAGGAGGCAGATGTGCCTCCTTCCTCTTCGGGGCCGATGTCCCTTGAACATAAGCCGGTGATTGACTTTTTTTTTCTCCTCGCGCTGTCAGCTAGAGGAGAAAAAAAACGATTACCGAGCTTTTGTTTACATCATGTGATCAGCTGTCATTGGCTGACAGCTGATCACATGGTAAGGGGCCAGAATTGGCCCCTTACTCGGATCAGTGATCACCCGACTCTCAGTGACTCTGTGATCACAGCGCGCACCCTGCAGGGTGCACGCTGGGAGCGTGCAAAGGGAAGGCCATCATATGATGGCCTCCGGGAAAATCAGGTCTGTGCTGTGGGCGTCATTTGGCTATAGCGCGGACGGCAAGAGGTTAATGCACTGCTCTGGTGTGAATGGGCTCTTAAAGTTGAATTCCAAGCAGGTATAAAAAGGCACACATTAATGCAGCCTTGTATTTATTAACACATCCATAAATGTGCTTTTAACATCTAATCAATTTATGCAACTGAATTTGAGTTTGCATCAGCCTCTTGCAGTGCAAGAAGCATTCTAAAAAATCACTGTGTGGAGGTAGATAGGAGACCTGTATATGATACTAAAACAATAAAAAAATAGGTCTTCTCTACTGCCAGAAAGGGCTATGCTGTGTAATAGAGCTGTATTAATATCAGGATTGGATGGAAAGGCATACATATTTTTTAGCAGGTAAAACAGCTTCCATATACAGTACATATATACACTATATTGTCAAAAGTATTGGGACACCTGTCTTTACATGCACATGAACTTTAATGGCATTCCGGTCTTAGTCCGTAGGGTTCAATATTGAGTTGACCCACCCTTTGCAGCTATAACAGCTTCAACTCTTCTGGAAAAGCTGTCCACAAGGTATAGGAATGTGTCTATGGGAATGTTTGATCATTCTTCCAGAATTGCATTTGTGAGGTCAGGCACTGATTTTGGACAAGAAGGCCTGGCTCGCAGTCTCTGCTCTAATTCATCCCAAAGGTGTTCTATTGGGTTGAGGTCAGAAATCTGTGCAGGCCAGTCAAGTTCCTCCACCCCAAACTCGCTCATCCATGTCTTTGTGGACTTTGCTCAATATTGAACCCTACGGAGTAAGACTAGGATGCCATTAAAGCTCATGTGCGTGTAAACTCAGGTGTACCAATACTTTTGATAATATAGTGTATTTCGGTATATTTGCATAAGCTTCAGATTAAAATGACAGCTATTGACAAAAAATATTGTGTTTTAATAACTGCATTCCGTTAAGATAGTATAGCAATAGTATTCATTATTTGAATCGTTTTTTAAGCTTGTGTAGCGCTTACTCCCATAGTAGCCGCTGGAAATTTGCCCAGGTTCTTCCTCAGTGAATTGCCCTGCAGTCAGGATAGGGTTGAAAGATTTGAGTGGGATACTCCAGAAAAATAACTATGTACAAACTTAGGACAATTAACAATGAACTCCTTTGTGAAAAGCTGAAGCAGAAGTCATTGCTTATAGCAAACTGTGGACTGGGCTTTGTAGTGGAACTAGTTAACCTCTTCGCGCCCGGGCTATAGCCGATAGAGGGCTACAGCTCGGGCGCTCCCTGCCGGGAGGATGTCCCTGGACGTCCTCCTGTTTACTTCCCCAATGCACGCTCCTGAGAGCGCGCATCGGGGAAGTTCTGTGCTGGCCGCGTCCCTCGGACACAGCCAGTCACAGATCGCTGTAAACGGCCAATCACAGCGGCCGTTTACAGCGCGATCAGCGTATCCAATGAGAGATGATCTCATATGTAAACATATGAGATCATCTCTCAGCGCCGCTCTCCCTCCTCACACAGAGACAGCGTGTGAGGAGGGAGAGATGAACGGCTGCAGCGGTGCCGTGAGTACAAAAAAACGAAAATAAAAATGTGCCATCTGGCCCTGCTGCCAACTGTCCCCAGTGCCATCTGTCCCCACTGCCACCTGTCCCCAGTGCCATCTGTCCCCAGTGCCACCTGTCTCCAGTGCCATCTGTCAGTGCCACCTGTCCCCGTTGCCATCAATCCCCAGTGCCATCTGTCAGTGCCACTTGTCCCCACTGCCATTTGTCCCCACTGCCATTTGTCCCCAGTGCCACCTGTCCCCAGTGCCATGTATAAGTGCCATCTGTCATCAGTGCCACATCAGTGCCACGTGTCATTAGTGCCACATAGTGCCATCTGTCACCAGTGCCATATCAGTGTCACGTGTCATCAGTGCCCCATATTAGTGCCATCTGTCATCAGTGCCACATATTAGTGCCATCTGTCATCAGTGCCACCTGTCAGTGTCACGTGCCATCTGTTATCAGTGTCACGTGCCATCTGTTATCAGTGTCACGTGTCATCAATGGCACATATCAGTGCCATCTGTCATCAGTGTCACATGTCATCAGTGCCACGTATTAGTGCCATCTGTCATCAGTGCCACGTATTAGTGCCATCTCTTATCAGTGCCACGTATTAGTGCCACATGATATCAGTGCCACGTATAAGTGCCATCTGTCATCAGTGCCACATATTAGTGTCATCTGTCATCAGTGTCACGTGTCATCAGTGCCCCGTATTAGTGGCATCTGTCATCAGTGCCACATCAGTGTCACGTGTCATCAGTGCCACGTATCAGTGCCATCTGTCATTAGTGCCACATCAGTGCCACGTGTCATTGTCCTGGTGCTCTAGGGCCTTCAAAAGTGTAATAGGTAGTCAACAGTTAGATGTGTAATTTATGCTCCTAGAACACGTGATGGTGCCTCTCTATGTGGCCAGGCTGTGGTATGTGGTATCATATCAGACATGTGGTATCGTAATACTCAGGAGGAGTAGCAGAATTTATTTTGGGGTGTCATTTGTGGTATACACATGCCATGTGAGAGAAATAACCTATTACAATGACAATTTTGTGGGGGGGGGGATTAATTTTGCAAAGAATTGGGGGAAAAAATGACAACATCAAAAACCTCACCATGCCTCTTACTGAATACCTTGGAATGTCTACTTTCAAAAAAGGGGTAATTTGGTGGGTATTCTTACTTTCCTGGCTTGTTCGGGTCGCAAGAGATGACATAGGCCACCAGTACATCAGGTGTGATAGATTTTTTATCATTTACACCACAGGTTGTTGACTCTCTAACTTTCACAAAGACCAAATAATATCCACTAATTTGGGTTATTTTTACCAAAGATATATAGCAGTATAAATTGTGGCCAAAATTTATGAAGAAAAATTAATAATTTGCAAAATTTTATCACAAAAACTAAGAAAAATGTGTTTTTTTTCAAAATTTTCCGACTTTTTTCATTTATAGTGCAAAAAATAAAAAACCCAGAGGTGATCAAATACCCCCAAAAGAAAGCTCTATTTGTGGGAAAAGGACAAAAAATTAATTTGGGTACAGTGTTGCATGACTGAGTAATTGTCATTCAAATTGTGAAAGAACCGAAAGCTGAAAATTGGTCTGGGCAGGAAGGGTGTTTAAGTGCCCAGTAAGCAAGTGTTCAAAGGGTAACTCCACTTTCATGGGGAAAAAAAAATTGCAAATAAAGAAAAAACAATATAGCGCATATGATTGCGACACTAATCATTTTGTAATTGAATGTTATTAAAAATTACCTTTCCTTTTCAATCTGCAGCTCTGTAATTTTCAGAGAATACAGTGGTGTGAAAAAGTGTTTGCCCCCTTCCTCATTTCCTGTTCCTTTGCATGTTTGTCACACTTAAGTGTTTCGGAACATCAAACCAATTTAAACAATAGTCAAGGACAACACAAGTAAACACAAAATGCAATTTGTAAATGAAGGTGTTTATTATTAAAGGTGAAAAAAAATACAAACCATCATGGCCCTGTGTGAAAAAGTGATTGCCCCCCTTGTTAAAACATACTATAACTGTGGTTGTCCACACCTGAGTTCAATTTCTCTAGCCACACCCAGGCCTGATTATTGCCACACCTGTTCACAATCAAGGCATCACTTAAATAGGAGCTGCTTGACACAGTAAGGTCCACCAGAAGATCCTTAAAAGCTACACATCATGCCGAGACCCAAAGAAATTCAGGAACAATTGAGAAAGAAAATAATTGAGATCTATCAGTCTGGAAAGGGTTATAAAGCCATTTCCAAAGCTTTGGGAATCCAGCGAACCACAGTGAGAGCCATTATCCACAAATGGCGAAGACATGGAACAGTGGTGAACCTTCCCAGGAGTGGCCGGCCGCCCAAAATTACCCCAAGAGCGCAGCGACGACTCATCCAAGAGGTCACAAAAGACCCCACAACAACGTCCAAGGAACTGCAGGCCTCACTTGCCTCAGTTAAGGTCAGCGTTCATGCCTCCACCATCAGGAAAAGACTGGGCAAAAATGGCCTGCATGGCAGAGTTCCAAGGAGAAAACCACTGCTGAGCAAAAAGAACATCAAAGCTCGTCTCAATTTCTCCACAACACATCTTGATGATCCCCAAGACTTTTGGGACAACATTCTGTGGACCGATGAGACAAAAGTGGAACTCTTTGGAAGGTGTGTGTCCAAGTATATCTGGCGTAGAAGGAGCACTGCATTTCAGAAAAAGAACATTATACCAACAGTAAAATATGGTGGTGGTAGTGTGATGGTCTGGGGCTGTTTTGCTGCTTCAGGACCTGGAAGACTTGCCGTGATAAAAGGAACTATGAATTCTGCTGTCTACCAAGAGATCCTGAAGGAGAATGTCCGACCATCTGTTCGTGTACTCAAGCTGAAACGAACTTGGGTTCTGCAGCAGGACAATGATCCTAAACACACCAGCAAGTCCACCACCGAATGGCTGAAGAAAAACAAAATGAAGACTTTGGAGTGGCCTAGCCAAAGTCCTGACCTGAATCCTATTGAGATGTTGTGGTATGACCTTAAAAAAAGGCCGTTCATGCTCGAAAACCCTCTAATGTAACTGAATTAGGACAATTCTGCAAAGATGAGTGGGCCAAAATTCTTCCAGGACGCTGTAAAAGCCTCATTGCACGTTATCGCAAACGCTTGGTTGCAGTTGTTGCTGCTAAGGGTGGCCCAACCAGTTATTAGGTTTAGGGGGCAATCACTTTTTCACACAGGGCCATGATGGTTTGTATTTTTTTTCACCTTTAATAATAAACACCTTCATTTACAAATTGCATTTTGTGTTTACTTGTGTTGTCCTTGACTATTGTTTAAATTGGTTTGATGTTCCGAAACACTTAAGTGTGACAAACATGCAAAGGAACAGGAAATGAGGAAGGGGGCAAACACTTTTTCACACCACTGTACATTGCAATATGGCTACCTGGAGTTTTATGTACACAGAATGTGTACTGACCACTCCCCGGAAACATAATTTCCTGCTTGTGTGATTGGCTTACCAATTTTCCCAGAAGTCTGTCTAAGATACAAGTCAGATTTCAGGCATCCTCTGCAACAAAAATGCCATTTTTTGAGAGCTACTTTCAATAGGAACACGTCTAAAGGGATGCAGGCCCAGCAGATTTCCTCATTAGTGCCCTGTAGCTCCACACCTGACCACTCCCATTAGACCCACTCAGTGCAGAGGCACAGACAAACACACATGGATTTCTTCAGAATAACAAAAGGTAGGAATCTGTAACAAAGTTTGTTATAATCCCTGCAATTTTCATAGATCACACAGAGGGGAATGTTTTGTTCTCAACAACAGTGGAGTTACTCTTTAAATATAGAGCTGAAGCAAAAGTCCTTGCATATAGCAAACTGAGAACTTGGCTTGTAATAGTAACAGACTCATTCCTTTAGAGCACTAAGAGCAAAAAACTAGATAGCAAACACACAGCTGACTCTCTAGCACAAAAGGGGTGGCAGCAGCCCAAAGGTCTCTAAGATCTCTCACAGCAGTCTGTACTCACAAAATCTCCAGGGACAGTTGGTTGCTTTCTTCCAACTTCCAAGCGACACCTACCTTCAGGGATACCAGAGTAGATCTTCAGCAGATGCAACTCTGCAAAATCCTCAGCACCCAGGCCCACCTGAGGTCTCACGAACAACAAGCACGCAGCCGTATACACCACCCCCGGCTAGACTCATCCTCTCCAGGAAAAGACCCAGCAACTCAGTCAAAATTTATACCGACTACCAGCAGCCTTCAGGGCCCTGCTCCCTTTTATTGGCCAGGGCAGCATAAATAATCATACTGCCATCTGCATAGCTCCACACCTATGTTCCAGAGAATTCTCACAGCTCTCTGAAAAGCAGAGGGAGCTATCAGACTGGCATCAGCTGAGAACACTGAACTGACAAAATAAATCAGCTGCACTGGTTACAGTGAGCACAACTAAATGTACCAAACACACTAATTAGAGTCACACTGGTTACAGTGAGGCAAGCTAAATTTATCTACCAAAAACACTCCGCTCTACTAAACACAGTGAGAAAGCATTAAATCCAACTAATCTTAGCACCTATCTAGAAGTGCTACATTTGTGTGCCTTTTCTCCACATTTAAAAGCAACATTATGACATTAGACACAGTATGCCATGCAAAATACGTATACATTAATACTTTATATTTAAACTTCTCAGGCATTTAGGTGTCCTTTTATGAAAGTGTGGTAAAATACCGCTATTCAGTTCACAGGCATTCTCAGAGGAGATCGCTCTCCCCTGAGTGCCTGTTTATGATGGTCTGTAGATCACTTCTCATGTTGAGTTGAGAAGCGATCTACAAATGCCGGGAACTCCTCAGAACTTCTCCTCACACTGTAATCTCGCGAGATGTAGTGGGATTACAGTGTGAGGAGATGTAAAATACAAAAGTTGTACACTAATCACCACACATTATTCCCCAACATATTAATAAAATAATAAAGTTAAATTCCCCCCACACAATATACATTAACCTAATTATTATAAAACATTGTTTTTATCAATATTTAAATATTTAAATATCATACATGTGCCTATTTAAATGTGAATGGTGTATAGTAAATTAATGTAATTAAGTATTGCCGCGCTGTTCCATTGATTTCATTGAATACACCGCTCCTTCACCGCTCCAAAGATGCTGCTAGCAGGACATTTTTGACCGTCCTGCTAGCGCACTGCTCCAGTGTGAAAGGGGCCTTACTGTAAGGCCCCTTTCACACTGAGGCGCTTTGCAGGCACTAAAGTTCTAAAAATAGCGCCTGCAAAGCGCCTTCAAACAGCCGCGGGCTTTCACACTGGAGCGGTGCACTTGCAGGATGCTGAAAAATGTCCTGCAAGCCGCATCTTTGGAGCACTGCAGGAGCTGTGTATTTCCCATTGAAAACAATGGAGCAGCGCTCCAAACCCCCCTGCAAAGTGCCGCTGCAGTGGCGCTTTGCAGGCGGTTTTAATCCTTTTTCGGCCACTAGCGGGGGTAAAGCTAGCGTCTGAAAAGCGCCGCTATAATGGCGGTAAAGTGCCACTAAATATAGCGCCGCTTTACCGCTAGCGCACCCAGCGCCTCAGTGTGAAAGTAGCCTAATGGAACATGCCATGGGTAAAACCATATTTCAGGGTTTACAAAATTGTATTTACTAATAAATTAAAAATGATATAAAAATGGCATTAATAATAGCATTTAAATGCAGGTAGAATAATATATATACATATATATATATATACATCTATCTATCTCTCTCTCTCTCTCTCTCTCTCTCTCTCTCTCTCTCTCTCTCTATATATATATATATATATATATATATATATATATATATATATATATGTGTGTGTGTTTGTTTATTTCAATGTGTATGTGTATATCTATCTATCTATTTATATATATATATATATATATAATATATATATATATATATATATATATATATATATATATATATACACACTTTAGATTGCTAACCTGCTCGTTTTGGGGTGTGTAATGGTGGGGAAGATGTGCACTGACTGTTCGGCCACTGGATGAAAGAAGGAAATCAAAAGACTTCCTGCTTTCTCCAGAATACTGAGGCAGCTTCCCGCTTCTCTGTCTGATTCTCCACCTCTGAGACGGTGAATTTAGAAAGTGAGAATTCTGTCACAGATCGCCAGTGAGGTGCTGAGATCGCACCTTCATACACTGGCCGTTTCTGTGACAGTCAGTTACAGATTCTCACTGTGCTGAGATAATCAGTGGAGAACATGTTCTCCTCTGATTACCTCAGTTTCATACACTGGTAAAGACCTGAGATCAGCTGTGAGACTTGGGATCGCAGCTGATCTCAGTTTCATAAAAGGACACCTTACTGTATATACTCCAGTATAAGCCGACCCGAATATAAGCCGAGGCAGCTAATTTTACCACAAAATAACTGGGAAAATGTATTGACTCGGGTATAAGCCTAGGGTGAGAAATGCGCAGCTACTGTAAGTGGAAAAGAGGGTCAACAATGCCCATTTGCAGCCTCACTGTGCCAATTTGCAGCCATAGGTCCCCTGAACTTCAAACTCGGTAGTTAAGGGTTCCTAGATGCCCCCTAGCTGCAGCCAAGATTTGGGGTCTCTGGACCCAAAGGGTGGACCCTGCAGATGGACACAGTTGACTGACTTTGGGGCCCCGTATCTCGGGCCACTTGGTGCTAGGATCCCCACATTTGGTGTGCAAACCCAGTGGAACTAGCACTACCATATATCCAAAGCTTCCTAGTGGTCCTGAGATACGGGACCCCAAAGTCGGTTCGGAACATGTCAAGCACTTTTCTGCAGCAGAGAATGACCTTTTCCGAACCGACTTTTGGGCCCCGTATCTCAGGGCCACTTGGTGCTAGGAACCCCAGCGAGATATGGGCCCCAAATGTCATTCTCTGCGGCAGAAAAGTGCTCGAGTATAAGCCGAGGGGGGCATTTTCCGCACAAAAAAATGTGCTGAAAAACTCTGCGTATACTTAAGTATATATGGTATCAAGCCTCCCACTCATGTACATAAATGTACAGTTTATATGTGTAAATTATCAAGCTTGAGGCATATTTTTTCCAGATCTTAATAAATAAGTAGATGAATAAATACACTCTGTAAATATTGACTACATATTTTTAAGGCAATATTATATAAAAAAAAAAAAAAATATATATATATATATATATATATATATATATATATATATATATATATATATATATATATATATATGGCAAAATTTGTAGATCAATATATTTAAAGAAAAAAACATTCACTTTTAACAGCGTTCCATTTTGGAAAAAGTAAAAACAGGTGCAAACACATCTGGATGCTACAATAATGTGCACATATAATTGTCTTTATAAGTGGGATAGCAATCAAGAAATCAAAGTGTTTATCAAGGCAGCATTTGCAGGCCAAAAGATTTCATTTGATTAGTCCAATTAATTGAAAATTGAGCTGAATCAATTGATTGAAGGTCAGATCTCCAGCAGTCAATAACACATATGAATGAAAATGTGTTTATGGCATCACAGGACTGCAGTAAGGATAAGAAAGAGGAGGTGGAATTAAATTATAACTTAATTATACCAATAACATTTTATCTTAAAGCGGTAGTAAACTCTGATTTAAAATTTGTACCTAAAGGTAAGCTTATAGTAAGCTTTCCCTGTAGGTAAGGTGAATATCTCCTAAATGTGCATCGTTTAGGGCAGGGGTCTCAAACTGGCGGCCCTCCAGCTGTTGCGAAACTACAAGTTCCATGAGGCATTGCAGGGCTGACAATTACAAGCATGAGTCCCACAGGCAGAGGCATGATGGGACTTGTAGTTTTGCAACAGCTGGAGGGCCGCCAGTTTAAGACCCCTGGTTTAGGGGATATTCATATTGGTTTTACCCACTGCGCATGCACTGTGACACTCTGCGTTTACATAACACATTGGGGTTTTACTAAAGGCAAATCTACTTTGCACTACAAGTGTCCTGCAAGTGCACTTGGAAGAGCAGTCGCTGTAGATCTGAGGGGGACATGCAAGGGAAATAAAAAACAGCATTTTTGCTTGTACGTAATTGGATGATAAAATCAGCAGAGCTTCCCCTCATTTCAGATCTTCCCCTCAGATCTACAGCGACTACACTTCCAAGTGCACTAGCAGTGCACTTGTAGTGCAAAGTGGATTTGCCTTTAGTAAATCAACCCCTAAGTGTGCCATGAATTCAGAGTGCCATGCCATGATGATGACTTCCGTGCACATGTGAGGGAGTCACATCATTGTGGCCTGGCCATTCAAACAGATGGAGAGCATGATCCCAGAAGGAAGACCAGGCGAAGATGGAAGTGTCGGCAGCGGTGAAAGTTTAGCGCTGGAAGGCTTTGTATTAAAGGTAAGTTTTCCACAATGTGCTAACATGCAGTGCATACTAGCACATTATGACGAAAAACCACAGGGGGCCTGTTAAAACAAAAAATTGTCATAGAGTTTTCCACTGCCTTAACCACTTGCTGACCGCCGCATGTACATATATGTCGGCAGAATGGCTGGGCAAATGGGCGTACAGGTACGTCCCTCTGAATTTGCCGCCGTGTGGTCACGTGCGCGCTACCCAAATGACCCTGATCAATCACTGCCAAAAACACGAAGGTTAACAGACCATTTAATACCGTATATTACCCCCTTTAACATCAACAACAGTTTGACATCTTTTGTAGTATTTGTGGATGAGGCTCTTTATCTTCTCAGATGGTAAAGCGGCTCGTTCCTCTTGGCAAAAGCCTCCAGTTCCTGTAAATTCTTGGTCTGTCTATCATGTATTGCACGTTTGAGATCTCCACAGAGTGGCTCAATGATATTGAGGTCAGGAGACTGAGATGGCCACTCTAGAACCTTCACTTTATTCTGCTGTAGCCAATGACAGGTCAACTTAGCCTTGTGTTTTGGATCATTGTCATGTTGGAATCTCCAAGTACGTCCCATGCGCAGCTTCCTGGCTGATAAATGCAAATGTTCCTCCAGTATTTTTTGATAACATACTGCATTCATCTTGCCAACAATTTTGACCAAATTTCCTGTGCCTTTGTCGCTCACACATACCTAAAACATCAGCGATCCACCTCTGTACCTTTCATCATAGGCCTTGTTGACTCCTCTCCAAATGTGGCTTTTATGGTTGTGGCCAAAAAGCCAAATTTTGGCCTCATCTCTCCAAATAACTTTGTGCCAGAAGGTTTGATGCTTGTCTCTATGCTGTTTGGCGTATAGTAAGTGGGATACTTTGTGGCATTTGCGTATAAATGACTTTCTTCTGGCGTCTCGACCATGCAGCCCATCTTTCTTCAAGTGCCTCCTTATTGTGCATCTTAAAACAGCCACACCATGTTTTCAGAGAATCCTGTATTTCACCTGAAGTTATTTGTAGGTTTTTCTTTGCATCCCGAACAATTTTTCTGGCAGTTGTGGCTGAAATTTTAGTTGGTCTACTTGACCGTGGTTTGGTTTCAACAGAACCCCTCATTTTCCACTTCTTGATTAGAGTTTGAACACTGCTGATTAGCATTCTCAATTCCTTGGATATCTTTTTATATCCTTTTCCTGTTTTATACAGTTCAACTACCTTTTCCCGCAGATCTTTTGATAATTCTTTTGCTTTCCCCATGACTCAGAATCCAGAAACGTCAGTGCAGCACTGGATGAAAGATGGAAGGGTCTGTCAGGAGTCCAGAAACTCATTGACCTTTTATACACACACACGAATTACAAGCAAACAGATCACAGATGAGGATGGTTACCTTTAATAGCCATTCAAAACCCCTTTGTGTCAACTTGTTTGCATGTTATCAGGCCAAAATCACCAGGGTATGTAAAATTTATGACCAGGGTCATTTGGGTCGTTTCTCTCTCTCTCTCTCTCTCTCTCTCTCTCAGCCAAACTCTCTCTCTCTCTCTCTCTCTCTCTCTCTCTATATATCTCTATATATATATATATATATATATATATATATAGATATATAGAAAAAATCAAGCGGGATTGCTGCACAAAAAAGTGTTTTAATGAAAAAATTGAAACATCCGAAATATACAGGCAGTCATAGTAGTAACAGTTTCGGGCTAATACAGATCACGCCATTCTTCAAAACGTACAAGGTGCCATATATAGAGAGAGAACTCATCTGTAATCTATTAAGCAATCAAACAGTCTGTCTAGAATCAATTAATCAATGAATCACAGTGAACAAAAATATGTAGTGAAATATAATACAATCCCGGAACAAAAGATCAACAGGTGTGACAGTATTCCTACACTTCACAGATTGTATCGATCAATCTGGAATCCTATAGAAAAAGAAATAAAAAATAAAGAGGGAAAAAGGAAAAAATGTATATATATATGCATACATATACATATAAATATATATACTTAAAACAAATGTGATGTATCAAAATTATGTCTAACACAAACAATATAGAAATATATGAAGAAAAAGTATAATGTGATAATAAACATATTGACCTGGAAAAATTCATTCAAGGAGGGACCATATACCAAACAATCTTGGTTGGGAGAAAGTTAAAGTCCTTACTGCTTAATATACACAGAAAGGAAATCACTATCAAGCCCGCTGATAATGGGGGTTCGATAGTGATAATGGATACAGATCAATATGAGAGGGACATTTACAGACAATTGGCAGATACCAATGTAAACACATGTCTGCAGACCAATCCCACACACTGCGTGTTAAATAGAATAAAAACCACAGGCAGTAAGACAAAATATCATTGACATCAATACACAATCATATTTAATTTCTGAGCATCCTGTTCCCCTGATTATTTTCGTATTACCCAAAATACACAAAAATCCCCAAAACCCCCCTGGACGCCCCATTGTGTCCAGCACCGACTCAGTGACTATGCCGTCTAAATATTTGGACAAGTGTTTAACACCGCTAATTGTCCATACCCATTCATATATACAGACATGATACTCAGGATTTCTTAAGTAATATCCAAAGCCTTACATTACCTCCAGGCTCGGTGCTGGTCACATGAGACGTGGCTAATTTATATACGGCCATTCCACACATTCTTGGCCTGGAAGCATGTCAACGTCTATTAGACAGGTCTAAAATATACACTCCTGCACAAATTTATTTTCTTTTGGATCTGTTGAAGATAGTTTTGGAAGAGAACTTTTTTCTATTCAAGGATACATACTACTTGCAGCTCGCTGGAGCTGCGATGGGTTCAAATGTGGCACCCCCATATGCCAATGCATTTATGGACATGTAAGAACAGGCATTCATCTATAATTGTAAACTCTTCAGTGACAACTTTACAGTTTGGTATAGGTTCATTGATGATGCCTTCGCCATATGGGGAGGCAATCTTGAATCTCTATCATAGTTCAATACATATTTAAATCTATTGATTCCAGGTCTAAAATTCAACATGTCCATTAATCATGAGGAAATTCCATATTTAGATACATTGTTGTCGATTAAAGAAGGACACATTGTTAGTGACCTACTGTATACAGGAAACCAACTGACTGTAACCAATTATTAAAATTTTGTAGTTTTAATCCTCCTGGGGTTTTTAAATCCCTCCCCCAGAGTAAATTCAAATGGGTAGCGAGGATTACTAGTAATCCTGATACACAAGAGATTAGACTAGGAGAAATGGAGGACATATCCCAAAGACATGGTTAGCAAAGAACGTATTGGTTTATATGATAATACCAAAATCCCCATCTCTGGTCGCAGAATGCCCTTCATTTCTCAATTTCATTAATTTTCTTACAAAATAAATAATATTATTAAAAAACATTGGTCCATTTTGAACAATAGTTACCCTTCAGTCCCGGAAGTCCTACCATCCCCCCTACCATCGTACCATTGAGGGAAGAGTATTTATGATAAATTGGTAAAATCTGATCAGTACTCTGCATATAGTCCTCGTGTGACCCTTTTAGGTCCCAAAAACAAGGGATCGTTCCCCTGTCTTTGCTGCATACAATGTACCAGTATGTACCAGTATGATGAAGGGCAATGTTTTTCACACCCTCAAAAGGGTTATGACATACCTATTAAAGATTACTATACCTGTCAATCCTCCTATGTAATTTATATCATCAAATGTCCGTGTGGTCTCCTCTATGTGGGGGAGACTACACAGAAAATAAAAGATCGGATAGCGAGACACAAATATTCCATTATGGACAAGTTGGATAAATTACCACAAGCCAGACATTGCATGGAAAAAGGTCATACGGTTTCCCAGCTAAGATTTATGGTGATTGATGGTGTGTCAAAAAACAGACAGGGTGGCAATAGGGAATTGGAGTTGAGAAAAAGAGAAGTGAATTGGATACATCAGCTTGATACCCTCCAACCTAAAGGGTTCAATTCAGATTTTGATTTGTATTTATTTATTTAATGATATATTTTTATTATTTTTCCTGGTCAATGTGTTTATTATCAAATTATACTTTTTCTTCATATATTTCCATATTGTTTGTGTTATACATAATTTTGATACATCTTATTTGTTTTAAGTATATATATTTATATGTGCATGTATATGTATGCATATATATAATTTTTTTCCTTCTATTATTTTTTTAATATCTTTTTATTGATTTACAAAGAAAAACATAGCAAACAACAAAAAAAAAAAAAAGAAAAACAAACAGTTAAGCATATAATGGTCTTACATGGCAACAATGTGGTCCCTGTGGGGACCTTGGTACAGTTATGTTATATACAGACAGCAGGCACAGATCATATATTATGAGTGTTTGTACAGCACCTCAGTTCCCTGGGTCACATGATATTGTAGTTTAACATTTGCATATAATGGTGCAATAGCTGATATATTCATTGTGCAGTCGGGACTCACTTGAGGTCTATTGTGTGGAGGGTCTACTAAGAGGCCTCCGAAGCAGAAGAGGAATCTGCCAACCATTTGGACCAGACTTTGTCATACTTGTTGGGGCAGCCTCTATTGGCGTATGTGTCTTTATATAGAGGTAGGCTATTGTTGATAAGTTGTTTCCACAGGGAGAGAGGGGGGGGGGGGTTGGTTTGCGCCAGCTAAGAGCAATGGCTTTGCGGGCATAAAACAGTAGGAGTCCCACAAGTGTGCGTCCCGCCACCGTAGGGATTAGTTGCTCAATCAGGCCTAGTATGCAAATTGCCATTGATTGTTGCAATGGTACAGAGGTAATTTGCATGATAAAGTCCAAGATCTCTTTCCAGTAACCGGTAATTGCTGTGCAGGTCCAGAAGATATGGGTGAAATCCCCAGGAATCACGCCACATCTCCAGCAGGTTCATTTTGTGCAGTCTATGGGGGGTAAAGTAAGCCCGGTGAACGATCTTGAACTGGATCAGGCGGTCTCTCAGAGAGACCAGGGAGTTAAAAGGGAAATCCCATATGTCGTCCCAGTCGTCGTTGTCAAGATCAGGGATGTCATGGGACCATTTCGTTCTTAGCTTTTCCAACGCCGGGAGAGAGGTGATAATCAAATGTGAGTACAATTGAGAGGTGGGCTTTTTAGCACAATCTGATCTGAGGAGGTCCTCAAGTGAGGACTGGATCAGTTGAGGAGGGGAGTTGGAGAATTGGCAACCGAAGGCATGGGTGAGTTGATGGTATCGAAAAAAATAGGATCGTGGTACATTGAAGTCAGAATTCAGTTTGGAAAGCGGGACTAGGGATTGGTTGGAGACAATTTGTGATACCGTTTTTATGTTAAATTTAATCCAGGCATGGGGCTCAGGTAATTTGTAGATGTGCTCTAGGGTTGGGTTACGCCAGAGGGGGGCATTGGGTGAGATTGCATGTTTAGGGTATTTTTCGATTCTTAGACCTGCCCCCCATGCACGCAACGTGGTGCGCATGGAGGGTGTCAGTGGGTAGGGGGCCCGGGGGCCTCGAAGGAGTAGAAATTTGAGCGCCTCAAGGGATCCCAAGCACTGCCATCTCTATCTGGGTAGCTGGGTTGGAGATGTCCGGATTGAGCCACCAAGCGGCCGTTACCAGCTGGGTGGCTAAAAAGTATTTAAATAGATCTGGACATGCCAAGCCACCCTGAGAGGTCGGGCGTATTAGTGTGGTCCAGCTGTATCTGGGGGACTGGGATCCCCACAGGAAGGAGGCGAGGAGGCGGTGTAGACGTGTGAAGAAAGACTTGGGTATCCACTGTGGAGAGTGGCGAAATAGGTACGTGAACTTGGGTAGTATTTTCATTTTAAACAAATTTATACGTCCCATCAATGAAAGTGGCAATGATTCCCATGCCTTCAGTCGTTGCCGAGCCTCTTGAACTACCGGGGACAGGTTCAGGGGTAAGTAGTCGGAGGCCTGTCTGGAGACCACCACCCCCAGGTATTTAAAGGTCTCGACCCATTGGAGGGGAATATTAGGAGGAGCCGTGACATGGGCCTCTGGGTCTATAGGAAACAGAAGAGATTTTGTCCAGTTGACTCTGAGGCCCGTGACAGTGGAAAAGGAGTTGAGGATCTGTAGGGCTCCCTCGAGCGATGGGCCCGCATCGTTGAGGAAAAGCAGGAGGTCATCTGCGTAGAGGGCAACCCTCTCCTCCAGCCAGCCAATTCGCAGCCTCTTAACGCAAGGGGAGGTGCGGAGGGCCTCCGCAAGTGGCTCCATTGCAATGGCAAACAGGGCCGGAGAGAGAGGGCAGCCCAGCCGCGTACCTCTGGACAGACGGAAGGACTGTGACAGGCCCCCTCCCAGCTTAATGGCGGAGGTGGGGTCACGGTACAGGACCTTAATCCACTCAATGAAGACCAGGGGGAATCCCATTCGTCTGAGGATCTCCCAAAGAAAAGGCCACTCGACCGTGTCGAAGGCCTTTTCGATGTCGAGAGAGGCCACCACCCTGGACCCTTCATTAAGATGCTGCGCGTGTATGTTAGTAAACAGGCGTCTTAGATTCACGTCTGTTGATCTATTGGCCATGAAACCTGTTTGGTCGGTCTCGATGACAGAGGGGAGTAAGGGCTGTAGTCTCATGGTCAATAATTTGGTGAGGATCTTGAAATCCGTATTGAGTAGGGCAATAGGCCTGTAGGAGGCACAGGATGTGGGGTATTTGGGTGCTTTGTGGATGAGAATGACGTGGGCATGACTCATGGAAGCCGGAAGGGCACCATCAGCCAAACAATGGGTAAAAAGTTGAGCTAACTTGGGGGCCAGTAGGTCCCCATGAGCTTTATAAAACTCAATGGGGAGTCCATCCGGGCCAGGAGACTTCCCGGTAGGGAAGGACCCCATCGCTTTCAGTACCTCCTCCGGGGTAATCGGCCTCACTAGGGATTCCCTCTCTGCATCAGAAAGCCAACCAAATGCCAAGGGGTCCAGCCAGGGTGCAAGGTCCCGTGGCTGGAAATCCGCTGGAAGCACTGAGGTATAGAGGGAGGTGTAGTATTTGCGGAATGCCTCCAGTACATCTGGCAGAGAAGAGACGGATTCTCCCGAAGGGGACACCACACTGGGGATCACCGTCAAGGGTTTGTCGTGTTGTGTCAGCATCGCCAGGAGGCGACCATTCCGGTCCCCCTGCTCAAAGAAACGTTGCCTATTCCGGTAGAGGTCTAGTCTGGTTACCTCGGTGAGGTGGAGGTGTAGCTCGCGTTTTGCTGCATTGAGGGAGTCATAATGTGCGTCTGAGGGGTCGGCAGCATAGATGTCTGACTGGGATTGCGCAGCAGCCTGTAGGACAGTGGTGGCAGCAGCTTGCTCCCGCCGGATCCCAGCGATAGAAGAGATGTACTGCCCTCTGGTGAAAGCCTTGAAGGCATCCCAGGTCACAGTTGGGGAGGAGGACCCTGTGTTAAGATCCCAAAATTCTGTCAAACGTGGTGGGATGGTATTTGCTAGGTCCGCATGGGAGATCCAATGGGTCCCCAGGCGCCAAAGGGATGAGGAACGAGGGGACGGAGAACGAATGCTAAGGAGTAGGGGGCAGTGGTCTGAAAGTCCGCTGGGCAAGTAGGAGGCGTCCAATATATCTGTCAGCATAGTCGGGTTGGCAAAGGCAAGATCTATTCGAGAAGAAGTTTTATGCGTATTGGAGAAACATGAGTATGCCCTGGTTGTGGGATGTTTCCATCTCCACACCTCAGACGCTCCCAGTGCCTCTGCCCATGAGAGCAAGTCCGTGGAAAATTGTTTAGGAGGGATAGGCCTGTCCAGCTCTGGGGCTAGGATGACATTGAAGTCACCCATAAGTAACAGTTTGGCCGGGCAGTATGGAGTGATTTTCTCTAGAATGGTATATAGGCTGGAGGAGGAGAAAGGCGGAGGGATGTAAACACCTACCACAATATAACGGATACCCCAGACAGTAAACACTATTAGCACGTATTTGCCCTGGGGGTCTGTATGAACCTGTTCTATTACACAAGGGAAGGATTTACTGATTAAGATGGTGACCCCTCTGGCATACGTGGAGTAAGAGGCATGGAAGGCTCTCTGGATCCATGGTTTCCTCAATGCCAGCAGTTTGCTGCCCACGAGATGCGTTTCTTGCAGAATTACGATATGTGGCGAGTGTAATTTGAGGTATTTGAAGAGCACCGCTCTCTTAAACTTGGAATTTAGTCCCCGGACATTCCAGGACAGTACACTGTAGGTGGGGGTGTCACGTCCCGCCATTGTGTGGGGGTTTGGTGGGGAAAGGCAGGAGGGCCAAAACAGGTGCGTTTGTGCATCTCAGGAGCAGCAAAAATTCTAGGGACCTGCGCCAGGTAGAGTTGCGACCAATGGAAGACCAAAAAAAATAGTGAACATAAACATTTACAAAACTAATAAACAATACCAGTAATGACACAAAAGTGTCAGCCCTGCCCTCATCTGATGACATCCCGAAAAACTGGGGAGCGATCAGATCGGGCCTATACCCAGAACTTACCAACAGTAAACCCTTTAAACTTTGGTTAGTATGGTCACGTCCTGGACCAAACAAAGGGGAATGGGGGTTGCCAAAACTGGCAAAAGTCCTCACCGGAACCTAGGTGAGGGAGGGGGGGGTGACTCGGTGGGAAATTGGGACGGTTTCCCGTTTAGGGATCAAGGACAAAAGTCTGCATACAGGTTGCTGGAGCTCCTAAGACAGGAGGAGCTGGTCTCAGTTCCATTGGCAGAGGATGTAGGATATAGGGTTAGGGTAATGGCAAGGTGCAGTGGTGCAGAAGGCTGTGAGAGGAGAGAATAGGAGACGCTGAAAGTCAACAAGGGACCGATGAGCGGATCATCAGAGGAGGGTAAGGTATTTAGCTGGACCCAGAAAGCTGCATGTCCATCCCAGTTCCAATTGGCGCCATGACACTAGCGGGTATCCAACCACGCCGCAGCGGCCTCGGGGGTGTCGAAGAAACGGGTGTTGTCACCGTCTGTGACCCTCAGCCTGCTGGGGTATAGAAGGCCAAAGCAAATTCCCTTTTCCCGAAGTCGACGTCTGACATCTGTGAACGACTTGCGGCGCTGCTGCACCTCTTGGGAGAAATCTGGAAAGAAAGACAGTTTGGCATTTTCATATTTGATTTCTGGCATGGTTCGGGCCGCCGCCAGGATGCGGTCGCGATTACGGTAGTTCAACAAGCATAGCAGGAAGGGACGTGGAGGGGCCCCCGGTCTGGGAGGGAGTGGCGGGACCCTGTGGGCTCTTTCCACTACAAAGGTGGGTGGTGTATCGCCCAGATTAAATAGGGTGGATAATAGCTGTTCTGTGAATTCAGCAGGTCTGGGGCCCTCTGTTCTCTCAGGTAGGCCAAGTATGCGAATGTTGTTGCGCCTGAGTCGGTTTTCGGTGTCTATGGCTCGCTCCTGGAGCGCCTTCACTTGTAGTTGCAGGGCCCTCACCTCCCTGGAATCCGATCGAACCACATCTTCTACCGTGGAGACCCTATCCTCCACTTCTGCTATACGGGATCTGAATTTATCCATGTCCTGACGGATGAGGCTGACATCCACAGTCAGGAAATCAATCTTGGTAGTCAGGGTTTCCTTGCATGCTGTAATGGCCGCCAGGATCTCAGCTCCCGTGGGGGACTCCGCTGCCCCCGACTCCGCGGCCGTTGATGTGGTCGCTGCCATTTCAGCCGCTGGCCGTTGCCCAGCCAATGTGGCCACTTGTGGAGCGGGATGGGAAGCCTTTTTTTTCCTTGAGTGAGAATAGCGGGTCTTGGGGGTCCCATCCGCCGTATGTCTTGTTCTAGGATGGGGCCTTGCTTTCGTTGGGGGACAGCGGGCAGGCACTAGGACTCAGGAGGCAGGACAGGCGGTGTGGTAGAGATATCCCCACTTTACAGGGTCAGGGCTTGCCTTGGGGTGCAGTTAGTATAGGGATGGATGGAGGAGGCACTGGGAGGGCAGCAGAGATATCCCCACTTGCAGGGTCAGGGTGTTTCCTTAGGGTACAGCAGCTATGAAGAAGGATGGAGGAGGCACTGGGATGGCAGCATGGATATCCCCACTTGCCGGGTCAGGGCTTTTCTTAGGGTGCAGCAGCTATAGGGATGGATGGAGGAGGCACTGGGATGGCAGCATGGATATCCCCACTTGCAGGGTCAGGGCTTTCCTTGGGGTGCAGCAGCTATAGGGATGGATGGAGGAGGCACTGGGAGGGCAGCACAGATATCCCCACTTGCAGGGTCAGGGTATCCCTTAAGGTACAGCAGCTATGGGGATGGATGGAGGAGGCACTGGGATGGCAGCACAGTCGCCCTGGGGCACAGTACCTGTGTGTGGAGGATGGTCCGGTCACTGTAGGCCGCAGGATGGTAGCAGCAGGGTATATGGATCCTCTGGCAGATTTCCCAGGCCTCTACACAGGCTAACCACCTCCCGGAGATCACCTCCACAGATGTGGATGAAACAGCCGCCTTCCGCTCGGGCGATCGCGGCACTCGAGACCGGGGATGCTGGAGGCTCCGCAGGCCTCAAGATGGCGGCAGGTCGCGGCGTCTCGGATCGGCCCCGGTTGGGCCTCCTGCGGTCCTCTGGCTCTCAGCCCAGTCCAGGTACCTCCCTGGGCCATTCGCTGCTGAGGTGGGCGGAACGGTCGCCCCACGGCCCGCCGATCACGGCACCCGGGACCGGGGATGTGTTAGGCCTCACAGGCCTCAAGATGGCGGCGGGGAGAAGTAGTGTGGGATAGGCCGCGGCCCGAAAAGAGCCCGATCCGCCGTCCGGGCTTTGCAAATTTCACCGGAGCTGATGCAGGTGGTGTCCAGGGGCAGCTGGAGGGAGTCTGGAGGCTTTGTAAGTTAATTTTTGGGACAGGATGGCGATGGATTAGGCCAGGATCAGCGGAGCTCCACAGCAACACGTCCTGCTCTGGTTACATCCGGACACGCCCCCCCTTCTTTATTTTTTATTTTTATTTTATTTCTATAGGGTTCCTGATCAATCGATACAATCTGTGAAGTGCAGGAATACTGTCACACCTGTTGATCTTTTGTTCCGAGATTGTATTATATTATATATTTCACTACATGTTTTTGTTCACTGTGATTCATTGATTAATTGATTGCAGACAGACTGTTTGATTGCTTAATAGATTACAGATGAGTTCTCTCTATATATATTGTTCCTTGTATGTGGTCATTCATAGGCATGTAGTAGCCCGAAACTGTTACTAACATGAGATATATATATATATATATATATATATATATATATATATATACCGTATTTATCGGCGTATAACACACACTTTTCCCCCCTTAAAATCGGGGGGGAAAGTCGTGGGTGCGTGTTATACGCCGATACCCCCCAAAAAAATGACAAAAATGGCAAGCGCCGCCGAAAAATAGCGAGCGCTGCCGAAAAAGACCGAATCACGGCCGAAAAAAAACGAAGCTCTGCTCTTAGTCCCGCCTCCCTGCGCTCGCTCCGGAAACAGCAGGGAGGCGGGACCGCAAGCGGAGCCGAACAGTCGGCTCAGCTTTTTCCGGGGGCGCTTCGGTCTTTTTTCGGCCGCGCTTTGGTCTTTTTCGCCGGCGCAGAGTGTCTCGGCGGTGGGAAATTTAAACCCGGACAAGACTGAAAATGACGCTGGCAAGCTACAATGACACTGGGCAAGGCTGTAAATGACGCTAGGCAAGGCTGCAAATGACGCTGGGCAAGGCTGCAATGACGCTGGGCAAGCTACAATGACACTGGGCAAGCTGCAATAACACTGGGCAAGCTGTAATGATGCTGGGCAAGGCTGCAAATGATGCTGGGCAAACTGCAAATGACGCTGGGCAAGCTGCAAATGACGCTGGGCAAGCTGCAAATGACGCTTAAATGTAAGTTTTTTTTTTCCCTAAACTTCCCTCCTAAAACTTTTTTTTTCTTAAAATGCCCTCCTAAACTTGGGGTGCGTGTTATACGCCGGTGCGTGTTATACGCCGATAAATACGGTATATATAGATAGATAAATACCAACCAAGCCACTCTCTTCGGTCCTCCCAAGACCTCCTGCTCTCTAGCTCCCTTGTCACCTCCTCCCATGCTCGCCTACAGGATTTCTCCAGAGCTTCTCTTATCCTTTGGAACTCCCTACCCCAATCTGTCCGACTGTCCCCTAATCTATCCATCTTTAGACGATCCCTGAAAACCCTTTTATTTAACCACTTGCCTACCAGGCTCTTACACCCCCTTCCTGCCCAAGCCATTTTTCATCTTTCATCACTGTCTCACTTTGAAAGTGCGCAGTCATGCTACACTGTACCCAAACAATTCTTTTATCATTTTCTTCACACAAATAGAGCTTTCTTTTGGTGTATTTCATCACTGCTAGGTTTTTTATTTTTTACAAAAAAAAAATACCAAAAATTTAGAAAAAAAAGTTTTTTTACCTTTTTATCTGTCAGTAAATTCTGTAACTAACAAATTTTTCACCTTCACTGATGTGCGCTGATGAGGCGGCACCGATGGGCACTGATAGGCTGAACTTTTGGGCATTGATGAGGTGGCACTTATGGGCACTGATGAGGCGGCACTTGTGGCACTGATGAGGAGGCACTAATATGCCGCACTTATGGGCACTGATAGGTGGCACTGATATGTGGCAATGGTGGGCACTGATTTGTGACACTTTTTTTCTCTATTGTAATCAGGGCACTGATTGAATTCCTAGATGTTCCCCTGTGAGGAGATGCCGCTGATTGGCCGATCACATTGTTAAAGAGCCGCAGAAGCAATATTTTTTTTTTAGTTTAGGCCGATATATATTCTTCTACATATTTTTGGCGAAAAAAATCGTAATGAGGATATATTGATTGGTTTGCGCAAAAGTTATAGCGTCTACAAAATAGGGGATACTTTTATCGCATTTTTATTATTATTATTATTAGTAATGGCGGCGTTCTGCGATTTTTATCATGACTGCAACATTATGGCGGACACATCGAACACTTTTGACAGAACGGGGAAATTCCTTGTTTGTTTACATTCCCCGTTCTACCTCTCCACACTGCAATCGCGGGCCGCCGGCGAACATCGAGTTCCCGGGACCCACGGGCACGCTCCCGCACATGCCCAAAAGGCGGCAAATTTAAAGGAACGTATCTGTACTCCCATTTGCCTGCCTGTGCCATTCTGCCGACGTATATGTGTGTGCAGCGGTCAGCAAGCGGTTAAAGATCTACGACTTTTTCTATGTACACAAAAGGCCTATTTCTGTCAAATATTGTTCACAAATCTGTCTAAGGGCCGGTTAACACTGCTGCAATTCGGGAACGCTGCAAATCCACTGTGGTTTCCCGCATCGCATGTGTCCTGGTGGCAGTTCACACTGCCCTATGCGAACTGCTGGGAGTATCAGTTAAAAAATCCCCCAAATCAGTTTGCATATAGCAGTGCAATCTGCAAACTTGGACAGGAATCGGACCAAAAAAAAGGGTCCTGTGCGAGTTTGGTCCGAATACGATGCGATTTTTGCATCGCACAGAGATCGCTTTGCACTGCACTGCGGAGCAAATCACATTTGATCGCGGACAACGCTGTAGTGTGAACCGTCACTAAATCTGTGTTAGTGAGCACTTCTCCTTTGCCAAGATAATCCATCCACCTCACAGGTGTGGCATATCAAGATGCTGATTAGACAGCATGATTATTGCACAGGTTTGCCTTAGGTTGGCCACAATAAAGGCCACTCTAAAATGTGTAGTTTTATCACACACCACAATGCCACAGATGTTGCAAGTTTTGAGGGAGCGTGCAATTGGCATGCTCACTGTAGGAATGTCCACCAGAGCTGTTGCCCTTCAATTTAATGTTCATTTCTCTATCATAAGCTGTCTCCAAAGGCGTTTCAGAGAATTTGGCAGTACATCCAACCGGCCTCACAACCGAAGACCACGTGTAACCACACCAGCCTAGGACCTCCACAGCCATCATCTTCACCTCCAAGATCGTCTAAGACCAGCCACCCGGACAGCTGCTGCAACAATAGGTTTGCATAACCAAAGAATTTCTGCACAAACTGTCAGAAACCCTCTCAGGAAGCTCATTTGCATGCTCTTGTCCTCATCGGGGTCTCGATCTGACTGCAGTTCATTGTCGTAACTGACTTGAGTGGGAAAATGCTCACATTTGATGGCATCTGGCACTTTGAAGAGGTGTACTCTTCACGGAAGAATCCTGGTATTCACTGTACAGAGCAGATGGCAGACAGCGTGTAAGGCGTTGCGTGGGTGTGTGGTTTTCTGATGTCCACGTTGTGGATCGAGTGGCCCATGGTGGCAGTGGGGTTATGGTATGGGCAGGCGTATGCTATGGACAACGAACACAGGTGCATTTTATTGATGGAATTTCTAATGCACATAGATACCGTGACGAGATCCTGAGGCCCATTGTTTTGCCATTTATCCACGACCATCACCTCATGTTGCAGCATGATAATGCACGGCCCCATGTTGCAAAGATTTTTACACAATTCCTGGAAGCTGAAAACATCCCAGTTCTTGCATAGCCAGCATACTCACTGGATATGTCACCCATTAAGCATGTTTGGGATGCTCTGGATCAGCGTATATGATAGCGCCAGTGGCTAGGGGGGCTGAAGCACCAAATGTGACCCCGAAAAGCCCAGAGTCTATTGAATGCTGCATTTCATTGTTAGCCCCGAGCGCCAGGACCGATCTGATCGTGAGTGCAGCTGAAAGTGGCCGAGTGCCATAGCGGCCGAAAGTGGCCGACTGTGGCTGAAAGTGGCCGAGTGCCATAGCGGCCGAAAGTGGCCGACTGTGGCCGAGTGCCGTAGCAGGTCCCGCCTTCTGGAGCCTGCAGCGCCAATGCCAGGACCGCAGGATGTGTGAGTGGCGTTCATCTTAGCCTGTAGGCTCCAGAAGGCGGGAACGCCACATCCCCGCTCCCCGCTCGGGCGGGCGGCTCTCCTCTCCACCTTGGCTGGGCTCCTCTCTGACGAGTGACTGACTGACTGCCTGCTGTGACCGCACACCACGGCTGAGCTGAGGTAGGTCAGACAGTGTGTGTATGTATGTCATTGTCAGTGAATGTAGGTAAGTGTGTGCAGGTCAGGCAGGTCAGTGTATGTAGGTCAGGCAGGTCAGTGGTCAGTGTATGTAGGTCAGGCAGGTCAGTGTATGTAGGTCAGGCAGGTCAGTGGTCAGTGTATGTAAGTCAGGCAGGTCAGTGTATGTAGGTCAGGGCAGGTCAGTGTATGTAGGTCAGGCAGGTCAGTGTATGTAGGTCAGGCAGGTCAGTGGATGTAGGTCAGGCAGTTCAGTGGATGTAGGTCAGGCAGGTCAGTGTTCAGTGTATGTAGGTCAGGCAGGTCAGTGTATGTATGTCAGGTAGGTCAGTGGTCAGTGTATGTAGGTCAGACAGGTCAGTGTATGTAGGTCAGGCAGGTCAGTGTATGTAGGTCAGTGAGTGTATGTAGGTCAGTGTATGTAGGTCAGTGAGTGTATGTAGGTCAGTGTATGTAGGTCAGTGTATGTAGGTCAGGTAGGTCAGTGTATGTAGGTCAGGCAGGTCAATGTATGTAGGTCAGGGTATGTAGGTGAAAAAACAATGATAGCTAGTATATGTCAACATATAAACAATGCTGTATTGTTTGTAGGATGGGAGGGAGAGGTTAAAAATGTCCAGGGATAGGTGTCCAGTGTATGTAGGTCAGGTAGGTCAGTGTTTGTAGGTCAGGCAGGTCAGTGTAATGGTCATTGTCAGGCAGGTGTGTTTAGTGGTCAGCATTGATGGGCACTGGTAAGTCACACAACCCCACCACCCAGCCCAAAAAAAAAAAACAAGCCGCGCCACATACAACATCGCTAAACCACCCCCCCCCCCCCCCCCCCCGTTTCTTGGACCCTGGTATTTTTGCCACTGAGCAATGCCCCTGGACAGCGCGTTCCAGTTCCTGCCAATATCCAGCAACTTCGCACAGCCATTGAAGAGGAATGGTCCAATATCAACAACCTGATCAACTCTATGCGAAGGAGATGTGCTGCTGACTGACTGGTTTTCGGACCCCCTCCCAATACAGTAAAACTGCACATTTTAGAGTGGCCTTTTATTGTGGCCAGCCTAAGGCACACCTGTGCAATAATCATGCTATCTACTGTGAGGTGGATGGATTATCGTTGGAAAGGAGAAGTGCTCACTAACACAGATTTAGACAGATTTTTTAACAATATTTTAGAGAAATAAGCCTTTTGTGTACATAGAAAAAGTCATAAATCTTTGAGTTCAGCTCATGATAAATAGGGGCAAACACAAAAGTGTCGCATTTATAATTTTGCTCAGTGTATATATATATGCAGCTGCATCCAGTACACTTCTGCCAAGCCCTCCAGGGGGACAGAACTCACTGCAGAGTACACTTGGCCTGGCCTGAAGGGTTTTTTACAACTCACTCCAGCCTCCACCAACCATAAAAGACAAGAAGAGTACAGCCAGTTCTTCTGTACTGTCTGTCTTTCTGTTCTGTCAGTCTTCTGTCACCCTGTCCTCCAATCCTGTCCAGGGATTCCAGTTTAGCTGACTACATCTGCTTGCTTGTGGGGTATCTGGCTCCCATGCCACATCTGCACTGGGCTCCTCCCATCCTGGCATATACTGATATACTGTATATGCCCACTGACTCACTCATGACATCACTACAGGAGGGCTCTAGCTAGCTAAATGGGACCTAGGACCTGATTACACTATTCTCTATTACCACACACTAATCTGGGACAGAGCCACCTAGTGGCAGACTAACTAACTGCACCTGCTTACAGACATGTCTCCATTTCTACTGCATAGTACAGATCTGAACAGACCAAAGTCTGTAGCTGTCCTCCAGTGTCTGTAGGGGAGTATAGCCGCGTGCAAAGTGTTAATTTTGAATTTTCAGTGATTATTGAACTCTTCAAGCTGTAGACTGTGATGTGACATTTGCACTTTCTATGAATCTTACATGCCCCAATTGTCATTTAATCATTTCACAAGCTATGTTTTATTCTGTTGCATTGATTGCAAAGATCAGGTTGTATATGGCCATCCTAAGACCAGGCAATTATTTTGAGAAAAATTCTGAAGCGTATAATACTGTATTTCATTTAGGAAGTGAAAATGCTATGCTTAATATCATATTACAGAAGGAAGAAAATACATTCAATGACGCATATTTTAAAGACCTGGCCTTTTAAGATTAAGTGCATAGAAATGATTAATGAGTATTTCAAAGAAGATGGATTATCTATACCATTTTGGCGTGTTATTTTCATTCTGAAAACCATGCTATGACAAAGATTGTAATACAGTATTGAAAAAAATTAAGCAGAAACTGGGTTAAAGGATATAAGATATCTAGAACTTCAGATATAGGAGGATATGTTAGGTGTTTGACATAGATACAAATTCTTCAGGTTTTCTAAGCACTTTGAGGTCTGCAAGTTAAAACAGAATGTTACCATAAGAGTTTGATGACAATTAATGTTCTTTAACCTCTTCATGCTGGCCGAACGCACGTATGCGCCCTTTCGGCATGTGAGCCTTCACGCTGAGTGGCCCCATATAGGAGGCCCTGCGTAAACCACTTACCGTGCTGAGCTCCCAGCACAGTAGCAGGCGGTTACCGGAAAGTCCCGATGCATACTTGCGATCTGGAGCTTTCTGATCATGTGACCGCTGTAAAAGCCAAAACAGTGGTCACATGACCAGAATGCCCGATTTCGCCTCCCAGCGTTTAGAACCCTTAAAGGGTTGGAAGGTGGCCAGCGGGAAGGAGTTAACAAAAAACATGCACTTCACATGAATTTATGCTAACATAGTTATGCTTCCATAATTAGTGTGTGCTGTATTATGCATCCAGCATTGCTCCTGTTTCTTGTTTCTGGAGGCAGCCATTTTGTTGAAGCCCAGAGTCACATGCTTATTGAAAGTCCTCCTCCTCTCCTTGGATTCAAAAGCGATATGCCACTTTCTTCAAATAAAATATGTAAAATTCCAACTTTGATTGTACGGCTTGGCTCAGGTAGAGAGGAAGACTGACAGAAGCTTTACAGTGTTTAAGTTCACAGACTGCCAGTGTGGGTGAAAGGAGAGAATTTCAGGGAGCTAAGATAAGACACTATGGGGTTGATTTACTAAAACTGGAGCGTGCAAAATCTGGTGCAGGTGTGTATGGTAGCCAATCAGCTTCTAACTTCAGATTGTTCAATTAAAGTGGTGGTAAAGGCACAAGGTTTTTTACCTTCATGCATTCTATGCATGAAGGTAAAAAACCTTGTGTGTGCAACAGCCCCCCAGCCCCACTCATAATCACCTGAGCCCCCTCTCGATCCAGTGATTTCCATTAGAGCCTTGTCTCTCTGGGCACTCGCACTCCTGATTGGCTTTTGGCAGCCAGTGAGTCAATCAGGAGTTAGAGAGGCCAAGCCATGGCTTTGTGTGTGAATGGACACACAGAGCTGCATCTCGGGAATGTGGCAGGAGGGAGGAGACAGAAGACCTGAGAAAAGGAGGATCCGGGCTGCTCTGTGCAAAACCATTGCACAGAGCAGGTAAGTATAACATGTTTGTTATTTTTTTTTTTTTAAAAAAAAAGGCTTTAATATCACTTTAGGCTGTGACAAAAAAAAACCTGGAAGCTGATTGGTTTCTATGCAGAGCTACACCAGATTTTGTGCTCTCCAGTTTTAGTAAATCAAGCCCTATAATTATAAGTTTAACTCTTTTGCATCTCCTTGGCAGCACAAATTGTTCTGTCAATTCTCCTGCTTTTCTTTTCTCCTTTCCTAATCTGTGTTATCACAGCACTGTTCACCTGTTGCTTTCTTCCCCATTCAGCAACAATAAATCTTACAGCTGTCAGCTGATCAGCCTCTAATGACTCTGATTTTAGGTATAGTGTGGAGAATAGAGAACAACTGAGCATGTGCAGAGCATTTTGAGACAGTGCATTACTGAATCTTAAACAGTATAGGCACTTATTGTCACACATAGCTATACCTACAAAGGGGGTCAGCATGAAGTGATCTACCAGGACTTAATTGTCTGACTAAAGTTCCACTTTAAGCCATGGAGACCCTTCTAGAAGATGCTGATCTCCTAAAACCATTATCCCAAATTTACCGAGCACTTCTACCATCCATCCAGGTCGGACTGGATGGTCTGCGTGATCTGTGGCGGGCGGAGGTGCAGGAACTGGACAGCGAAGACTGGGAAGACATGTGGGATTATCCACTCCAGTCGCTGGTTGCTACTAGGGATAAACTGATCCAATTCAAAATCCTTCACAGGATCTACTACACGCCCCAGCGCCTCCACTGCATATACCCAGCCGTGTCGGCCAGCTGCTGGAGATGCTCTGGTACTCCTGCAGATTTTGCGCATATATTCTGGGATTGCTCACAAATTCAGGACTCTTGGCAGGAGGTAACTCAATTCATCCATAGTTTGACTACTATTCCTATTCCCTGACAATCAGTGTCTGCCTCCTTGGCCTAGTGGAACAACTGGCATTTGCCAAAGCAACACGCACCCTAATAGGTATCCTTCTTTTCTATGCGAGAAAAGCTATTGTATTAAAGTGGAAGTCAACCACTCCCCCCATACTGTCCTCATGGAAGCAATTAGTTAACGCAATGATATGCCTCTATAAAGCAACATATCTGTCCCGAGGATGCCCCAAAAAATATGACAAGGTCAGACTCCACAATAGATGATCAGCCCTCAGGGGATCAACCCAGATAGATCTCCTTTATCTCTGTCTAGCTTTCCTGAGCACTGAAGCCTAGACCCTAGACGGATAGTCGGAGAGGCTAGCTTAAAAATCAAAACCAATACATTTATTCTACATCTATTCTCAAATCCTTATAGAGTCCAGGGCCAATGACTAAAACCGAGAGACAGTCCCCAAGAAACAATATCTCATTACAAAATCCTACCATGTGTTACGTGAGCAGTGATTGTGTGGTGTTTAGTTATGTTGTTTTTAGATAATCAGTTAGTAGTACTATGTTATGCACATGACTATGTGTACCGGTTGGCCGGGGTATGCCCCAATGGCCCTGTTTTGTACTGCCAAAGAAGTTCCACTTTAACCGCTTCCGGACCAGCCGCCGCAGTTTTACTGCGGCAGGCTGGCTCCCCTGCGCAAAATCACGTTACTGTACGTGATCTTGTGAAGTCCGGAGAGCAGAGTGCACAGCGGGGGTGCCGATGCTCATGGCCGACAGTCGCGATGACCGCTGGCCACGAGCGTTCAGGAAATCGTGACCAGGAAACACACAACAGGGACGAGTGTGTGTAAACACACACTTCCCTGTTCTGTTCTGACAGGAGTGACAGATCGTGTCTTCCTATTAGCTAGGAACCACGATCTGTCACTTCCTGTAGTTAGTTCCTCCCCCTTCAGTTATAATCACCTCCCAGGGAACATAGTTAAGCCCTTCACCGCCCCCTAGTGTTAACCCCTTCACTGCCAGTGACATTTTTACAGTAATCAATGCATTTTTAATCGCACTAATCGCTGTAGTAATACCAATGGTTGCAAAAATGTGTCAAAATTGTACAATGTATCCACCATAATGTCGCAGTCACAATAAAAAATCGCAGATCGCCAACATTACTATTTTTTTTACCAAAAATATGTAGAAGAATACATATTGGCCTAAACTGAGGAAAAAAATATGTTTTTATATATTTTTGGGGGATAGTTATTACAGCAAAAAGTTAAAAAGAATGTGTTTTTTTCAAAATTGTCGCAATTTTTTTGTTTATAGCGCAAAAAAAAAAAAAACGCAGAGGCGATCCAATTCCACCAAAAGAAAGCTCTATTTGTGGGGAAAAAAGGACATCAATTTTGTTTGGGTACAACGTCGCACGACCGCGCAATTGTCAGTTAAAGCGACGCAGTGCCGAATCGCAAAAAGTGCTCTGGTCAGGAAGGGGGTAAATTCTTAAATTCTTCCGGGGCTGAATCGGTTAAAATCCATAGTTTACCATAGGGCATCACAGTGACTTCAAAGGGTGGGCTTCACAGGGTGGGCTTCACAGTGGCTGATCACTGTGGTACCCAATCAGAGAATCGGAAGTTCCGGGTCCCGATCATTAGTATGGAGCCTCGGGCTCACAGTGAGACCCCGGTCTCTGTGCTGGTACCCCTGGTCTCTCTGTCTCTCTCTTTTACTTGATTACTAGCAAACATTCCTTTCTGTGTAAATTTTTTTTTTTTTTGCAGCTTGCTGTTCCTTTCCCCCCTCCCCAACACTTACCTGAGTCCTGTATGAATTCAGTGTTGTCCCTCTCTGCAGGTCTTCTTTCCTCTTTCCCTGTTCTCACAAGCTTGGCTGAGAGCAATGGGAGCCACTGGCTCCTGCTGCTGTAAGACAAATCCTGTGAGCAAAAAGTGGGGGCGGGGCTGAGGCACACAGTGTGTGTCAATAGACGCACACAGCCTGGCTCAGGATCGAGCCTGCACCTCTGCCCCTATAGCCATCGCTTGCTTTGGGAAAGGCACAGAAGAAGAGAAAGGAAAAAAACTGCGCCAAGTTATGAATAACTCCTATTAAAATCCCATACCAAATGAAAATGGATGCCCAATTTCATTGACAACAGATATACTTAGAGAGGTTTGATACTCAAATCCAATATTTACGGTGGATATTCAATCTGTGTTGTCACAGAATATAAATAAAAATAATTAAAAATCTAAAAATATGAAGAATTGGTTTAAATACAAATTTCTAAAGGACAATGAATCCTAGATCATAAAGGTGGTCGCTGAAAAAAGTCCACAGAATAAGGTCACTTAGTTGATAAGTCCTCATTCAAAATGGAATGGAATCATACATGGATGATACTTTCATGCCACACCGCTGTGCTCCACAACAAAAAGAGGGTGCCACCACCAATATATAGGCCGCTTACCAGAAGGTAGATAAAAACCGACACTCAATATTGAGTACTAGGCAGGAATCCTGATACTTGGAGGAACACAAAAATGGGATTGTACTCACATTTAAAGTAAGAAAATCAGGCATAAAACGAGCATTTGAATGGTCTTAAGCAGAACGCCGGCCGGCATCAATTCAAACCCTTCCTCCTTCCTGAAACAAACGCGGTGACGTCACTGCACCCCCCCCCCGAGACGCGTTTCGTCATTACATAGACGTTTTCGTCTTTAACAAGGGGTAGACATGGGAACTGTCAAAAAATTTGTTTCGTTTCGTTTCGTCCCGTTTCGTATATAAAAAAATTCGTAATTCGTAATTCGTGTACGAAATTCCGTTCAAATTCGTACGAAATACGAATTTCGTACGAATCGTAAAAAAATTACGAATCGTTAGTAAAGTTACGAATCGTTACGAATCGTTAGCGGCTAATGAATTGTCGGTTCTCATAACACAGAGAGAACAATTCGAATCCAACTACAAATATCGAATTTCAATTTCAAGTTACGAATCGTTACGAATCGTTACGAATAGTTACGAATCGTTAGTAAATCCAACTACAAATATCGAGAAAAGTCATTCATTGATAAAAAAAAAAAAAAGCGTGGGGGTCCCCCCAAATTCAATAACCAGGCCCTTCAAGTCTGGTATGGATATTAAGGGGAACCCCAGCCAAAAAAAAAAAAATGGCGTGGGGTCCCCCCCCAATATCCATACCAGACCCTTCAGGTCTGGGATGGATTTTAAGGGGAACCCCGGCCAAAAAAAAAAAAAAAAAAATGGTGTAGGGTCCCCCTCAAAATCCATACCAGACCCTTTATCCGAGCACGCAACCTGGCAGGCCGCAGGAAAAGAGGGGGGACGAGAGCGGCCCCCTCCCGCCTGAACCGTACCAGGCCACATGCCCTCAACATTGGGAGGATGCTTTCGGGGTCTGAGACCCCCAAAGCACCTTGTCCCATGTTGATGAGGACAAGGGCCTCTTCCCCACAACCGTGCCCGGTGGTTGTGGGGGTCTGCGGGCGGGGGGCTTATCGGAATCTGGAAGCCCCCTTTAACAAGGGGACCCCCAGATCCCGCCCCCCCCTGTGTGAAATGGTAAGGGGGTACAAAAGTACCCCTACCATTTCACCAAAAAAGTGGCAAAAATGGTAAAAATGACAGGAGACGGTCTTTGACAATTCCTTTATTAAAATTTTCTTTCTTCAACCTTCGGTTTCTTCATCTTCTCCTTCCGTCATCTTCTTCCATCTTCTTCCATCTTCTTCTTCCTTCGATTCGCTTCTTCTTGCTCCGGTCTTCTCGTCCTTCTCGTCCGGCATCGGCGTCTCTTCTCGCAGGCCGCTCCGCGCAATGGGAGGCTCCCGCTCTGTGAGGCTTCGTCCGGCTGACAGGTCTTTTATAACGGAGGGCACCTGGTGACCCCGCCCCCCTCTGACGTCATGGGGAAAGCCATAGGGAAGTCCACATGACGTCCCCGTGCGTCAGAGGGGGCGGGGTTACCAGGTGCCTTCGTTATAAAAGACCTGTCAGCCGGACGAAGCCTCACAGAGCGGGAGCCTCCCATTGCGAGGAGCGGCCTGCGAGAAGAGACGCCGATGCCGGACGAGAAGGACGAGAAGCCCGGAGCAAGAAGAAGCGAATTCGAAGGAAGAAGAAGATGGAAGAAGATGGAAGAAGATGACGGAAGGAGAAGATGAAGAAACCGAAGGATGAAGAAAGAAGAAAGAAGATTTTAATAAAGGAATTGTCCAAGACAGTCTCCTGTCATTTTTACCATTTTTGCCACTTTTTTGGTGAAATGGTAGGGGTACTTTTGTACCCCCTTACCATTTCACACAGGGGGGGGGCCGGGATCTGGGGGTCCCCTTGTTAAAGGGGGCTTCCAGATTCCGATAAGCCCCCCGCCCGCAGACCCCCACAACCAATGGCCAGGGTTGTGGGGAAGAGGCCCTTGTCCTCATCAACATGGGGACAAGGTGCTTTGGGGGGGACCCCAAAGCACCCTCCCAATGTTGAGGGCATGCAGCCTGGTACGGTTCAGGCGGGAGGGGGGGCCGCTGTCGTCCCCCCCTCTTTTCCTGCGGCCTGCCAGGTTGCGTGCTCGGATAAGGGTCTGGTATGGATTTTGAGGGGGACCCCACGCCATTTTTTTGGCTGGGGTTCCCCTTAAAATCCATACCAGACCTCAAGGGTCTGGTATGGATTTTGAGGGGGACCCTACGCCATTTTTTTTTTTTTTTTTTGGCTGGGGTCCCCCTTAATATCCATCCCAGACCTGAAGGGCCTGGTTATTGAATTTGGGGGGACCCCTACGCATTTTTTTTATGAATGACTTCAATGAATGACAGTTCTCTGTATTACGGATCCGACAATTCATTTGCCGGCAATAGCCGCAAGTGATTTTAAATAGTTTTTTTTTCCTGCAAAAATGACACATTGTACAGAGACAGTTCTCTATATTAGATATACTGAATCTCGAATCATTCGAAGCATTCGTTATATCCGCTATTATAATTTCTTTCATATTAGTTGAAATTAGATATTTGTTAAGCCCCATACACACGGTCGGACTTTTTCATGGATTCTGTCCGATCGGACAATGTTGTTGAAAAATCAGACCATGTGTATGCACCATCGGACAGTGTACGTCGGATTGTCCGACGGACAAAGTCTTATCTCCTGCTGGAAAGATTTGCCGACAACACGGTCCGATCACACCAAATCCGATCGTGTGTACGGTTGTCCGACCGGACAAAGTGCTACGCATGCTCAGATCACATTACAAGACCAAAGCTATTGGCTACTAGCCTCTACGTAGTCCCGTCGTAGGCAACAAACGTCACCACGTTCAGAATGATCGGATTTTCCGACAACTTTGTCCGACCGTGTGTACGCAAAACCAACATCGGACAAAGTATGACGGACATGGTCCGACGGACCTGGTCCGCGGATTGTCCGACCGTGTGTATGGGGCTTTAGTTGTTGTATTCGAATTGTTCTCTGTGTTACGGGAATCGGCAATTAGCCGCGAGTGATTTTAAATGTCTTTTTTTCCTGCAAAAATGACACATTGTACAGACAGTTCTAAGCACAGGAAACATGCGCCCCTTCATAGACATACTATAGAGTATATAGTATATAGAAGGGGGCATGTTTCCCGTGCTTAGAACTGTCTGTACAATGTGTCATTTTTGCAGGAAAAAAAGACATTTAAAAATCACTCGCGGCTAACTGCCGATTCCCGTAACACAGAGAACAATTCGAATACAACAACTAACAAATATCTAATTTCAACTAATATGAAAGAAATTATAATAGCGGATATAACGAATGCTTCGAATGATTCGAGATTCAGTATATCTAATATAGAGAACTGTCTCTGTACAATGTGTCATTTTTGCAGGAAAAAAAAACTATTTAAAATCACTTGCGGCTATTGCCGGCAAATGAATTGTCGGATCCGTAATACAGAGAACTGTCATTCATTGAAGTCATTCATAAAAAAATGTGTAGGGGTCCCCCCAAATTCAATAACCAGGCCCTTCAGGTCTGGGATGGATATTAAGGGGGACCCCAGCCAAAAAAGAAAAAAAAATGGCGTAGGGTCCCCCACAAAATCCATACCAGACCCTTGAGGTCTGGGATGGATTTTAAGGGGAACCCCACCCAAAAGAAATGGCGTGGGGTCCCCCTCAAAATCCATACCAGACCCTTATCCGAGCACGCAACCTAGCAGGCCGCAGGAAAAGAGGGGGGACGACAGCGCCCCCCCTCCCGCCTGAACCGTACCAGGCCACATGCCTCAACATTGGGAGGATGCTTTGGGGGTCTGAGACCCCAAAGCACCTTGTCCCCATGTTGATGAGGACAAGGGCCTCTTCCCCACAACCCTGGCCGGTGGTTGTGGGGGTCTGCGGGCGGGGGGCTTATCGGAATCTGGAAGCCCCCTTTAACAAGGGGACCCCCAGATCCCGCCCCCCCCCCCCTGTGTGAAATGGTAAGGGGGTACAAAAGTACACCTACCATTTCTCCAAAAAGGTGACAAAAATGGTAAAAATGACAGGAGACGGTCTTTGACAATTCCTTTATTAAAATCTTCTTTCTTCTTTCTTCATCCTTCGGTTTCTTCATCTTCTCCTTCCGTCATCTTCTTCCATCTTCTTCCATCTTCTTCTTCCTTCGATTCGCTTCTTCTTGCTCCGGTCTTCTCGTCCTTCTCGTCCGGCATCGGCGTCTCTTCTCGCAGGCCGCTCCTCGCAATGGGAGGCTCCGCTCTGTGAGGCTTCGCTCCGGCTGACAGGTCTTTTATAACGAAGGCACCTGGTGACCCCGCCCCCCTCTGACGTCATGGGGAAAGCCATAGGGAAGTCCACATGACGTCCCCGTGCGTCAGAGGGGGCGGGGTCACCAGGTGCCTTCGTTATAAAAGACCTGTCAGCCGGAGCGAAGCCTCACACAGCGGGAGCCTCCCATTGCGAGGATCGGCCTGCGAGAAGAGACGCCGATGCCGGACGAGAAGGACGAGAAGACCGGAGCAAGAAGAAGCGAATCGAAGGAAGAAGAAGATGGAAGAAGATGGAAGAAGATGACTGAAGGAGAAAATGAAGAAACCGAAGGATGAAGAAACCGCAGGGAGAAGAAAGAAGAAAGAAGATTTTAATAAAGGAATTGTCAAAGACCGTCTCCTGTCATTTTTACCATTTTTGCCACTTTTTTGGTGAAATGGTAGGGGTACTTTTGTACCCCCTTACCATTTCACACAGGGGGGGGCCGGGATCTGGGGGTTATTAAAGGGGGCTTCCAGATTCCGATAAGCCCCCCGCCCGCAGACCCCCACAACCACCGGCCAGGGTTGTGGGGAAGAGGCCCTTGTCCTCATCAACATGGGGACAAGGTGCTTTGGGGGGGACCCCAAAGCACCCTCCCAATGTTGAGGGCATGTGGCCTGGTACGGTTCAGGCGGGAGGGGAGGGGGGGCGCTCTCGTCCCCCCCACTTTTCCTGCGGCCTGCCAGGTTGCGTGCTCGGATAAAGGGTCTGGTATAGATTTTGAGGGGGACCCTACGCCATTTTTTTTTTTTTTTGGCCGGGGTTCCCCTTAAAATCCATCCCAGACCTGAAGGGTCTGATATGGATATTTGGGGGGGACCCCACGCCATTTTTTTTTTTTTTTTTTGGCTGGGGTCCCCCTTAATATCCATACCAGACCTGAAGGGCCTGGTTATTGAATTTGGGGGGACCCCTACGCTTTTTTTTTTTTTTATATATGATATGATATATGAATGACTGTTCTCTGTGTTATGGAGCCGACAATTCATTTGCCGGCAATAGCCGCAAGTGATTTTAAATAGCTTTTTTTTCTGCAAAAATGACACTTCGGCGACGAAATTCGTAAACGGAATTTCGTATTCCGTACGGAATTCGTATTAAAAAAAATTCGTACTACGGATTGGTAAATTCGTACGAATTTCGAAAAATTCGTACGAATTACGAATTCGTACGAAACGAATCGCACATGTCTAACAAGGGGACCCCCAGATCCCGCCCCCCCTGTGTGAAATGGTAAGGGGGTACTTGTACCCCTACCATTTCACCAAAAAAGTGTCAAAAATGGTAAAAATGCCAGGAGACGGTCTTTGACAATTCCTTTATTAAATCTTCTTTCTTCTGGTCTTCCTTCTTCCTTTTTTCATCCTTCGGTTTCTTCATCTTCTCCTTCCGGCATCTTCTTCCATCTTCTTCTTCCATCATCTTCTTCCTCCGATCCGCTTCTTACTCTGGTCTTCTCGTCCGGCATCTTCTTCCATGGCGTTGGTGTCTCTTCTGGGCCGCTCCGCGAAATGGGAGGCTCCCACTGTGTGAGGCTTCGCTGCATCTGACAGGTCTTTTATAACGGAGGGCTGGGCCACCTGGTGACCCCGCCCCCCTCTGACATCATGGGGAAAGCCATAGGGAATTCCCCATGACGTCCCCGTGCGTCAGAGGGGGCGGGGTTACCAGGTGGCCCCGCCCTCCGTTATAAAAGACCTGTCAGACGCAGCGAAGCCTCACACAGCGGGAGCCTCCCATTGCGCGGAGCGGCCCAGAAGAGACACTGACGCCGTGGAAGAAGATGCCGGACGAGAAGACCAGAGCAAGAAGACGCAGATCGGAGGAAGAAGATGATGGAAGAAGAAGATGGAAGAAGATGCCAGAAGGAGAAGATGAAGAAACCGAAGGATGAAGAAAGGACGAAGGAAGACCAGAAGAAAGAAGATTTTAATAAAGGAATTGTCAAAGACCGTCTCCTGTAATTTTTACAATTTTTGACACTTTTTTGGTGAAATGGTAGGGGTACCATTTCACACAGGGGGGGGCGGGATCTGGGGGTCCCCTTGTTAAAGGGGGCTTCCAGATTCCGATAAGCCCCCCGCCCACAGACCCCCACAACCAATGGCCAGGGTTGTGGGGAAGAGGCCCTTGTCCTCATCAACATGGGGACAAGGTGCTTTGGGGGGGACCCCAAAGCACCCTCCCAATGTTGAGGGCATGTGGCCTGGTACGGTTAAGGAGGGAGGGGGCCGCTCTCGTCCCCCCTCTTTTCCTGCAGGTTGCGTGCTCAGATAAGGGTCTGGTATGGATTTTGAGGGGGACCCCACGCCATTTTTTTTTTTGGCCGGGGTTCCCCTTGAAATCCATCCCAGACCTCAAGGGTCTGGTATGGATTTTGAGGGGGACCCCACGCCATTTTTTTTTGGCCAGGGCTCCCCTTAATATCCATAGCAGACCTGAAGGGCCTGGTAATTGAATTTGGGGGGACCTCCATGCTTTTTTTTTTTTCTTTTTTTTTTTATCAATGACTTTTTTTTATCAAAGACTTTTAATGAATGACTGTTCTCTGTGTTACGGGAGCCGTCAATTCATTAGCCGTGAGAGATTTTAACTAGCTTTTTTTCCTGCAAAAATGACACTTTGTGCAGGGACAGTTCTACGCACAGGAAACATGCGCCCCTTCACAGGCATACTATAGAAACCCCCCAGATGTGATACTGCAATGCTGTACTAACAGCACACACACACTAATCCCCAGAATCACAACAGATAATGTCAGCAGTCAGCACGCTGACACTGGAACACAATATACGAGGCCGCCGGCACGGCAGCCTTTTATAATGTGGGGCGTGTACTTAACCCCCTGAGCTATAATTGGCCACAGGCATCCTGCCTGTGGCCAATTATTGCTCTCCTCGCCGCTTGCTCTATGATTGGCCAAGCATGCGGGTCACAGTGCATGCTTGGCCAATCATCAGCCAGCAATGCCCTGCGACCGCCTCATGCACATATACGTGTGCAGAATGGCACGGGCAGGCAAAATCCCGTACCTGTACGTGATCCTGTAAATGCCTGCCCGTGGGTCGCATGAGCGCCGCCAGCGGCGCGCTCGCGACCCGGTCGGGAGCTCCGTGACCCGATCGCGGGACACCAGCGGCGATCTGGTCACGGAGCTGAAGAACGGGGAGAGGTATGTGTAAACAAACCTCTCCCCGCGTTTCCTACTCTGCCTGTCATTGATTGGCTGTTCCCGGTCATCGGGAAAGCCGATCAATGACGTCAGACGTCAGCCCCATCCCCTAATGTAAAAAACACACACACACGTCACACCCCATAACCCCTCCCATCCCCCTAGTGGTTAACTCCTTCACTACAACTGTCATTTATACAGGAATCAATGCATTTAAATAGCATTGATTGCTGTATAAATGACAATGGTCTCAAAAAGTGCTTAAAAAATGTCCGATGTGTCCGCCATAATGTCGCAGTCACAATAAAAATCGCTGATCGCCGCCATACTAGTAAAAAAAAATATTAATAAAAATGCTATAAAACTATCCCCTATTTTGTAAACGCTATAACTTTTGCGCAAACCAATCAATAATCGCTAATTGCGATTTTTTTACCAAAAATATGAAGAATACGTATCGGCCAAAACTGAGGAAAAAAAATGTTTTTTTATATATTTTTGGGGATATTATTATAGCAAAAAGCAAAAATATTGATTTTTTTTCAAAATTGTCGCTCTATTTTTGTTTATAGCACAAAAAATAAAAACCGCAGGGGCGATCAAATACCACCAAAAGACAGCTCTATTTGTGGAAAAAAAAGGACGCCAATTTTGTTTTGGAGCCACGTCGCACGACAGCGCAATTGTCAGTTAAAGCAAAGCAGTGCCGAATCGCAAAAAGGGGCCTGGTCCTTAGGCTGCAAATTGGTCCGGGGCTGAAGTGGTTAATAAAGCCTCAAGGCGATATTTGGGAAATTATGCTACCATTATCCCGGCTGTCAATGGTTGGTAATGAAGCAGCAGTTGCTTGCACCTGCTGCATCATTACCAACCCCTGATGTCACTTGGCCCATTCACCTACATGGATGAAAAACACTGGTCACATAAGCAAATGGGCCACATGGAGTAGCTGATCAGTGAATGCTAGAGTGGGGGAGTGGTCACCTGGAGCGGTGTGCATTTGTTTTTATCCATAGGGTCAGAGGGCTTTTCCAGGGGGGGTCCCCCTTCCCCCCCTGCTATGGCACCACCACATGTTTAGAGCATGTGGCCTGGTATGGTTCAGGAAGGAGGGGGGGGGGGGGGGGTTGAGCGCTCATTCCCCACTTTCTTGGCCAGCCAGACTGCATGCTTGAATTAGGAGTTTGGTATGGATTTTTAGGGTTATCTGACAACTTTGCACGGAACCCCCCTTAAAATCCATTCCAGACCTGAAAATTGCAACTGCTAGTATTTCCAGCTTCATTATGGTCTCAGAAGATCCATGCATCCTTACTAATAAATATTTACAAAGCACCAGAAAGCTAAATATATTCTTGATATACTGTAAAGAAAAGGATCTTTGCACTAAAAAAAAACACAACTGTGTTTTCTTTGAATAAAATGAGCATGTTGTATTGAATCAGTGATTTTCCTCCAAACTTCAGCTGTCAAAAGACAACTCCATTGGGTGTGCATTGGAGAAGAAGACAAGTGTAGTGTGAAATAACCTTGTTGTTCCGACTCCACAGATCTGCTGGATAAAAATCCACTACAAACATATATTATGCATTGGATGAGCAGACTTGTGCTGGGAATCTTTAACTGCCAAGCAGAGCTAGACTCAGTCTGATGAATCCCACAGGTTTCTAAAGTGAAGCAGTAAAACTGTGGAATGGAAGTGTTATTTATATACTATGTCTCTTGCTTTGCTCCATCAATCCCTGCCTAGGAGCTGCCCTCTGTTAGTTTGAAAGGGCTATGACTGTACATGTAAACTACCAAGGGAAGAAAATTTGACTCTAATTAGATATTGTACTGTTATATCGGCAGACCTTGGGTGATCTGACCTTAAACAAAAAGAATACGAAGAATGAAAAATATAACAAAGCAGGTTACAGAAGGTTTTGCAAGAGCATATTGGTCCTGTAAGGTACACTTTCTGCCATTTAATCCTACAATGTAATTACAAAAGTTTTTTTTTATTAGAGACTCTGGTTTTAGCTGCTTCAGCACCGGAAGATTTTACCCCCTTCCTGACCAGACCACTTTTTGCGATTCGGCACTGCGTCGCTTTAACTGACAATTTCGCTGATGTGCGACGTTACACCAAAACAAAATTGAGGTCCTTTTTTTCCCATAAATAGAGCTTTCTTTTGGTGGTATTTGATCACCTCTGTGGATTTTATTTTTTGCGCTATAAACAAAAAAATAGCGACAATTAAAAAAAAAAAAAAAAAAAAAAGCAATATTTTTTTTATTTTTGCTATAATAAATATCCCCCAAAAAATATATAAAAAAACAAATGTTTTCCTCTGTTTAGGTCGATATGTATTCTTCTACATATTTTTGATAAAAAAAAAAAAAAAATCGCAATAAGCGTAAATTGATTGGTTTGCACAAAAGTTATAGCGTCTACAAAATAGGGGATAGATTTATGGCATTTTTATTATAATTTTTTTTCTTATTAGTATGGCGGTGATCTGCGATTTGTATTGTCACTGCAACATTATGGCGGAGACATCGGACACGTTTGACAATATTTTTGGACCTTTGTCATTTATACAGCGATCAGTGCTATAAAAATGCACTGATTATTGTGTAAATTACACTGGCAGGGAAGGGGTTAAACACTAGGGGGCGATCAAGGGGTTAAGTGTGTTCTAGGGAGTGATTCTAACTGTGGGGGGATGGGCTACCACTGACATGACAACGATCACTGCTCCCGATGACAGAGAGCAGTATATCCCTGTCACATCCCTGAAAACCCTTCTCTTCAGAGAAGCCTATCCTACCCACACCTAACAACAACTGTATTTAAATTTTCTCCATCAGCTCATCCCCCACAGTATTACCTTTTTGTTTCAACATGACCCTCCCTTCTAGATTGTAAGCTCTAACGAGCAGGGCACTCTGATCCCTCCTGTATTGATTTGTATTGTACGTGTACTGTCTGCCCTCATGTTGTAAAGCGCTGCGCAAACTGTTGGCACTATATAAATCCTGTATAATAATAATTATTAGGCTGAACAGGGAAATGCCTTGTTTACATAGGCATCTCCCCATTCTTCCGCTCCGTGACATGATTGCGGGACACTGGCGGACATAGAGTCCGTGGAACCCACAGGCGCGGTCAAGCTGTATGCGGCGGGTACACGCGCACCCACTAGCCCCGCAAATTAAAGGGGACGTACAGGTACGCCCATTTGCCCACCACTGCCATTGTGCCAATGTATATCGGCCTGCGGCGATCATCAAGAGGTTAAATATATATACTGTATATTAATAGACTATGAACTATGGAATTTGTAATGCCCATAGAGCAGTGCACATGACTGTAACTAATGTGTACTGAACTGCTCATTCCAAACAAATGGAATTGAGGGAGGAAATGAGAGGTTCAGAGCTAACAGAGGACATTACAATGAGGAAAAAAAAAGAGTAAGGGCCAGTTTACACCACATGCAGTCCAGTGCGTTTTTTTTCTGCATCAAAAAATGCGTGGAAAGTAGGTTAAATGGTTTTCAATGGCATAGTTCACACCAGTGCTT
Organism: Lithobates sylvaticus; assembly: GCA_028564925.1. Taxonomy (NCBI): domain Eukaryota; kingdom Metazoa; phylum Chordata; class Amphibia; order Anura; family Ranidae; genus Lithobates; species Lithobates sylvaticus. The sequence continues at coordinate 281,871,520 of CM053028.1, forward strand.
GCAGTTCCAGGTTAAGAAGAAAGAGTGGGGGAAAAATGTGCTGGACTGCATCAAAAAGGTACCAAAAACACATCAAAAAAGCACTGGAATGCATAAAAAACGCACCTGCAGAAAAGCATCTGGAACGCATCCGGACTGCTTTTCTATAGTTTGAACTGGCCCTGAAAATGGTGGTAAAGGCAGACAGTTTTTTATTTTAATGAATTTTATGCATTAAGATAAAAAACAACTTCTGTGTGCAGCAGCCCCCCAATACTTACCGGAGCCCCATCTCAATCCAGCGATGTTGCATGAGAGCCTCGGCTGTCCGGGACTCTCCCTCCTGATTGGCACTGCCCCCCAGACACAGCCCCCGCTACAGTCAATCAAAATCAATGAGCCAATGAGGGAGGGGCCAAGTCACATCTCCGTGTCTGAATGGACACACAGAGCAGCGGCTTGGCTCAGGTGCCCCCATAGCAAGCTGCTTGCTGTGGGGGCACTCGGCAGGAGGGAGGGGCCAGGAGCAAAACCATTGCACAGAGCAGGTAATTTTTAAACAAAAAAATAAGAGGGACCCAAGAAGAGTAGAATCTGGGCTACTTTGTGCAAAACCACTGCACAGAGCAGGTAAAAAATTTTTAAACAAAAAAAAAATAAGACTTTAATATCACTTTAATGAAAAACAGATTTTTAAAAAAGTAGAATCACAATTTATCATCAAACATTAAGTTGTGGCTATGTATGAATTATTTTTTTTGAGCAGGAGGATATTGTTTAGTGTCACTATGGGAGTGATTTACTAAAACTGTAGCCTGCAAAATCTGGTGCAGCTGTGCATGGTAGCCAATCAGCTTCTAACTTCAGCTTGTTCAATTAAGCTTTGAAAAAAAAACATGGAAGCTGATTGGTTTCTATGCAGAGCTACAACAGATTTTGTACTCTACAGTTTTAGTAAATCAATCCCTATATATCATCTACCATGTTAAAACAAAAAAAAAAAAACACAATTAATTAGTGAAAAGGTATTCTAAATCTGGCCATAGATGATTTGAACAGATTCTTCTATCCACACAAATGAGCTTCCAGTTCTTTTCTTTTATCAAAGCTTAATTGAGCAAGCTGAAGTTAGAAGCTGATTGGCTACCATTCAAAGCTGCGCCGGATGTTGCACTCTCCAGTTTTAGTAAATCAACCCCAATGTGTTCTTATTTCTTTTTTTCTTTTTTTCTTCCTGTAGCACTTCAGTTCTGAAAAAGGAATACAAATCTTTGCGATCCCAGCATCTGTCAAGTATATAAATAAATACACTTGTGAGTATGAAGCACATACTCGTCTTGTGTTCTCAAGGGGTGGGACGGAAACTGGTAAGCGATCTGTGCAATGTTGTCTTCAGGAGGAGTGACCAGTCATTGTCACTTTAAGAGCATCTGTGCGTCCTATATATAAGCTTGGCCTACATTTGTCATTCAAAGCTCTATGGTTTAACCTCTAGCAAGCTCCTAACAGAATCTCTCTCATCATGGATGATATTTACAAGGCAGCGGTAGGTGATATTTTTTATTTATTTCTAAACTGAATATTTCAACTCTCACTCTTGTGTTATAGCAAGTGTTATAAGGAATTTCAGCAAAACTTTTATAGAGCAACAAACAGATTTTTCAGTGTATGTTGTAAATGAAAAAGCAGCTAAGCTTGCTGGGCTAGTTTAATATTTCCTTCTTCTTCCTTCTTTTTGTGGATTAAAAAAAAAAAAATGAAACCTTATAAACTAAACCCACACCTTCAAAGACCTGAAGAAGATGTATTCATCATAGGTGTCATTTTTACTTTTTCATTTTTACTGATGCTGTTTTTTGTTTTCTTTTTTCTTTTTGCTGTTTGACAACCACAAAACAAGCTTTTGCCATCCTTCTTAAAATGACTGCTGGCAGAAGTTTGAATTGCATGATCATAACTGTAACTGTAGCTTAAGTTTAAGAAAGCCTATCAAAAAAAGTTAGAATAAAATACAGTTACATTTTAAATGGTAACTTTGATGTATATTGTTAAAGGGAATATGTTCACAAAATAAGACAACGTGTGCATGCAATAATTTACTAATTACATAGATTAAGGATTTTTTTTCTTTGTAATGCTGCCAGTTAGCACCTATACACAACTCAATGGGAATAATTTTATTGAAGGCAAATAGGTGGTTCACCTTGCGAGAGAAGTTGCACTTTGCAAGGGATTTGCTCCAGAGCTTAGTGAATATGTTGAAGTTTCACTGTGCAAAGCATGTCCAATCACATGCAAGGGGAAAAAAAAAACAGCTATTGCCATCCTTCCTAAAATGACTGCTGGCAGAAACTTTAATTGCATGATCATACCTGTTACTGTAGCTTAGGTTTTTTTTTTTTTTAAAACTATCAAAAAGCTTGCACAACAAGGGAAAATAAATACATTCAGAATTATGAGAAGACCAATGGGAACATTTATTTATGATTGCCCATAAAGGCTCCCTAAATGTCTCCATTCAAGAAAACTATTACAAGACTCTGACTCCCTGGTACAGAATCCCAGAGATTCTAAACAAGTATAATCCTTCCTTTCCCAACAAGTGCTGGAGATGTGCCAGAGAACCAGACACCTTGTTACACATGCTGTGGTCATGCCCGTTAATCCAACCATTTTGGTTACAAGTCGAAGAATTAACAGTCGATTTCCACATACTCTTTAGAACATACCCCAGCCCAATTCCTTTTTCACCACTCTGATATACCCGACACACCATTATCGTAAAACACTAATTCTACCTCTAATCAATGCAGTCAAAATGTGTATTACCCGACATTGGGGCTCTCTTTAAATACCGACCATCCCAGATTGGTTCAAACAAATTAACAAAATTGCTGAAATGGAAGAACTCATCTTCATTGCCCGAGATTCCCCAGCTAAATACATGAGCCTTTTGGAACCACTTCCGAACAACCAATAGATATCTGACATTAATGGGATAACCCCTTACCATGATATGCCCACCCAAGATAAATACTTGCTGATTTCATCACATATCTCTCCCAACCCCCCCCCCCCCCATTTCTCATCTTCTTTACTAGGGGGCATGGGCCTCCCACCCCTACCCAAGGGACGAGTTTGGGAGGTCCCATGTCAATTTTTTCCATCCGTGGCTTTCCAGCAACAGGTGTCTAATACACCTACTTTCCATCACCTTACTAAGATATCATACCGTAACTACTTAACTATTAGCGGAGACTGAGGAGAAAACTACTAACCCACCTATCCCATCGACTGGGGGGCTTTGCAGGCGCTACAGCACTAACAATAGTGCCTGCAAAGCGCCCTGAAATAGCCACTCCTGTCTCTCCAGTGTGAAAGCCCGAGGGCTTTCACACTGGAACGGTGCGCTGGCAGGATGCTAAAAAAAGTCCTGCTAGCAGCATCTTTGAAGTGGTGAAGGAGCGGTGTGTATACAAAAATGAAATCAATGGGCAGCGCTTTGCGGTTGGTTTTAACCCTTTCTTGACCGCTAACGGGGGTAAAAGCGCCCCGCTAGCAGCCGAATAGCGCCGCGAAATTGGCGGTAACTGCCAACGCACCCACCGCCCCAGTGTGAAAGGGGCCCAAAGCCCCATGCACACGATTGGTGAACCGTACGAAAAATATCGCTTTCTAATCGATCGTACGATAATCAGATTGTTAGTACAGAGCTTTTGAGAGCCGATCATGGCAGTTAATCCGATATTATTCCATCGGACATGAACGAAATTTTTTTCCTTGCGATGCCAGATCGCACAATTTTAGTTTAATCAGTACAGCTGACGTTTGAAAATGTAATACAAATGCATTACAACACATGACATCACTTCCGAATTTTTATTCTATCTTATGCAATTTTTTGTGACATTAGTAAACTCATCAGGTTCGATCTGCGATTATCATGCAAAAAAAACAGACGATCATTCGTCCGATAATCTTATTGTGTGTACCGGGCATTAGAGGTGCCAAATGTGGATTTTCCACAGCTGATTACTTAACACTGGATTCCTAAAATGCAAATCAGAAATCTGCATTGCTTCATTATGCAGCCAGTTATGCATTGTGCTTGTGTTTTAAATTTAACAGAATTACACTAAGCACATAAGTAAGTGCATTGTGTCTGATTAACAAGAATTATTGCGTATTTACAAGGAAGTGCCCTGTTATATTGGCTCACAAGGTTTATACATAGAAAGATCACGAATGTCAGAGACTGAAAAGCCTTATAATAAACACACAGCTATAGGCATGTAAAGCATTCAAGCAGGACTTTGACCTTCAATTTTGTCTTTGCCTGTGACTTGCCCAGGCCTCACCAGTGACAGAGCTGCACAGTAACCACACACCTCGCAAGTGTCTTGTGGAACGTTAGACACAAAAATGCCCAAACTATTTCACGGAAGACTATAAACTGTTGAATAGAGCAAGGCATAAGGTCAGCTCCTCCCAACACCGGGTTTGTGCAGCTGCTGCAAACCTTCATTGTTATTACATGGAAAGATAGGTCTGTATCATATGGTGGGAGTTATCAGCTGTAGTTAAGAACATTTTATAGCATTGGCAATTAAACTATTTATAGAGGTTAAATATATAATAACAGTAATTACATTTATATTTAATACACACAATTACAAATACAAAAAAAATATTTCTTTTATCATTATGTTAGAATGAAGTACTGGCAAGGAGCAAAAGTTAGCGAAAAAGCTCTGTTGCTTTTTATTTTTTTGTTTTCAATCTCTTTTTATTATTTTTCATTTAATACAATTTTTTTTTTTTTTTTAATGCATTATATATTTTTATACATCTATTTATGTATGCATTTATTTTTAAGAACAATAAAAGTCATGAATTTTAAGTTGAGCTAATCTGAGCAGATAGCCATAATGCATTCCAAATACTGGCCCTTCAAGTGTATTACTGCCCTGACTATATATAGTAATGTAAAGTTTAACAATGGAACAATTGGAAAGCTCCAAAGCAGCTGTTTTGTACAAGATGATAGGCACATGCAATCCTACATGAAATAAAGAGCTCATTGCTTGCATGGTGTAGTAAATTATTTTTCAGAAAAGCCCCAGTCCTTAAAATGCTTTGAAAGCTAAAGTTTACTAAACTCAAAAAAGGCTAACAAGGTAAAAATAGCTTCTACAACTGTACATTATCATTTCAGTGATAGCGCAGTCAAGTGCATTCCTTTCACAAAGATAGTGACTGACACCAACATAAGTACACTGCTTCAACTGATGCTGATCCTACTAGCTGCCCAGCTCCAGTATATTGTACCAAAATGTGGCTAAACGTATTTAAGTCTGGATTTCCACCCATGCATTGTGGTAAAATGCAAGTTTTGCCATGCATTACCACAATATTTAGGGCTTGTTTAAATTTGCAGCTGGGGGGGTAGTAAAACAGGCGATTGGGATGCATTTCCCCCCCCTCCCCTGCCAAACAGACCGAGGTATATACAAGCCACTGTTGCAATGCTTTGTTTTGCAGCCACAACAAAAATGATCCCCCTGTCGTGTTCAGCAGGCAAGCACAGCCTCTGAACATGACCCATTCAAGTGAATGGGTCCACGATGCAACTGCTGTGCAACCGCGTAGCACAGTTGCAGCACAGTGGTGCAGCATTTCTAGGGTTAAAAGAAGCAGCGAGAACACATTGCCTCCTCATATCCTGTCAAACGCCCGTGAAAGATTATCAATCATGGGTTGCTTTTCAGAGGGGTGGCAAGCACTGCCTCTAGTGTAAAATCTATCCAATGAATGGCCTCCCAAAGCAAAAGTGTAGTAGGTGCTGCCAGACCTGCATTGAGGAGTACCACAGTACACATGCAATTACAATATACTGCAGCCCTGACTGAATGCATGGGCTGTCTAAACCAACACATTCTAAAAGCACAAAACATCATTAGAGATGTTGTAAACGCATACACAGCGATGGAAAATCCAGGCGTGATGTGGGCCTTAAAGAAAACCAGCATATGAGCCATTTGTGGGCTGTCATTGTTGCCGTGACCTTCTGAAAATGCCTGAGTGTTATACTACTTTTTATGGCTCTACCCCATACACACTATTAGATTTTCTACAGATTTTTATCTTTAAATTTACCAAAACCATGTAGTGCAAGGGCCTGCCTAATTGCATACAAATTGAAACTCTTAAGGTTTGACCTCCTATTATATGGTTTTGGTAAATCTGAAGACAAAAATCTGCAGAAAATCTAATAGTGTGTATGGGGTCTAAAGCCTCGTACACACGGTACGATTGTTAGCAGGGGATTGTCTGTTGACAGACTGTTGTCCTAAAATCTTACCGTTAGTATGCTCCTTTTGACAATTGTTGTCCAACTTTTGGCCAACAAATGTTGGATGACAGGCTAGTAAATTTTCGGCTGATAACAGTTTGACGTCAGATTTTTGTATGGTCAGTACACAAGTCCGTCACACAAGTCGAAAGTACAAACACGCATGCTCGGAATCAATGCTCACCAAACACAAAATTAGCAGAAGTGGCCCAAAGGGTGGCGCTCAAGAGTTGAAATTCCTCATAGTACGTCACTACGTTTGTGTTTGTGGCACGACAATTGTGTACCGTTGGTATGCAAGACAAGATCCTGGCACATGCCCTCTTGACAAAAATCAGATGCTTGGTTGGCCAACAATCGTACCGTGTGTACAAGGCTTAAGTCTCTGATATGGATCAAGAATGCAGGCCACAAATGCTGACTTCTTAACAGGCTGCTGACTAGTAACTAAGAAAGCATCAAGCCACGGGATACGGCAGTCTGGCAGCTAGCATTTTAAGAAGTGAGAAAAAAAATATGTTACTGCCACTGTTGAGATTTGCTGTTGAAACGCTAGATGCCCATCATGCCAATTTATTGGTTATTATGCTTTCTCAGTCACTGGCCTACAGAATTGATTAAAAACGGAAATTACTCTTGTTTTTGGTCAGTAGTTTTGAATGAACCCATGCAAACTAGCATATTAAGAAACTCTTTAAATAGTTACAGTTGTGCTCATAAGTTTACATACCCTGGCAGAATTTATGATTTCTTTTTCAGAGAATATGAATGATAACACAAAATCTTTTCTTTCACTTATGGTTAGTGTTTGGCCGAAGCCATTTATTATCAATCAATTGTGTTTACTCCTTTTAATTCATAATGGCAACAGAAACTACCCAAATGACCCTGATCAAAAGTTTACATACCCCAGTTCTTAATATGGTGTATTGCCCCCTTTAACATCAATGACAGCTTAAAGTCTTTTGTGGTGTTTGTGAATGAGGCACTTTATCTTCTCAGATGGTAAAGCTGCCCATTCCTCTTGGAGGAACAGGTGAACAGATTCATGTTTCTTACTTTCCAGGTCTGCATACTTCCAGTGTAATAACTCAAACTATTTGGCCTGATTCACAGTGTTTCATTGCAGTAATGCTTGCATTATGCGCATTGGTGGCACCATTCCTTTGAAAGAGCGCCTCAACACACCTTGTTGACAGGCATGCATTGTTCCAGTGCACTGCCAAAAATGTTGCATTTTTGTTGCATTTTTGGTGCATTAGGAAGCCTATTCAGATATAAAAGGGCCCTTAAAGGATCAGCATAGCAACCAGGTAACTAGCATTTTCAGGAAGGTTCACACAAGCCAATCTTGTATTATTCTTATGAAGAGAAATCTTAAGCTAAATCCAAATCTCAAAATGATCATTCATTTCATCTGAGATTCCTGTAATCTGTACCATATTCATCTGTCATCTGAATCAGGATTCAGGAAGAATAATATGGTGGGTCCAGGTGACACTCACATTCATCTATTTGTGTGTGGCCATCATACAGAAATAGGACACATGCAGTAAGGATTAAGTTACTCCAAGTACAAAAGTAGTAACAAGCGCGTCTTCTAAACTTACTGAAAGCCTTAGCATCTAGACATCGGACTACAAGGCCAGGACAATAAAATGACTGCTGGACAGCTGATATTTCTTCCCTTGAGGGAGTTGATGACAGATGACAGATAGGTTTCACATTTCACCCTCAAATGCTTATGTGCTCCCAATAGAGAACCGATAAGAAAATGATTGACCACTGACCAATCTAACCCAAATTTCTAGCCAATTTTTTCCATACAGTCTGCTATTTGTAAAATACTATGCAATAATCTTTGGAAATACAATAAATATATACTTCTATCTATAGTAAAATAATAGATTATCATTCTGATATGATTCAAATAGTAATTCATTATTAGCCATTTAGGTTTGGCATAAAAAGGCCTAGCCTACCAACAATCTCATGGGCGAAAAAGTGGCTTGAGCAAATATAGGGTCATTTAGCATGAGCCCCTAGGAGACAATAATAAGTACTTACAATGTTGGAAGCATTTTTTATGGTTGAGAGAGATTTTTGAAGTTGGATAATCTATATGTAACATGTCTGATCTGTGCTTCATCTTAAAGCGGTTGTAATCACTGAAACACTGCCCCCCCCCCCCCCCCAAAAAAAACCTGCAAGACTTTATCATAATGTGCTAGCACATTATTAAATACTTACCTTAGACCGAAGCCCCCGCAGCTGCGCCCGGTCACCGCTGAGGTGGGTCATTTGTTTCCTCTGTGTTTCTTCCGGGTTCGTGGCTCTGGTGCTGTGAGCGACCGGAGCCACGATGATGTCACCCCCACGCAATGCGCACGGGAGCCCTCTGTTACGGAAAGGAGCTCTGAAGTTCCGGCACGATATGCTGAACATTCAAAGCGCATGCATGCAGGGTGAATATCTCCTAAACCTTGCAGGTTATATAAAAAATATATATTTTATTAGAAATTGATTAGAAGGAACAACCAGACAAACAGTGATTTTTTAAAAGACTTTACAAGTAAGAATTGCCTATAAACTATATATATATATATATATATATATATATATATATATACACACACATAACCCATAAACCTAGAATTAAACCTGAAAAGATCATAAAGATGTCCTTGTTGATACAATGGTAATTGTACTAGCAGGCTTGGTACGAGTAGGTCAGAAATGTGCAATGGCTCGGTTCTACATGTTACGCTTGTAGATATATAGGCATATATTCTGTTAAAATTAAGAGACAAGAGTAATAACAAGAGTAATTACAAGAGTAATAAACAAAAAATCTTTAAAACAGATGACTGATTTACATCACTAATCAATATATAACAGGTATTGGAATAACACATGCCGGCTGTTTGACAAAACACACATAAAGCAGGGGCCCAACGAACCCAGTACAAAGAAGACAGAATGCATCTATGGGGATGAAATAATAAGGATTAAGTATGTATACCATCACAAAACATTGTAGCTATGGAAAAAAATGTGCAACAGGACATTCAGCCAAGAATTACCTCATATAATAACAATACACAATATTTTGGTACAGGTTGCAAACCTCCCAAGATTTTTTTTTTTTACTGACATAACATGGAAAATGTACGGAGCACATTCTTTTACTGATAACCTGAAATATGACAGAAACTCCTATTATAAATGAAGATAATCAATGGGGTTGATATAATAAAACTGGAGAATGCAAAATCTGGTGCAGCTTTGCATAGAAACCAATCAGCTTCTATTTTTTTTTGTCAAAGCTTAATTGAACAAGCTGACATTAGAAGCTGATTGGCTACCATGCACAGTTGCACCAGATTTTGAACTCTCCAGTTTTGGTAAATTAACCCCAATACTTAAAGTTTGCCTTTAAAGGATAAGTTCACCTTTGGGAACATGTTACATGTTTCACTAGTTTTTAGGGTGGAACATGTAATATGTTCCTAATGCTGCAGCCGCTGCCTGATCCCCCTGTGGCAGCAGTACAGGGAGAAATTCCCTGTACTAGCTGTCATTTTTTAAATCAGCATGGCCACGTGGCCGTGTCATTCATACACAGAGATCTGTGTATGAATGAACTACAAGTCCTGACTTCCCTTGTGGATGTCGACTTATAGTTCTCAATGAACTACCATGACGCCGTGGTAGTTAATTTATTCTTCCTGTCATTGTATCTGCTTGCCCATATGGGATGCATGCCACACAGATACACTGACAGGCCTGCAGGAGGCTCCAAAAAAAAAAATCACCCTTTTTACCTGCAAAAAAATGTGCATTTATTTTATTTCTTTTCAAAAGTGAAAATATTCTTAAAACGGGTTGTAAACCCTCTTTTTATATTTTTTTAAAATAATAAACATGTTATACTTACCTCCACTGTGCAGTACGTTTTGCACAGAGTGGCCCTGATACTCGACTTCTGGGGTCACCTTTGTGTAAAGTACTGCAATGCATGTTTTTGCAAGTAAAGTGTCTATTTCTTATTTTTTTTCTCATGAGCCTGCAGAACATTTCAGTGGATCACGGATGCATTGTCAGGCTCTTGCAGACACTTAGTAAAGCTCTCTGCCAAACCCTCTGCACGAACAGACAGATACCAAGCTGCAGAATATGTCAATGAACTAAGAGGGCACTGACCAGCATATTATAATCCATTGAAAAGTCCATCTGTCGTAGTGGGAGTTCGGAACCAGTGACAAGTACCGTATATCTTTTTAACGGGCACTATTCTCCTGTCCGCAGACAATTAGAAAGGTGAAAAGTGTCTATTTTTACAAACTGGAATTTTACAGACGGTTGGTAACACTGTACTGGGCCTCTATCAGTTCCTGGCAGCTGTGCATGCATCTCTGGTCCACAGTGGTACACCACAGCATACGTGTAATCGGTAATTTTAAGTTATTGCATCATTTATAATTTTGCTTCCTTATTTACAGGTAGAGCAACTTACAGAAGAACAAAAGAATGGTGACTATTCACTTTTTTTTGTATATATTTTTAAATAGCTTTGTCCTATATTAAATGTGTGCTTTGCCCATTCACTTAAGAGTCCACACAGACTATGTTGTTTATACTTTTGTTCCCTGTAGTCAAGTGAAAAAGTCCTATGTATGCTCCACATATGTATGGTTGGAACCTTTATGGGGCCAAGTACCCTACCTCCACATGACATGACAGCATGATTCGGCACAATTGGGCATTCAGGCACCCAGCACTGTATCATGGGAGGAATTGGAGCCTTTGTTCAGGCACTTCTAGTTATAAGGTGACAATGCTTGTCCTTGTTTCCCAATTGCTCTCCTGCATTGTCACCCTGTTACATGCTCTTGCAGAGTACACTATAAGTGGCTGTGCTAAAGCACAATGCACAGGCATGTTGTGCATGCAATGCCTAACCAACCTACATTTTATCCAGATAGGGTTCAAATCAATTTTTATTTTCCAAACTAATACAAATTTCCACAATTTTCTGCAACTCAATAAAGCTGATTTAATTTTTGCTACTATTCACAGAATTCCGTGCAGCCTTTGATGTCTTTATACAAGATGCAGAAGATGGGTGCATCAGTACAAAAGAATTGGGCAAGGTAATGAGAATGCTTGGACAAAGTCCAACCCCTGAGGAGCTGCAGGAGATGATAGATGAAGTGGATGAAGATGGTGAGTGCTCCAAATTGTGCTCTGCCTAAAATCTTCTGTTTATTTAGTTGAGTAATACAAGGAGAATGCAATGCTAGCTATCACAGTACATTAAATGAGTCTTTTCTCAGGAAAATGAAAATACAGAGAGGAAAACTGCCACCATAAAAAGACATTTTAAAGAAAGTGTTACTGGCAGTTAAAAACCATTATAAATCTTATTCAGGCATATTTAGTCATTAAATCTCCTGACCAACTTCACTACACACAGGGTTAATTTACTTAAAGCAAATATACTATTCAAATTGCAAGTGAAGTTGCTCTATTTAATACAATTTTCCCCAGAGCTTAGGGAATGAGGTGAAGCTCTGTTGACTTCCATCATTCAATTATGTACAAGCAAAAATAATGTTTCTTTTTTTTTTCTTACGTTAATTACGTGTTTGGGCCAGAGGGGTCTGTTTGTGCATTTACCAAAAGGCAACACTGATTTCCATGGTCCTTTTACATTTATGTTGCCCACTTCTCTGATATTACTGTATGTCAGATACCGGTAGTTACATACACATTAATAGACCCAAACAAACTGTATATACATAAAGACATTCACACACAATTATTGTTTTTATAAATAGAACTTGGTGATCTAATTTGTCACATAATTAAGACTTTTCAATACCAGTGTAAAATTTGAAGGTTGCAGGTGATTGCAGTATTAAACAATTAAACACTTATTCAGTCATTATTTCTATTAGATGTCATCCCTAATTGCTGGCACCATTACAGGCTAGGCATATCAAAGAAATTTGGTCAGGCAAGAAAAACCTTTTTTCAAAATCGCTTTTCAGACTGTCAGTTTTATGCTGTCAAAATTAGATGAGCTAATAAACAATGATTAGTATTGTATTTTGTTTGCATTTTAATATCCCCTAGTTCTTGAACACAGTAATTTGGTTATTCAATCATTTTAGCTATGAGAACATACAGTCTGTGTATTGTTTATAATATGGAACTGATTCATTATTTTCACATCAGGAAGTGGCACTGTAGACTTTGATGAGTTCTTGGTTATGATGGTCCGATGTATGAAGGATGAAACCAAAGGAAGATCGGAAGAAGAATTAGCAGAAATTTTCCGGATGTTTGACAAGTAAGAGATGACATTAGAAAAGCTGCGCTTCATGTCTTTTAGTAGTATTGAGATCTCAGGCTCAAAGTCAAAGTAGCACTGTAGTGGCTTAAAAAAAAAAAAAAAAAAAGTGAATGTCTCCCAATGGCCCACAATATATGCCCAAGTCTCAGAATTTGTCTTTATATTGTTGCCCTTCATCGAGTATCCCCCCTTTATAAATGCCATTGTCCAGAAACGTATTGCTTACTGATCACAAAACAAACTGGGGCTTTGAGCCAATAATGTGCCTTCTTCATTCCTTTGCGATTTTAACAAAGCCAATAAGAGTACATGTTCTACCAGCCAAAAAGCTTTGGACCCACAGTAGATTATGAGACATTTCTTACCACTATTTCTTTCAATTTCAGTTATTCCAAAAACGACACTCCAGTCAAAATAAAAATTCTAATTTAATATGCATTCAGAGCACAATGCCTGCCTGTTTGCTTACTATTTAAAATGAAAATAAACTCTGGTTTATATTCTTAATTCAAAAAAATACCTTATTTTGCTCTCAGCTGCCTTCGGATCTCCAAATTCCTTTTTTTATTTTTATTTGACTTCCTGTTAGATGACTACTTTTGTTCACAGCCATCTTCTCTTGCTCCCTGCTGAGATAGACTACGGAATACAGACTATGTGATCTGTAGTGTGCTACATGAATGTAGCTAATGTGCTTGTTTCAGACAATTGAAAGTGTGTGGGGGGGGGGGGGGGGAGAGGAGTGAGCTTATGGAGGAAGTAACAAGTAGAAAACACAGAAAGAAACAGTTTCATGAAAAAAAGATTACAGGGTCATTAAGTACTGGATGTGTATGGATTTATTTGGAGAATGAAGATATCATTTAGTGTCACTTTAAGTCCTTCCTTCAGGGTTTGTTGTACCCTTTTACTGCTTATCAGGTTGTTTGAGAACCCTTACTTGTGAGGCTGGAGGGTTATTCCCAAACACACCCACTGCAGACACCTTGCTATCTCTCATATATAAAAATCCTGATGCCAGTATTAAGACATGTCTCACAGGGGTTGATTTACTAAAACTGGAGAGTGCAAAATCTGGTGCAGCTCTGCATAGAAACCAATCAGCTTCTATTTTTTTTTTTGTCAAAACTTAAATGAGCAAGATGAAGTTAGAAGCTGTAAGGTACCTGTGGTAGGTAGTTTCCGAAGTGGAGCTTGTATGCTGAGGATACAGACAAAAACATTGTCAGGCAGGACTGCATAGAATGGTGTGGTATGAAGAGCACGGGAGATAATGGCAAATTCAGCCAAAGGCAAAAACTCAGACCAATTGGAGTGTAACGCATTGACATAATGTTGAAGATAGGTTTCCAGGGTCTAGTTCATGCGTTCGGTTTGACTATCTGTTTGAGGGTGATGTGAGGTAACGAGTGAGAGCGTTACTCCTAGTTTCTTACAGAACGCTTTCCAGAATCAGGAAATAAACTGCAGTCTGAGATGACATTGGTAGGTATGCTATGATGTTTTACAATATGGGAAAGGAAGAGGGTAGACAGTGCTTCTGCTGTAGGTAATCCATGGAGTGGTACAAAATGAGACATTTTGTAAAAGCAATCCACTATGACCCATATAGCAGTGATGCCATCGGACTTGGGTAACTCTGTAATGAAGTCCATAGTCAAATGGGTCCAAGGCTGACGAGGAGCAGGAAGTGGTTGTAACAGTCCAGTAGGCAGGGACTTTATTAGAAGCACAAGTTGGACAGTCAGCCACATAGTCAGCAACATCTTTTTTCATATGAGGCCACCAGACATGACGCTGCAAGGTCTTGGTGACACCAGGATGACGGATAACACAAGCCTTGTGGAACACGATTCTGGATTTCTTGTAATTGTTCGGAAAGAGCCGTAGAGATCTGTGTGACAATTTTGTAAGGTGGGATTATATACTGCTCGATAGGTCAATCTTCTTCAGCAGTAGCAAATTATCTGGAAAGAGCATCGGATTTCTTATTCTTATGCCCGGGGACATAAGAAAGAACAAAATTAAACCTGGAGAAAAACAGAGTCCATCAAGCTTGGCGTGAATTCAAACGTTTAGCAGTCTGAAGATACAGCAAGTTTGCTCAAGTTTGCAATGGTCAGTCAGAATAGAAAAAAGCTTGGGAGCCCCTTCCAGACGATGTCGCCATTCAGACAATGCCAATTTGATGGGCAGCAGTTCTCGATTCACAACATCATAATTCATCTCCGCTGCAGAAAACTTTCTAGAGAAAAATGCCACTAGATGGATTCTACCAGACTTAGGCTGTCTCTGGAACAGTACGGCACCTGCTTCTACTTCGAAGGCATCAACCTCAACAATGTTATGGAGATCGGGATTTGGATGTTGAAGAACTGGAGCCTGCTAGACATGTCTTTTAAATGCTGGAAAGCTGATTCCGCTTCTGAGGGCCACATCTTGCAATTTGTACCTTTCTTAGTCATAGCAGTAAGGGGAGCAGCAATGGAGGCAAAACCTTTGATGAAGCGCCTGTAGTAATTTGCGAACAGTAGAAATCTTTGGAGCCCTCTTAAAATGGTCGGTTGGAGCCATTGCAAGACAGCAGAAAGGTTTTGAGGGTCCATTTGGAAACCGACGGCACTTATGATGTATCCAAGGAAAGGTATACGGCTTTGATGAAAACTGCATTTCTCGATCTTCGCATAAAGGTAGTTTTCTCTCAGTTGTTGTAACACCTGCTTTGCATGTGAAATGTGTTCTAGATGAGTCTTGGAAAAGATTAAAATGTCATCCAAGTAGATGATCACAAAACTGTTGCTAAAATCGTAAAAAATGTAATTCGTGAAACTTTGGAAGACAGGAGGGGCGTTATAAAGTCCAAATGGCATAACAAGATACTCAAAATGTCCAATGCGGGTGTTGAATGCTGTCTTTCACTCGTCTTCCTCTCTAATTCAAATCAGATTATAAGCCCCTTGGAGGTTCAGCTTACAGAAGATAACAGCTCCCTTAAAGTGGAGTTCCACCGAAAAGTAGAACTTCCACTCATTTGTCTCCCCCCCACCCCAGGTGCCACAATTGACACCTTTCGGGGGGGACAGGATACCTATCCCACTTCCAGGTGTCCACACCGCGGCCTATGATGTCACCGTGGGACTCCCTCCTCCACCCCCTGTCACCAGGCCAGTAGGAGAGAGTAGCGGGGCCTCGTGCATGCCCAATAGGCTTCCAGGCATAAAGCCGTAAGGCAACACTGCTGGGTTCCCTTACCTGCAATGGCGGCGGCAGCACCCGAAAGCTGATGGTAACATCAGCTGCGGTGCCGACATCATTGTACTCCAGGACAGGTAAGTGTCCTATTATTAAAAGCCAGCAGCTGCAGTACAGGTAGCTGCTGGCTTTTATTTAAATTTTTGGGGCGGACCTCCAATTTAGGTATGTCAAACAGTTCTCGAATGAGAGGGTAGGAGTGTTTTATGGTGATTTGATCTGACCCTTGATAGTCTATGCATGGTCGAAGATGCCCATCATTTTTCAACAAAGAAAAAACCTGCCCCTACTGGAGAAGAAGAGGGTCAGATAAAAACCTCTTTCCAAGTTGTCTTTTACGTATTCCTCCATAGATTTTTGTTCAGGCAATGACAGGGGATAGGTCCTTCCTTTGGGGAGAGGTGCTCCAGGAATCAAATTAATTGCACAGTCAAAAGAACGACGTAAAGTTAAAACCTCTGCTTTTTTCTTGCAAAATACATCTGCAAACCCATGGTATTCGCAAGGCAAGGTAGGTTGGATGGCCACGGAAGCCAACAGACACATAGAAAGCCTTTTGGGTTGAGACAAACAGTTTAGATTACAGAATGGCCCCCAAGAGGTTAGTTCTCCATTTTCCCAATCAAAAGAAGGGTTGTGTTGTTGTCACTATGGGTAACCAAGGATAACAGGCAGAAGTGGAGAATCAATAAGAGACAGGACGATTTCCTCTTTATGGAGTGCACTTACCTGAAGGGTGATTGTCGTAATCTCAACCTTTACAGGGCCATCTCCCAACGGTTGTCTTTTCAGGGTGGTGATGCTCAGGGGTCTAGACTTAGGAACAAATGGGATGTAATTTTTCTTAGCAAAAATACAGTCCAGGAATATGCCAGCGGCTCCAGAATCCACAAAAGCCTCACAGGAGATAAGTTTAGAGGCAAAATGGAAAATTGCAGGAACAGTAATCTTGGTCTTGGAGGATATACCTGTAAGGTCTAACCCAGCTACTCCAACAATGGTTAGACCCGGCCTTTTAGTGGATGGGAAGGGCAGACAGATAAAAAAAATTCCTTTAACTCTACAGTACAAGCATAGCCCAATGCACGCCTCCCTTGTTTCTCTGACTCTGTTAGGTGGAGACTGCTGACTTCCATGGGTTCCACAGGTTCCTGGGATTTAACTCAAATTTCAGGTTCAGGCTGAGGTAGTGCTTAGAATTTAGGGGCCAGATGGTAAACTGGCCTAGGATGCTTGTGAGTTCTAAGGCTCTCTTGGCACCTTTCATGATACCGGACTTTCAGGCGAACACACAGCCCTATGAATTTTTCAAGGTCTTCTGGGGAATACTTATAGACTAACTCATCCTTTATGCGATCTGTAAGACCTTTTTGGAAGGCTGCACATAATCCCAATTAGTCTCAGCAGCCAGGGTACGGAACTCAATAGCATACTGTGCCACAGACCTAATAAAAAAACAAAAGGTTGCCCTTTAAACTCTAACCTAAATATTCCTAAATAAATATTAAGATCATAAATTTGATATTGTGATCTCGTGTATAAACATATGTAAACTCCAGAAGTGACAAAACTTTCTTGAGATAAATAGTAAAGATTATTGATAATCAATGGTGTAAAAACATCGAAAGAAAATTATCCCCCAAAAAAAGGGCAATCAAAAAAATGTCCAGTAAACAGTGCAGTATTTAGTGACAATTCGGAATATGGTGACATCTGCAATAGAAGTGACTTTGCTTAGTGGGTCCCACCACCATATGAATTGTGCACTTACCAGCTCCCAGATATTTAGTGCCTGTGGCTATTGCCCAGCCAGGGCATTTTCCTCTAGGATTTCCGGAATTGATCCGATCGTCCCGTCTATGGGAGTTTTTTTCTCTCTGAGCCACATTTATATCACCATTTTGTGCAATACTAATGGTTGGTAGTAGAAGATCCGTGGGATCACAGTTCTGACCAGGAGAGCCTCCATAGTCTCAGAGAGAAAAAAACAACGAAATGGCCATAGGTAAAACCCGCTGGTTATTTATTATAATACAAAACGCCTTAGGCATATAAAAACAAAATAAAAACTTCAAACTTCGACTGCAGTACACATGCCCGTGCTAAAACAACGGGACGTAACGCGCGATGATGTCAGTACGTTGCTCCGTCTGGCGCGTTTCGTCACATGGTGTACCTAGTCATGGGGCCCCATGACTACATCAAAAAGTGGTAACCCCGAGCCACACTTGGGATTGCATCGCAGGATCCAGGTACAGCTTACTTACCTTGTCCCCAGGATCCTGCAATGTCTCCCCGCTCTGTGTTGCGAGCCGTCCTCCGCTCAATCTATCACAGAGCCGAGCTCCATTCCCTGAGAGCGTTGCGACGCACAGGGAGAGAGAACAGCGCCAAATTCAAAAAGTAAAACACACAATTCATATACAGTACACTGTAATCTTACAGATTATATTACTGTATCAATTTATTTCACATCCTTTTTGTCTCTAGTGGTTTATCCAGTGCCCTGTATGCAGTTTTATATTATAAATACTGTTCTTTCTGCCTGGAAACTGGAGATTGTCCATAGCAACCAAAACCGTCCCTTTACATCAAAAGTGGTTTTAGACCCGCTAGAAAACAGCGATAATAAATTAGAATCACTTGCAGAAGTGAGCTATAGTGATTTGCGGGGAAATACGTCATCAAACACTGAAAGTAATGACAGCAAATTTCTGTTTTTTTGATTTGATTACATTATTGAATCATTTTTATTATTATTATTTGTTAGAATTATTTAGTTATTTATTATATTATAATTTATGATTTCGTTTTTCAAACTTTATCATACCCAGGATGTTTACCAGACTTTTGTTTGGACAGATTTAAGTGAGTTATTCCTAAGAATTACAGACTTACAATATAAAACTCCAAATTTTCATGCAAAATAATTGTACCACTTTCAGCATCAAAAATCTGAAATAATCATACCACCAGGGAGGTTAAAAGGACTCAACAGTGCACTGAGCAAATTTTCTGATTGTAGTGGAATTTATTGTCTGCTTTATAACATTATTAGCCCACTGATTGTTTTGCTGGATGTCTGATATTGCTCTTTTAGATATTTATCTGACATAACTTTATCACATTAAAATGTAATTTTGTGTTTTGATGCATTGAAAGATAAAAATCCCAAATACTAACATGTTGGTGTCATTCACTGAAATGCAAAAAAGGTCAATGATTATTTGCAAGGCACTGCATATTTTGTGAAATGGTATACATGGATATATTTATCAGTGAGCAGACACTGCTGAATTAGTACAACTTTATGAAGGGGTGGGGGGTGGACATTTTTGCTATTAAATGTTAGACATGTGCAATTCGTTTAGTTTTTTTTCGTTTTTTTTTTTTTTTTTTTCGCTATTTTCGTTTGTTCGTTTTCGTACGAATGAACGAATCATTCGAATCGTACGAATCCGAATAACGAATCATTCGAATCGTTCGAATCGTACGAATCCAATCCGATTAACGAATCATTCGAATCGAACGAATCCGAAAAACAACGAAAATCCGAAAAAAACAAGTTAGAAACAACGAATGTACTAATGAAGAAAATCAGAAAAACGAAAACGAACGAAAAAATTCGTACATTCGGAACTTTTTTTTTTGTTGAATTGGTAATTTTCCGTGTCCCTTACAATGGTGCTGCTAAACATGCTTCGAATGGATTGAACAAAAAAATTCGTACATTCGTAACTTTTTTTTCCGATTCGTAACTTTTTTTTCGATTCGTAACTTTTTTTTTTTCGTAACTTTTTTTTTCCGATTCGTAACTTTTTTTTTTTTTTTTTTCGATTTGTAATTTTCCGTGTCTCTATTGAACCAAGAAATTCGTACATTCGTAACTTTTTTTTCGATTCGTAACTTTTTTTTTCGATTCGTAACTTTTTTTCAATTCGGAACTTTTTTTTTTTTTTTTTCGATTTGTAATTTTCCATGTCTCTATTGAACCAAAAAAATTGTACATTCGTAACTTTTTTTCGATTCGTAACTTTTTTTTTTTTCGATTCGTAACTTTTTTTTTCGATTCGGAAATTATTAAAATGTAATAATAGCATACACATTACATCAAATTATGAATTATGCTCCGATTACGAATCTACGAATGTTACGAATGTTACGAATGTACGAATAAATACGAATGCGTCCGAAAATTAAACTAACGAAAAAACGAATCAACGAAAAAAATAACTCTTACGAATGTACGAATCGTTACGAATACGAACACCGACGACTTACGAATGTACGAATCGTTACGAATCCGAACAACGACGACTTACAAATGTACGAATCGTTACGAATCGATGGAAACTAAAAAAACGAAACGAAAAAAAACAAATTTTTTTGTTGTGCACATGTCTATTAAATGTAAAGAATAGCTAGGGTTAGATCACAACATTACTTTTTTTCTTACAAAAAGATAGATGGAAAAATCCGAAATCATAAGTGTGCAAAGCACACAGTGAAATACTTTACTTTAACAAAAACTACTTTTGAATAGATCAGTCTAATTTAATAAATGTCACACTAAATATAATTTCCAGAAGTGAAATTAAGTGTGATAATTATACTTGGTTCAAAAATGTAATGTAATTTGTTCCATTTGCCTCCCCTGTTTGTGGGAAGTGGTGTTTAAAATATTCTGTGCTTTTTGTCACTAAAGTAGGAGTCATATTTGACAAGGTAATGTTAGAAATCAGTAAATCTGAGCTCATTGGAGTAAAAAAATTATTATAATGAGCAACTAGGTAAGCATTTATAGAAAATGTAAATAACTACAAGAAAGAAGAAAACAACAAGTACCTGCATTCACGTAGACTCATTAACCACTTTCCGACCGGCGCACGACGATGTACGTCCATTTTTTGAAGAGGGATATCTCGGTAACGGCAGCAGCTGCTGCCACAACCGAGGTATCCATCTCTTCAGGCGCCGGTCGGCTGTCCGATAATGGTGGTCATCGCGGCGAATTCGCCGCGAGATCACCGTTATCGGCGGCGGGAGAGGTGCCCCCCCCTCCCGCCGCTCTCCCGCGCCTTCCGCCGCTTACCGAAACCGTCGGCAGCGGCGGAGGCGATCGGGTCCGTTCCCCTGATGTGTCTAGAGATGAGTGACGCTAAGATGGCCGCCACTCATCTCTATACCATAGGAGGGCGGAAGCGACGTCAAAAACGTCACTTCCGCCCATACCTCTTAAAGAGGAATTTTCAAATGTCATTTTTTTAAATGACATTTTTTTTTTTTTTTTTTTTCATTGAAGTCCAAATATGAGATCTGAGGACTTTTTGACCCCAGATCTCATATTTAAGAGGACCTGTCATGCTTTTTTTCTATTACAAGGAATGTTTACATTCCTTGTAATAGGAATAAAAGTGAGCCAATTAATTTTTTTTAAAAAAACAGTGTAAAAATAAATAAAATCAAGAAAAATAAATAAGAAAAACAAAAAAAAAATTTTTTAAAGCGCCCCGTCCCGACGAGCTCGTGCGCAGAAGCGAACGCATACGTGAGTAGCGCCCGCATATGAAAACGGTGGTCAAACCACACATGTGAGGTATCGCCGCGATCGGTAGAGCGAGAGCAATAATTATAGCCACAGACCTCCTCTGTAACGCAAAATATGCAACCTGTAGAATTTTTTAAACGTCGCCTATGGAGATTTTTGAGGGTAAAAGTTTGATGCCATTCCACGAGCGGGCGCAATTTTGAAGCGTGACATGTTAGGTATCAATTTACTCGGCGTAACATTATCTTTCACAATATATAAAAAAATTGGACTAACTTTACTGGTGTCTTATTTTTTTATTCAAAAAAAATGAATTTTTTCCAAAAAAAGTGTGCTTGCAAGACCGCTGCGCAAATACGGTGTGAAAAAAAGTATTGCAACGACCGCCATTTTATTCTCTAGGGTGTTTGAAAAAAAACAATATATAATGTTTGGGGGTTCTAAGTTTTTTTCTAGCAAAAAAAACTGTTTTAAACATGTAAACACCTAAAATCCAAAACGAGGCTGGTCTTAAAGTGGTTAAGCCTCATTCACACTGCCATAAAAAAAAAATGTATCTGAACACAGCTACATTGTTTTTCAATGGAAACATTCACACAGGTACGTAAACATCCACTGTGTTCAGATACACAACACAAAATCCAAAAATCTGCATATGAGAACATACATATATGACACAGATATTTGCAAAAGTAAAAAAGGACAATTTTACGCAAGTATTCACTGATAATCATTACACAGGCACCTTTTTTACTGGAAAAAAACATGTGTAATAAGATCAGTAAAATGATTATTATTATTATTATTAATTATTATATGAACCCACTCAATACCCAACACCAAATGCTGTACATAATAATATAAAAATAAGCCTTTTCCTTTTCTTCACAAAAATTGAGGTACCCCACTTTGAACATGTCTGTGTAGAAATTGCTTCTAGAAATGTGAGGGCACTTTGGAGTTGAAAATGGCATGTTCACATTGCAAGATAACTTTCCCCATAACTTAGTGAGAGTGGTAAGCTCTGTTAACTTCCATGATCCAATCATGTACAAGCAAATATACTGTGTTTTTGTTTTTAATTTTCCTTAAAAATTATTGGGTGTACTTGAATTGAATTTTCACCACATTCACTAAACTAAAAGAAATCCCCTTGCAAAGTGATAATTCCTTGTAAAGTGTACAGACTATTTGTCATTAGTAAATCAACCTCTTTAAACCCTTCTTCAGGTTATTATATTTGGGTTTTGAACAAAACGTGTTATAAGCCCATTGCTGGCATGTCCCTGCTGTTAATAAATGATTCTCAGGAAGGATGTACTGGAAAATGGAGCAAGTACAAAGAAGGGCAACAAAGATAATAAAGGGTCTGGAGGATATTAGTTATGAGGAAAGGTTATGAGCACTGAACTTATTCTCTCTGGAGAAGAGACACTTGAGAGGGGATATGATTTCAATATACAAATACCATGCTGATGACCCCGCAATAGGCATACAAATTTTTTGCGGAAGGGAGTTTAACAAAACATGTGGCCACTCATTAAAATTAGAAGAAAAGAGGTTTAACCTTAAACCACATAGAGAGTTCTTTACTGTAAGAGCGGCAAGGATGTGGTCTCAGCAGGGAGCATCGATTAGATAAGCACCTGAACGACCACAACATACAGGGATATACAATGTAATAACTGACATATAATCACACACATAGGTTGGACTTGATGGACTTGTGTCTTTTTTCAACCTCATCTACTATGTAACTATGTAATTCCAAAGATGCACTCATTACGTAGAGTGTACACTTCCATCACAATGCTGCACAATGGATTATTTGCATGCACAATGCCTAAATACTAAAGCAATTGCACAGGTCTCCATAAATTATTTATGGTGTCCCATATGTGTTCACATGGGACACTAAAAATGTTTTATGGACTTACTGAATGTCATCGTTGCAACATCTCCCCATTGTTAGAGATATGGAAGTATACCAATCATATGTTGGTATATTGGATATTCATTTCCACTGTCTTTTCAAATAAACAAGATGATGGCGAACTGCAAGATTTGATTTTTAACCACTTTCTACACATAAATGGAAATTGAGACTTATTCAACTGTCTATATGTATTATTACCTGACAAAGGATTTTTTTTAGGACAGATCTGTCAATTTTCAGTGCCACCCATCAATTCCCATCAGTGCCACCAATCCGTGCCGCCTATCAAAGCCACCTATCAGTGCAAAAATTACTTATTTACAAAATTTCCTGGCGGAAACCAAAAAAAACTTTTTTTTTTCAAAATTTTCTGTCTTTTTTCAATGTTTTTTTTTTTCAATGTTTTTTTCAATGTTTTTTTTTTCAATGTTTTTAGTAAAAAATAAAAAACCCAGCAGTGATTAAATACCAACAAAAGAAAGCTCTATTTGTGTATAGTGTTGCATGACCACGCAATTGTCATTCAAAGTGTGAGAGCACTGAAAGCTGAAAATTGCCCTGGAAAGGAAGGGGGTGAAAGTGCCCAGTAGGCAAGTGGTTAAAATGGTTCTAAAGTTAAAATGCTTTTTACCTTAATGCATTCCCTGCATTAAAGTAAAAAAACGCCCTGCTACCGGTTTTACCCACCCCCATCCATAAACACCAGTCTCCTGTCACCTCTTCAGCACTCTTATGGCTGCAGCACTGTTCCGCTCATTTCCTGGTCTTATAGGAGACACTTATGGCCATAGGCTCCTGTTGCTATCAATTAAACTCCTGTGAGGAGGGAGCAGGGGTTGGCTTACTGGTGTTGTGCGTGTCTCTGGACACACACAGCCTGGATTGGGAGTATGCATGTATGGGTGCCTTCATAGCACACAGCTTGCTAAGGAGGTAACCGGAGGAGAGAGGAGCAGGAAGTGCCAGTAGAAGACTGTCAGAAGAGACCTTTCTGTGCAATAGCATTGCACAAAGCAGGCAAGTATAGCATCTTTTTTAACCCCCAAAAAAACGTTATCCTTTAGTATCTCTTTAAGCTGAAAATGTGTTTTGGTGCAAAGGTTGGATACTGCACAAAGCATCTGTCCTATGGAGCTGTGAAGGTTAACAGCAGTGGCTCCTAATCAGGAAAGCTGCACTGCTCATCCATCCCCTCCTTCTTCACCTGCCATTTATAGAACTTATCTCAGTACACTCCCAATGAGTTCTGTGAATGGGTGGAGGACATACTATCATTCAACTCTCCCCCTTCATTCACAGAACTTGATGCATCATGGGAGTGTAGTAGGACAAGTTATATGACTAGTGGAGGTGGCAAGAGGGGACAAAAAGCATTGCAACTTTTCTGATTAGGAACCACTGATGTTAACATCACAAGTGCCAAAAGATAGATGTTCAGGGCAGTATCTGGAAGCTGTGAAGGGGACACAGAAGTAGCCACCTGCAGGTAATGAAATACATACCATTACACATACCTAATGTGTATGGTGCTGTATCCCCCAAAATAATTCACTAAACCTCAGCTTTAATGGCACTGCAACAAATCAATGCATGCATGGTGGAGTTACCGTACATTGTGGAACTCCATGCAATTTACTGTGGCATTCCACAATGTTTTGGTGTGAACAAGCCCTAAATTGTACTGCCTACTTTTGTAATAAAAAGGATTCACAAGCCCCCAGTACCCCTTTAGATGTGAAGAACCCTGCCAATTACTGTAGTACATTTCAGGGAATGCCTATAATGTGAATTCAAATTCAGTGCAAACTTGGAAATGCAATGAGACTGTTTTAACAGAAAGATAGATGAAAACTCAGGAAAATCCAATCTACAAACTTCAGAGTACAAGTGCAATGGCTTTATGAAAGAGAAATGTAAAAAATGTTTTCTGTGTTAGGAAATCACATCTTGCTTCACATGAAAAGAAAAGCATAATTTTTATTATAATTACAATACCCCCTGTAGCAATTATACCGTTTTTTATTACCCATAAATTATAAATGTTTACAGATGACATCTTCATAGATTAAAAGGAACAAACTGAAAATGATATGGTTATGGGTAGCAGTCAGCATTATACATGAAAAAGGTTGCAGTGTGAACGGATTGCTCCTGGGGAACTGACATTCTCTATTCCTACTTGAACTGCACAAAAATAAAATATTTGTTATGCTCAAAGAAATTGCACTTCTAAACATTGTTACTTCTAAGGAACTACATTTGTATGGCTGTGCAAATCAATATACTGTAAGGTAGGTTAATTGTCCAAGAAAAGTAGTTAGGTTTTATCTTATATTTTATGTCAATTAAACATACATCTATTAATTAGATGCACACTTTTTAACATGGAAACCTCAACTTTTATAGGAATTGTGATGGTTACATAGACCTGGAAGAGTTGAAGCGTATGTTGGAATCAACTGGTGAGACCATTACAGAGGATGACATTGAGGAATTGATGCTAGATGGAGATAGAAATAATGATGACAAAATTGACTATGATGGTAAGTATTTCTTCAGGGTGGAACATGGACATAGTGTTATTATAATCACTTGTTTTTGTGGTAGGAGCATCATGTGTAAGGTATTAGTGTCCAGATGAATATAGGAGCAAAATGAATAGGTTATAAAAATGTAACGTGTATTCATTGTATGTAAATCCAAAACGTTTAGTCCGAGATAAAATGAGGAAAGGGTAGAACCCTTTCTCAGATTTCTGTTGCTAAGGTCTATGTATGGGGTGATGGGTCCTTTAATGGTGTCCAATATAACCAAGGCCAGATCTGAACTTAATTGCTCTGGTTAGGTAGCTTTTACAAGCCAATGGACCCAAAAGACCTCTTCACATAGGGTTTTTTTCTACTAAAAAGAGTGCACAATCTGATGTAGCTCTGCATAGAAACCAATCTGTTCCCTGTTTTTTTTTTTTTTATAATCACTTGTTTTTGTGGCTGTTTTTTTTTTTTTGTCAGAAGCTTAAAGAGGAGGTCCGCCCACTACTGGAAAAATTAAAACCCAGCAGCTACACACACATACTGCAGCTGCTGACTTTTAATAATAGGACACTTACCTGTCCTGGAGTCCAGTGATGTTGGCACCGCAGCTGATGTTTCCATCAGCTGTCGGGTGCGCCTGCCGCCATTGTGGGTAAGGGAACCCGGCAGTGCAGCATTACGGCTGCACTGTCAGGTCCCTACTATGCATGCGCGAGGCACCACTGCGCTCTCCTACTGGCCCGGTGGTGGGGGAGGAGGAGGGAGCTGAGCCGCTGATGTAATTCGCCATGGCCCAGTCACCCGGAAGTGGGGACAGGATACCTGTCAAAGGCGCCTGCAAACCGACCCGAAACAGCTGTTGCTGTGTCTTCAGTGTGAAAGCCTGAGGGCTTTCACACTGAAGCGGTGCACTTGCAGGACACTCAAAAATGTCCTGCAAGCCGCATCTTTGACTCGCTATAGGAGCGGTATATTTACCGCTCCTATAGCGCCTGTTCCCATTGGAAACAATGGGGCAGCGCTCCGAACCCGCCCGCAAAACGCCGCTGCAGCGGCGGTTTGCGGGCGGTATTGACCCCTTTTTCGGCCGCTCGCGGGGGGTAAAACCACCCCACTAGCGGCCGAAATGCGCTGCTAAAACGCCGGTAAAGCGGCGCTAAATATAGCGCCGCTTTACCGCCAGCGCCCCCACCGCTCCAGTGTGAAAGTAGCCAAAGTGTCCAGAATGCTGTAATAAAAGTGGCAAACCAAAAATTAAAGAGTCCAAAAAGATTTTAAAATACTTTATCATAGGGTGATGGTTGAATTATACATCCAGTGCTTTTTTGTGGGCTTGAACACTCCTTCTTCATCAGGGATTACAAATGTGAACTGGAAAGGTAGGACTGCAATTAAAGGTGGAATCTTATAGTGTGCTGAAATTAATGCAGATTAGGGGCTTCAGTAGCATATAGTAGGACTCCCTCCACCTTGGAGATATCTGCTCATACTTCTTGTTGTGTCTCTGGAACGGGAAATGAAGAGAAATCTCACTGAGGTTCACTAGCTTCACTACTCAGTCCAAAACAGAATAATGTTTTGGCTTTACTTATACAAGGAATACATGCACTTTAACTCACTTCATTAAAAAGCCTGTATGCATCTTGTCCTGCTAACAAGTTTTCCCAGTGAAGTGATTAGGGTTTGGGCCATACATGCTGAAGGGATGTGTAGGAGCAAGAGGATACTGAAAAAAATGTTTATGCATTGCTGAATAGGCTACACACATAGATGTGCGCACACAGTGTGCCGGATGTGCCTGTTCTCATTAGCATTATCGCTGTGTGCTGGTGGGGAGATGGGAAAGATCTCCCACTGAGCGGCTCTGCTTATAAGAGAAGTGTGTAAGCATTTCTCTCTCACTCTGTATTTGCCGGCAGGGAGATCATGTGCTGGCGGGGAGATTAGAAAGAACTCCCCTCTGAATGGCAGAGTGCTTCAAAGAAGAGTGTATGTATGTTTATATATACATACTTGTGTGTATATATATATATATATATATATATATATATATATATATATATATATATAGTATATATATATATATATAAACATACACAAGTATGTATATATAAACAAGCAAAACAAGTAAGTATGTTATAATACAAAAACATTGAAAGAGATCAGGGGGGGGGGGGGGGGGTCTAACAATGATAATATCAGATTAAAAGTGCACTTACCCTTTAAGTAATACAAACTTAAGGTGCAAATGCTATGAAACTTTCTTTTTTTGAAATTGTAACCCAAAAGTATATAAAATTGTACAAAAAGCCAAACACATTCATCTTTTGCATATTCGCCTTATGTAATCATAATTATATATAATTTCCCCAAATCACAAGGGGAGGTCTTAGTTGCTTAGCAACTGTCGATGCTGTGGCCATGATATGTTGTTGTTTTTTTATGTTCTGCATACCAAAAGAAAAATCTACAGAACTCTTAAAAATGCTTGTCATTCTGCTAAGCTTGCCACTGGAAAATTACATATGTACAAATAGAAGTAACAGATTGCAAATCATATATAATTTAATAGCATCCTTTAAATTCAGTTTTGAAACATTCTTATGTTTTTTTTTTTTTTTTTTTTTGCTTGATGGAGCAATCTGTTTTGTTGTGGCACACTTGATGTTGAATGTCAACAATCAAGAAAATGTTCAAATCACAGAATAAACTAAAAATATTTGTATGACACATACATATTAGATGCAGTGAAGGTTATTCCTCTGTGGTGCTACAATAAAAGAATGCAGCACAGCAAAAATGTTTTTAACTATGAAATATCCTTCCTCACTAAAATATTAATTTTTACAAGTAAACATATTTTATATAAATATCTTATTATCCCCAATGTCAGTCTATGTAAGGTCCCTGCTCTCTGCAAACTTTCATCACTCAAAGGGGAAACATCCCCAGCCCTCTCTCCTATGACTTACGGTTTTAATGGGAAGCTGTACCCCGCAAGGTTGTTAAAAGTTAAGTGATTTATGTATGCTTTTAAACCTTTTATTAATGTTAATGCATCTGTATGTTTTACAGAATTCCTGGAGTTTATGAAAGGAGTTGAATAAATGGAAGGGCAGAACAAGTTCCACGCAGTTCCACCTCTACAGTATTTTTCTTAATTTTGAGCTGTATCGCAAAACATACTAAAAAGAAAACAGAATACAATCATCACTACAATGAATATATATATAAAATATAATTTCAAATGTCATATAAACATAAAGTACAATATTTTTTGACGCTGTAAATATTTCAGAGTATCTAATATCTTAAAAATGGGAGATTATGAAAACAAAGGACACTATGACTTTACAGTAATTTTGACTGCATTCACTAATATGATGCCTGTGTGCCATGAATAAAGTACATGATTTTAAGGTACAGTTTGTTTTTATATTTATATAAGTAATTTTCCAAAGTAAAATCATACAATGAGAACATTTAAAGAACTAAAGGCAAAACCTTTTTATTTATTTTTTTATTTTGGATAGAGTAAGAGGTTTATTTTTGCCCTCTTTGTCCCAATGGGGAGATTTCCCTTCACTTCCCTTCACTTCATAGCCAAACAAGAAGTGAGAGGAAATTCCTGCAAATTAAGGGAATTCCTTGGGGACCCCCAGGTCACCGGAACTAGTGTCTCCATTGGAAGTTTTCCCCCTGCTATTATTTTTCTGGGGACAACCCAAAATTTGGGATCATCTTTACTTTCAATGATAATGGTAAACAGGACTATGGGGTCAATTCACTAAGAGTTAAATAACTAATTAAAAATGTGCTTAAATTACGCTTGCAGTAAATCAGTTGTGAAAGTGCAATTCACTAAGAATTTTGCATTAAATACTGAATTTTACCGATTTAGCAGTAATTACCTCATTATTTAATGCAGTAATTTACCGCATTGAGCTGGTTTCTAAGGAGTGGGCCAGAAAGCCCTGCTGACAGCTGAATAAAAATAAAATGCCAACAATTAAAAATGATGAAAAAAAGTGTCCCCCCCCCTAATGCATACCAGGCCATTTGGGTCTGGAATTGATTTTAGGGGGTACCTCATACCAACATTTTAAATTGGTATGGGGTCCCCCCAGAATCCATACCAGACCCTTATTCGAGCATGCAGCCCGGCAGGTCAGGAAAGGAGGGGGATGAGCGAGTGCCCCTCCTCCTGAACCATACCAGGCCACATGCCCTTAACATGGGTGGGTGGGTGCTTTGGGGCGGGGGGGCTCAGACCTCCAACCCAAAGCACCTTGCCCTCATGTTGATGGGGACAAGGGTCTCATCCCCACATCCCTGGCTGGTGGTTGTGGGGGTCTGCAGGCGGGGGGCTTATCGGAATATGAAAGACCCCTTAAACAAAGGGCCCCCTGGATCCCGCCCCCCATGTGAATGAGTATGGGGTACATTGTTTCCCTACCCATTCACCAAAAAAGTGTAAAAGTGAATAAAGACAGGAGACAGTTTTTCACAATGACTTTATTAAAAAATAAAAAAACAGTATCCCCTGATGTAGATCAATTGTCAAGCATGACACTGAAACAAAAAGGTCCGCTCTTAACGAATGCTCCCGCACTCTGCCTGCTCCGCCTCGTGACAGTTCTTATGTAGGGAAGGGGTGGGGCTGCGATTAATGATGGATCTACATAGGGGGACATTTTTTATTTTATTTTTAATAAAGGAATTGTCAAAAACTGGCTTCTGTCTTTATTCACTTTTACACTTTTTTGATGAATGGATAGGGGTACAATTCATTCACATTTGTTAAAGGGGGCTTCCAGATTCCAATAAGCCCCCTGCCTGCAGACCCCCACAACCACCAGCCAGGATTGTGGGGATGAGGCCCTTGTCCCCATCAACATGGGGACAAGGTGCTTTGGGGTGGGGGGTGGGGGGCAGAGTACCCCCTGCCCCAAAGCACCCACCCACCCATGTTGAGGGCATGTGGCCTGGTATGGTTCAGGAGGGGGGGCATTCGCTCACCCCCCCCCTTTCTTGACCTGTCGGGCTGTATTCTTGGATTAGGGTCTGGTATGGATTCTGGGGGTACCCCACACCATTTTTTTTTTTCTTGGCATGGGGTTCCCTTGGCCTGCTATGCATTGGGGAGGCCCCACGTTGTTTTTGTTTTGTTTTTTTTTCATAATTTTTAATTGGTCTTATTTTACATTCAGATGTCAGCGGGAAACCTGTTGACAGCTACTGAGTAATCCGTTGTTAAGGACGCTGTGGCTGGCTTCCCTGCCCGCTCCTTAGTAACCAGTTATTTGTCAAAAAATTTGGACAAATACCCAATACTATACGCCAGCAAAACCCTGGTGGTAAATATTGCATGTTTTTTTACTCTCTGGTCCATTTGTGAATTGGACTTAAGAGCTTTTTAAACAATATTTTTCGGCACATTTTTTATTTTGTGTAAAATACCACATAATCATTATTTTTTATATTTTTTATGAATTGGATTTAATTTACCACATGCAATAGTTTAAGCAAATGAGTCATGTGACTGCGTTATCGATTGAGATAAATGTTAGTGAATTGACCCCAAAGAGAGAGGTTGAATCTCTGTAACAAAGACACAGACAGCAATAAAAATTGACAGGTGTTCTAATTACCCTCCACTCTATCGAAAAACGTTTGATTTGCAATAATAGTGCTTTATGACAAAGAATGGAACCTTAATACATAATATGGACCATAATCAAAGCTAAATAAAGCACGTGGAGAAAGATAATATACAGTAAGTGGATGAAAAAAACATCAAATGTACCGCACCACCTAATGATAACACTCCATGCGAAAAACTCAAAAAATAAATAATAAAACTGTGACCAAAAGTTCATTGGATAAAAAACTGTTCTGTGAATCCGGTGTATTTCACGAATCACCTCCAGTGACCCTTCACTATCCAAACTATGCACTCACCTCATATACAGACTTTCCACTGGTCACTGGAAGTCTTCCCCTTTATAAGGGTGTATATTCCAATGGCTGGCAGCGGGGATCCTATTCCAGGGACACTCATTCTATTGTGCAGTAATCCTCATTAGGGATGAGCCGAACACCCCCGGGTTCGGTTCGCACCAGAACCTTCGAACCGACCGAAAGTTCGCGCGAATTTTCGAACCCTATACGTTATAATGGACGCGGACGTTCGAAATCAAAAGTGCTAATTACAACGGCCAATATGCATGTTAATGTCATAAAACAGGTTTGGGGACCCGGGTCCTGCCCCAGGGGACATATATCAATGCAAAAAGAACTTTTAAAAACTAACGTTTTTTCGGGAGCAGTCATTTTAATGATGCATAAAGTGAAAAAAAAAAAAGTGAAATTTTCCTTTAAATATGGTACCTGGGGGGTGTCTAAAGTATGCCTGTGAAGTGGCATGTGTTTCCCGTGTTTAGAACTGTCCTTGCACAAAATGACATTTTTAAAGGAAAAAAAGTAGCCATTTAAAACCACTTGCGGCTTTAGGTTTGTTCTTAAGTAGAATCTGAACAGGTACATTATGAAGTGTAGCTCCATCCCCAAAAAATCTATTTTTAAGCTTTTTGGA
Source organism: Lithobates sylvaticus (assembly GCA_028564925.1). Classification (NCBI taxonomy): domain Eukaryota; kingdom Metazoa; phylum Chordata; class Amphibia; order Anura; family Ranidae; genus Lithobates; species Lithobates sylvaticus. Next base: position 281,904,074 of record CM053028.1, read on the forward strand.
GAACATAGGGAGGGGTTATCACCCCTGTAACATTTGCTGTCTTTGCACATCTGTTCAGAACATGTCACCTCACTTTCCGTCCCAATGACAAATGTTTTTGGAAAAAGTGGGGTTTTAATTGAAACAAGGATTGGTGATAAAGTATCAGTAGAGAGGAGATACCTTTTTCCCAAATTAAATCTAACAGGATAGAATTTCCCTTCCTAGGGGTAGATTTCCTCTCACTTCCTGTTTTCTCTTTCCATTTGCAAGTAGGAGTCGTTTGTAAGTTGGATGTTTGAAAGTAGGGGCCTGGCGTATATACTCTGCAGAAATTTGCCCTATTAGATGTTGGTGTAGCCACAAGACTGGTGGGCACAGGAATGGGCCCTGCTGTGAGTTAATAGATCAAGATTTGTAATTGCATGCACCTGTTGAACAGGGCAGAAAAATTGGGGTGGTGGTGGTGGTGGACGGTGTTGCCACAAGACTGTAAGCTCTCATAGTTACTCTTGGTGGGCGCAGGAATGGGCCCTACTGTGAGTTATTAGATCAAGATTTGTAATTGCAAGCACCTGATGAACAGGGCAGAAAAATTGGGCCTTTGGCGGTGGTGGTGGACGGTGTTGCCACAAGACTGTAAGCTCTCACAGTTACTCTTGGTGGGCGCAAGAATGGGCCCTGCTGTGAGTTATTAGATCAAGATTTGTAATTGCAAGCACCTGATGAACAGGGCAGAAAAATTGGGCCTTTGGCGGTGGTGGTGGACGGTGTTGCCACAAGACTGTAAGCTCTCACAGTTACTCTTGGTGGGCGCAAGAATGGGCCCTGCTGTGAGTTATTAGATCAAGATTTGTAATTGCAAGCACCTGATGAACAGGGCAGAAAAATTGGGCCTTTGGCGGTGGTGGTGGACGGTGTTGCCACAAGACTGTAGGCCCTCATAGTTACTCTTGGTGGGCGCAGGAATGGGCCCTGCTGTGAACTATTAGATCAAGATTTGTAATTACCCGCCCCTGTTAAACAGGGGCTGAAAAATTGTGCCTTAGGCACTGGTGCTGGTGCCACAACACTGCAACCCCTCACAGATACTGTACTTGGAGCACAGCAGTCACACGTGTTGCGAAGCATTTTTTTAAAAAATTGTAATTACCCGCCCCTGTTAAACAGGGGCTGAAAAATTGTGCCTTAGGCACTGGTGCTGGTGCCACAACACTGCAACCCCTCACAGATACTGTACTTGGAGCACAGCAGTCACACGTGTTGCGAAGCATTTTTTTAAAAAATTGTAAGTACACGCCCCTGTTAAACAGGGGCTGAAAAATTGTGCCTTAGGCACTGGTGCTGGTGCCACAACACTGCAACCCCTCACAGATACTGTACTTGGAGCACAGCAGTCACACGTGTTGCGAAGCATTTTTTTATAAAAATTGTATGTACACGCCCCTGTTAAACAGGGGCTGAAAAATTGTGCCTTAGGCACTGGTGTGGTGGCATGGATCATTGAGGAGGAGGAAGAGGATAGTCAGTGAACATAAGAGGACAGTCACTCAGCATCAGCATAGGCAGTCTTGAAGGGATGTGATATTAAAAATTATTCGGTTATATCCGCCTCAGGTGCCTGGTAGCTGGTGGTGATCCAAGACTGATTCATTTTGATGAAGGTCAGTCGATCAACCGAGGCAGTGGACAGGCGCACCCTATGATCGGTGACAAATCCTCCAGCAGCACTGAATGTGCGTTCGGAAAGAACGCTGGAGGCAGGACAGGCCAGTAGCTCAATTGCATACTGTGCAAGCTCTGGCCAGTGATCCATCCTCAGGACCCAGTAAGCCAGAGGATTTTCGGTGGGAAAGGTGTCCAAGTCTGACCTTGCCCCAAGGTATTCCTGCACCATGTATATCAGACGCTGGCGATGGTTGCTGGAACCGATCATACCTTGGGGCTGCGGACTAAAAAATTGTCTGAACGCATCGGTCAGACGTCCACCTTCCCCACCGCTCCTTCTGCTACTGACCGAAGCCTCAGCTACTCGTCGCCCAGGACCAGGAGTTTGTAGCCTCCCAGTTTCTGGGAACGCGTTGCACAGACCTTTCTGCAAGGCCTCCCTGAGATGTCTCATCCTCTGCTCCCTCTGCGACGGCAAGATAAGGTCCGCAACCTTACCCTTGTACCGCGGATCAAGGAGAGTGGCCAGCCAGTAATGGTCCCTCTCCTTGATCCGAAGAACACGAGGATCCTTCCGCAGGCTTTGCAGGATCAGGGAGGCCATGCAGCGTAGGTTAGCTGAGGCATTCGGTCCGGAGTCTTCTGGGTCACTGAGGATGACATGATCGCCAGCCACCTCCTCCCAGCCACGTACAAGTCCACTGGTTTGTTGGGACTGTACATCATCCCTAAAAGACTGCTGCTGCTGATGCTGAGTGCCAGGCTCCACCTCCATGCTCACACAATCCTCCTCCTCCTCCTCCTCCTCCTCATCCTCTTCCTGTGTGATGGGTGGGACAGGAGGAACACTGTCCGGATAAAGGGGGCCTTGAGAGGCAAGGAAGTCCTCCTCTTCCTGCCTCTGTTCTGCCTCAAGTGCCCTGTCCATTATCCCACGCAGCGTATGCTCCAACAGGTGGACAAGAGGGACAGTGTCACTGATGCATGCACTGTCACTGCTCACCATCCTCGTGGCCTCCTCAAATGGTGAGAGGACAGTGCATGCATCCCTGATCATGCTCCACTGACGTGGGGAAAAAAAACCAAGCTCCCCTGACCCTGTCCTGGTGCCATAGTCGCAAAGGTACTCATTGATGGCCCTCTGCTGCGTGTGCAGTCGCTGCAGCATGGCCAACGTTGAGTTCCACCTGGTGGGCATGTCACATATTAGGCGGTTCTTGGGCAGGTTCAGCTCCTTTTGCAGCTCAGTGAGCCGAGCACTGGCATTATAAGATCGGCGGAAATGCACACAGACTTTCCTGGCCTGCCTCAGGACATCCTGTAAGCCTGGGAACCTGCCCAAGAACCGCTGCACCACCAGGTTGAGGACGTGAGCCATGCAGGGCACATGGGTGAGCTGCCCCTGTCGCAGGGCGGAGAGGAGGTTGGTGCCATTGTCAGAAACGACCATTCCTGGCTTAAGCTGACGTGGCGTCAACCACCTCTCGGCCTGCCCCTGCAGAGCTGCCAGAACCTCTGGCCCAGTGTGGCTCCTGTCCCCCAAACACACCAGCGCAAGCACGGCATGGCATCTTTTTGCCTGCGTACTTGCGTAGCCCCTTGTACGCCTACGGAGCACCGCTGGTTCCAAGGACAGAGCACTGGAGGAAGAAGAAGAGGAGGGGGTGGAGGAGAGAGGTGTGTCACAACCAGTAGCAGTAGTAGCGTTTTGGAGGCGTGGTGGCGGAACAACCTCCAACACTACTGCACCTTGTCCTGCATCCCTCCCAGCTGCCAATAGAGTGACCCAATGGGCCGTGAAAGAAAGGTACCGTCCCTGTCCATGCCTGCTGGACCATGAGTCAGCGGTAATATGCACCTTACCGCTGACCGCCCTGTCCAGCGAGGCATGGACATTGCCCTCCACATGCCGGTAGAGAGACGGAATCGCCTTCCGTGAGAAAAAGTGGCGTTTGGGAACCTGCCACTGAGGAACCGCACATTGAACAAACTCACGGAAGGGGGCCGAGTCTACCAACTGAAAAGGCAGCAGTTGAAGTGCTAGCAATTTAGCCAGGCTAGCATTCAACCGCTGGGCATGTGGATGGCTGGGAGTGTACTTCTTTCTACGGTCCAGCAGCTGGGGCAGGGAAATTTGCCTGCTGCAATCGGACGTCGGTGTACTGCAAGTACTTGGTTGTGACACACCTAATTCTACACCTTCAGTCCTCTCAGAGCAGCTTTCAGAGAGGACTGAAGGTGTAGTGGGGATGGAGATCCCAGCTGAGGAGGAGCAAGGAGAGGTCCGCTTAGTTCTTTGGTGTGGGTCTTTTATGTGTGCCTGCCAACGAGCTGCATGGCAGGTCGCCATATGTCTGGTCATGCTTGTGGTGCCCAAGCGGCTGATGTTTTGGCCACGCGAGATACGCTTGAGACAAATATTGCAAATAGCAGTGGTGCGATCTGCTGCACTCGTCTCAAAAAAGGCCCACACCAAAGAACTTTTCTGATAACGTGCAGAGGCAGCGCCCTGCACAGGCGGAGCTCTGCGGTGTTGTACAGTTGCTGTGCTGGCCTCTACCTGGCCTCCAGGGGGCACCCTGCCTCGTTGGACATGTGACGCCGCATCCTCCTCCTCCTCGTCCTCCTCCTCATCCTCTCTCCCTTCAGGCACCCACGTGGAGTCAGTGACCTCATCATCCCCTCCCTCTTCACCACTAGAGCAAACCTGGCAGTAAGCTGCAGCTGGTGGAACAGTACTGCCAGATTCCTCAAGCTGGGTATCATCATCCGAGCCTTCGAATCGTTGGGCATCCTCCTGGAGCATGTACCCAACACTGTGCTCAAAGAGTTCGGGGGACTCCTCAGGAGGACATGGTGGGTCTAGGGAAGGGGTGGCTGATGATGCTCTGCCAGTACCCTGAGCCTGGGTGAGAGAGGATGAGGAGGATGAGGAGGGCTTGGTCATCCATTCTACCAAGCCTTCAGCATGATGCGGCTCCACATGTCCAGCTGCCGAAAACAAAGACGCGCGTGTCCCATGGCCACGTGCTGATGACGATGCACGACCACGTCCACGTCCACGGCCACGTCCACTAGAAACAGAGCCTGCCTGCCCTGTGTTCTTGGCTCTGCACGCTCTGCCTCCCCTTGGCGGTCTTCCAGCCATTGTAGTCGGTAGTCCTGTGGGTGCTGCTGAGAAGAATATATAGGAGCTCTGTGTGATGCCACTAACACACTAGAAGTCCTGTGGGTGCTGCTGAGAAGAAAATATAGGAGCTCTGTGTGATGCCACTAACACACTAGAAGTCCTATGGGTGCTTCTGCAAAGAAAAAAGAGGAGCTCTGTGTGATGCCACTAACACACTAGAAGTCCTATGGGTGCTTCTGCAAAGAAAATAGAGGAGCTCTGTGTGATGCCACTAACACACTAGAAGTCCTATGGGTGCTTCTGCAAAGAAAATAGAGGAGCTCTGTGTGATGCCACTAACACACTAGAAGTCCTATGGGTGCTTCTGCAAAGAAAAAAGAGGAGCTCTGTGTGATGCCACTAACACACTAGAAGTCCTATGGGTGCTTCTGCAAAGAAAATAGAGGAGCTCTGTGTGATGCCACTAACACACTAGAAGTCCTATGGGTGCTTCTGCAAAGAAAATAGAGGAGCTCTGTGTGATGCCACTAACACACTAGAAGTCCTATGGGTGCTTCTGCAAAGAAAATAGAGGAGCTCTGTGTGATGCCACTAACACACTAGAAGTCCTGTGGGTGCTTCTGCAAAGAAAATAGAGGAGCTCTGTGTGATGCCACTAACACACTAGAAGTCCTGTGGGTGCTGCTGAGAAGAAAATATAGGAGCTCTGTGTGATGCCACTAACACACTAGAAGTCCTATGGGTGCTTCTGCAAAGAAAATAGAGGAGCTCTGTGTGATGCCACTAACACACTAGAAGTCCTGTGGGTGCTGCTGAGAAGAAAATATAGGAGCTCTGTGTGATGCCACTAACACACTAGAAGTCCTATGGGTGCTTCAGCAAAGAAAATAGAGGAGCTCTGTGTGATGCCACTAACACACTAGAAGTCCTGTGGGTGCTGCTGAGAAGAAAATATAGGAGCTCTGTGTGATGCCACTAACACACTAGAAGTCCTATGGGTGCTTCTGCAAAGAAAATAGAGGAGCTCTGTGTGATGCCACTAACACACTAGAAGTCCTGTGGGTGCTTCTGCAAAGAAAATAGAGGAGCTCTGTGTGATGCCACTAACACACTAGAAGTCCTGTGGGTGCTGCTGAGAAGAAAATATAGGAACTCTGTGTGATGCCACTAACACACTAGAAGTCCTATGGGTGCTTCTGCAAAGAAAATAGAGGAGCTCTGTGTGATGCCACTAACACACTAGAAGTCCTGTGGGTGCTGCTGAGAAGAAAATATAGGAGCTCTGTGTGATGCCACTAACACACTAGAAGTCCTATGGGTGCTTCAGCAAAGAAAATAGAGGAGCTCTGTGTGATCCCACTAACACACTAGAAGTCCTGTGGGTGCTGCTGAGAAGAAAATATAGGAGCTCTGTGTGATGCCACTAACACACTAGAAGTCCTATAGGTGCTTCTGGGAAGAAAATATAGGTCTGTGTGATGGGACTAACACACTTCAAGTCCTATAGGTGCTTCTGGGAACAAAATATAGGATCTCTGTGTGATGGGACTAACACACTTCAAGTCCTATAGGTGCTTCTGGGAACAAAATATATGATCTCTGTGTGATGGGACTAACACACTTCAAGTCCTATAGGTGCCTCTGGGAAGAAAATATAGGTCTGTGTGATGGGACTAACACACTTCAAGTCCTATAGGTGCCTCTGGGAAGAAAATATAGGTCTGTGTGATGGGACTAACACACTTCAAGTCCTATAGGTGCTTCTGGGAACAAAATATATGATCTCTGTGTGATTGGACTAACACACTTCAAGTCCTATAGGTGCTTCTGGGAACAAAATATATGATCTCTGTGTGATTGGACTAACACACTTCAAGTCCTATAGGTGCTTCTGGGAACAAAATATATGATCTCTGTGTGATGGGACTAACACACTTCAAGTCCTATAGGTGCTTCTGGGAACAAAATATATGATCTCTGTGTGATGGGACTAACACACTTCAAGTCCTATAGGTGCCTCTGGGAAGAAAATATAGGTCTGTGTGATGGGACTAACACACTTCAAGTCCTATAGGTGCTTCTGGGAACAAAATATATGATCTCTGTGTGATTGGACTAACACACTTCAAGTCCTATAGGTGCTTCTGGGATCAAAATATATGATCTCTGTGTGATGGGACTAACACACTTCAAGTCCTATAGGTGCTTCTGGGAACAAAATATATGATCTCTGTGTGATTGGACTAACACACTTCAAGTCCTATAGGTGCTTCTGGGATCAAAATATATGATCTCTGTGTGATGGGACTAACACACTTCAAGTCCTATAGGTGCTTCTGGGAACAAAATATATGATCTCTGTGTGATGGGACTAACACACTTCAAGTCCTATAGGTGCCTCTGGGAAGAAAATATAGGTCTGTGTGATGGGACTAACACACTTCAAGTCCTATAGGTGCTTCTGGGAACAAAATATATGATCTCTGTGTGATGGGACTAACACACTTCAAGTCCTATAGGTGCTTCTGGGAACAAAATATATGATCTCTGTGTGATGGGACTAACACACTTCAAGTCCTATAGGTGCTTCTGGGAACAAAATATATGATCTCTGTGTGATGGGACTAACACACTTCAAGTCCTATAGGTGCTTCTGGGAACAAAATATAAGATATCTGTGTGATTGGACTAACACACTTCAAGTCCTATAGGTGCTTCTGGGAAGAAAATATATGATCTCTGTGTGATTGGACTAACACACTTCAAGTCCTATAGGTGCTTCTGGGAACAAAATATATGATCTCTGTGTGATGGGACTAACACACTTCAAGTCCTATAGGTGCTTCTGGGAACAAAATATATGATCTCTGTGTGATTGGACTAACACACTTCAAGTCCTATAGGTGCTTCTGGGAACAAAATATATGATCTCTGTGTGATTGGACTAACACACTTCAAGTCCTATAGGTGCTTCTGGGAACAAAATATATGATCTCTGTGTGATTGGACTAACACACTTCAAGTCCTATAGGTGCTTCTGGGAACAAAATATATGATCTCTGTGTGATGGGACTAACACACTTCAAGTCCTATAGGTGCTTCTGGGAACAAAATATATGATCTCTGTGTGATTGGACTAACACACTTCAAGTCCTATAGGTGCTTCTGGGAAGAAAATATAGGTCTGTGTGATGGGACTAACACACTTCAAGTCCTATAGGTGCTTCTGGGAACAAAATATATGATCTCTGTGTGATTGGACTAACACACTTCAAGTCCTATAGGTGCTTCTGGGAACAAAATATATGATCTCTGTGTGATTGGACTAACACACTTCAAGTCCTATAGGTGCTTCTGGGAACAAAATATATGATCTCTGTGTGATGGGACTAACACACTTCAAGTCCTATAGGTGCTTCTGGGAACAAAATATAGGAGCTCTGCCTGCCTGCCAGGAACACACTACAAGTCCTATAGGTGCTTCTGGGAAGAAAATATAGGAGCTCTGCCTGCCTGCCACGAACACACTACAAGTCCTATAGGTGCTTCTGGGAAGAAAATATAGGAGCTCTGCCTGCCTGCCAGGAACACACTACAAGTCCTATAGGTGCTTCTGGGAAGAAAATATAGGAGCTCTGCCTGCCTGCCACGAACACACTACAAGTCCTATAGGTGCTTCTGGGAACAAAATATAGGAGCTCTGCCTGCCTGCCAGGAACACACTACAAGTCCTATAGGTGCTTCTGGGAACAAAATATAGGAGCTCTGCCTGCCTGCCAGGAACACACTACAAGTCCTATAGGTGCTTCTGGGAACAAAATATAGGAGCTCTGCCTGCCTGCCAGGAACACACTACAAGTCCTATAGGTGCTTCTGGGAACAAAATATAGGAGCTCTGCCTGCCTGCCACGAACACACTACAAGTCCTATAGGTGCTTCTGGGAACAAAATATAGGAGCTCTGCCTGCCTGCCACGAACACACTACAAGTCCTATAGGTGCTTCTGGGAACAAAATATAGGAGCTCTGCCTGCCTGCCACGAACACACTACAAGTCCTATAGGTGCTTCTGGGAACAAAATATAGGAGCGCTGCCTGCCTGCCACGAACACACTACAAGCCCCTCTTTCTAACTCAATCCTTCTAAATGAATCTATCCAACCTAACTCTCTCTCAGTAAATCTATCTAACTAAATCCAGCAGAGTGTCACAGATCTAGCCTGCTCTATCTGCGCCGGAACAGCATGTGACCGGCGCAGACGGCGTGGCGGCCTTTTATGGGGGGGGGGCGTGTACTACAGCCCCTGAGCTGTAATTGGCTACAGGCGTCCTGCCTGTAGCCAATTATGGCTCTTCGAGTTTCCGGGGCTGTGATTGGCCAAGCATGCGGGGTCACAGTGCATGCTTGGCCAATCATCAGCCAGCAATGCACTGCGCCGGCCGCGCCGGCCGCAATGCATTGCGGGGCCGCTCGCATAACACGAACGTGATGCGAGCGGCCAAAATAGTTCTGGGCTCGCCGAGCGAGCGAACGCCCGGTGCTCGATGCGAACGTGGGTTCGCATCGAGCACCGGGCCCATCCCTAATCCTCATATATAAGGTGCTCATAACACTGTTTAAAAGCCAGTGCTTTGATAAAAACTTTAAAAACAAAACTCACATTTTAGGATGCACTTCCTCTAGCACACCTAGGCATTACACATGACACAATCAGGGTTTCAAGGAGGTACTCCTTGAGGAAGTCACGTGACGAGTGACAAAACGTGTCAGGGCGGGGCTTTGGGCCATCATCGCACACAAGCAGGAAATTACTCAATCGTCTTAGAGCCGATATCCAAGGGATAATCTAGGGGCCCACACACCCTGATTGTGTCAAGTGTAATGTCTAGGTGCACTAGAGGAAGTGCAGCCTAAATTGTTTTGTTTGTCCCCATTACATGGGAGCAGCCCCACCACGCCATAGTCCCCCTCCATATTAGAATCCCTCCTACACATCAGAGTTCCCCCCTCACATCAGAGTTTGCCCCCATCAAATTATAGCCAGTCCCTTTCCCAACAGAGTCCTAAGTCCCCTCTTCACAACAGAGTTCTAAATTAAAATATTCACCGTGGCTGCAGCATCACCACAGAGGGTATGAGGCAGAGTCCTCCAGATCATGCCAGAGCCCCCAACACATCAGAGTCTCCATCTCACATAAGTCTCCCCCCTTTACCTCAGAGTTCCTCCTTCACATAATTACCCTTCCTTTACATCAGAGTCCCTCATTACATCAGAGTCAGCCTTCTTCACATCAGAGTCCCTCCATTACATCGGAGCCTCCTCAACATATCAGAGTCCTTCATTACATCAGAGCCCCCCATCACATGAAAGTCCCCTTCACATTAGGGTTCCCCCTTTACACCCTTAACACCTCCTTCACATCAGAATCACTCATCACTCAGAGTTCAGAGTTCTCTCTTCACATAAGAGTCACCCCTTCACATTAGAGTCCCCTTTACAAAAGAGGCCTGCTGTCCCTCCATTACATCAGAGCCTCCTCAACATATCAGATTCCTCCCATTATATCAGAGCCCTTCATTACATCAGAGCCCCCCTTCACATAAAAGTCCCCTTCACATTAGGGTTCCCCCTTTACACCCTTAGTACCTCCTTCACATCAGAATCACTAATCACTCAGAGTTCAGAGTTCTCTCTTCACATAAGAGTCCCCCCTTCACATTAGAGTCCCCCTTTACATTAGAGGCCTGCTGTCACACTAGAGTCTCCCCATCACATCAAAGTCACTCTACCACACTACAGTGACCCTTTACATCAGAGTTTAACTCACATCAGAGCCCAATCATGACACCAGTGCACCCCCTCACATCAGATTCCCTCCATCACATCACAGTTCCTCCTTTACATCAGAGTCCCCCATCACATCAAAGTCCAGCCTTTTCATCAGAGTTTCCCCATCACACTAGTGCCCCCCCTTCACATTAGATTCCTTTCATTACATCCAAGTCCCCCCTTCACATCAGAGTCTCCCATCACATCAGAGTCCCACATTACATCAGAGCTCCACCTTTCCCATTAGAGTCTCCCTATGGCTTCAGAATCCCCCATCACATCAGAGTTCCTCCATTACATCAGAAAGCCCCCTTCATATTAGCATCACCCCTTCACATTTGAGTCCCTTTATCACACCAGAGTCCCCACCTGCACATAAAAGTCTCCCCTCACACCAGAATCGGCCCCCTCCCCTTCACATCAGAATCCCTCCATTACATCAGAGTCTCCTCCATGGGCTGAACAAGAGAAATCTAATAGATTCCTCTAGCCATGCTAAACAGAGTAGACGAAGGAATCTCTTCTGAGGGCTATTATATCCTGACAGCCACAGCACCCACAAATGTCAGAATACCTGAACAGCGACTAATTATGATAGGATGCAGCCACTGTTCGGCTGACAATTCTCCACCAAAAGAGTCAAGTGATGCAATTCCATTATGAAAACCTCTGCAAACTGCAAAAAAAGTGTCTCAGTCACTTGTTCAGAGAAATCTCTTTAGTGACTTCTGTACTGCAGCCTTCCTGCCTGGATACCCCCAGGGATGGACTTGCCATGCTAAGAAGTCTCTCGCTGTAGTTGTACACTGTAATCCATATAACATGTAACCTTCCCCTTTAAGTAACACTAACCTATATACATGCAGTGATGTTACATAAAGGGTTTCACCTTTACCATTCCTAAAATAGTTAGCTAATGGCCTGCTTAGAACTCTTCAAGCTAAATGTATGCTGACATGTAGATACCATTGTTTATAAAACTAAATACATCATCTTCATATATAGAATTTTTATAAGAAAATACATAGTCATCATTAGGGATGAGCCGAACACCCCCGGGTTCGGTTCGAACCAGAACCTTCGAACGGACCGAAAGTTCGCGCGAATTTTCGAACCCTATACGTTATAATGGACGCGAACGTTCGAAATCAAAAGTGCTAATTACAACGGCCAATATGCATGTTAATGTCATAAAACAGGTTTGGGGACCCGGGTCCTGCCCCAGGGGACATATATCAATGCAAAAAGAACTTTTAAAAACTAACGTTTTTTCGGGAGCAGTCATTTTAATGATGCATAAAGTGAAAAAAAAAAAGTGAAATTTTCCTTTAAATATGGTACCTGGGGGGTGTCTAAAGTATGCCTGTGAAGTGGCATGTGTTTCCCGTGTTTAGAACTGTCCTTGCACAAAATGACATTTGTAAAGGAAAAAAAGAAGCCATTTAAAACCACTTGCGGCTTTAGGTTTGATCTTAAGTAGAATCTGAACAGGTACATTATGAAGTGTAGCTCCATCCCAAAAAAATCTATTTTTAAGCTTTTTGGAGAACATAGGGAGGGGTTATCACCCCTGTAACATTTGCTGTCTTTGCACATCTGTTCAGAACATGTCACCTCACTTTCCGTCCCAATGACAAATGTTTTTGGAAAAGTGGGGTTTTAATTGAAACAAGGATTGGTGATAAAGTATCAGTAGAGAGGAGATACCTTTTTCCCAAATTAAATCTAACAGGATAGAATTTCCCTTCCTAGGGGTAGATTTCCTCTCACTTCCTGTTTTCTCTTTCCATTTGCAAGTAGGAGTCGTTTGTAAGTTGGATGTTTGAAAGTAGGGGCCTGGCGTATATACTCTGCAGAAATTTGCCCTATTAGATGTTGGTGTAGCCACAAGACTGGTGGGCACAGGAATGGGCCCTGCTGTGAGTTAATAGATCAAGATTTGTAATTGCATGCACCTGTTGAACAGGGCAGAAAAATTGGGGGTGGTGGTGGTGGTGGTGGACGGTGTTGCCACAAGACTGTAAGCTCTCACAGTTACTCTTGGTGGGCGCAGGAATGGGCCCTGCTGTGAGTTATTAGATCAAGATTTGTAATTGCAAGCACCTGATGAACAGGGCAGAAAAATTGGGCCTTTGGCGGTGGTGGTGGACGGTGTTGCCACAAGACTGTAGGCCCTCATAGTTACTCTTGGTGGGCGCAGGAATGGGCCCTGCTGTGAGTTATTAGATCAAGATTTGTAATTGCAAGCACCTGATGAACAGGGCAGAAAAATTGGGCCTTTGGCGGTGGTGGTGGACGGTGTTGCCACAAGACTGCAGGCCCTCATAGTTACTCTTGGTGGGCGCAGGAATGGGCCCTGCTGTGAACTATTAGATCAAGATTTGTAATTACCCGCCCCTGTTAAACAGGGGCTGAAAAATTGTGCCTTAGGCACTGGTGCTGGTGCCACAACACTGCAACCCCTCACAGAGACTGTACTTGGAGCACAGCAGTCACACGTGTTGCGAAGCATTTTTTAAAAAAATTGTAAGTACACGCCCCTGTTAAACAGGGGCTGAAAAATTGTGCCTTAGGCACTGGTGCTGGTGCCACAACACTGCAACCCGGCCCTCACAGATACTGTACTTGGAGCACAGCAGTCACACGTGTTGCGAAGCATTTTTTTAAAAAATTGTAAGTACCCGCCCCTGTTAAACAGGGGCTGAAAAATTGTGCCTTAGGCACTGGTGCTGGTGCCACAACACTGCAACACGGCCCTCACAGAGACTGTACTTGGAGCACAGCAGTCACACGTGTTGCGAAGCATTTTTTTTAAAAATTGTAAGTACACGCCCCTGTTAAACAGGGGCTGAAAAATTGTGCCTTAGGCACTGGTGCTGGTGCCACAACACTGCAACACGGCCCTCACAGAGACTGTACTTGGAGCACAGCAGTCACACGTGTTGCGAAGCATTTTTTAAAAAAATTGTAAGTACACGCCCCTGTTAAACAGGGGCTGAAAAATTGTGCCTTAGGCACTGGTGTGGTGGCATGGATCATTGAGGAGGAGGAAGAGGATAGTCAGTGAACATAAGAGGACAGTCACTCAGCATCAGCATAGGCAGTCTTGAAGGGATGTGACATTAAAAATTATTCGGTTATATCCGCCTCAGGTGCCTGGTAGCTGGTGGTGATCCAAGACTGATTCATTTTGATGAATGTCAGTCGATCAACCGAGGCGGTGGACAGGCGCACCCTATGATCAGTCACAAATCCTCCAGCAGCACTGAATGTGCGTTCGGAAAGAACGCTGGAGGCAGGACAGGCCAGTAGCTCAATTGCATACTGTGCAAGCTCTGGCCAGTGATCCATCCTCAGGACCCAGTAAGCCAGAGGATTTTCGGTGGGAAAGGTGTCCAAGTCTGACCTTGCCCCAAGGTATTCCTGCACCATGTATATCAGACGCTGGCGATGGTTGCTGGAACCGATCATACCTTGGGGCTGCGGACTAAAAAATTGTCTGAACGCATCGGTCAGACGTCCACCTTCCCCACCGCTCCTTCTGCCACTGACCGAAGCCTCAGCAACTCGTCGCCCAGGACCAGGAGTTTGTAGCCTCCCAGTTTCTGGGAACGCGTTGCACAGACCTTTCTGCAAGGCCTCCCTGAGATGTCTCATCCTCTGCTCCCTCTGCGACGGCAAGATAAGGTCCGCAACCTTACCCTTGTACCGCGGATCAAGGAGAGTGGCCAGCCAGTAATGGTCCCTCTCCTTGATCCGAAGAACACGAGGATCCTTCCGCAGGCTTTGCAGGATCAGGGAGTCCATGCAGCGTAGGTTAGCTGAGGCATTCGGTCCGGAGTCTTCTGGGTCACTGAGGATGACATGATCGCCAGCCACCTCCTCCCAGCCACGTACAAGTCCACTGGCTTGTTGGGACTGTACATCATCCCTAAAAGACTGCTGCTGCTGATGCTGAGTGCCAGGCTCCACCTCCATGCTCACACAATCCTCCTCCTCCTCCTCCTCCTCCTCCTCCTCATCCTCTTCCTGTGTGATGGGTGGGACAGAAGGAACACTGTCCAGATAAAGGGGGCCTTGAGAGGCAAGGAAGTCCTCCTCTTCCTGCCTCTGTTCTGCCTCAAGTGCCCTGTCCATTATCCCACGCAGCGTATGCTCCAACAGGTGGACAAGAGGGACAGTGTCACTGATGCATGCACTGTCACTGCTCACCATCCTCGTGGCCTCCTCAAATGGTGAGAGGACAGTGCATGCATCCCTGATCATGCTCCACTGACGTGGGGAAAAAAAACCAAGCTCCCCTGACCCTGTCCTGGTGCCGTAGTCGCAAAGGTACTCATTGATGGCCCTCTGCTGCGTGTGCAGTCGCTGCAGCATGGCCAACGTTGAGTTCCACCTGGTGGGCATGTCAGATATTAGGCGGTTCTTGGGCAGGTTCAGCTCCTTTTGCAGCTCAGTCAGCCGAGCACTGGCATTATAAGATCGGCGGAAATGCACACAGACTTTCCTGGCCTGCCTCAGGACATCCTGTAAGCCTGGGAACCTGCCCAAGAACCGCTGCACCACCAGGTTGAGGACGTGAGCCATGCAGGGCACATGGGTGAGCTGCCCCTGTCGCAGGGCGGAGAGGAGGTTGGTGCCATTGTCAGAAACGACCATTCCTGGCTTAAGCTGACGTGGCGTCAACCACCTCTCGGCCTGCCCCTGCAGAGCTGCCAGAACCTCTGGCCCAGTGTGGCTCCTGTCCCCCAAACACACCAGCGCAAGCACGGCATGGCATCTTTTTGCCTGCGTACTTGCGTAGCCCCTTGTACGCCTACGGAGCACCGCTGGTTCCAAGGACAGAGCACTGGAGGAAGAAGAAGAGGAGGGGGTGGAGGAGAGAGGTGTGTCACAACCAGTAGCAGTAGTCGCGTTTTGGAGGCGTGGTGGCGGAACAACCTCCAACACTACTGCACCTTGTCCTGCATCCCTCCCAGCTGCCAATAGAGTGACCCAATGGGCCGTGAAAGAAAGGTACCGTCCCTGTCCATGCCTGCTGGACCATGAGTCAGCGGTAATATGCACCTTACCGCTGACCGCCCTGTCCAGCGAGGCATGGACATTGCCCTCCACATGCCGGTAGAGAGACGGAATCGCCTTCCGCGAGAAAAAGTGGCGTTTGGGAACCTGCCACTGAGGAACCGCACATTGAACAAACTCACGGAAGGGGGCCGAGTCTACCAACTGAAAAGGCAGCAGTTGAAGTGCTAGCAATTTAGCAAGGCTAGCATTCAACCGCTGGGCATGTGGATGGCTGGGAGTGTACTTCTTTCTACGGTCCAGCAGCTGGGGCAGGGAAATTTGCCTGCTGCATTCGGACGTCGGTGTACTGCAAGTACTTGGTTGTGACACACCGAATTCTACACCTTCAGTCCTCTCAGAGCAGCTTTCAGAGAGGACTGAAGGTGTAGTGGGGATGGAGATCCCAGCTGAGGAGGAGCAAGGAGAGGTCCGCTTAGTTCTTTGGTGTGGGTCTTTTATGTGTGCCTGCCAACGAGCTGCATGGCAGGTCGCCATATGTCTGGTCATGCTTGTCGTGCCCAAGCGGCTGATGTTTTGGCCACGCGAGATACGCTTGAGACAAATATTGCAAATAGCAGTGGTGCGATCTGCTGCACTCGTCTCAAAAAAGGCCCACACCAAAGAACTTTTCTGATAACGTGCAGAGGCAGCGCCCTGCACAGGCGGAGCTCTGCGGTGTTGTACAGTTGCTGTGCTGGCCTCTACCTGGCCTCCAGGGGGCATCCTGCCTCGTTGGACATGTGACGCCGCATCCTCCTCCTCCTCGTCCTCCTCCTCATCCTCTCTCCCTTGAGGCACCCACGTGGAGTCAGTGACCTCATCATCCCCTCCCTCTTCACCACTAGAGCAAACCTGGCAGTAAGCTGCAGCTGGTGGAACTGTACTGCCAGATTCCTCAAGCTGGGTATCGTCATCCGAGCCTTCGAATCGTTGGGCATCCTCCTGGAGCATGTACCCAACACTGTGCTCAAAGAGTTCGGGGGACTCCTCAGGAGGACATGGTGGGTCTAGGGAAGGGGTGGCTGATGATGCTCTGTCAGTACCCTGAGCCTGGGTGAGAGAGGATGAGGAGGATGAGGAGGGCTTGGTCATCCATTCTACCAAGCCTTCAGCATGATGCGGCTCCACATGTCCAGCTGCCGAAAACAAAGACGCGCGTGTCCCATGGCCACGTGCTGATGACGATGCACGACCACGTCCACGGCCACGTCCACTAGAAACAGAGCCTGCCTGCCCTGTGTTCTTGGCTCTGCACGCTCTGCCTCCCCTTGGCGGTCTTCCAGCCATTGTAGTCGGTAGTCCTGTGGGTGCTGCTGAGAAGAAAATATAGGAGCTCTGTGTGATGCCACTAACACACTAGAAGTCCTATGGGTGCTTCTGCAAAGAAAATAGAGGAGCTCTGTGTGATGCCACTAACACACTAGAAGTCCTGTGGGTGCTTATGCAAAGAAAATAGAGGAGCTCTGTGTGATGCCACTAACACACTAGAAGTCCTGTGGGTGCTTCAGCAAAGAAAATAGAGGAGCTCTGTGTGATGCCACTAACACACTAGAAGTCCTGTGGGTGCTGCTGAGAAGAATATACAGGAGCTCTGTGTGATGCCACTAACACACTAGAAGTCCTATGGGTGCTTCTGCAAAGAAAATAGAGGAGCTCTGTGTGATGCCACTAACACACTAGAAGTCCTGTGGGTGCTTATGCAAAGAAAATAGAGGAGCTCTGTGTGATGCCACTAACACACTAGAAGTCCTGTGGGTGCTGCTGAGAAGAATATATAGGAGCTCTGTGTGATGCCACTAACACACTAGAAGTCCTGTGGGTGCTTCTGCAAAGAAAATAGAGGAGCTCTGTGTGATGCCACTAACACACTAGAAGTCCTGTGGGTGCTGCTGAGAAGAATATATAGGAGCTCTGTGTGATGCCACTAACACACTAGAAGTCCTATGGGTGCTTCTGCAAAGAAAATAGAGGAGCTCTGTGTGATGCCACTAACACACTAGAAGTCCTGTGGGTGCTTATGCAAAGAAAATAGAGGAGCTCTGTGTGATGCCACTAACACACTAGAAGTCCTGTGGGTGCTTCAGCAAAGAAAATAGAGGAGCTCTGTGTGATGCCACTAACACACTAGAAGTCCTGTGGGTGCTTCTGCAAAGAAAATAGAGGAGCTCTGTGTGATGCCACTAACACACTAGAAGTCCTATGGGTGCTTCTGCAAAGAAAATAGAGGAGCTCTGTGTGATGCCACTAACACACTAGAAGTCCTGTGGGTGCTTCTGCAAAGAAAATAGAGGAGCTCTGTGTGATGCCACTAACACACTAGAAGTCCTGTGGGTGCTTCTGCAAAGAAAATAGAGGAGCTCTGTGTGATGCCACTAACACACTAGAAGTCCTGTGGGTGCTTCTGCAAAGAAAATAGAGGAGCTCTGTGTGATGCCACTAACACACTAGAAGTCCTGTGGGTGCTTATGCAAGAAAATAGAGGAGCTCTGTGTGATGCCACTAACACACTAGAAGTCCTGTGGGTGCTGCTGAGAAGAATATATAGGAGCTCTGTGTGATGCCACTAACACACTAGAAGTCCTGTGGGTGCTTCTGCAAAGAAAATAGAGGAGCTCTGTGTGATGCCACTAACACACTAGAAGTCCTGTGGGTGCTGCTGAGAAGAATATATAGGAGCTCTGTGTGATGCCACTAACACACTAGAAGTCCTGTGGGTGCTTCTGCAAAGAAAATAGAGGAGCTCTGTGTGATGCCACTAACACACTAGAAGTCCTGTGGGTGCTTATGCAAAGAAAATAGAGGAGCTCTGTGTGATGCCACTAACACACTAGAAGTCCTGTGGGTGCTTATGCAAAGAAAATAGAGGAGCTCTGTGTGATGCCACTAACACACTAGAAGTCCTATGGGTGCTTCTGCAAAGAAAATAGAGGAGCTCTGTGTGATGGGACTAACACACTTCAAGTCCTATAGGTGCTTCTGGGAAGAAAATATAGCTCTGTGTGTGTAATGGGACTAACACACTTCAAGTCCTATAGGTGCTTCTGGGAACAAAATATAGCTTTGTGTGTGTAATGGGACTAACACACTTCAAGTCCTATAGGTGCTTCTGGGAACAAAATATAGCTCTGTGTGTGTGATGGGACTAACACACTTCAAGTCCTATAGGTGCTTCTGGGAAGAAAATATAGCTCTGTGTGTGTAATGGGACTAACACACTTCAAGTCCTATAGGTGCTTCTGGGAAGAAAATATAGCTCTGTGTGTGTAATGGGACTAACACACTTCAAGTCCTATAGGTGCTTCTGGGAAGAAAATATAGCTCTGTGTGTGTAATGGGACTAACACACTTCAAGTCCTATAGGTGCTTCTGGGAAGAAAATATAGCTCTGTGTGTGTAATGGGACTAACACACTTCAAGTCCTATAGGTGCTTCTGGGAACAAAATATAGCTCTGTGTGTGTAATGGGACTAACACACTTCAAGTCCTATAGGTGCTTCTGGGAAGAAAATATAGCTCTGTGTGTGTAATGGGACTAACACACTTCAAGTCCTATAGGTGCTTCTGGGAACAAAATATAGCTCTGTGTGTGTAATGGGACTAACACACTTCAAGTCCTATAGGTGCTTCTGGGAACAAAATATAGCTCTGTGTGTGTAATGGGACTAACACACTTCAAGTCCTATAGGTGCTTCTGGGAAGAAAATATAGCTCTGTGTGTGTAATGGGACTAACACACTTCAAGTCATATAGGTGCTTCTGGGAACAAAATATAGCTCTGTGTGTGTAATAGGACTAACACACTTCAAGTCCTATAGGTGCCTCTGGGAACAAAATATAGCTCTGTGTGTGTGATGGGACTAACACACTTCAAGTCCTATAGGTGCTTCTGGGAAGAAAATATAGCTCTGTGTGTGTAATGGGACTAACACACTTCAAGTCCTATAGGTGCTTCTGGGAAGAAAATATAGCTCTGTGTGTGTAATGGGACTAACACACTTCAAGTCCTATAGGTGCCTCTGGGAACAAAATATAGCTCTGTGTGTGTGATGGGACTAACACACTTCAAGTCCTATAGGTGCTTCTGGGAAGAAAATATAGCTCTGTGTGTGTGATGGGACTAACACACTTCAAGTCCTATAGGTGCTTCTGGGAAGAAAATATAGCTCTGTGTGTGTAATGGGACTAACACACTTCAAGTCCTATAGGTGCCTCTGGGAACAAAATATAGGAGCTCTGCCTGCCTGCCACGAACACACTACAAGTCCTATAGGTGCTTCTGGTAACAAAATATAGGAGCTCTGCCTGCCTGCCACGAACACACTACAAGTCCTATAGGTGCTTCTGGTAACAAAATATAGGAGCTCTGCCTGCCTGCCACGAACACACTACAAGTCCTATAGGTGCTTCTGGTAACAAAATATAGGAGCTCTGCCTGCCTGCCACGAACACACTACAAGTCCTATAGGTGCTTCTGGTAACAAAATATAGGAGCTCTGCCTGCCTGCCACGAACACACTACAAGTCCTATAGGTGCTTCTGGTAACAAAAATATAGGAGCTCTGCCTGCCTGCCACGAGCACACTACAAGCCCCTCTTTCTCAATCAATCTTTGTAACTGAATCTATCTAACTCAATCTCTGTAAGTGAATCTCTCTAACTATCTAAATGCAGCAGAGTGTCACAGAATCAGCCTGCTCAATCTGCGCCGGAACAGCATGTGACCGGCGCAGACGGCGTGGCGGCGTTTTATAGGGGGGGGCGTGTACTACAGCCCCTGAGCTGTAATTGGCTACAGGCGTCCTGCCTGTAGCCAATTATGGCTCTTCGAGTTTCCGGGGCTGTGATTGGCCAAGCATGCGGGGTCACAGTGCATGCTTGGCCAATCATCAGCCAGCAATGCACTGCGTCGGCCGCGCCGGCCGCAATGCATTGCGGGGCCGCTCGCATCACACGAACGTGATGCGAGCGGCCAAAATAGTTCTGGGCTCGCCGCGCGAGCGAACGCCCGGTGCTCGATGCGAACGTGGGTTCGCATCGAGCACCGGGCCCATCCTTAGTCATCATACATCTTATAACAAGGGTTTGCAGCTGGTTATAAAAAGAATGTTATTTGTTTGAATGAGTGGTTGTAAAGGCAGAAGGTTTTTTTTATCTTAATGCATTCTATGCATTAAGATAAAAAAACCTTCTGTGTGCAGCAGCCCCCTTAATACTTACCTGAGGTCTATCTAAATCCAGCGATGTTGCACGAGAGACTCGGCTGTCCAGTAATCCCCTCCCCATTGGCTGAGACAGCAGAGCAGTGCCATTGTCTCCCCCCTGCTGTCATTCAAAGTTAGTTAGCCAATAAGGAGAGAAAGGGGGCAGGGCCAGGCCGTGTCTCCATGTCTGAATGGATACAGGGAGCTGCGGCTCGACTCAGGTGTCCCCATAGCCAGCTGCTTGCTGTAGGCGGCACTCAACATGAGGGAGGGGCCAGGAGCACCGAAGAGGGACTCGAGAAGAGGAGCATCCAGGCTGCTCTGTGCAAAGCCACTGCACAGAGCAGGTAATTTAACATGTTTGTTATTTTTAACGAAAAAAATGAAACATTAATATCACTTTAAAACCCCTAGGAAAGGTGTGAGGAATGGTAAAGCGATAGTAAACCGATGTGTGTTTTTTTGGAACCTGCAAAGTAGAACCATAATATGCTAGTATGCATCGCATACTAGCACATTATGTGAAACTTACCTTACAAAACCCTTCCAGTGGAGAGCTGTCACCTCTGACAAGGCTTCCATCTTCACCAGTCTTCCTTCTGGGTTTGCGTACTCCGGCTGTGGGAGTGGCCAGAGCTGCGATGACGTCACTCCCACGCATGCATGTGAATGTTTATGGCATAGAACTGGGTGGCCATTCCACACATGCATATGCACCAATGACATAACCTGCAGCATGTAAAGTAAATATCTCCTAAACTGTGCACGTTTAGGAGATATTTACAGTTCCTATAGGTAAGCCTTTTTATAGGATGGGAGTTTATTATGCATGGGAGTTTACTCCTACTTTAAGCCCAGGTTCACACTGACAGCGGGATTGAAATTGTGCGAGTTCAGCTAAACTCGCATGATTTTATTCCTGCATGCAGTCCCGACTTCAGGGTGCGATTTTAGAGACATCTGTGCGGGTTTCTGCACAGATGTCTATACAAATTGCACCCCGAAGTCGCAAAAAATAGCACATAAACTACTTTTGGGAATCGGTGTGGGGCCGCAAGTGCGGCATCACACCGATTTGGACGGCACCATTGCCGGCAATAGCTGCCGATTTGGCATGTCAAATGGGAAACCAAATCCCTGCAAAGTGAACCAGGGCTTAAGAAGTAATTTTCTAATATAATACATACATGGTACATGCTTCTCACACAGCTTTAATGCAGAATAAATACTGGGGGAGTTTTACCTCTAACTACTAACTAGTGCATTTCAAATCTGGTGCAGCTGTGCATGGTAGCCAATCAGCTTCTAACTTCAGCTTGTTCAATTAAAGGGATATTAAAGTATTTATTTTATTTTTTTAATAACAAACATGTTATACTTAGGCCCCTTTCGCACTGCCGCGATTTGAAAGTCACGCGATTTTGCCGTGATTTTGCCACGATTTCAGGGAATGCCTGTGTAAACTTGAGGTCTATGGACTTCAACTCACATCAAAGTCAGACCAAAGTAGTACAGAGATTACTCTGAAGTTGGTGCGACTTGAAGTCTCACAGATATGAATGGTACTCATTGGAAATCATGGGGTATAACTTGTCATGCGACTTTGCAGTACCAAGTTGCAGGACAAGTCGCACAAGTGTGAAAAGGGGTGGGAAAAGTAAATAACCCCCATTATGTCTTTCATTATTTTCCTTCCTATGGATCGACATTGGAGTAATTCCTAATCAGATCTCAGGAAGTGCCATATTTGTTACAATTACTTGAAACAAGTGCTCTTACATGTCTTGGGCTCTAT
Source organism: Lithobates sylvaticus (assembly GCA_028564925.1). Taxonomy (NCBI): domain Eukaryota; kingdom Metazoa; phylum Chordata; class Amphibia; order Anura; family Ranidae; genus Lithobates; species Lithobates sylvaticus. Next base: position 281,926,741 of record CM053028.1, read on the forward strand.
AAGAACAGCATTATTATCACTGATATTTTTTTTTTTATATATATCTTTATTTATCAAAAAGTTTTTATATTTACAAGTAAACATGCAATTACATTTATACAAAAGGTGCCAGCCTATTTCTTATACATTTATGTATTGAATTATAAGTCACACATATATAATCATTTAGCGTTCCTTGTGTCTCCATAGATTTACTAACACCTTACATCAACTCATCCATCCGCCATTTATTTCACAACCACCAACTCACTCACTCCCTAGGAAAAAAAAAAAAAAAGGAAGAAGAAAGAAAGAAAAGGGAGGGGGAAAAGGGGAACGGGGAACAGTGGGTCCCCTACCTCTCTCTTATTAGATCCCTCCATCCTGGGTGTAATATTTTAAATCTTAACCAGGTTTGCCAGGCATTATTTGCTTCCTCTCTGTTTGCATTTTCCTTTTCCATTCTTGTCTCCAGTTTACACATTTCGTCCATCTCCATCTCCCACTCATCTATATTAGGACACCTACTATTTTTCCATTTCCTGGCTATAATAGTTCTTGCTGCCGTTACGAAAAATTTTAAGGTTCCCTTCTTCACCTTTTTAACCGATCCCATATTCATGGACATTACTGACATCAAGATATCGGGTTGGATTTCTATTCCTGTCATTAAAGCATATGTTTTATATATCTGTTCCCAGAAACTATGTACTCTAGGACAGTCAAACCATATATGTGACATTGTCCCGACGGCTTGAAGGCATCTCCAACATGTATTTCTATTTTCAGGATTGATTTTGTTCATATCTGTTGGACACCGATACCATCTTGTCAACATTTTATAGTTCCTTTCCTGATCTCTACTAGACTTGGATAATTTGTGAATAATTTTAAAGGCTTCCTTCCATTTTTCTTTAGGAATATCCATTTCTAATTCTTCTTCCCACCTTTTTATATATGTCATCTCTTTTATTTTATTTTTTATTATTTTTATTTATCTTATTGTTTTTCATTAAATATTTATATACTGTGGACAGGTTATGGGTCGGTTTCTGTTCTCCTATCAATACTTCCTCAAGGGCTAATAAAGGTCTGTTAATTGTGTCTTCTTTTGCTATACAGGAAATATATTTATATAATTGCCAGTACTGAATCCAATTATTTTTATATTCTATACCCATAACTTCAAATGGTATTAACCTACCCTGTTCTATTGTATCTCTTATTCTGGTATCTTGTTTTTTGTTCCATTTTAGGAAGGTTCCTACTTTCATTGCTTGTGGAAATTCGGGGTTGTCAAATATGGGGGTCATTGGCCCTATATATGTTGAACCTTTGCCTTGTCTTACTAGTCCATCCCATACTTTCAGTGCCCGGCCCGCAAAATACGGCAAGTCCCCGTCTGGTGGGCGTCTCTCCTTTCTAATCCAAGACAGGGACTTTAGGCTAATAGTTGAGATCTCTTCTTCCAATCTGACCCATTCTTTGGAGTCTTTATTATGAAACCAATCTATTATTCTAGTTATTAGGGCCGCTTTTAGATATGTCGAAATATCTGGGAGTGCCAGTCCTCCTTCCTCCTTAGAACGGGTCAGTATTGACCTGCTAATTCTAGCAGGTTTCCCGGCCCAAATAAAACTACCTATGACTTTACGTATTTGATTTAGCAATTTCTTTATGGGGAAGAGAGGTATTGCCTGAAATATATATAAAATCTTAGGTAGAATATCCATTTTTATTATGTTTATCCTCCCTATCCAAGAGTGATTTCCTTTTGCATATTGTTGTAATAGCTTTATTATTTTATTTGTGATTGGGAGGTAATTAAGTTCATATAGTTTATCTAAATCTTTGGGGATATAAATTCCTAAATATTTTACTGCTAAGGGTTGCCATTTAAAAGGGAAATTAGTCCTAATTATTTCTATTTTATCTTCAGGAAGTGTAATATCCATTATATCAGATTTACTATAATTTACTTTAAAGTTACTAACTCTGGCAAATTTATCAAATTCTTGTATTAAATTTGGAAGTGTTATTACCGGGTTTGTTATATATACCAATAGATCGTCTGCGTAAACCGACAGTTTGTACTCTGTCTCCCCTACCCTTAGCCCCTGTATATCTATATTTTTTCGGATGGCTATTGCTAGATGTTCCATGACCAGCACGTATAGTAGAGGAGACAGAGGACAACCCTGTCTAGTTCCGTTAGTTATCGTTATGGGTTCAGAGATATCTCCCACTGCTCTAATTCTGGCGATGGGTTTTTGGTATAATACCATTATTTTTTCTAGTAAATTTGGTCCCATTCCCCATTGTTTCAGTGTCTCTTCGAGAAAACACCATCCCACCCTGTCAAACGCTTTTTCGGCGTCTACCGTCAAAAGACAGGATGGGATGGTGTGTCTCCGGGCATAATCCATGAGCGTTACTGTTTTTGAGGTATTATCTCTTGCTTCTCTCCCCTTTACGAAGCCCGCTTGGTCCAGGTGTATGTAACTTGGAAGTATAGGGGTTAGTCTGTTGGCATTGACTTTTGAATATATCCTGAGGTCGATGTTTGTTAACGAGATAGGTCGATAACTACCACAACTAGTGAGGTCTTTTTCGGGTTTAGGTATAAGGGAGATGTAAGCTTGCATTCCTTGTGGGACAAAGGGTTGATTGATTGTTACCTCATTGAATAAACGCTTCATGATTGCATGATTGGAATAAGTAGATCTTTAAGCATTTTGTAGAACCTCGGGGTGAGGCCATCCGGGCCTGGACTTTTCCCTATTACCAGAGAGTCAACTACCTTTTTAATTTCATCCTCTGTTATCTCTTCCTCGAGCTGTTCTTTATCTGAATTTTTTAGTGTTTGTATTGGAGTATTCTTTATGTATTCCTGCACCTGCTGTTGAAAAACTTCGGGACTCCTTTCTGCCAATGGATTGGGAATGTTATATAGCTTGGTATAAAAATTTCGAAAGGTTTCAACAATGTCTTTTGGTTTATGGGCATAATTGCCTGTTTCAGTTTTAATTTTTATAATTGAAGTTAAATTTGTCTGTTGATGTATCTTCCTCGCGAGTATCTTCCCCGGTTTGTTCCCTTGGACATAATTTAGAGACCGTATTTTATCTCGGCTTTGTAGGGTTTCCTCATCTAGTAGTATTTTAAGCTCACTTTTTTTAGTAGTTAATACTTTTAATAACTCTTGTCCCATCTTTTGCTTATGTTCTTTTCCTAATTTTTCTATTTCTTTTGATAGTTGGATTATTTTATTTCCTTTCATTTTTTTTAATCTAGACCCGTGTTTGATAAATAGACCTCTTATAATGCATTTTAATGTTTCCCACTGGTTAGGTGGGGAAGTGTTGTCTCCACTATGATCTACCGAGAAATTCGTTATTGCTTCCCTAATCTCTGTTAAGCATGTTTCATCGAATAGCAGATTATCGTTGAGTCTCCAAGAATTCCTTGTTTTTTTCTCTTTATCTATAGTCAAAGTAATATAAATAGGTGCATGGTCTGACCATATCGCACTGCCAATCTCCGGGGAAGAGAGCTCCGGCAATCCTTGTTGGTTTACTAAGAGGTAGTCTATTCGGTGATAGGTTCCGTGTACCTTTGATAGGAACGTATAGTCCCTATCCACCGGATAGGCCATTCTCCATGTATCTACCAGGTGATGTCTATTCATCATTTCTGCAAACTTTTTTCTTGCAATGTTTTTTTCTTTTTTTGGGGGAGCTGAAGTATCTAATACAGGGTCAAAAATAAAATTAAAATCTCCGCCAATTACCGTAATCCCTTCTGCTTTACTCAATAAATCTGTAAGGAGTTGTGTCCCGAATTCAATTTGATCATAGTTAGGCAAGTATATGTTAATAAAGGTATATTTCTTGCCGAAGATATTAACCTTCAGCAAGAGCCCTCTTCCGTCCTTATTTCTATAAATTTCCAATATTTGATGTGGTACAGATTTATGTATTACGATAGCAACTCCTCGAGATTTTGAGTATGCAAAAGAGTCGTGGTACCATGTTGGATAGTGCCTATTTCGTATGATGGGTATGTGATCTGAACGGAAGTGTGTCTCTTGGAGCATAAGTATACCAATGTTTTGTCTGTGGCATGACTGCAGAACCTGAAGTCTCTTAGAGGGTGCATTTAATCCTCTAATATTATATGAGCATATTTTAATCATAATGAGGGTTCCACCAGGATAGGAAGGAAAGAAAGAGAGAGGGAGGGGGGGGGGAAAGGGGGAAGGAAAAAAAAAAAAAAAAAGGGGAATTCAATTATCTAAATAGTGTTCTTTAATAAAATGTCACTCTCATTCCATTCACTCTACATACATTTGTATCCTTAATCTACGACTAATCTAAGTCAACCCTTAATGAATAAGGTCCCTATTTGGGGTACGTGAACACTTCCCCAAGCAGATCGGTGCCCTCCCCAGTCAAATTATTTTTGTATATTGTTTATGTTAAGGAAGAAGAAAAAACACACAATGTCCTATGTGGTCATAGTGGTAAAGAGAGGCGGGGGATCAAGAAGGGGAGAAGGAGGGAAGAAAGAGGAGGGAAGGGAAAAAAAAAAAAAGGGAAAGGGCTATTGAGAGGGATGGGGGGACAGGAAAATCTTTGAGACATGGCCTATTTTCACCTATCTGATACATATCTATATAAATGCATATCCGTATAAATGTACACACCATCGTTGGTTTGGTTCCTATCGTCAACAAAGTCGTTGACCCATACCCAGGGGGACACACAAAAAAAAAAAAGTTTGTCTTAACCGCTTCCCGACCGGCCACTGCATATATACGTCAGCAGAATGGCTCGGGCAGGCAGAATCACGTACCTGTACGTGATCGTGCATGTGCCTGCCCGTGGGTCGCGCGCGCGCCGCTAGCGGCGCGCTCGCGACCCGGTCGGGAGCTCCGTGACCCCGGCCGCGGGACCAGCGGACCCGATCGCCGCTGGTATCCCGCGATCGGGTTACGGAGCGGAAGAACGGGGAGAGGTCTATGTAAACAAACCTCTCCCCGCGCTTCCTACACTGACTGTCAGTGATCGGCGGTTCCCTGTCATCGGGAACGCCGATCAATGACGTCACACGTACAGCCACGCCCCCCTACTGTAAAAAAAAACACACACACGTCACACTGACTCCTCCCCGCCCCCTAGTGGTTAACCCCCTAACTACAACTGTCATTTACATAGGAATCAGTGCTATTTAAATAGCACTGATTGCTGTATAAATGACAAATGTCCCAAAAATGTGTCAAAAATGTCCGATGTGTCCGCCAAAATGTCGCAGTCACAATAAAAATCGCTGATCGCCGCCATTACTAATAAAAAAAAAAATATTAATAAAAATGCTATAAAACTATCCCCTATTTTGTAAACGCTATAACTTTTGCGCAAACTAATCAATAATCGCTAATTGCGATTTTTTTTACCAAAAATATGTAGAAGAATACGTATCGGCCTAAACTGAGGAAAAAAAATGTTTTTTTATATATTTTTTGGGGATATTTATTATAGCAAAAAGTAAAAAATATTGCATTTTTTTCAAAATTGTCGCTCTATTTTTGTTTATAGCGCAAAAAATAAAAACCGCAGGGGCGATCAAATACCACCAAAAGAAAGCTCTATTTGTGGGAAAAAAAGGACGCCAATTTTGTTTTGGAGCCACGTCGCATGACCGCGCAATTGTTAGTTAAAGCGACGCAGTGCCGAATTGCAAAAAGGGGCCTGGTCCTTTAGCTGCAAATTGGTCCGGGGCTGAAGTGGTTAATCTTAACATTTTAAGTGGCTATTTTTGTCCATATTGGACAGTGAAAAAATATCACACCACACACCAAAAAAAAAAAAAAAATTGCGTTAGTGTTCGCATATATGGTGTCGTTTATTGTCCATATTGGACAGTGGAAAAATATCACACAAAAAAAAAAAAAAAACCCCACAGGAAAGAGGGAAAACACTGGGATGGGTCAACTTATTTCTATTCTTATCTCTAACAATAGGAAGATATCTCTTGCAAGGCGCATATTCATTCTTCCAATACATATCCACGTAAATACATGTCCATACATATATCCATATCCCCCATAGTTTAGTTCTTACTATCTTATATTCATTAACCTTTACAAACAGAAAAAAAAAAAAAAAAAAAGTTACGTTAGTGTTCATATATTTAGTGCCTTTTTTTATTGTCCATATTGGACCGTGAAAAAATATTTCATAACAAGGAGAAAAAAAAAAAAAAAAATGTTTACGTTAGTGTTCACATATTTAGTGCCTTTTTTTGTCCATATTGGACAGTGAAAAAATATTACACACCGTGAGAAAAAGGAAAAAAAAAAAAAAAAAAAAAGATTGCGTTAGTGTTCACATATTTAGTGCCTTTTTTATTGTCCCTACTGGACTGTGAAAAAAATATTACACACACAAAAAAAAAAAAAAAAAAAGATATTTGGTGTTCACATATTTAGTGCCTTTTTTGTTGTCCCTAATGGACTGTGAAAAAATATTACACAGGAACAAAAAAAAAATTATAATCTCTTAACTTCTCCCTGCCCCCCCCCCTTCCGCCCCCCCCCCCCAGTCTATGTTCAATCTATCTTCTTCTTCTAGTCAGTCCCTCCGAGATATCCGAGTATGTTTGCGGCCAGGCCGGTAAGTCGATCAAGGGTAGGTCAAGATTTTTCAGAAAGTCAGGGAGATCTTTTAAGTCCCGGAAAGTATTCTTCTGACCATTTTGGTGCACTATTATTTGGAACGGAGTGCCCCATTTATACAAGATGTTCTTTTCTTTTAATATATCCAGTAATGGTTTTAGGGCTTTCCTTTTAATCAAAGTGTGTTTGGACAAGTCCTGCAGGAAGATCAATGGGGCCCCCTCGTACTCGAAGTTCCTTTGTCTTCTAGCCTCCACCATAATATTCTCTTTTACCCGGAAAAAATGTATTCTGGAGATTACGTCTCTGGGTTTTGCTAAATCCTTGTCCTTTGGGCCTTGTGTTCTATGTGCTCTATCAATTTCAATACCTGTTGTATTTGGTTGCTTTAGTATTATATTGAATATTTCTTGTAGTGTATCTTTCAATTTATCTGGTGTTATTGATTCTGGAAGCCCTCTAACTCTGATGTTGTTGCGCCTGGTTCTATTCTCCATTTCGTCATTTGAATTAAACATTTGAACCAGAAACCTGTCAGTCTCACGATTTCTTTCCTCTAGGTCATAAATTTTTTGGTTCATATCTTCCATTTTCGTGTTTATATTTTCCACCCTTTTTTGTGTCTCCATTACTGCTGCTTTTATTGTTTGTATCTCATTTTTGTAAGAGGTCTCTAGTCTGTGCACATATCTGTCCATATCCTCTCTTGTGGGTATTGATTTTATATATGATTGTATATCCCAATTTTGTCCCACTGCGGTTTCTTCCATATGTAGTATGTTATATTGTTCGCTACTCTCCAAAGTAATGTTGGTTACTACATCTGAGTCTCCACAGGAGGCCCCAGGGTCCATTTCAGACATCATAGAGTTTTCAAGTATTGTTTGTGAGTTTGGATTTTTAAAAAATCCTGTTATGTCCGTTTTTGGAGTCGGGCTTGATTTTGCTACCGTTGGGGTTTTTTTTATTGTTCCCCCTGCTGACCCTCTTTTGGCCTTTTGTGCGTGTGTGCTTTTGGGGGGCATTCCCCAAGAGAGAGAGTGGATAATTTTGAGAGGGGGATGTATGTATCCTGGATGATACGCCTGGGGATTTATATACTATTTATATACTAGTTGGATAGATTGTTGGATCTAGTATATAATCAAATTCCCCCCCCCTTTTTTTTTTTTCCTCCTTTTTCTCTCCTTTTTCCTTCCTTTTTGCCAGGATTGGAAATTTTCTCCTTGTTCTGTCTTATCTTTTTTTCCTCCTTGTTCCTTTCCTCTCTCTTTCCTCTTATATATACGTCCCACTGGGCCAATTTAAAGGGAGCTTGGAGGTTTGTTAAATATGCAGATTACATTTGTCCCCTTATATGTTCTCTTGAGATCTATAGCAGGTATATACTGCTCCTGTGTGTATCTGGTACAAAATATATAGGACCAAGTAGGGAGTTTAAACAAATAATAAGAAAAAATAAATCTCAGACCTTGTTTGTCCGCCTCCTCGATCTAGTGGGTCTGTCTCCTCTGTTTATCCTCTGTTTATCCAGCCCTTAATATCCGTCAGATAAAACCTGCCTGGCATAGGTTGATTTGGGGTGTCTCAAAATACGGCCCCCCTATTTTCCTTTGACTGTGAGACCCGGGTCCCAAAGCATCTGCTTCTTTATAACATTATATTCAGAGCTTACCTCCCACGGTGCAGCCCCTATCTCAGATGTCCTTCTCGGGCCGGCTCAGTTGTCCCGGCTGCCTCGCTGTAGCTGTGACGTTTTTTCGGCCATCCTCGGCTTTCAACGCAGACGCCGAACCTACAGAGGCCTCAGAGGCTTCGGTCTTCCCCGACAGGGCTCGGGTGTTTCCGGGCAATGCCCAATACGGCGCCTCGCTGTTGCTGCTGCTCCGATCGGCTCCGTCCAAAGGATCCTGCCGGTCTCACCGCCAAACAGCGTGGGGGAGTCCACAACCCCCCAATCGGGTAGGCTTTTCTCCCTCCACTATCAGGGTATTAGAGTATAGAGTCCGTCCGCAGGTTCCTCAGACATATAGCCTGCACAGGTACAATCCTATATTGCAGCGTGTCCGTTTGTCTCAGAGGTTCTCCTTGGATCAGCAGCTTCCCAGTGATTGTTTAGGGCTTCATCCAAAGACAATCAATTTCTATTCAGACGCTCTCATCGGCTCATTAGGAATTGCAGCTGGTTGACTGGGGGGAGGAGAGCGGAGCTCACCGCACGTCTGCTCTGGTCAGTGTCATCTCCCCGACTCTTATCACTGATATTTTAATCTAATCTTTTTTGCAAACTAAATGACGCTATCTGTGTTCAATATTTTTTCATTGATTGATATTATTAATTATTTATATTCCATAATTATTCTTTGCAAAACCTTCAGGTTACAAGACCTTTAGGTTTCAATACAAAAGAAGAAGGCAAGGTATAAAACAGACTGACATAAACAGGTGCAGTAATATAAGTAGCAAACGGTATGAAGTGCAAGGTAGCAGAAAGCTAGTGCATAGGCACCACCCAGCCTAAACATTTACAGTGATGTTAAGATCATGGAAGTTCAACTTGCTTTTCACAGAAAGAACTCCAGAACACACAGTTCTGTGGGATCAGCCCTCCTGCCCAGACACTATATTCCGATGCAGTCATTCAAATACAAGCCTTTGAGCGCTAAACAATAGGTAGTTGCTTCCTAAAACTTTGAATATGATAAAACCCTAGCAAAGCAAAGGCTAAAAAGTATAAGCAATATAGAATAAACCACAAGAGGAAAGGAAAATAAGCCAGCAGTGGATGAAAAAGACTACAACTATACCAAAAAAATAGTAGCCAATGTGCTTGATTTGACAAGGTAATTTTGTAAAGCGGTTTGCATTGGAAAAAAAGGCTTACCTTATGCCCTCTGCTGGGCTAAAGGTCAAAAAAAAAATGTCCACTAGGCTACCAGGAACCAGCCCTTTGCTTTTCCAAAATAACTAGATGTAAGCATCTTCTTTCCACTGCTACCACGCATTATCATTTTATTTTTAAATTACAAAAAAAAAAATCTGCAATATAACAATTCTGATCACCAGGAAATTGGAAAAACACTGACAGTAATCATTGGCAAAGTACTTTTCAAGAACACAATGTTCATATGGACATTTTATACTAGCAACATACTTTTTAGTGAAAAGCATAAGCTGTGCAGAAGAGACTAGATAATATACTTTAAACTGTATTGTCAAGTCACTAACAATTATGATATAACTACATTTTCATATCTATACCATACAGTATATGTGTAAAATGTACAGCACTTCATTAATCAAACCTTAAAAAGGAGTAAATGAATTAATGGTGAAATTTCACCATATTACTTTATGTTACAGACTAAAATAGCACTTATAAACGTAATACTCTGCAAAATCTTCTCAAAATGTTCATTGCTACTTGTATAGTTGGTTTTTACATTTTCAAAGATTGTGAAAAAGGATCATAAGATCCTTGATGTAATCAATTACTACTAATGTTAGTAATAGTAAAGTGCAAATTTCTGCAATTTAATAACTTTAATCATGTACGAATGTTAATCACATGTTTCAAAAACATTTTTTTATATATATTATGTTTGACTTTTCTGCTTTATGTTGTATTTAAAAAATGTGCATTAGTTCATTAATACAGCATCTATACAAGAACTAAGAGGCCAATTAGTTAAGCATTTAGCTCTTGTGTACTTCTGCATACTTACAATGTCATGCCTTTAAGAGTGGTGTTAAGTTCCCCATGCTTGGAATGTCAATAGTAAAAATATTCTGCTCATGCTATTCACACTTAAAGTACCACTGACCCTGGGCAGCCTGTGATTCATACAGAGAAATTAAAGAAAAACTAGGAAGCATATTTTTAGAATGTTTCTGATCTGAGATTCAACTAGTCTGTTATGTGCTTAAATGCATTTTTAGTTGTAAATAATTAGCCAAGATAAACAAAAGTTGTTATTATCAGCATTCTGTTAACATGCATGTCTCTTTATAGCTAATTAATTATAAAACACATATTTATATGGTAAGAAAATGTATAATCAGGCTGGAAAACATTATTTTTAAATCAAAAGGGAGTATCAGATTCTATTACTGATTATGTGGGTTATATTGTTTGCATCAAGGTGTTCCTACCAATAAATGGAGTTTCTCTAGTCTTTAATCTGATCAAATTCCAGGGCAGAGCTGAAGCTGATTAGAGGTTTAAGAGAAGTAACTCTAGTTGTTTAAAAAAAATACGATAATAACTGATAATGCTGGATAGACACTTCTGAACAAGGCAACCTATTTCAGCACAAACTGAACTTGGAGTGAACAGGTATTAGTAGTCTCAGATATCCTATGAAAAGGTAGAGTCTAGACAGAAATTCATAAATATTTCCGATGATTTGACCAATGATTTATTAATAAAGAGAGATGGGCGGAACATCCCCCTGTTCAGTTCGCAGCAGAACTCCCAAACAGGGGAAAAGTTCTAACCCGAATGGCGAACCCTATTGAAGTCTATGGGAACCGAATAGGAAAAATCAAAAGTGACCATTTTTAAGGTTGAATATATATTTTATTAACAATATATACATGTACAAATTCAATAAATTTAGTAAATTCTGTCAATTTAACATAGTTTACACAACATAAACAGTATAACATATGATAGGGGGTGAAGGGAAGGCTTGGGAGGGTAGGGGAGGGTAAATGGTATTGGTATCCTGGGTAGGAATCGGTTATAGGTTGCTCCCGCGGAGGTGCATATGCAACTTGGTGTTGCGCTAGTCTACCCTGTTGTCTATGAACGAGGTTCGTCCGGTAAGGGGCCTGGATGTCCCTGTGCGGTGTCATCTATCATTGGACACCGTCCAGGGTCCATATATTACAGCTTTTCAAACCTTTCTGGTAAGTATTATTTATGGTGGTGGAAAAGAGTGGCTAAAAGCCGGGGGGGGGAACAAGGGAGGGGGGGTGAGGGTGTTAGTTTAGTTCCCTTTTCTTCTAGACGAACAGATTTAGGGTGTCCTATAGTTATAGCCCGTTTCTAGCGTTTATTTCAGCTCTATATAGTGTTTAATAGCCCAACTGAAGTGGAGTGGTGGCGCCATATTGACCATAAAGTGTTGAATTGATCGTATCTATCATCTATTTTTGCTTGCATTTCTTCCATTAGCATAGTATCATTAAGGATATTCACCCATCCTGATAGGGAGGGGGGGGGGGGGTGATATCTCTCTTCCAATATAGAGTTATGTTATGTCTCGCTGCTGAGAGGATAAACCTTAATAGAGATTGCTTTTGCGATTTGATGGACCCTGGAATAATAGACAGGAGAGCAATCAAGGGGGAAGGGGCTAGTGTAGTTTGGTACATATTATTGTAAATCGTAAATATATTGTCCCAGAAGGGGCGTACCTTAATGCAGTCCCACCAAACGTGAACGTATGATCCCTGTCCTCCGTGACATCTCCAGCAGGTGTCTGTGGTGTCGGGGAACATCCTGTGTACCGAGGTTGGGACTCTGTACCACCTTGAAAGCAATTTAAAGTTCTTTTCCTGTGTGAACCCTGATCTGGAAGCTTGGTGTGTGTGAATAAAAGACGTTCTCCATTGAGCGGGGGATATATCTACCTCCAGATCACGGGCCCATTTGTGGGTGTATGTAGGAAGGGTTTTGCATTGATGAGATTGTATGTCTTTATATAAAAGAGATACGGTGTGTCTGGGGGTCTGAGAGAGACTACACATAGTTTCGAAGTCGGTGAGTTGTCTGTGGATTTGGCCCGAGAGGTGTAGGGATCTGCTGAGGTGGTTCAGGGAGAGAGTTGATAGCCAGTCCGCTGCTGTGTCTGTAGATGGCTCTGACGTGGGTCGGAATTGACCTGTGGAGGGGTGGACGAATTGATTGGCTGTAGGCCATTGCTCTCGGTGATATGTCCCTAAGTTTTCCCTGGATAGGGAGGTGGAAAGGTCCGCGCTGTCAAACAAGGGGGAGAGAGGGCCTGGGTCTGTGGTAAGTGCGAGTTTACTGGCCTTATCATACCATATGGTCAGTGCTGCAGTTGTCAGTGGGGATAACCCTGGGTGCGAGCGAAATTTGGTGTTATAACCCCACAGTAGGGCTCTTAGATCGGTTTGCGCCATGTCCTGTTCGACAGAGATCGATGGTTTAAGCAGGGGTCTTGGGAACCATTCAAGGAGTCTGGAGAATAGCGCGGCGTTGTGGTAGGTTTGAAAGTCCGGTAGTCCTATGCCTCCCCTGTCTTTAGGGGCGCATAGTATTTTATGTTTGAGTCTGGGTGGGTGGTGTTGCCATACGAATTTGGTCACTAAGGTGCGGAGGGAGAGAAAGAACGCTTTTGGGAGAAGAATTGGCAATGTCTGAAATAAATAGAGTGTTTTAGGTAAGATATCCATTTTTATAACGTTCATTCTCCCCCACCATGTTAGTTTGAGGTTATGCCAGGATTCTAAGGAGCGTCTGATTGTAGTTAGGAGCGGGCTGTAGTTCAGGGAGTAAATGTCTTGCGTGTCAGTAGGGATCTCGGTGCCTAGGTATTTAACTGATTTTGCTTGCCAACGAAAGGGAAATCGTAGTTTGAGGGTCTGTAGCTCTGAGGGCGTCAGGGATATATTCAGGGCCTCTGTTTTAGTGATGTTCAGTTTAAAGTTACTGTGTGCCCCAAACCTATCGAGTTCGGTTAAGATGGCTGGTATACTGCTTCTGGGTTGGGTAACATACAGTAACAGATCGTCTGCATATAGCGACAATTTGCGTGTGGCGGATGGGGTAGGGATCCCTTGTATGTTTCCGTTTTTGCGAATGGCTTGCGCCAGGTGTTCTACTGTGATGGCGAATAATAATGGTGACAGGGGGCACCCCTGTCGCGTGCCATTAGCAATATTAAATGCTTCCGAGGACTCTCCATTTGCCGATACTTTTGCCGATGGGCTCGAATACAGGGACATAATTTTGGAGATCATCCGTGGTCCTATGCCTATCTGCTGTAATGACGCGTGTAAGAATGGCCAGCTGACCCTATCGAACGCTTTTTCGGCATCACACGCCAGTAAGCAGGTCGGGATGTTATGTGTTTTCGCGTATGCAATGAGATGAAGCGTTTTCGTGGTGTTGTCCCTGGCTTCGCGTCCCGGTATGAAACCAACCTGATCACTATGGATCAAGTCGGGTAGCAGGGGGGCTAGGCGAGTGGCTAAGATTTTGGAGTAGAGTTTCAAGTCAATGTTCAGTAAGGAGATGGGGCGGTAGTTACTGCATAAAGAGGGGTCTTTTCCTGGTTTTGGGATCACCACTATTTGGGCCTGTAGAAGTTGTGGGGAAAGGGGATGTGTATCGTCTACCTCATTGAAGGCTTTCATCAAAATTGGGGCTAGTTGTTGGGCGAATGTCTTGTAAAATTGGGGGGTATACCCGTCTGGGCCTGGGCTCTTGCCATTTTTAAGGCCTTTGATTACTGTTATGAATTCAGATGTAGTTATAGGTAATTCTAAAGCTTCCACGTCTGGTTGTGGTATCACTGGTAAGGCTGTCTCCTGAACGTATTGATGTAGGGTCAGTGTGGTAGTGGGGGAAGAGTCAGCAGAAGATGGGAGATTGTAGAGGGAGGAATAGTATTCCTTGAACTCCGCAATGATTTCGGAGTTCTTTGATTTTTTCTGATGTGATGGGGATATTATATGGTTTATGTTCTGTCTCTTGTGTCTTGGGTGTAGAACCCGTGCGAGGTGTTTCCCGCATTTGTTCGCCTGTGCATAATGGGTGTGTCGGCCTTTGGTAAAGGCGATTAGTGCTCTGTCTGAGAAAATCTGTAGCAGGTCTCTACGGGCGTTGGATAGTTCCGTCAGGGTTTTTGTGTCTAACGTGCGTTTATGCTGGGCTTCAAGAGAGGTTATTTGGGAGAATAGGCGTTTTATATCGGCGGTGCGTGCTTTTTTCAATCTGGACCCATGTTTTATAAAAACTCCACGTAAAACGCATTTAAGGGTTTCCCATTTATTCAGGTCGGAAGTCTCGTCATGTACATGTGTTTGTATGAAGTCTGCAATTGTTTTAGACACCTCAGCGTGGCATACTGTGTCGTTAAGTAAGTTGTCGTTGAGTCTCCATGAGGAGCGACGGTTGGTGTATGGTAGTTTCCCTAATGTCATGTGTACTGGGGCATGGTCCGACCATAGTTTCAGGCCAATCTCGCAGGTAGGGTCAAAGTCAAGGAGTGTTTGTGTTAGAAGGAAGTAGTCAATTCTGCTGTATGATTTGTGGGCTGGGGAATAGTATGTGTAATCTCTCTCAGTAGGATGGGTAAAACGCCAGATATCCACTAAGGACATATCTTTTAGGGTGGTGCGTATGGTGTTTAGCGCGGATGGCGGTATGTGTGACTTACCAGTGGAAGAGTCCATCCTCGGTACAAGTGGAGCGTTCAGGTCCCCTGCTAGGATCAGGTTAGTTGTCCCGAAGTTTTGTAGGCGGGTAGTCACGGAGGACAGGAATCTTTGTTGGTTCTGATTAGGAAGATAGACATTAGCTAGAGTTAGTACAGTTTGCGAGTATTGCAGTTTCAGGAACAAATATCTACCACTTGGATCAATGCAAGTGTCTAAGATCACTGGGGTAAAGGTGTTGTGGAATGCTATAGATACCCCTTTCGTTTTAGCTAAGGGGTTGGTGCTATGGAACCATGTGGTAAAGTGCTTATCAGGGAGTGTTGGTACCTTGTCAGTCTTAAAGTGGGTTTCTTGAAGTAGTAGAATGTGAGTCTTGGCTTTATGAAAATGGTGAAAAATCTGTCTACGCTTTTCGGGGGTATTGAATCCTCTACAATTGAGAGAGGATATCTTGATGCCTAAGGGAGCTGTCATGGTATCCGTAGTATAGGTAAGTTAATGTGTGTTCTTTATGCTCCGGTATGCTCGTGGCAAGAATATGTAGTTCTTGCTGAGCTGTGTTCGAAAAATAGGGGAGGGAGGTGGGGTGGGAGGTCAGGTTGTAGGGGAGGAAAGAGGAGGAAGGGAAAATGCAGGAAAGGTATCGGTGTTGACACAGGAGATTAGTGTTTCTACGATTGGTGGTGGGGACAGTAGTAACACTGCTGTCCCTGGTGTTGTGTGTTCTGTGTCTGTATGTCTATTCACCTAGTGAATTATGAGGTGCTGTGAACTTATAGGGAAGTAGTTCCCTCTAGTGTCCAAAGTGTATAAGAAACGTTGGACACTACCTAGTAAACCTAGGAAAAAAAAATTCACCACAGAGGCAGTTAAGACTCTGTAAACCCTAACGTGGGGAACGTGTTTGGTCTGTGAACAGGAGCTCCGATCCAACCTAAAACATAACTTGTCTAAGTGCATAAAATCAAGGCACACAGCAATAAAGTGTAGTACATTCAAACTTCATTATGAACCGCAAGTTTCCCTGCTAACAGGGGGATCTTCGGCTACTTCCCATAACATCTTGTATAGACATGTCATCCCCACGTGAGTAGTTATATGTGATCACCTGACAGTTAGTTAGGGGGGTATTATATCAGATAAGATGTTTCAACCACTATGGGGAGCAGCAGAAGTAACAGTGAGCAATCAAAAAGAGACAAGGAGGTATATGCAGGCATATAAAAGAGAGAGGAAAAAAAAAAGGAAGGAAAGAGAAAAATACAAAAGGAAGAGATGGAGAGTGTAGCAATGAACTCAGGTAGAGTAAGAGTCAATGCAGCTGCTGGATGCAAGCTGGCTTCTCCTATGCAGTTCCAAAGAACTTATGTAGGGCAGCCACCGGCCGGTGGTGGTAGAGGGGATCATCCTGGCAGTGAGGAGGTAGCATCGGGTCGGTGTCTTTTCTTCTTAGTGTGTCTTTCCCCTCCTGGTCTTCTGGGGAGGCCTGGGGTTGCTGGGTGCAGTGGCCAATCTGGGATTTTGATTTGGGGTAGTTCAAAAGTGCCCAAAAAATTGGGTAAATCTCCAAGAGTGCGGAAGGTTGCTGATTTGCCATTTTGGGAAGCAAACAGGTGAAAGGGAAATCCCCATCTGTATTTGATTTGTTGTGCGTGCAGAGCGTCCGTTACTGGCTTCAGGGCTTTCCGCATGGTTAGTGTTTGCTTTGATAGATCAGTCAGCAGCATAACTGGGGATCCGTTGAATAAAATGGATTCTTGGTTGCGTGCTGCTTGCATTATCTCATTTCTGACATTAAAAAAGTGTATGCGACATATTATGTCTCTAGGGTATGCAGGGTTGGGGTTGCGGGGTCCCAGGGATCTGTGGATCCTGTCAATTTCCAGGGGGTCATCTATGGGCTTGTTCAGCAGGTTGTTGAACATGGTAATGGCCGCTGCAGGTAGATCTTTGTTTTCTAGCGACTCTGGAACTCCGCGTATGCGAATATTGTTGCGGCGACTTCTGTTCTCTTGGTCGTCTAAACCGTAAAACAATTGTTGTATCTGGATTGTGTGTTGCTGCAGAATGTCATCATGCTCTATAATTCTGGATACATTCTCCTCCACAGCTATTTCAACATCTTCAAAACGCTGACCAATATCATGGCGTAGCTCTGTGATCTCCCTCTTGTAAGACCTCTCTAGTCTGCTTATGTAGGCCTCAAAGTCCCCTTTGGTAGGGAGAGCTTTAATGTAGCTTTCCATGTCCCATTGGGCCTTCTGGCTATAGGTATCTGGCGAGGGGCTTCTCGAGTGGGGTGATGCTCTGTGAGCAGCCTGATTTGTGCCCGGGGATCGGGGTGAGGAGGGAGATAGTGGAGGCTGTGAGGCCTGTGAGGCCTGTACCTTAGATGCAGTGTGGGCTGCCTGCGCCGCCGCCGCGCGGGTCGCCACCATTTTGGAAGCCGGTGGGGCCTTGCTGCTTGATCCCTTTAGCGGGAAATAGTCGCCGATTTCGGCCGGTTTTTGCGGGCCCGCCGTGCGGGGAGTGTTGCATCCACCTCTCCTGCTCATGTGGAGGTTGTGTGGTGCTGATTGCGGCTGTGCTGTGTGCCGTTGTGGACGCTGGAGCGGGAGCTGATCTCTCACACGTCTGTCCTCTCCATGTGCCAAGCCACGCCCCCAAAAGTGACCATTTTTAAGGCTTATATGCAAGTAATTGGCCATAAAAGGGGTATGCCCTGGGGGACATGTATCAATGCAAAATATGTTGCATTGATGGGTTTAACTTTCTTTCTTCTTCTCTGCAAAGTAAAGACATAATGTGCTAGTATGCATCGCAAAAGCAGCCCGTGCTGTCCCCACTGCAGTCCGCATCCATCTTTGTCTGTCTTCCTTCGGGGGCCGCGGACTCTGGCTGTGTGACTGGCCAGAGACGTGTGAGGTCACTCCTGTGCATGCTCGCGGGAGCCGCTGGTCACGGCACACCCGCCTGAAGAAACAGCACGGGCGGCAGTTCCTTCAAAGTACATGTGCCGATGACATCATCAGCACAGTAAACAGTGAATGTCTCCTAAATGGCGAACATTTAGGAGATATTTAAAGTACCTATAGGTAAGCTTTATTCTAGGCTTACCTCTAGGTACAAATGTTACAGGGAGATTTACAACCTCTTCAACTTGCCATTAACTGCACAACTATGAGTAAAAAAACAAAATAAGATTATGGCGTGCTATTGTTCACTAAAACCCCTGTTGACTAATGCTTGTAAAAATCACACTTTGTACGGAAAAGGTTGCTGAATCCTGCCTTAGGTAATAACTTTTTAAAATTGTAATGGAACTATAAAATGTCACAAAACCTGATTTTGGTGAAATTCATGATATGCAGCAGATTTTGCCACATCAAGTTTGCTTAAAGTGGAGTCCCCCCCAAAAAAATGTGCTTAAAAAAAAACATTTAGAGAAAATTATTTTTTTTACTCACCTCTAAATTCCTTTCGCTAGGGGGTCCCTCGTAGTCTGCCACCTTCAGAGCCTGGACTCCTAATGTCACTTCCCTCGGCGCAGGAAGGGAGATCGACTCTCCCCCCTCCCTCTTGTCAATCATCTGGGACATGTGACCAGTCCCAGATGATTGCGCGGCCAGTGACGTTGTGCGGCGCGCACATGCACAGTGGGTGCCCGGCTGTGAAGCCACAGCCGGGCGCCCACAGTTAAAATGCCGACGCCGCCGAACGGAGGGGGGCTTCGATCCCCCGCATCGCTGGACCCTGGGATAGGTAAGTGTCTGATTAAAAGTCAGCAGCTGCAGTATTTGTAGCTGCTGACTTTAATTTTTTTTTTTTTTACTTTTTTAACCGCTTTAAGATTTAGATATGCATGGATCATCACCAGAGCAGATATTAAATCACACTGTCATCACTTGTTGCCAGTATTCATATACATACAATTATTGCAAATTAATTACAAAGAACATCATTTGTACTTACTTTTCTAGTGTCTCAAAATGCTGCGGCTTTACTGCTCCCTAGCTGCTGCATATTTCACATTTGTGGGTGTGTAAATACCCACTCGCTCAAATTCTATATATTCTATATTCAGCAGGAGGAACCAAAATGTGCAGCCGGTATTCAACACACTTGAAAAGGACTAATGCACCATCTATAAAATTGTAACAAAATAACAATTTCATAGCCAAATATGTGCTGCCAGTGGCCGTGGAGCGATGAAGTGGCAATGTTTCAAGACAGACCTCTAAAAAGGTAAGTATATTCTATATTGAACCCTACGGACTAAGACTGGGATGCCATCAAAGTTTATTTGCATGTAAAGGCAGGCGTCCCAATACTTTTGTTAATATAGTGTATGTCTGTTGCCTTTTTACTTGTGCAGTTTAAAAAAGATTGCAACCTTTTATAAGATCTTAAGCGATTTTGCTAAATTGTGGCTTTGGATTAAATAAGAAAAATTTAAATGTAGCCTAAGCACATTAAGCATTTAATATAGAGAGCATTTCATATATATTAAATATATTTAATATATAGTCCATTAAGATCAACAGCACAACCATTGGTCCCTCCACACATGCCAGGGTGCTGGGTGTAATCCTTGACTCTGACCTCTCCTTCAGCCCCCTCATCCAATCACTGGCTAAATCTTGCCGCCTAAAATCTCCAGAATTCGACCCTTCCTGACTAATGACACCACAAAGCAACTCATTCACTCCTTGACTATTTCCCGCCTTGACTATTGCAACTCTCTCCTTAATGGCCTACCCTTATGCAGACAATCCCCCCCTTCATTATGAATGCTGCTGCTAGATTAATAAACCTCGCTAATTGATCTGTGACTGCTGTCCCTCTCTGCCAATTCCTTCACTGGCTTCCCCTACCCCACAGTATAAAATTCAAAATGCTAACCACAACATACAACACAACATTGCCCCCAGCTACATCACCAACCTCATCTGCAGATATCGCCCAAATCATCCTCTCTGCTCCTCCCAGGACCTCTTGCTCTCCAGCTCTCTTGTTACCTCCTCCCATGCTCATCTTCAGGACTTCTCCAGAGCCTCTCCCATCCTCTGGAATTCCCTGCCCCGGTATATCCGATCAGCCCCTAACCTGTCCACCTTTAGGAGATCCCTGAAAACTCACTTATTCAGGGAAGCCTATCCCACACCCACCTAACAACTGTCCCCGAGCCACCCTCATCAAATCATTCCCTGCATCTATTACCTTTTGTACCACCACCCCCCTCCCCTTAGAATGTAATCTCTACGAGCAGGGCCCTCCTGTCCCTTCTGTATTGAACTGTACTGTAATTGTGCTGTCCCCCCTCTACATTGTAAAGCACTGCGTAAACTGTTGGCACTATATAAATCATGTATAATAATACTAATAATAATAGAGGGTCATTAAAATGACTCTTGTCAAGAATGAAGCAGCCCTGCAAAAAAAAATTACATTTTATTAGACTTTTTACATTCATTTAAAAATTGTATTACAATGTTTGGTAATAAGTGTCAGCTTTGTTACCAGTTTCAACTGATCTCCTACTTACAAACTAGATGAAAAAATAAACCCAAATAAATGTGTTCCACTGTCACCATAATAAATGATTGAGGTGCCACCTGCTGGCAGTTTACAAAACTGAAAATAATACTAAAAAGGCTGGCACAGTTCAAATATCAATATCCACTGCAATCTAAAATCTTATGCCAGGCAGGAGGTAAATGGCAATATTAATATATAAATCTGTTAATTTATATAAGCAATTAGCATATGCTATTGGAAAGCAGCATCATAAAATAGCTCTGCATTCGCAGAACAGTACAATTGTTTGATTATTATATGGTATGGTAAATATAAAAAAAGCATACATGGTTTTACAATCATTTATGCAACTATATGAAAGCAGTTAACATAACAAAACATAATAGTGTACTATGCAATATAATCACGTTTTAGCACAACTGAATGAATGAATTAATAATTTGTATAGTGCTACAAATGCGAACTGAATCGCCTCAACTAACAAAACAAACACAAATTTTGTCTGATTTATATGACACCTCTAAATTTCTTTGCAACTGCTTCTATACAGCCATAAGAAAAAGTAAGTACATCTCATGGAAATTATTGAATTTCCCACCATATTTGAACAGGCAAATATAAAAAGTTCATTTAGACAGTACAGGCATACCCCACTTTTAAGTACACAATGGGGTTTATTTACTAAAGCTGGAAAGTGCAAAATCAGGGTCACTTCTGCATAGAAACCAATGAGCGTCCAGGTTTTATTATCAAAGCTTAATTGAACAAGCTGGGGTTAGAAGCTCATTCGTTTCTATGCAGAAGTGAGCCTGATTTTGCACTTTCCAGCTTTAGTAAATAAACCCCATTGTGTACTTAAAAGTGGGGTATGCCTGTACAGAACATACAGAGGTGATAGTCTCTAAAAAAAACACTCAAGGAAAATCATGAATTCAACCAAAGAATCAATAGATGTAGTGGTATGCTGTGAAAAAAGTAATTGAAGAACAGCTAAAACCTAGAGCAGTTTTATCAGTCTGAATTCCTTCATAAAGCTGTCAAACTGCAACTTAAAACTGAAAGGGAGTCGGGGGAGTTCAGTACGAGAACTCCATGTTCCAATCCATAGCTTTCCATGGCCTGAGGCAGAGATGAGACAGCCTGGATGGATCACTGACAAAAGCTGACAAGAGAATGTGTGCTGGCACTGAGGAAAGTGTCAGTGGCAGCCAATAGCTCATCGCATCCACACTGAGCTTGGGCACCGCTGAAATCCAATCCTTCTGGGTGACAGGGTAGAAAGTGTATGGTAACCAGGCAAGGTGAGAGTGACATTGCAAAGGTAAGAGTGCTTGGTAACCAGGCAATGTGTTTGACTCCCTTGTCAAGCCTGAAAGAAATCTGAGAGAACAGAATACAGTATCTCACAAAAGTGAGTACACCCCTCACAGTTTTGTAAATATTTTATTCAATCTTTTCATGTGACAACACTGAAGAAATGACACTTTGCTACAATGTAAAGTAGTGAGTGTACAGCTTGTATAACAGTGTAAATTTGCTGTCCCCTCAAAATAACTCAACACACAGCCATTGATGTCTAAACCGCTGGCAACAAAAGTGAGTACACCCCTAAGGGAAAATGTCAAAATTGGGCCCAAAGTGTCAATATTTTGTGTGGCCACCGTTATTTTCCAGCACTGCCTTAACCCTCTTGGGCATGGAGTTCACCAGAGCTTCACAGGTTGCCACTGGAGTCCACAGAGCTGGTGGATGTTAGAGACCTTGCGCTCCTCCACCTTACATTTGAGGATGCCCCACAGATGCTTAATAGGGTTTAGGTCTGGAAACATGCTTGGGCAGTCCATCACATTTACCCTCAGCTTCTTTAGCAAGGCAGTGGTTGTCTTGGAGGTGTTTTTGGGGTCGTTATGCTGGAATACTGCCCTGCGACCCAGTCTCCAAAGGGAAGGGATCATGCTCTGCTTCACTCTGTCACAGTACATGTTGGCATTCATGGTTCCCTCAGTGAATTGTAGCTCCCCAGTGCTGGCAGCACTCATGCAGCCCCAGACCATGACACTCCCACCACCATGCTTGACTGTTGGCAAGACACACTTGTCTTTGTACTCCTACCTGGTTGCCACCACACACGCTTGACACCATCTGAGCCAAATAAGTTTATCTTGGTCTCATCAGACCACAGGACATGGTTCCAGTAATCCATGTCCTTAGTCTGCTTGTCTTCAGCAAACTGTTTGCGGGCTTTCTTGTGCATCATCTTTAGAAAAGGCTCCCTTCTGGGATGACAGCCTTGCAGACCAATTTGATGCAGTGTGCGGCGTATGGTCAGAGCACTGACAGGCTGACCCCCCACCCCTTCAATCTCTGCAGCAATGCTGGCAGCACTCATACGTCTATTTCCCAAAGACAACCTCTGGATATGATGCTGAGCACGTGCACTCAACTTCTTTGGTCGACCATGGCGAGGCCTGTTCTGAGTGGAACCTGTCCTGTTAAACTGCTGTATGGTCTTTACCACCATGCTGCAGCTCAGTTTCAGGGTCTTTGCAATCTTCCTATAGCCTAGGCCATCTTTATGTAGAGCAACAATTTTTTTTTTTAGATCCTAGGAGAGTTCTTTGTCATGAGGTGCTATGTTGATCTTCCAGTGACCAGTATGATAGAGTGAGAGCGATAACACCAAATGTAACACACCTGCTCCCCATTCACACCTGAGACCCTGTAACACTAACGAGTCGCATGACACCGGGGAGGGAAAATGGCTAATTGGGCCCAATTTGTACATTTTCACTTAGGGGTGTACTCATTTTTGTTGCCAGCGGTTTAGACATTAATAGCTGTATGTTGAGTTATTTTGAGGGGACAGAAAATGTACACTGTTATACAAGCTGTACGCTCACTACTTTGCATTGTAGCAAAGTGTAATTTCTTGTCACATGAAAATATAGAATAAAATATTTACAAAAATGTGAGGGGTGTACTCACTCTTGTGAGATACGGTATATAAACCTGGCCACAAATCAATAAGGGGTTATGAATAATATTAATTATTTGTTAACACAAGAGTAACACATAACCTTTAATCAGTACTCATTTAAAATACTTTTGTAGCACCCCCTAGTATGGCTAGAGTGCTAAGGTTAGGATTTTTGTTAGGATTTTTGTTAGTGTAGCTGGTAGCTGTGTGTTTTTTCTGGGTCAGGGTTTTGAGTGATTTAGGCAGGAAGGATGACTCAACAGCAGCATCTCTGGTGACTCCTCCCTGCTTTCTGGGAACTTTGAAAAGGTTCCAAGTTTGAGAAGGTTCCAGAAGCAGTTGGGAGGGGTCTAGAAGGAGCTGACTGGAGTATTCAGAGGGCCCTAACCAATCCCCAAAAGAAAGATTGGAAGGGGGCAGGCCCCCTCTATTACTCAGGGTCAACCCAGCAGGGGCAGTGGATTTTGGGTGGAAGATGGAGATAAAGTGTTAGTCTGTCGGAGGCCCCTTTCAGAGTAGCTCCCCAGTCTGGGGGTCTGGGTTGAACTCAGGCCTGGGCTCGGTGCGAAAGGGACCCCTTCTCATGACACAAGGAGGGATCCTGACCAGGAGGCATGGGAGCAAGGAAAGGACAGGAGGAGGACACTGCCAGGCAAATCTCTAGGAATAAAGACAGCCAAGAGGGCTCATGAGTGTTACAGTCAGAGGACTGAGAGGCATGCCTGAAGGGACTGGGTGCAAGCAGTCTGAAATGGATGCAGAGTCAGTCTGGGAAGACTGTGGAGAAGTAGCCAGGTGGGCTAGTGAATGGGCCAGCTGCAGCTAGGCAGGCTGGCAGTGCCTGAGGTGGTACTCGGAGCAGTAGCCACAGGAATAGGACAGCTAACACCAAAGACCTCATTTTTAAAGGGGCCCGTGCCTACAAAGGACACTCACATGAATCAAACTGAGATTGTGTTGGATCAAAAGTGCTAGCTGATCCTGGGAGATGTAGTTCTACAATCAAGTCTGTGCTGGAGGTAGAAGAGGAGAAGTGTGTGCAAACCGTATATTGTTGAGTCTCTGAAGAGTTTCTTTGCTGATCAAATGGGCATCCCATAAGAACCCTTACCCCATCCAAGTTTAATCCCCATAAAAAAACACAAAACAACACAAAGCTGTAATGACTGTTTCTTGTATCCAGAGTGAGTGTAAAATTCAAGTTCCTGGCTGTGCAGTGTGGGAGATAACCATATTCACCAGCGGCGCCTGTGGGGGTAGAGCTACACTTTTTTTTAGCTTCTTTCTAGCTGTGGAGTGGGAGTTGAATGCAGAGGTGAGAGCTGTGGAGGAGGGGTGGGGAGCTGGCTGCAAAGGTGAGAGCTATGGAGGGGGGCTAGGTGCATTGGTGAGACCTGTGGAGGAGGGGTGAGTGCAGAGTTAAGAGCTGTGGATAGGGGCTCTGTGCAGAAGTGAAAGCTGTAGAGGTGGGACTCGGTGTAGAGTTGAGAGCTGTGGGCAAGGGGGGGTGCTGGGTGCAGAGGTGAGAGATGTGGAGGGGGTGGGGAGCTAGGTGCAAAGGTGAGAGCTGTTAATGATTGATAGGGGGAGTTAAATGCAGAGATGAGAGCTGTGGAATAGGGTTGGGTACAGAGGGGAGATCTTTGGAGGTGAGTTGGGTGCAGAGGTAAAGACTGAGGGGGGTAGATGCAGAGGAGATAACTAAAGGGGTGGCTGGGAGCACCGATTAGAGCTGTGAAGGAGGACTTGGTGCAGAGGTGAAAGCAGGTGAGGAGTGAGGATCTGGGTGCAGGGTTGAGAGCTGTTGAGAGGGAACAAAATGCATAAGTGAGAGCCATGGAAAGGGGTCTGGATTAGGGATGGGTGAACGGTTCAGCCTGAACTTTGGTTGTTCGGATGTTCTGCAAACACCGAACAATATGCAGTGTTCAGGGCAAATTCGAAAGATGCCGGAACAGCGTTAAAGTCTATGGTACACTAACACAAAAAATCAAAAGTGCTAATTTTAAAGGCATATATGCAAGTTATTGTCATAAAAAGTGTTTGGTGACCTGGGTCCTGCCCCAGGGGACATGTATCAATGCAAAATATTTTTTTTAAAACATCAGTTTTTTCGGGAGCAGTGATTTTTTTTATGCTTAAAGTGAAACAATAAAAATCAAATATTCCTTTAAATATCGTGCCTGGTGGTGTCTATAGTATGCCTGAAAAGTGGCGCATTTTTCCAGTGTTTAGAACAGTACCGCAGCAAAATTACATTTCTAAAGGAAAAATGATTGTGGCTGTAATGAATTGTTGGGTCTCGGCAATATAGATAAAACTTCACTGATTTACGATGATGTAAATGGGTGACCCGTCCCCTCTGACGCCACGGGGGCTTGGCATCAGAGGGGGGTTGGGTCACCAGTTTACATCACTGGCTGGGTTTTGATTTATTGTTATGGCTCGTACACACGCTCGGATTTTCCGATGACCAGTTCCGTCGGATCATTTCCGTCAGAATTTGTCCGATGCTGGTGTTGCGTACACACGGTCGGACAACGTTGTCGGAATTTCCGGTCTTCAAGAACTTCGTGACGTAAGCCGTCTTCCACGAGACTAGAAAAGGGAAGTTCAGCACCACGTCCGGCACCCGTTGGGCTCCTTCTGCTGATTCCGTGTTTATTGCGAGTTAGTTGAAGTTTGGGGACTTACGATTCGCGCTTCTCAGTTTTGTGACTCAGATCGTTACTGCTCTTCAGTTTGTGCTTGTTGTGCGTATCTGTTTATTAGTGCGTGTAGTCAGTTCGCATTTGTTGGTCATTGCGGCCTAATAATATCTTGATATAGGACGCTTTGATTTTCACTGCTTATTGTCTGCTCGTTTCTGGTATTCATTTCATTCTTTCAGGCCTTGCTGTTTATCGGTGCTTTCTGTTGGACCGTTCTGACCAGCCGACCGTTTGTGAGCGATGTTTCCCGTACGTACTCGTCGCCGAGTTCGTGCTGTACGCGGAATTTGTGTCGGGCATTTAGCTTTGAGCCAAGACTCGTCCATGAACAGAGCGACGAGGAGTATGTGGACCAAGAATTGGTTGCTTCAGCGTGATCAGTTCTCGCACATGCTTTTGCTTCGTGAGATCCGGGAGAATAATCCTGATGATTTCAGGAACTTTCTCTGGATGACAGACCCCGTTTTTCACCGTCTTTTGGCTTTGCTGACCCCTTTTATCAGCCGGCAGGATACCTGCATGAGACAAGCCATCACTCCGGAGCAGAGGCTAGTTGCCACGTTGAGGTACTTGGCGACAGGGAGAAGCCTTCAGGATCTGAAGTTCTCCACAGGTATCTCTCCCCAGGCTCTGGGAATCATTATTCCAGAGACCTGTTCTGCTATAATCCAGGTCCTGCAGGAGGACTATATTAAGGTAACATTTCTCCTTTACTATTCCCTTCTATGTATGCTCTGTTTGCTAATGTCTTGTATTTTTGACCTCCTTCCCTAATTACCATGATTGCAATATGCTCTAATATGCTGTGCCCCTTTTCTCCTTCCTGCATTTTTCCCTTCACTTACCTCCCCAGCATGCTCTACTGGCCCAATAGACACCTATGGCCTAGTCACTTAAGCAATGTATTTTGTCTGCTGCATAGTATTGTTTTCCCCCAAACACCCCCTAAAATATGCACAAATGTTTGTTGTGTGTTTTACTTCATGCAGAGCCCCATTTTTTCCATTTTTTGGGGGGGGGGGGTTGCCAAACTCATTAGGAACCCCCTCTCCCAACTGCTCTGTCAGATGCTACCTATCCTCTATCTGCTGGCTTTCCCAGGGTCAATACACACTATATACCTACCTCTTTATAGTGGCCATCTTTAGGGATGAATTCAGCAAAGCATGTAGTGCAAGGGGCTGGCTCCATACTTTCCATTTGCTCTTTTTTTGGGTTATTTCCCTCCTATTAGCTTGGGGGGGGGGGATTTGGAATGTTCTTTTATCTTTCCTGTGGGCTGCCAATAGTGTTAAGTTAAGGAGGGTCTGGCCAAACTAGCACACATTATTGAGCCATTTAGCAATCAATGAAGTGCAGAGGGTTACCTGTCCAAACCCCCCCCCCCCGAACCCATAGTTATTGTCAATGGCCCATCAGAAGTGGGGGGATTGATGGGGGTGAGTAATCTGCTAGGGGGACCTTGTACTTTGGGGTGCAAATACTTTCAAGGTTACAATTTAAAAGTCTGATCTTGTTCCAAGATGTTAGTGTCTAATCTGCTTGCAATGTTTATGTGCAAAGTGACTAATTTCTTTTTCTTGTTTCACTCCACAGTTCCCTTCCACGCCACAGGAATGGCAGACTGTGGCTTCCCACTTTTCCAGCCGTTGGGACTTTCCTAACTGCGGAGGTGCAATTGATGGGAAACACGTCCCCATCATCCCACCCCCCAAGGGGTTTAATAGTGTAGTGATGTTGGCGGTGGTGTCGGCGACATACGAGTTTTTGTAAGTGGACGTGGGGATGAACGGCCTGATCTCGGATGGTGGTGCCATTGCGCACACGGAGTTCTACTGGCGTCTCCAGAGTGGCAGTCTGTGCTTGCCACCTCCAGAGGAGAATGCTGAAGGACTCCCCTTCGTCTTTGTCGCAGATGAAGCGTTTGCGCTGACTCCCCATCTGATGAGGCCCTTCCCGATGAGGACCCTCACCCCAGACCAGAGGGTCTTCAATTACAGGCTGTCGAGAGCCCGCAGAGTGGTGGAGAACACCTTCGGGATCCTGGCCAGCCGCTTCCGCCTGTTTTTGACGGCTATTAACTTGGCGGAATACAAACTCAACCACATAGTTCTTGCCTGCTGCATATTGCACAACTTTTTGAAAAGACATAACAGCAACTATGTGGTGCCCGTTGGCCCAGATGTGGACAGGCCTTCCAATGCCGACCTCACAGCCCTTCAAGCGGCACGTCCAGGCTTGCCCCCTCTAAATGCCCGCGAGGTCCGCGAGCAATATATGGACTACTTTGTGGGTAGGGGGGCCATTGCTCTGCCTGACGATGTGTGAGAGGCATTTTTTAATAAATATATTTTTTAACCAGACCTATGATTTCTTGGCATTTCCTGCTTGTGTTTTTTGTAGGTGTATTCTAGCTTATTTGTGATTGAAATGTTTGCCCTTTAGCTTCAACAGTGGGAATGCACTTTCTGGGCAAAAGGAGGTAACAGTCTCTTCTTCCAAAAAGAATCTTCTCATGTTGTGTGTGTGATACCTAATCTTTTGTCTAGAGAAGGTTTGTGGTGCATAACTGACCCCCAAAATACTCCTTTTCATCACCATGACAGAAATGTGTGTATTCCCAAAAATGGTGTGCTACCTGTTTTCGTACAAAGCACTGTGGGTGTCATTTACATAAGCCAAATCCACTATGCACTACAAGTGCACTGCAAAAGTGCCCTGGAAAATACACTTGCAGTGCAAACTGGAATAGCCTTTAGTAAATAACACCCATTGCCCCCAAATCCTTTACTTTTGACATAAATAATGCTTTTGTGTTTTTAAATAAGGAAGCCACACATTTTTTAAATTAAAAAAGTTTACTTACAACACATTCACAAGTGCCTTTCAAAACTTCTTGGCAAAACTGACAAGATCTTGGTTCTTTCGAACATTGTTTACTAACATTCCGCATTTGTTAAAACCAGGCATGGAGCAAAACAGAACAGACTGAACATAGGAACTTGCAAAGTTCAACTTTCTAAAGTGAAGACAAGATCAGACATGACTATATGTTCAAAGTGTGTTTGATCTTGCCTTCATCACATGGGGGGTCACCCCTGGAAACTGGAAATTTAGAACCTGCACACAATTTGGGTCTCAAAATGGACATTAGATGGTAAAACACATGCCTAGAATGTTCAAAAGTGCAAATTCCCATCATGGGGATCAATGGACGTGTTTTGGGGGTGCAACCCCTTCACCCCACCCACTTTAGTAGTTAGTAAAGTGGTTGCACCCCCAAAACGTTGTCATTCATCCACCATGATGGGATCTAGCACATGTTGACACAATGTGTGCATCTTCCAAATTTGCCACAGTTCTTAAGTTTCAAATGTTGTCACAAACAGCCACAAATGTGTGATAATTACTTGGTGCGTTTTCAGATTTTACCTAAAACATCAATGATGTTCTTCAATTTTTGTTGAACATCATTGATGTTTTTCTTGATCTCATCTAGATCTCGATTGCACACCATTATCTCCCCGATGAGTACGTGTGCACTTTCAGTGGTAAAGTGCGATTCTTCTTCCACAACATCCACATCACCTAAAAACACACACAAAAAAAAAGTCTCTTGGAAATGAGGCAGGCATACATTGATTAGCTTACCAGTAGCTGTGTTCTCCGACACTCACCTGTTGTGGTGACAAGTTCTCCAAGTTCGATGAGCTCTCCTTCCTCCTCCTCCTCCTCTGCTTCTGGTATTTCCCCTTCTTTGGGAGGTGTGGGTTTCCTGGTGTCCTCAGAGGTCCCGAGTCTTCGCTCCCCTATGAGAATGTACAAAAGGAAGATTTAGCACAACAATCTATTGAGGGCAGAAATAGGAAATGTCAAACATTGCTTGAAAGTGAGGGACAATATTTTTTGGTGGCCAGTTTCAAATGACAACAACATGAATATAGTCACTTTGTAAAGGTGCTAAACTTACTACCTTTTTGGTAGAAGTTTGTCTGATGGAGACACCCCTCTAGTATCCACTGGAGCACATGTGTGTAACAGCATAATAAAAAGGGGGTTTGGGTGTCCCAGCACTAGTGCTCTAGAGTCCAGATGGGTAAACAGCTACTGAGTGACCTCTCCTTTACATTGAATAAATTTGCTTTACATTCTTGATGACATCTCTATTGAGAACAAACTTCCTTTCACTAAAAACTTCACCAAACCTCGTATTATAAGTGGCCGAACGATCGAGGTTGAGTACGATCGAATGGACACACACGAACATGACAGTGGCAGAAAGATCGAGGTTGAGTACGATCGAATGCACAGACGAACATGAAAGTGGCCATTTTCAAATGTACAACATTGAAAAAATCCAAACACATGGAGCAGTATGCAAGCAAGAAATCAAACACAAAACACAACTACTTACTTTTTTGAAGAACTCGCTTGATCTTTCTGTACTGATCGGGCTCCCTCAGTTTCAGGTCTGACCAGCGTTTCCTCAGTTGCTCCTTGGATCGTTGTACCCCAAAATTATTGTACAGCCTCCTCACAACTTTAGACATGATCTTGGCCTTTCTGACATTTGGGTTGAGGTAAGGCCCATACTTCCCATCATAGTCGCTCCACTTCAATATGTCCACCATCTCCAACATTTCTCCAAATGACATATTGGAGGCCTTACATTTCAGCCTCTGGGATCGAGACGTTTCTGCCTCCGGCCTTTCCTCGTCCTCCTCCTCATTGCTGTAATATTTCGGGCGCACCTGCTGTGTCCCCGCCATGTGCTCTCCCCACTGCGCCGTAAAGAGAAGGGGTGGGGAATAGATGAGAAAGATCGTCAGGGGCGGGCGGAGTTTCACGCATGCGCACTGTATATAAAACGTCACACGCCTGTGTCGTAGCGACGATCTGTGAGACGAGGGGAGAGAAAGCTCACGCACAAGACGATCGCTAGAACGAAGGTACAATTTGAACTTGGTACATAACTAGCATAGACTGATTAGACCTTGAGGCTTATTTATGGAGAAGATTAGGAGAGTTTAGCCTGACATTATTTATAGTGTTTTGTGTGGTGTTGTGTCTTGCAGAGATTATGGAGGGCTTCAACGATGTGAGTTTTCTCCCCCTCTTTATTGATAAGTATAGGGAAATGACCCTATTATGGCAGGCTAAACACCCCGATTACAGCAACAAACCAAGGTGTACGTTTAATAAACTGTGATAAGCCGAGATCATGATGATCTCAGCTTATCTCAGAGCATTGCTGGTTTAATTTACTGAGATGAGTACTGGAGAACTTATTCTTCTCTTCTCATCTCAGTACAAAAAACGGCTGCATTGACTGCAATAGAAATGGCCTGTTTAGTATACAGTGATCTCACGTTATCACTCTGCTTCTCTTTTGAGTTCTCCTTTCTGGCTTCTCAAGCCCAGAGGTGGAGTTAGCAGCAGAAATAGGAGATCTCGGGCAGTGAATCTGCCTGCATGGTCTAAAAGTGAAAGTAAAAACTTTCTCTACAGCAGTGGAAAATACATCAACAGCAGGTTAGAATTTCATTAACTATACAATTACACACACATCATATATATATATATATATATATATATATATATATATATATATATATATATATATATATATATATATATATATATATATATATATATATATATATATATATATTTATATCTGTCTGTGTGTGTGTATATATATATATTTATGTGTGTGTGTGTGTGTGTGTGTGTGTGTGTGTGTGTGTATGTATATATATATATATATATATATATATATATATATATATATATATAATCTGTGTGTACATATATATATATTTATATATATATATATATATATATATTTATATATATATATATATATATACATAATATCTGTGTGTGTGTGTGTGTGTGTGTATGTATATGTGTATATATATATATATATATATATATATATATATATATATATATATATATAATATCTGTGTGTGTGTGTGTATATATGTGTTGTGGGCCAGTGGCGGTGCGTGCATAGAGGGCGCAGGAGCACCGCCCCCCCTCTCCTGCACCACTCTATCACCAAAAGATAGATTCATGCATTGCATGAATCTATCTATTGTCACCGCTGCTGCCCCCCTATTCAGGTGTCCGGCCCCTTGTCGGGCGCCGGGCATCTGAATTACAGCGGGGGGGGGTGTTTCTGGAAGCGCCCTATTAGAGCTGTAAAGCTCTAATAGGGGACCCTATTAGAGCGGTGTGCTCTAATAGGCTTCCAGAAGTGTAAACAGCGGGCGCAATGCTTTGCGTTCGCTGCTTACACAGTATTGTGTTAGGGAAGCGAATACATCGCTTCCCTAACACAGACCCGCCTCTCAGCCAATCAGGTTGCCGGTCTGTGTTACTGGTCCCCTGATTGGCTGAAGTCACAGGCGCTGTGATTGGACGCCTAGGCGTCCAATCACTGCAGAAGACAGGAGCGTGGGAGAAGATGAGGAGACACCGCTCGCCGCCTGACAAGGTAAGTGCCATTGGCAGCAATTAATGGGCACAGTGACAGCGTTAGATGGGCATAGTAGCAGTGTTAGATGGGCACAGTGGCAGTGTTAGATGGGCACAGTGGCAGTGTTAGATGGGCACAGTGGCAGCTTTACATGGGCACAGTGGCAGCATTTAATGGGCACAGTGGCAGCATTTGAGGCACAATGGCAGCACTTGGGGCACAGTGACAGCGTTAGATGGGCACAGTGGCAGCTTTACATGGGCACAGTGGCAGTGTTAGATGGGCACAGTGACAGCGTTAGATGGGCACAGTGGCAGCGTTAGATGGGCACAGTAGCAGCATTTAATGGGCACAGTGGCAGCGTTTAAAGGGGACAGTGGCAGCATTTAATGGGCACAGTGGCAGCATTTAATGGGCACAGTGGCAGCATTTGATGGGCACAGTGGTGTTGTAATGTGTTGGCCGATTTATGTGGGACTTTATGTATTATATATATGTATTGGATATATATATTCCACACACAGTATTAGTGACCAGGCCAGATATCAGTTGACAATGTTATCTGTTACCCTTTGATGTGTAAATCTTATGCAAGTTGTGTGTGTGTGAGGAATAGCCTTTTAACCTAGATGAACATTTCAAAGGGAGTATTTATTGATGGTAATTAGACCTTGAGGCCTAACCCGGGGGGGGGGGGGGGGTTTTTCATGGAAAACATTTGGTTGACCCCCCCCCCCCCCGTGTCAGATCAGTATATGAGAAGACAGGCAGGTTGTCAGCTAGTCTAGAAGATATGTCTATGAGAGAAGAGTCTGGAGTCACGGGTCTAGGAGAAGATATTCCTTGTCATGTACTCTGTTGGATTTTGCCATCTGTAATAATGTTCTGTTTTGGAAGTCAATAAAATCTCTCTCTGGGAGAATCGGGGTTTTGCTGCGGACAATACTTTTAATAACCATATACCATCTACGAAAGAACGATTATATTAGATCACTACATTGGTGCCGTTCAAGAGACCAGAAGAGCATTTTCAGGACTTTGTAACAGAAGTCAGTGATAACAATCCGTGAGTTGGACAGAAGTCTGATGGAGACCCAAGACCTGTGCTGTGACTCTAACGTCTGGTTGTGACATAAGAGAGTCTGATCTACAAAATCAAACAAGTTTGGAACCCCAGAATTATTCTCTGGAGACTGGAAACGAAGAAAAGGACTGTATCGTGTACCAGAAGACCTGAGCTGGAAGCTGAAGGAGTAATTAATGCGGTGAGTAAAATATTTCTTTCTTTTTAAATTATTAATAATATAGTAAAAATGCTTACTCAGTGTGAAGCTAGTGTCAGTTCTGATAAAGTTAACAGATGGGTGTTAAAATGTATTAAGCGTCATGGCGGTCCTTATGAAGTGCCAGAAAAATATAAGCAGACATGGACTATGATGAATGAATTTTTAGAAAAAACTGTTTTTGAGAGCAAAATTTCAGAAAGTAAAAGAAAAGGTTGTATTGTACAGGGCTTGTTATCTTGCTGTTTAACAATGGAAAGTTCGTTGAAGGATAAGGTTGAGGAAATTACCCAGTTACAGAGTGCAGTTGATAATAGCAACAAGGTTTGTCAGAGGTTACAAAACCAATCAGAATCTGAGACTGTAAATTTAAAATTGCATGCAGTCACCATTGGGGAAGCTCTGCTTGAGAAGTCTAAACGTTGTAATGAATTATCAGAGGAAAATGAAAGATTGAAACTAAGAATTATGGAATTAGAGAAGAGATCTCAGGAATGCAGATATGCATCGAATCTGCAGCAAAATGCAAATACAAACATTCTATCAAATGAAACAGAACCTCACATTAAATCTGATAATTCATTGCCAGCCGCACCCACTGTGACCACAGTTTATAACAATAATAATAATGCAGGTGAAGTTCAGCTTGTAATGAAGCCTTTGAAACCAAAAGAATTAGATGCAATTCTTAAAGAAATAGGAATGATTCCCTGCCATGATTTAAACAGATTTTTAAAATGGTTTTGTGACTTGCAGAATGTCAGAGATATGTACAATCTCAACCCATCTGATTTAGAACAAGTTATGCAACATTCTATAGGAAATAGTCTTTGGGTGAGAATTAAGCAGATCTGTACTCAGCCAATGAGAACAAGGGACATATTGATGGAATTATTATGTGTTTTGTATGGTGTACATTCTGATGTTACTGTTCATGGGAAGATCAAACAAATGCAAAGTGAATATCCTTACGAACTGTCAGAAAGGATAAAATCTATTATGGAAATATTGGTCAGTAATAATCTTGCATTTGAGCATGGTGGCTTGTTACATATGAGTACATTTCTACATGCTTTGAATGAAGAGATTAGACAAAATATTTTACTAGTTACCCCAAATCCTCATGATTTAAAAGACGTATTGTTGAAAGCAGACAATTTATGGAGAAAGTCAAATGAGCAAGCTGTCAAAATTAATTTAGCAACATTGTTTAGGACAAATACTGAACATAAAGATCAAAAGATAATGTCTTATGATAACAATCAAAGAGGAGACACCAGGTCAAATATAGGTGATATTAATATGAAAAACAGAGCTGACCAAAATCATAATAAAAAAATATCTAAGGCTTGGATACCGTTTTCTCAGTTAAAACAGAAATATGACCACTTGAAGATTGAGTATGATAAAATGAAAATAGAACATTACACATTGCTGGGACAGCTGAACAGAAATCCAGATCTGTTTTTGAATACAAGTGACATTTCTCTAACAGTGGGGGTGGTTTAGTTTCAACCTGGGGATGTGTAAATAGTCCTTTGTTTTAACTTCAAAGAATGTTTAAGGACCTTGCTAATTAGTTTTGTTGGAGAGTTTTTTGTCTTTCAGATATATTGGAGATACTGCATATGAATAGCATGTGAACTGCAAGCTGAAATTTCTGGCTAGTGGGGGAGAAACGCTGAATAAACAATATCATGGACTCTCTCAATATTCATCCAGCAATTGACTTATTTTTTTGACTTTTTGGACTTGGACAATGGACTTTTCCCTATATTTTATTTTTTATTTTTCACCCTTTCCCATTTTTATTCATCAAGCCCTATTTTTTATTTTTTATTTTTTCACCCTTTTCCATTTTTTATTTTTATTTTTTTATTTTATTATGTTTTATTTCTTGAACTTTATCTTAAAACCAGAGCGAAACATTTAAACCTAAAATAATTTTCGTGTTACATAACATGTTACATGTTGCATATTGCATATTGATCAATATATTTGACATCTAAGGTGAGATGCTGCACAATGGCTTGGCATAGCATAAATTATAGTATGTTGGGTGGATTTCCTAAATTTATAAGAGGGGTGAGTGAAATTCATCACTCCAGTCATGATTTGAAACTTTGTTGAATCAGTCATTAATAATATTGACATATGGATGAAAAAAGACCTAACTTTACTGGCAAGATTTTCCACTGCTGCTTTGTCTGGATAGAAGATCTGATAAACGCTGATGTCAAGCTGATTCTATCTGAAAGTGGGGGATTATATATGGATTATATGGATATATGGATTATAGATTGGTATATAGATTGGTATACCATTCAGGTGGAATTATGGACTGAATGATTCAAGTAACTGCTCTATTATGGAGGCAATGAGGAGTCGGCCTACAGCAAATTACAAAGTACAAGCAATAGCAGTTTTTTTCAGCCGTATCCAAACCTTTTGAACTTGAAAGTGAGAGCTGGTACATGGATGGTTCTTCTTACTATAAAGATGGAAGTAGAATTTCGGGATTTGCTGGTGTTTGTGCAAAAGCATCTTTAAGAAAATGAAAACCTTGAGCCTGGAGAGGAATCCTGGATTTATGTGGATCGGAGCTCCCAGCACACCAAGTCTACTTTCAATGAGAGATGTGATGAAGTTGAAGTTGAAAATTGAAGAATGAACTGTGACATCAGCTCGTTTTTGTGCAATATTCAAGATCTTGATGTGATATAATAAGGCCTAACAGCTATATGGGCCAAGGATGTTTACCAAACCCTTTTCAAGTCATGGTCTAAAGCTATATTATCTAATGACTTTTTCATGGGGATATTTTAGAGGCTGGTGAAGAGAGATGTAACCAGTTTCAACTTTATATTTCATATGAGCCATTGTGAAGCATTCAGTACCTCAAGTCATAATGATATGTTTGTTGCTTGATTTATGGGTCAGTTCTAGTAGTTAGAACGACCCAAGTGGGGGTATATGTTGTAATGTGTTGGCCGATTTATGTGGGACTTTATGTATTATATATATGTATTGGATATATATATTCCACACACAGTATTAGTGACCAGGCCAGATATCAGTTGACAATGTTATCTGTTACCCTTTGATGTGTAAATCTTATGCAAGTTGTGTGTGTGTGAGGAATAGCCTTTTAACCTAGATGAACATTTCA
Source organism: Lithobates sylvaticus (assembly GCA_028564925.1). Taxonomy (NCBI): domain Eukaryota; kingdom Metazoa; phylum Chordata; class Amphibia; order Anura; family Ranidae; genus Lithobates; species Lithobates sylvaticus. The sequence goes on from CM053028.1 coordinate 281,963,970, forward strand.
AAGGGAGTATTTATTGATGGTAATTAGACCTTGAGGCCTAACCGGGGGGGGGGGGGGGGGGGTTATTCATGGAAAACATTTGGTTGACCCCCCCCCCCCCAGTGTCAGATCAGTATATGAGAAGACAGGCAGGTTGTCAGCTAGTCTAGAAGATATGTCTATGAGAGAAGGGTCTGGAGTCACGGGTCTAGGAGAAGATATTCCTTGTCATGTACTCTGTTGGATTTTGCCATCTGTAATAATGTTCTGTTTTGGAAGTCAATAAAATCTCTCTCTGGGAGAATCGGGTTTTGCTGCGGACAATACTTTTAATAACCATATACCATCTACGAAAGAACGATTATATTAGATCACTACAAGTGGCAGCGTTTGATGGGCACAGTGGCAGCGTTTAAAGGGCACAGTGGCAGCGTTTAATGGGCACAGTGGCAGCGTTTAAAGGGGACAGTGGCAGCATTTAATGGGCACAGTGGCAGCCAAGGCACCCCTTTAATTCCTCCTCATAAGTGTTAAAAGTCACTTCCACTGGTGGGCCTCCTCCTGTGCCTCTTTGGTGCCTTGCAATGATGCTCATTTTTTTTTTTATTTGACCTTTTATATCGGCGATTCGACGTTTGCAGGTCTCAATGCTTCTTGCGGTATTGCCGGATGCATTTACTTGCTCCACTATGCTACTCCATATAGCATCTTTTTTCGATTGTGCCAGCATTCGAGATCGTTGCCCATATAGGCGATCCCAATTGCCAACCACACGGGCCACAAGGACGCAATTTTGCGTGTAAGAAAATTTGGCACCTCTCTTTCTTTTCTGAATCTCCATCTTGCTCACTATCTTATACCCTCAAATGCTTAATAGTTTAACAGTGATTTACTTTTACAGGGTTATACCATTATTAACATATTATGGGAGTTTTTTGACACAACATATATATTTGTAAAATGCCTTTTTTATCAATTACATTTTATGAGTATTTAAAATAACATAAAAAACACTTCCTTTGAACTGGTATTATTTAAATAATTTTTTCTATATTTTATTTAATTTTTTTACTTATTTTTTAAATTATTTCAAACCTAAAATTTGGTTCAGCTCATGGACTATTCTAATTTTATTATACGGGGGTTTCTCTTTATTTAAAATTATTTATTTTAGTTGTTAATTTTATATTTTTATTGTTATTCTTTTTTAAAATTATTTATAACTATTTAATATATATATTAATTGTTTTTATATAAATGGTGCATATCTGTATGACAAATACAGTACAATCATTTCAGAATACACCATTCACATAAATATGCACATGTGTTATCCTTATGTATTAATCATTATAATGTTTTACTGTTATGGGGTGTCTGTTTATTGGGTAGGGGGAATATATCTTTATTATAAAGTTTGTATGTGCAGTGTATGTGGAGTGCTTCGTGTTTCACTTTGGGGTTCTGATACTGAAATCTCCCAAGCTATTGCGAGATTACAGAAACAGAAGCCGTTTGGAATTCTCAAAGCATTTGTAGATCACTTCTATTCTCAGTGAGAGAAGCAATCTACAATGTATACTAAGCTGCCACAGGGGGGAGAACAGATATCTCAGAGAAGTGCCGAGAACTCCTGAGATCTGAAATTTCACAATATATTAAACGGACACCCAAAGAGGTACGCAACCATGAAGAAACTTGTGGAATTTGTAAAGCCAAGGATGCCCACGGCAACCGTTCAGAAGTTAAGAATAAAAATTGGCAGCCTGAGGAGTACCTATTTCAGGAAGCGCAATAAGGTCCTGAAGTCCCAAGCATCTGGAGCTGCAGCAGATGAGGTCCATGTCCCCAAGCTCTGGTACTATGAGAGGCTCCATTTTCTCAAAGACCAGGCTGATGTCAGGGAGTCACTCTCGACTCTTCCTTGCACGCGTCCTTCCACGCAGGCCACCCCTGATGAGGCTTCCGAGGAGCAACCTGGGCCTTCCAGTCTGGAAGAGGTGGAGGAGCCCAGCTTGAGCCAGGTATAGTAGTTTTGTACCCATTTTTTGAGAAAAAGGAATGATGTTCACTTAATTCAGGATCCCCATTTGCTTAGTTCCTAACGTGTTTGACATATCAACGGACAGTAGTGTTGGAGACATTTGGGGCAAGAATCTAAACTGCAGGGCTGAGAATTGTATGGTTTTCTATTTGTAAACATTTTGCAACAGTCAATAGATGAAAATTGTGTGTGTTTGATGAACAAATAACTCAAACTATGTCCCTTTTTCATACACAGGAAGACCTCAGCCAGGAGGTGGCTGTGGAATGTGGCAGCCAGGAGGAGGCAGGGGTTAGTGGCAGCCAAGAGGTGGGTAGTGGCAGCCAAGAGGGGGGTAGGCCTAGGAGCCTGACTGTCTCCCAAGTCCCTCCCCTCCGCCTTCCCTACAAAAGGGGCGAGAAGGGGGGGTGAGGTGGGAGAGTCAGCGCTCCGGCTGATCAGAGAGGCTTCAGCCTCCCTACATGCCACACCCACCTATGAGGAGGCCTTTGGCTCCTTGGTTGCCACTAAAATGAAGGATCTGGAGGCGGGGCAACGCAGCATGTGTGAGGATGTCATCCTCAAGGTCCTAAATAAGGGGATGGCTGGGGGGATGACCACACTCACACATGTTTGTGATAGTGACCATGCTCCGCCTCCTCCTCCTTCTGCCACCCCACCAGCACCACAGCGTGGAAGGAAGCGTGCAAGGAAGACCAGAGAGTGACGACCTGGATTCAGTCTGGTCTGAGAGAAGATGGAGCCTCTCGTATGACCAGAGCCTGGGGACCTAGATGGCATCTTCTGCAGTTCCGGATGTTTTGGACTTCAGGACCAGATAGCACTCCCTTATTATTAAGATAGGTACTCCTCAGGCCACCAATTTTTGAAGCTTAAAAAATGATGTTTGCCGTGGGTATCCAAGGCTTTGTAAATTCCCGAAGTTTCTCCATCGCTGCGTTCCTCTTTGGTTTGTTGCTGAGACCTAAATAAAGGTATTTTTGAGTTCAAAAAATCATTGCCTATGTGTTTTACTTTTCTACAATGACAGTTTATTTGTGAGTAGGCAGGTACATTTCACAAATAATAAAGTCCAATTAACAAGGGGCACCAACAACAAACAACCTCCTAGTAAATTTAGGCAACAAATACAAATGATAATAATGTTGTTTTGCTAAGTTGAGACACACAACCCCCCTCAAAAATCAAAAAAAAAATATCCACAAAATATGTATTCCAAACAAAAAAGAAAAAATGACAAATCCACCAAAAAATATAACAAACATTCTTTTACGATCTGACGAAAAATAAACATCTAGCCAATAAATCCTGAAAAAGAATAAAGAAATAAGTTGGTGAGAAGCGAGTGTGAATAGGAGCAGCTAAAACACGTCATTCTTCTTGCATTGTAAAGAAAAAGAGAATGCACTGCATTAAAGACATTTTAACATTGCAGCGTGACGAATGTGCTGTGTCGATTAGGAACGGTAGTTTTACCTGACCGAGCGCTTCCGTCACAGAATTTCTTCTGAGCATGCGTAGCACTTTGTCCGTCGGACTACGCTACACACGATCGGAATTGGTGTGATCGGACTTTGTTGTCGGAAAATTTGAGAGCAGGAGATAAAACTTTGTCCGTCGGACAATCCGATGTAAAATGTCCGATGGTGCCTACACACGGTCGGAATTTCCGACAACATTGTCCGATAGGACAGAATCCATCGGAAAATCCGACCGTGTGTATGGGGCTTTAGTGTATATCCGCAAGGATTTATTTAATAAACAAACCATCCAATACTGGATTACGCTATGAATGAATTAATGAATTAATGATTTGTATAGCGCTGCAAATGCGAACTGAATCGCCTCAAGGCGCTTGTTTGGTTTTTTTTGTTGTTTGTGCACCCTTTGTTTTTTTGTTTGTAATGAGCAACATTTAGATGGAGGTATGCAGTGATTACTGATCACAGCCACCTAATACTTGCACACCAGACCCAGCAATTCCAGATGGAGATACACACATAGTTTTGCTGACAAAAACTACCTAAAGATATGCATTCAACCCAGTAATATCTGGTAAGTGAATTACCTTTGAGGGATTATTACACAAGCTATGTGGTGAAGTTGCATTGTTCGGATCATTAAATTGCAAGAAATTTTGAATTCTCTTCTCTTTGAGCGGACTATCTTTTCATTTCACATTTGGCTATTTCTACTGTCAAAGTGGGCTGTGTATCAATCTTAAAGACTTTCTTAATATACAAGCGATATTAATGTTTAAGTATTTATTTAGACGTATTTTTTGATATATTGTGTTTTTTTATTATAGTAGCTGCTTGTTGATTATGTGCCAGATATTGTATATTGTGTATCCCACAAATCAACCAATTGTATATATTGTAATTGTCACCCCTATACGAGTGGGCAGGGAATATAGGTTAGTGTATCATCACCTATAGCAGTCCCAGTTCCTATAAGCTAGGCAAGCCTAGCCTACTGGTAAAATGGTGAATGATTAATGGCACATAAGGGGTAGGATGCAACCGGGTCATAAGATTCAAAGTATAGTATAAACATTCCCTAAAAGGAGGAAAGTCCAAACAAAAGTCTATATTGCATATAAGTCCAATACACCACTGACAGCTCCACCAATACATAGACTTGGTCTCTATAAAATATAAAAAAGACAGCAGGGGGCACCAACTAAGTGTAGCATGGATAGCACTCTTTTTTATTGAAAATACATTTGGCAACTCACTCAGTATAAAGCAAAGGCTCGCTAATCAAATAAAAAATGCTGTGTTGTATTGCGACATGATGGTGCATTCTTCCGCAGTGTGGACGCTGGTATGAAAATCCATAGTTGACTTGAAAACTGCAAGCTGCCCACGCACTGAAGTATCAAAGCAACTACAAACCGTAACATTTCTACCAACATGCTTTACACTTGGTTTGAAGTTCTTCTTCTAAAATGCTCTCTTTGGTTTTTGTCAAACATAATGTTACTGTGGCCAAACAACTAAGGTGTCCTTTTATGAAACAGAGATGAGCTGTGATCCTGGGGATCGCAGCTCATCGCTGCCCATTAGCCGTTTATTAATGGGAGAAGATCAATGGAAAACATGTTCTCCATTGATCTTCACCGTGTGCAGAGAAGCTGTCATTAATGTGCATAGAAACGGCCAGTTTATGAAGTGCAGATGTCAGCACTTCACTGGCGATCTATGCTCAAATTCACACTCCCCTATTCACCAGCCCAGAGCTGGTGAATCGGGGAGAGAGGAGAGAATTCACATTAGAATACAGGAGGAAATAGGAAGTTTATTGACTCCTCCTTCCACCTTGCCGCCAAGAGAGATAGGAATTACATCTTCCCCCTGTTTCACCAGCACCCACATAAGCTGTACATCAGGTTAGACACAGTATATATAGATTATATTATATTTGTGTGTCTCTCTCTCTCTCTCTCTCTCTCTCTCTCTCTCTCTCTCTATATATATATATATCTCTATCTATCTATCTATATATATATATATACATATATATATACATGCATATATGCCCATATGTATATGTATATATAGATATATATGTGTATGTGTATCTATCTATCTATCTATATATATATGTACATGCATATATATGTATACACACATATATATCTATATATAGATATATATGTGTATGTGTGTGTGTGTATGTATATATATATATATATATATATATATATATATATATATATATACATATATACTAGGGGTGCAACGGATCGTCGCCAATCCGTGATCCAAACGGGTCAGCCCGTTCGGATCAGCACACCCCGCGATCCGCACACCTGGCCACTGTTTACAATGTGATCGCTCCGTCAAATGACGGAGCGATCACTTGTAAACAAACTCTGCATTACCCAGCCAATACCCTGCATTACCCAGCCAATATCCTGCATTACCCAGCATATACTCTGCATTACCCAGCATATACTCTGCATTACCCAGCCAATACTCTGCGATACTCTGCATTACCCAGCCAATACTCTGCGATACCCAGCCAATACTCTGCGATACTCTGCATTACCCAGCCAATACTCTGCGATACTCTGCATTACCCAGCCAATACTCTGCGATACTCTGCATTACCCAGCCAATGCTCTGCGATACCCAGCCAATACTCTGCATTATCCAGCCAATACTCTGCGATACTCTGCATTACCCAGCCAATGCTCTGCGATACCCAGCCAATACTCTGCGATACTCTGCATTACCCAGCCAATGCTCTGCGATACCCAGCCAATACTCTGCGATACCCAGCCAATACTCTGCGATACTCTGCATTACCCAGCCAATGCTCTGCGATACCCAGCCAATACTCTGCAATACCCAGCCAATATTACAGTGGGGGAGATGACGTGGATATTACAGTGGGGGAGATGACGTGAATATTACAGTGTGGACTATATGGTGGCGGAATTTTCACAGGTTTTTGCAAATTCAATTATTATTTGCTGATCCGAAAAATGATCCGATCCGTGACTCCTGATCCGAGGATCGATCCGATCCGTGAGTTTTTTGATCCGTTGCACCCCTAATATATACACAGTGGCGGCCGTCCATATGAGGTGCAGGAGCGCCGCCCCCCTAATCCATGTGCCCGGCCCCTAATCTACATGCATGGCACCGTATGCATTGATTCCAAAGGTTTTTTTTTTTGAATAGAGCCAATTGGTTTTAATTGTCATCAAAAACGGGTTGGCTCGAAACACAGATCACTGATCACTGCGCCCCATACCCACCCACTTATGTGACAATAGCAAACTAATATTCGCTATTGTCTTCCTGATTCTCCTCTCAGCCAATCAGGAAATGGGTCCTGAGACCCATCACCCAATTGGCAGAGGGAAGAAGAGATCCTATTGGCCGCTGAGCAGGAGGAAGGAGAAGACCCAATGGAAGTTGAGAAGGAAGAGATGCAGGGTGATTCCGCCCCCGGAGGAAGCGCTGCCCACAATCTAGATGGGGTAAGTGCAGGGCTGGTGACCGACCAACCGAGGGGGGGGGGGGCTACCTGTGACCTGACCGACCAGGTGGGGGGGGAATGGTGGGTGGATTGTTTCCTCCCCCCCAAAAAAATATGCCACCAGCCGACACTGACAGTGTATATATATATATATATATATATATATATATTTCTCCTCTGTCACAGGCAGGTACCCAGATATGGCATTGCGTCTGGTCCTTCTGTACCCAGATCCCTGCCGGTGTTTTGACGAGCTGGTTCCTCCTATCGATATGGTTCCCCCTGGTTCCCCGCAGGCGCAATCCGAGGCGATGGAAATCTCAGAAGTTTAACAGCTATTCGGCAGCTGCAGAAGAGCTCGCTCCCGTTGCTTAGTTACACACACCGCTTACTTCTTCATGCTGCTGTATACAGCAAGGGGCGGATAGATGTGATGATATTGAGCAGTGCGATTTGTTTGTTTATACACGCTGCTCTATACAGCAAGGGGCTGTATAGAGCGGCGTGTATGAACAAACAAATCGCACTGCTCAGTATCACATCTGATCCGCCCCTTGCTGTATAGAGCGGCGTGTGCAATGAAGCATCGGGGGCGAGCGCGTCCACAGCTTCCGAACATATGGTTCCTCCTATCGATCTGGTTCCCTCTTGACTGCGCAGGCGCAAGCCGAGCAGACGGAAATCTCCAAGCTTTAACAGCTGTTCGGCAGCGCCTCCGCAGTCAAGGGGGGAACCATATCGATAGGGGAACCAGCTCGACAAGACACCGGCATCTGGCTCAGAGTTTCAAGGCACTGCTGAGAGCCAGAGTAGGCAGCTCACTCCCACTCTATATCCCGTTGCTCCAGTGAGCGCTGGAGGGGACAGAGCAGAGTGAAGTGATTGGCAGTCACAGCTTTCTTTTCAGAAAGAGTGTGACCCGATCAATCAACTGTCACATGATCACTCACTATTATGCATTAGGGCCATTGAGGGGTTGTTGCAACACTAGATTGATTATGCATCTGGAAAATTGTCATTTTTATTGTCTTTTTTTAAAATACAGCATTTCCTTTTTTTCCCCCCATATGTTTATGTTATAAGATTGAGTTAACAGTACAAGATGTACTGCCATATAAGTATAAAAAGATATGCACACACACAAATATATATATATATATATATATATATATATATATTATATGCATGATAGTTAGCCCAATTAGCCTACATTTTTAAATCTTATATATATTATTATTATTATTATTATTGTTTATTTCAGACAGCATTGATGGATATTGACGAGACCATCCTGCTATTAGCTGTAACAGCTGTCGCAGCAGCAGCTGTTCGCATCGCACAGGATAGGATCACAAATGTTCGGCTCAGACAGCCTCGTGTGTTCCGGACACGCACAGTCCTGGAGGAGCTGTCTGACAATGATGTCGAGGACATGTTTCGGCTGAACCGTCAGGGGGTCATGGAGGTTTACCACCTCATATCAGATGAAATTGAACCCCTGACGATGAGAACCCATGCAATCCCTGCCATTGTCAGGCTATTGGCTGTCCTAAATTATTTAGGTACGGGTAACTTTCAGCCATCATGTGCTCGGATCATTGGAATTAGTCGTCCCAGTCTTTCTAGATTCCTGAAACCGGTTCTGAAAGCTATCAAAAGACATATGGATAGGTACATCCATTTCCCTAGAACCGATGAAGAGTGGCAAGAGGTGAAGGTTGGATTTTTCCGACAAGGAGGGATGCCAAATTGCCTGGGAGCCATAGATGGTACTCATATTCCGCTGATACCACCACATAATAGGGAGGAGCAGTTCCGTAACAGGAAAAGCTACCACTCCTTAAATGTGCAAGTGGTGGTAGACTCCCACCAGCGCATTATGAGTATCAGATCTGGGTTTCCCGGAAGTTGCCACGACAGCCATATCCTGCGGCAGTCAGCTCTCTTTGAACGATTCGAAAGAAGACAAATGCCAGAGGGCTGGCTGGTGGGTAAGCAAATTTACATTTCTTTATTATTTATGTAAATAAATTGTTATATATTACTTATGATATTTTCTTTTCTTATTCTAGGAGACGCAGGATATGGATGTCGATCTTGGTTGCTAACGCCTCTGTCGAATCCTCAGACTGCGGCCGAGGTTAGATATAATAGTGCACATATCCGTACCCGTTCAGTTATCGAGAGGACATTTGGAATGTGGAAATCCACATTCCGATGCCTATCGAAAACTGGCGGGTTTTTACAGCACTCTCCGGAACTGGTGTCAGATATCATTATTGTATGTGCAATTCTACACAATATTGCTCTTGCAAACAATGTAGACTTGCACATCAATGATGATCTGCCACCAGAAATACCGGCACTCCCGGCTGCCTCTGATGATTCCTCAGACCTAGGGAATCATGTCCGTCAGAGACTTATTCAGAACCATTTCAGGGTAATTATTTAAGAATTTACATGTATATGTATATGTTGTTGTAATTTGCTCTGCTATTTAATTATAATTTAATGTTATGTTTTCTAGGATCTACAAAGAAGGACGACTAATTAGTTTAACGTTTGTGATCCTATCCTGTCCAAGTGGACTCATGGAATTTTATATGTAAGTGTAATATTTACAATGATTTATTTATTTCATTTTTTACTTGAGGCTGTAGCAGGGGGCAGGGCTTAGCTGCTTTCTGTGTGTCAATGAGCTGGCTTGGTAGCAAGCACACGAGTGACCCCATAGCAAGTGACTTGCTATAGGTGCAATCGGTGGGGGGAGGTGGCCGAAGTGCAAGTGGGATACCCCACAGGAGGATCATGGCTGTCATGTTAAAAAACACAAAGAGCAGTTAAGTTTTACAGTTTGGTAGTGCACTTTGTTCTGCATTCCTGTGACCCGCATTCATCTGACAACTGGCCATAGTCTGCTGTCGGTGAACGTCACTGGGCCGTGGCATACTTTGTAGGTATCCCGACTTCTTTGTCGGAATCCTCCAAGATTCAGTAGCAACAGCTACAGGATTCTCCTGTATGTAATGTGTCGGCCCTTGTCCGCCCCCTCCAAGGCTGCAGTTGGTGATAGATCAGGCTGCACTGATGACAATGGTAAGGCTGCACTCATGGCAATGGTTAGGCTACTTTAATGGCAATGGCGAGGCTGCAGATGTGCACTAATAAGGCTGCATTGATAGGCACTGACCCTTATTTTCCTTTACAGTTCTTTATTTTAAATGTAATTTTTTTTTTCTGAAAGTTCCCTCTTAAAGTGTAGGTGGGTGTTATACGCCGATTAATACGGTATATCCAAATAACACGCCAAAGCTCATCTCTTGACCACACTTAGCCACAAAGGGAAGAAAATTCTTGATGTGCTGGTACGAACACACTTATGCCGTGTACACACGGCCAAAATTTCATCGGAAATTCCGACGGATTTCCGTCGGAGTTTAGATAGAGAACATTTTCTCTTTTACTCCGATGGAATTTGGTCGTAATTCCATTTTTGGACACCCCTGCTCTATAGCTTCTGTATGGATCCCAAAGAAAATGTTTTGCGTCCATCCAGAGGCTAGATCAGCAGCTGTAATTAGCCTCTTCACTTGACAATTAATAATCAATGAATTGTCATGTCAACATTCATGTCTTGACCGTGGAGCTTGTGGGCAACAGATGATATATGTTTCAATATGCAAAAGAGTATAAATATAATATTTAAATAAAAAAAAAATTTCCATTAATGTTAATATACTATATTATGTTATTAAATTTTCAGATGCAGAGCAGTTGAGGGAGATGGCATCATCAGAACCCAGACACATCAGCCACAGCAAAAAGGAGGGCCCTTTACTGCCTGCACCTACTGGGCTTTGCTGCCTGATGCCCATTTCTCACCTAATTATGCTGCGGAGCTGGCACATTGATTTCAACATAAGCCTGCCCCCGCCACCCCCCCCCCCCCGGACCCTAAAACTCCACTTGATTAACTTTTGGGAACCATCAGTGGCTCCAGGTTGATTAGCGACCTACGCTTCCAGATAAAAAAAAATGCTATTGACCTTCAAGGACTACTCGGTGTAGACGCAGATGCTCATTCGACCAAGTGAAGGTGGCCGTGATGGCTCACAACATCGTAAACAACATTTTGTTCACGGAACGCTTGAGAGCCCATATCTTCCCATGTCAAAGGGAAGGCTCACGGTGGCTTAGTTCCCAGCCACCACACTGTTGATCCAACTGAGAGTTGCTTTTACAGCTTACATACCTTACCCGATTACTCTGAAAAAATTAGACGCACCTATCACGGAGGAGTAAAGATCAAAGTTGGTAAAGACACTTCAGCCTGTCAAGACCCCTGTGCCCGATGGCATCCGGGTAGAACCTTTACAAAATGTATGCTGATTTATTAAAAATAAAAATAATTTGAGAATTCTTTAAAATAAACATAATTGTGCTTTTGATGAGAAAAAAACAAAACAAAAATGATTACCTTAAAACAATTTTATTTGTGAATAAAATAAAACATTTATTATAAACAATAGTGCAAATCTTTTTAAACTATAGTGCAAACTTGAAAAATATTCAAGCCCTGTACACACGGCCGGGATTCCCGGCGGTATAAAGTCTGAGAGCTTTGGCCGGAAATCCAGGCCGTGTGTACAGGGCTTATGCTCCCTCGGCACTGCCTCGCAGTGGTTTGCTATGGCAAGTGTACTAAATCTTGCGTACCAAAAAAAGGTTGGTAATCCGGGCGGAAAAATAGAGAGCAGGGCAAGGGAGTATACACATGCCTGGTTTTCACGGCAAAAAGCTCTCCCAGCAGTTTTCTTACTGTGAAAACCGGTTGTGTGTACGAGGCATAATATCGAATTATTTAGGGATTTTGTGATTGGTTAGTAGGGACCAGCTGTTGGGAAATGGACCCTACTAAAAAAAAAAGTGCAGAGGAGATTTTTTTTTGTTCTTCAACCATTTCTTTGAGAATCGATTGTTGGGATTCTATGAGGTCATTATGTCGTCTCATTTCTGTTAAAATGGAATTGCGATAAACTCGCTGCTCTTCGTCAGCCCGATCTTGCTGCTGCTGTCTCTCTTTTATATTCGAGGTCATGGAATTAAGAGTTTCAGCTAACAGCAAAGATGCATTGTTGGCTTCTTCTTGTCTTTGGGCCAAGAGCTCTCTTCTCCTTCTCCCTCTTGGGACCCGTATGGGACCTGGTGCTGCAATGGGATCATCAGATGCCTGGTGCCTACCCTCCTCATTGTCTGCAATATAAAAACAATAAAGAAACATATTATTCTAAAATAAAACATTATATTTAATATCAGTATTAAAAGGGTTTTTAGGCTTACTAATATGTAATGCCTCTGTGTCCATGGCATCTCTGTGATTTTCTTCACAAAAAACATGAGGTTCTGAAAAAAAGGATAATGTTTTTTTAAAAATATCATCAAAATATTACACATTTGTGATGCTTGTAATTAATCTAATGTAGCGGGGTACCCAAATTTAGGGGAAGGGACCCTAGTTTATGACACCGCTCAACCTCTTCACAGAAGAGGGTACGGGCACATAGCATGGTGTGCCTTTCCTGCTAGTGAGCCAAGGGCAGGTAAAGGATTTCCATGTGCTACACTAATATATAGTTACCCATATTTGACGGTCCTGCTTGAGGTTCATGTGTAGGTAGAATTTCAACAGGAACTACAAAGAGAAGAAAATACAATCAACAAAAAGAAATTGTAAAGCTGACATTTTGTTTTTAAATAACATGCATCTTTATACTTACCTGCTCTGTACAATGGAACTGCACAGAGCGGCCAAGAAACCACCTATTCTTATTCCCACCCCCCCACCCACCCCCCTCCCCCACCTGTGCTCCTGGCCCCTCCTGTCTGTCCAGTGCCCCCTTGGAAAGCCGTTTCCCATGGGATCACTTGTGAGTGCTAGCTCCCAAACTCTGCTGTTACATCCATTACACAGACAGTAGATTTTGCTCCACCCACACTTCATTGCCATAGGTTTTTATTGACAGCAGTGGGTGCCAATTGCTCCCAGTACCCCAGAATTGCCAGCGAGTCTTGGAAGTGAGGGGAGACAAGACCTGCAGACGTGCACAGCGCTGTTTAAATTAGGGCTCAGCTAAGTAAAAAAGGGATGGAGGTCGAGCCTCCACACAAAAAATTAAAAGTCAGTATCAACAAATACTGCAGCTGCAGACTTTTAATATATGGACACTTACCTGCCCTGGGAGCCCGCAATGTTGGCAACACAGCCGATCTTTGGATCATCTGTCGTGTTCAGCTGTCACCATTCCTGTTAAGGGAAACTGGCAGTGAAGATATTTGGCTTCACAGCCGGTCCCTTACTGCACATGGCCACTGTGCTTTCAGATTGGTCCAGCGGTGAACGCAGGAGGAGGGGGCGGCCTGTTCTCCCGAAAGTGGGAAACAGTACCTGTCAAAACCAGGTACCTCTTCCCACTCCCCCTTGAAAGGTGACAAAAGTTGAACCGGGGGGGGGGGGGGGGGGGGGGGGTAGACAGATAGGCGAAAGTTCCACTTTTGAGTGAAACTCTTTAAGGTAAGAAATGTCTAAGCTTTAAAGCCACTTAAACATCTTCATATTTAAGCACAGCTTTGGGTATTTTTGACAGACCTTATCATTTATCTACATGACAGCAATTTTTAACTTACCATTGATGCCATCACAATCTTCTTCATTTTGGAATGTTAACGTGATTTGAGTGTTATCTGTAAAAAACAACAATCATATAAAATTTGATTTGGTTCACATTAATTATAATATAAACTAGTCCGTTATATTTAAAAGATGTGGACAATAACTCCCTATGTAATTTGACCATCAGTGAGACAAATATACAAAATCTAGACAATATCGATTAATGCAATGTAACACTACCCCCATAGGTGACGCTTGTGATATGTTTCCCTGTCAGAACAGAACAGCTCAGCAGATGTGATCGCTGTAATAACGTTTGGTTTCTTAGCATAGTGGCTCCGACCTGAACTGACTGTTTTTTTTGCACAATCCGCTGGGTTGAATGGCGAAAAACTGTACCAGGCTTTAGACAACCATCTCAGCCAGCCTTCAGAAGCAAGCATGCTCAGAGACAGCAGCGGGAACAATTGAATCCTGCTGCTGTAAATCAAATGATGGGAGGTGGGGATCAAGGACAGAGCTACGCTGTGTGTCAATATAGAGACACAAAGCCCAGCTTTGCAGTGAGCCAGCAGGTGGGGCCCAATAGGGACTGGCTTCCAATAAGGTCGCACAAAGAAGAGAAGGAACTCAGAATGTCAGCAGGGGAGGATAGACAAGGAGAGATGGGGTGCATTTTCGGAAAGCAGAGGCCCTGTGAGATTAAAGTTGACATTTAAGTATATTAAACGCAACTATTCGTTAAAAAAAAAAAAAAAAAGAATTTTAGTGCAAATGCAAAAAATTACAGTGCGGACGTGATTTGGCAAAAAATTATAGCACACTAAAATCTACATAGGCGATGCTTTAAAATTCTTTAGAGCTGGGATCAGCAAACAGATGATCGCGGACCGGTGACTGTGACTGATAGATCGATTGCTGACCCACCATCCCAGAGCATCAGAGTGCAATGCGGAGGGATTACTTGTAAAGTTGGATCTGTAGTAGGGGGAAGGAGCTGCATAAGCTGGTGCATCTCCTGTCCACTGCAAAGTGATACCAACTGCACTCCACCACTAACCCCAGCTAGCAGTCTTCAGAGTGGTGCCAGCAGCAGGAAATTAGAGATCTTCAGTTCAGTGTTAAGCAACACACTGGGCATAATAGTATAGGCTTCCAAAGTTGGTGGGTGCAGCTCCTGTCAAGCATGGCCCATTCAAGTGAATAAGGCCACTCTGCAAGTGCCCTGCAACCTTTTGCAGTACAACAAACAAGGGTTTAAAGCAGACAGCATTGTGTTGCTGTGTCAGCACCTCCTCTAATCCATTGGACTAGGCAGAAGCATGCAGTTACGAGGCACTTGTAGAGTGGCCCCATTTACTGGGGCCACCAAAAGTAACAGGGGGGTGAATTACTGCCACGGCATGTGTACACCTTTGAATGCTGCCTTAGAAGCTAAAGGGGGTAGGGATTGGGGGTGATAAAAACGTGACTTAACCGCAGGGTTTTACCACCCCCAAAATTTGTGGGTAAACAACCCTTAGGGGGGCCACTGCCGAATGCAACTAAGGGCACAATCAAATGTTCAGCAGGCAGTACTGCTCCTATAAAAAGCAATCAAAGTGTGTTTGACAGGTGATGAAGAGGTGATATGTTGCCTCCTCTCCACCTAGTGCCGTGTAATGCACGTGATTGGGACATGATAGTATGGCAATTAGAGGTTTGAATCAGGTGTGAGGAGGCGACACTGTGCCCTGTTATCTTTGACTTCTCCAAAGTTGTTCAGGTACAAATACTGCAGCTGCTGACTTTTTAAAAACGGACACTTACCTGTTCCAGGGTCCAGCGTTGTCGGCAGCAGAGGCCGATCGATCGCTCGGCTCTCTGCTGTAGCCGGCGCCATTCTCGGTAAGGGAATCAGAAAGTGGCTTCACTTCCCGATTCCCTACTGCGCATGCGCGAGTCGCGCGGCGCAATGAGAATCGTCAGCGCTGTCTGCCGGGACACGTGTGTCCCGGCAGACAGAAGTCTTAGAAGTCTAAGACAGAAGTCTAAGACAGAAGTCTTAGACAGGTATCTGCACCCCCCTCCCCCTGAAAGGTGCCACATGTGACACCGGAGGGGGGGAGGGTTCCGAAAAGCGGGAGTTCCACTTTAGGGTGGAATCCCGCTTTAATATTAGGGCACTTACCTGTCCTGGGTGACCACGATGTCGGTACCCCGGCCGCTCTTAGGATATACTCCCGGGTGCTGCAGTCACCATTCCTTGTAAGGAAACCCAGCAGTGAAGCCTTTTGGCTTCACAGCTGGTTCTCTAATGCGCATGTGCGAATCGCACTGCACTTTGAAATTGGCCCGGCAGCGGTGAATAAGATACCTGACCTTTTCAGCATATTACCGAGCAAACATTGATTGGTTTGAGATTTCCCTGTCTGAACCAGGCAGGGAAATGTAGGATCAGAAACCTGAAGTGACAAAATCAACAAAATTATCTTTTCTTTCACAACAGGGAAGATTGAGGCATGATGTGCCTCAGTCTCCCACTCATAATCATGAGGGTTCAGCTGCACTTGCACGATTTTAAACCCACATTGTAGTCCGATTTTGGAGGCAGGCGATTTGAGAGAAATCTGTGCGGGTTGCTGCACAGATGTCTCTTCAAATCGCTAACCGAAATCGCAAAAAGTAGTGCAGTAAATACTTTTAGGAATCTATGCGGCAAAGCAAATTCATCGTAGCACCGATTAGGACAGTGCCATTACCAGCAATAGGTAGAAATTTGGCATGCGATTTTACTTGTCAAATCTGCTCGATGTGAACGGGGCAAAGTCAGCAGTTGTGGTCTCGGGTTAACTTTGAATTTACAGCTGGATGTTTGCTGAACAAAAACAGCATAGGCCGATTACTGCTACTTCTCAAAGCGGCCCAGTACTGGGACCCAAAATCTGCTGTGTCCAGTGGACACAGTGGTCGTGGGAGGGGTGTGCTGCACACCATAATGGAAATGCAATGTGTTATTAAATGGGAGCGGGATGGATGACGTGCATGTATGTGATTCAGCCTGCCAATGCCGTCCGCCCACAGTAAATGATATGTGGGTGGGCGACAAGCGGTAAAAAATATGTAATATAATTTCATTGTAAAAAAAAAAAATGTATATAAAAAACTACTTACCATCATCATCCTCATCTTCAAATAATAATATTGTCTCGTTGCCCTGATCTAAAGTGACATTAGGATCTCCATCTGATGGTTCTCCTAACACTGAAAAAATAAAATTCTGTCAATTACTTTACAAAAAAAAAAATTATATTGAATTTAATTTTTAAAAAAATTACTTACTGTGAGCATCTGAATCGTGTTCTCCGGGTACACCGCTTAAAACGTCGGGCCCGAGGCACCCCTTTAACTCTTCTTCATAGCTGGAGAAGATGATATTCAATGGAGGTCCTCCACCAGTGCCACGTTGATGTTTTGCTATGTCCATAAGTTTTTTTTTTATCTGCACTTTGATGTCATTCAATCGACGCCGGCATGTATGAATGTTGCGGGCAACTTCCCCTGCAGCATTCACTTCTTGGACAATGGAACGCCAGATTTCGTTTTTCCGAGTGAACGAAAGTCTTCTAGACTGGGAACCAAATAAACGGTCCCAGTTACTTACAACCCTGGACACCAAGACGCAATTCTGCGCATGGCTGAACTTGGTAGTTCTTTTTTTTGCTAAGTGCTCCATACTCTCCATACTCTCCTATCACTAACTATCCCCTCAAATGATTAAAATATTATTTTACAATTAACTATTACAAGAGTGTTCCATTTTTCTATTATGGGTGGTTTTGATTGACAGCACATATATAATTATTGAATCAATATTTTATAATTTATTATATATATATATATATTGTTTTAAATGAATATATATATATATATAAAAAAAAAAAAAAAAAGATCACATTTTATATTTTATATATATTATTTATTTATTTAAATATATTTTTTGGCACCCAAATAGATGGTTCGAACCCATGGACAGGTCAATTTTAGTATAGAGGGGAATCTCATTTCACTTTTTTAATTATATTTTTTATTTTTTATTCAATATTTTTATTTTAATTATTTTATTTTAATTATTAAGTGAAATTTAACTTGAAGTTAAATTCTCATCAATGGTGTACAGATGGATGACAGATGCAGGATCAACCATTTTATATATACACCGTTCATGAGAAGAAAACCACATGTGTAATTATTGTGTAAAATTTTAATATTACCTAAGTTTTACAATTAAGGGGGGTGTATATGTGTGATTGGTGGACTTTATAGTTTAATTTTTGGGCTTTATTAATATGTGTGCTGCTTGGTGTTTTACTTTCATTTTGTTTTAATTGTACCGAAGTCTCGGAATTTCTCTCGAGACTTCTGCCTCTCATTCACAGCCACCGTTCTGAACGTTTGTAGATCACTTCTCTTCAACTGAAGAGAAGCAGTCTACACAGGCAGATAAACCAGCACACTCATGTGAATAAAATTCACTGTGAATGCCGGCGATCTCTGCAGTGATGAAACATCACTGTTTCATAAAAGGACACCTATATCTTTAAATTATCAGTGTACACCCCCTACCCCTTTACAGCCATTTTCCCCCCTCCCCCATCCCCAACTGAGCACTATTGTTCCTCCAACCCCCTCTGGGCACTGTTGTTCCCTTCACTAAGCCCTATTGTTTTCTATACCCGCTGCTGGGCACTTTTGTTATCCACTAAAAGCATAAAAAAGCTCCGCGAAGGACCTCACTTAGTATATTCTCAAAAAATTATGAATCTATAACCAAACAATATCACCACAAGCCACCCTACTGCCAACACACCATAAAATGAGTAGGTGTGGTCCCAATAACTCAAACACATAAACCAAAAAAAATGGGCTAAGGACAGCCCAAACAGAAAGTTATAAGTGGTCCCATTTATAACTTCCTGTTTGGGCTGTCCTTAGCCCCGTTTTTTGCACTATTGTTATCCCTCAAATCGCACTGCAAAGGGATCGATTTCGAGTATCGGGGACATTTGCACAAATACGAGTACTTGTGAAAATACTCGGAATCGGTATTGGTGCAACCATAGTGCAAATATCAATATTTAGGCTACAAATATGTAGCTAGTTCTATTAGCAATGTATTTAAGGTATAACCAAAGGCAAAACACATATTTCCCCATTTACATGAAGGTCAGGGTAATATAACCCAGCACAAAGCTCCCCCTTACAACAGAGTCTACAGGGTTCCCCTTGACAGTGAAAGGGGGAACTCTGCAGACCCTGATTTAATATAGAACTCTGGTGTAAAAGGGGTCACCAGAGCCCCCCTTACATCAGAGTCTGCAGCATTCCCCCTAACATCATGGTCTGCAGCATTCCCTTTTACATTACAGTTCTCACTTACATCAGGATCTGCACTCTGCAGCCTTGCCCTTTACATCAGAGTTTCCCTTTACTTCAGGGCCTGCGGCATTTCCCCTTACACCAGAAGGGGGAATCCTGCAGACTCTGATGTAAAGGGGAACTCTGATGTGGGGAGGAGTCGGTCATCTCCATCACATGCCAGTGCTACAAGAGATTGGGGTACCTATCACTGCCATCCTTATCAAATTGTAATGTGCGAAAATAGGGTACCTAACATTGCCACTCTTACCACAAAGCAATGCTACAAGACACTAGGCCACCTACCAAAGTTAGCTAGATCTCATGGCAATGCTGTCAGACACTGGGATACCTACCTCTGCTATCGTTATCACATGGCAATGCTATCAGACTTCAGGGTACCATCTTACACATGGTCATCCTTGTCACATGCCAAAGTTAAAGGACATTAGGGTACCTACCACAACCAGCTTTAACACATGGCAATGAACAAGAGTTCAGGGTACCTACCAACAGAGGCATCGTTAGGGGGTGGCTATTGGGGCTACAGCCCCAAGTCTGGGGTCCATAGTCCCGAGTCTCTTGTGCCGGTCCAGAATGCAGGGGACAGGGGTGGACTGAGCCGTGGTAACGCCTGCTCCGGCTCCAGCACCGCCCCGCCTCCACCTGACTCTACTCTTGGTCACTGGTTGCTAGAGTGTCCTAGCGGCTAGCAACCAGTGATGTCACTGCCCACTGTGCCCACACTTCCCAGCATTCAAAGCTGAGGAGGATTGCACTTCCTCCTCCTCCGCACTAGTGCTCGTGGGGCCTGGCCTGCGACTCCTGTACTGGAGCGTCCCGTCGCTGGTCTGGTGGCGGCGTGGAGTGCAGAGCAGCAGGGAGGGGAGGCCTGGGCAGCCAGAAAGAGCCCAGGAGGGGGAGAGAGAGAGAGAGAGAGAAGACACCGCCACCCTGAGCAGCATCCCCAGCGCCTAGAACAGGAAGAAGGCTCCAGAAGGTGGGAATTACAATGCGACCGTCGTGCCACAGCGATCTTCGCTCGGAGCTGGGGCGGGCGGCTCTCCTCCTCTCCTCTGGCTGCCTCACACACCAGCACCACGGCTGAGCTGCTGCTGCAGGACCTGGACGCATGAAGTCTGTCTCCTCCTGGTCAGGTAGGTCAGTCAGTGTGTGTATGTCAGGTACCAGGTCAGTGTGTGTATGTCAGTGTAGGTCAGTGTATGTCAGGTAGGTCAGCGTGTGTCAGGTAGGTCAGTGTATGTCAGGTAGGTCAGTGTGTGTCAGGTAGGTCAGTGTGTGTCAGGTAGGTCAGTGTATGTAGGTCAGTGTAGGTCAGTATGTGTCAGGTAGGTCAGTGTATGTGTGCAGGTAGGTCAGTGTAGGTCAGGTAGGTCAGTGCATGTAGGTCAGTGTGTGTCAGGTAGGTCAGTGTATGTATGTCAGGTAGGTCAGTGTATGTATGTCAGGTAGGTCAGTGTGTGTCAGGTAGGTCAGTGTATGTAGGTCAGTGTAGGTCAGGTAGGTCAGTGCATGTAGGTCAGATTGTGTCAGGTAGGTCAGTGTATGTATGTCAGGTAGGTCAGTGTATGTAGGTCAGTGTATGTAGGTCAGTGTAGGTCAGGTAGGTCAGTGCATGTAGGTCAGATTGTGTTAGGTAGGTCAGTGTATGTATGTCAGGTAGGTCAGTGTATGTATGTCAGGTAGGTCAGTGTGTGTCAGGTAGGTCAGTGTATGTAGGTCAGTGTAGGTCAGGTAGGTCAGTGCATGTAGGTCAGATTGTGTCAGGTAGGTCAGTGTATGTATGTCAGGTAGGTCAGTGTATGTATGTCAGGTAGGTCAGTGTGTGTCAGGTAGGTCAGTGTATGTAGGTCAGTGTGTGTCAGGTAGGTCAGTGTGTGTCAGTGTAGGTCAGTGTGTGAATGTCAGGTAGGTCAGTGTATGTCAGTGTAGGTCGGTGTATGTAGGTCAGCGTAGGTCAGTGTGTGTCAGGTAGGTCAGTGTGTGTATGTCAGGTAGGTCAGTGTGTGTATGTCAGGTAGGTCAGTGTATGTAGGTCAGTGTGTGTCAGTGTGTGTCAGGTAGGTCAGTGTGTGTCAGATAGGTCAGTGTATGTCAGGTAGGTCAGTGTATGTATGTCAGGTAGGTAGGTCAGTGTGTGTATGTCAGGTAGGCAGGTCAGTTTAGTGGTCAGCATTAATGGGCACTGGTAAGCCAGGCAGCAACCAGCAAGTGAGCTTACCCCCGCCACACAACCCCACCACCCAGCCAAAATAAACAGTGCCAGTAGACCCCCCCCCCCCCCCCGTGCCGGCCTTGGACTTCGGGCTGAAGCCCCTGGTCTTTTTGCAACCTAGCAACGCCCCTGCCTACCAATGACATCTTACACGTCATCCTCATCACATGCCAGTGCTAAAAGACATAAGAATACCTATCACTGCCACCTTCATCACACTGCAATACCAGCAGACATCAGGATACCCAGCACTCCATGGTATATACATGGCAGTATATAATATGAATGAACTGTCCCCCAGGCTGAAAGCTTGAACTTCTACTACTCACTGATGTCTTTCCTAAAGTTCCATTTATGATGTGCAACACCTTGGTGTTTAGGCAGGGTTTCTAACAAATTTAGTTTGCAGGTAGTTATTACAATACGGCCGCCGTGCCACATCGATCTTCTCCCGGAACTCGGGCGGCTCTCCTCCTCGCACACCAGCACTACGGCTGAGCTGCTGCTGCAGGACCTGGACGCATGAAGTCTGTCTCCTCCTGGTCAGGTAGGTAAGTCAGTGTGTGTATGTCAGGTAGGTCAGTGTAGGTCAGCGTATGTCAGGTAGGTCAGCGTGAGTCAGGTAGGTCAGTGTATGTCAGCTAGGTCAGTGTGAGTCAGGTAGGTCAGTGTATGTAGGTCAGTGTAGGTCAGTGTGTGTTAGGTAGGTCAGTGTATGTGTGTCAGGTAGTTCAGTGTATGTAGGTCAGTGTAGGTCAGGTAGGTCAGTGTATGTATGTCAGGTAGGTCAGTGTATGTAGGTCAGTGTAGGTCAGGTAGGTCAGTGCATGTAGGTCAGATTGTGTCAGGTAGGTCAGTGTATGTATGTCAGGTAGGTCAGTGTATGTATATCAGGTAGGTCAGTGTGTGTCAGGTAGGTCAGTGTATGTAGGTCAGTGTGGGCCAGTGTGTGTCAGGTAGGTCAGTATATGTGTGTCAGGTAGGTCAGTGTATGTAGGTCAGTGTAGGTCAGGTAGGTCAGTGCATGTAGGTCAGATTGTGTCAGGTAGGTCAGTGTATGTATGTCAGGTAGGTTATGTCAGGTAGGTCAGTGTATGTAGGTCAGTGTAGGTCAGGTAGGTCAGTGCATGTAGGTCAGATTGTGTTAGGTAGGTCAGTGTATGTATGTCAGGTAGGTCAGTGTATGTATGTCAGGTAGGTCAGTGTGTGTCAGGTAGGTCAGTGTATGTAGGTCAGTGTAGGTCAGGTAGGTCAGTGCATGTAGGTCAGATTGTGTCAGGTAGGTCAGTGTATGTATGTCAGGTAGGTCAGTGTATGTATGTCAGGTAGGTCAGTGTGTGTCAGGTAGGTCAGTGTATGTAGGTCAGTGTGTGTCAGGTAGGTCAGTGTGTGTCAGTGTAGGTCAGTGTGTGTATGTCAGGTAGGTCAGTGTATGTCAGTGTAGGTCGGTGTATGTAGGTCAGCGTAGGTCAGTGTGTGTCAGGTAGGTCAGTGTATGTATGTCAGGTAGGTCAGTGTGTGTATGTCAGGTAGGTCAGTGTATGTAGGTCAGTGTGTGTGTCAGTGTGTGTCAGGTAGGTCAGTGTGTGTCAGGTAGGTCAGTGTATGTATGTCAAGTAGGTAGGTCAGTTTGTGTATGTCAGGTAGGCAGGTCAGTTTAGTGGTCAGCATTAATGGGCACTGGTAAGCCAGGCAGCAACCAGCAAGTGAGCTTACCCCCGCCACACAAACCCACCACCCAGCCAAAATAAACAGTGCCATTAGAGCCCCCCCCCCCCCCCACCCCGTGCCGGCCTTGGACTTCGGGCTGAAGCCCCTGGTCTTTTTGCAACCTAGCAACGCCCCTGCCTACCAATGACATCTTACACGTCATCCTCATCATATGCCAGTGCTAAAAGACACAAGAATACCTATCACTGCCACCTTCATCACACTGCAATACCAGCAGACATCAGGGTACCCAGCACTCCATGGTATATACATGGCAGTATATAATATGAATGAACTGTCCCCCAGGCTGAAAGCTTGAACTTCTACTACTCACTGATGTCTTTCCTAAAGTTCCCTTTATGATGTGTAACACCTTGGTGTTTAGTTTGTCAGGTAGTAATTGTCCTGGCAAATTGTTAGGAGATCTACTGATTTCCCCCTAATTCTGGAATTGCTGCATTTCTCTCTTCTGTCACTAGGTGGCATCCGCCTTGTTACCAGAGACTACTGTGAGTAAACTGAAGCAAGTACCTCAGCAGCAGGGATGAGCTTTATGTTTGAGTCAAACTCATGGCGTGGGTATGGATTTTAAGGTGAACCCCGTACCAATTTTTTTTTTTTAAATGGCGTGGGGACCCCCCAAAAATCCATACCAGACCCTTATCCGAGCCCACAACCTTGCAGACGGCAGGAAAAGAGGGGGGATGAGGGAGCGCCCCCCCTCCTGAACCGTACCAGGCCACATGCCCTCAACATTGTGAGGGTGCTTTGAGGTAGCCCCTCAAAGCACCTGGTCCCTATGTTGATAGGGAGAAGGGCCTTATCCCCACAACCCTTGTCCGGTGGTTGTGGGGGTCTGCGGGCGGGGGGCTTATCGGAATCTGGAAGCCCCCATTAACAAGGGGACCCCCAGATCCCGTCCCCCCTGTGTGAATTGGTAATGGGTTACAAATGTACCCCTACCATTTCACAAAAAAAGTGACATAAGCCCCCCCGCCCGCAGACCCCCACAACCACCGGGCAAGGGTTGTGGGGAAGAGGCCCTTCTCCCCATCAACATGGGGACCAGGTAATTTGAGGGGCTACCAAAGGCTACCCTCAGGTCTGGTATGGATTTTGAGGGTGACCCTCACACCATTTTTTTTTTACATTTTGGCGCAGGGTTCCCCTTAATATCCATACCAGACCTGAAGGGCCTGGTATAGAATTTAGGGGGACCCCCACGCATTTTCTTTTAAATTTTGGTTCGGGGTCCTCTGTGGGGAAAACCCCAATGCCGTTTTTAATCAATGAACTTTTATGTGTATTGCAGACCGACAATTCATTGTAGCCGTGAGTAGTTTTGAATGACTTTTTTTCCTTTAGAAATGTCATTTTGCTGTCAGACTGTTCTAAACACGGGAAACATGCGCCTCTTTACAGTCATACTATAGACACCCCCCAGGTACGAAATTTAAGGAATATTACACTTTTATTGTTTCACTTTAAGCATTATTAAAATCACTGCTCCCGAAAAAACTTCAGTTTTTAAAACTTTTTTTTGCATTGATAAATGTCCCCTGGGGCAGGATCCAGGTCCCCAAACACTTTTTATGACAATACCATGCATATAAGCCTTTAAAATTAGCACTTTTGATTATTCATGTTCGTGTCCCATAGACTTTAATGGTGTTCGCGTGTTCGAACAAATTTTTTGCCTGTTCGCATGTTTTGGTGCGAACCGAACGAGGGGGTGTTCGGCTCATCCCTACTCAGCAGTCTTCTTACCAGCCGGGGACAGTGAAGAAGTGTCAAAGCATCAGCCAGTGCCAAGCCAGGGACCCAGCAGGCTAGCGGGGATGACGATTGAGGAGTATACAGTGGGATTTCCATGGAAGAGCTCAGTGGATCCAGTGACGACTGGGATATGGAAGTCTAGTGACAGACTGGGAGCTCAGTGAGTGAAGATCTACAGTGGGATACTGTGAGATAAGTAAAGGACTGTTCTGTGTTACCAAGAGTTAAATACAACTACCGTTAGTGACTATTACAAGATTAGTTGCCATAGGAGACAGTGACCCTACCTATACAGAAGTGTCACCCGGCTGGGGGCATTCCAATGTATAGCTGTCTACCTATAGAAGTCTCAGAGTCTACCAATTACCATTGCATCTACTCAAAGGTGTCCTGGCCCTAACCCTCTCTCCCACAGTTCTGTTAAGAGACAATAAATCTCTTGTTCACATCCAAAAGTGACTGACACCCATCATTTCTTCTTGCATCACACCCACCATGCCTGGTAACCCACTCTACAAGGAATGATTTCAGCTCTCCCTAACCTTTGAGGTCACCATTAGGCCTCTGGGTCCCCGGAACCTTGCTACAGATGTTACTGTCCTCTTCCTCTTTATAAAGAATCTCACAAAAGTGAGTACACCCCTCACATTTTTGTAAATGTTTTATTACATCTTTTCATGTGACAACATTGAAGAAATTACGCTTTGCTACAATGTAAAGTAGTGAGTGTACAGCTTGTATAACAGTGTAAATTTGCTGTCCTCTCAAAATAACTCAACACACAGCCATTAATGTCTAAACTGCTGGCAACAAAAGTGAGTACACCCCTAAGTGAAAATGTCCAAATTGGGCCCAAAGTGTCAATAGTTTGTGAGGCCACCATTATTTTCCAGCACTGCCTTAACCCGCTTGGGCATTGAGTTCACCAGAGCTTCACAGGCTGCCACTGGAATCCTCTTCTACTCCTCCATGAGGACAACACGGAGCAGGTGGATGTTAGAGACCTTGTACTCCATCTGAGGATGCCCCACAGATGCTCAATAGGGTTTAGGTCTGGAGACATGCTTGGCCAGTCCATCATCTTTACCCTCAGCTTCTTTAGCAAGTCAGTGGTCGTCTTGGAGGTGTGTTTGAGGTCGTTATCATGTTGGAATACTGCCCTGTGGCCCAGTTTCCGAAGGGAGGGGATCATGCTCTGCTTCAGTATGTCACATACATGTGGGCATCCATGGTTCTCTCAATGAACTGTAGCTCCCCAGTGCCGGCAGCACTCATGCAGCCCCAGACATGACACTTCCACTACAATGCTTGACTATAGGCAGGACACACTTGTCTTTGTACTACTCACCTGGTTGCCGCTACACACACTTGACACCATCTAAATCAAATAAGTTTAGCTTGGTCTCATCAGACCACAGGACATGGTTCCAGTAACCCATGTCCTTAGTCTGCTTGTCTTCAGTAAATAGTTTGCAGGCTTTCTGGTGCAATATCTTTAGAAGAGGCTTCCTTCTGGGATGACAGCAAAGCAGGACAATTTGGTGCAGTGTGTGGCGTATGGTCTGAGCACTGACAGGCTAATCCCCCTCATACATCTATTTGCCAAAGACAACCTCTAGATATGACGCTGAGCACGTGCACTCAACTTCTTTGGTCGACCATGGCAAGGCCTGTTATGAGTAGAACCTGTCCTGGCAATCTTCTTATAGCCTAGGCCATCTTTATGAAGAGCAACAATTCTTTTTTTCAGATCCTCAGAGAGTTCTTTGCCATGAGGTGCCATGTTGAACTTCCAATGACCAGTATAAGAGAGTGAGAGCGATAACTCCAAATTTAACACACCTGTTCCCCATTCACACCTGAGACCTTGTAAAACTAACGAGTCACATGACACCGGAGAGAGAAAATGGTTAATTGGGCCCAATTTCCCTTAGGGGTATACTCACTTTTGTTGCCAGCGGTTTAGACATTAATGGCTGTGTGTTTAGTAATTTTGAGGGGACAGCAAATTTACACTGTTATAGAAGCTGTACACTCACTGCTTTACATTGTAGAAAAGTGTCCTTTCTTCAGTGTTGTCACATGAAAAGATATAATAAAATATTTACAAAAATGTGAGGGGTGTACTCACTTTTGTGAGATACTGTATATTTAATAAGAGTCTCTGGCCAATTGGCCATCCCTTGTGAGAGCTGATCTAAGCCTTATAGTCCTATCCATCCTGCAGCTTCTATCAGTGCCTAGCACACAGGGCTCCCAGGACAGGGTTCGCCTTTAATTCACAGGGATCATGTCAGTGTGGGAAGTCTGCATTCCTGATGCTGGGTCCGGGCTGTCAGTGATCCAGTCAGCGCCTGAGCTGTGTGTTGGGTCTCTGACTCATGGGCTGGCACAATGTCCTCTGCTGTACTTCATAAAAGGTGCCGCTGCGCCAAGTGTTGCCATGACATCACCAACCATGTGCTTGCCCGCCCGCCCCTATCCAAGTCCACGCCCGCCTGAGCCGGCCAACTGCCATATTTTTATGGGCAGCCTCTGTCCTTAATGGACAGTTACGGATAGTTTAAAAACTGGCCGATTTTTAGAAACTGTCTATAAATTTACGGATGGTTCATGGTTGGCAACCCTGGTAAAGGCCATGTGCACTCTTTAAGCTGTGTTGTACATTGCACAGTTTTAAATGATACACTCTACGTGCTAAGCAGTATGTTACATCCCAGCAACATTAGTTGCTGTTTAATTTGCAACTATCACACATGCAGACCAGTTAGGTCCACCTGTCAGTTTTTCAGGCGGACCTGAACGGACACTTCATGCACATCTATGGAGTGACGGATGTCAGCGGTGACATGTCCGCTGACATGTCTGCTTAATCCAGATGGATGGAGACCCCATTTTCCATCCATCTGGCAGATCAGATTGAATAAAAATGGCCAGGCGGATCCATTTTCTTTCGATTCTCCATAGGGGAGAGCAGGGCTCTGACAGATCCATCTCTGCACAGTGAGCAGAGACGGACTTGTCATCCGCCGGCTCAGCAGGGATCAGCAGAGCAAGCGGAGCGTGTGTGAAAGAGCCCTAAAGGTAGCTGCAGACAAAATGATAATGCTCTGTATATACAGTATATATATATATATATATAACTAGTTATATATATATATATATATATACAACATATATATATAAATATATTATATATATATATATACTCACCAGCCACTTTATTAGGTACAACTTACTAGTACCAGGTTGGACCCCATTTTTCCTTCAGATCTGCCTTAATTCTTTGTGGCATAGATTCAACTAGGTGTTAGAAACGTTCCACAGAGATTTTGGTTCATATTGACATGATAGCATCACGCAGTTGCTGCAGATTTATCGGCTGCACATCCATGATGCAAACCTCCTATTCCACCACATCCCAAAGGTGTTCTATTGGACTGAGATCTGGTGACTGTGGAGGCCATTGGACTACAGTGAACAGCTTTATGACATGATGCATTATCCTTCTGGAAGTAGACATCAGAAGATGAGTACACTGTAGTTATAAAGGGATGGACATGGTCAACAATAATACTAGGTAGGCTGTGGTGTTTAAACAATGCTCAATTGGTACACCATTACACCACCACCACCAGTCTGAACCGTTGATATAAGACAGGATGGATCCATGCTTCCATGTTGTTTACGCCAAATTCTGACCCTACCATCTGAATATCTCAGCTTAAATCGAGATTCATCAGTCCACGCAATGTTTTTCCAATCTTATCTTATCCAATTTTAGTGTGCCTGTGCGAATTGTAGCCTCAATTTCCTGTACTTAGCTGACAGGAATAGCACCCGGTGGGGTCCTCTGCTGCTGCAGTCCATCTGCTTCAAGGTTCATTGTGTTGTGCATTTAGAGATGGAAAAAATAATGCAATAAGGACGAAAACTGCGCTAAGTACAAACTAATTCAAAACAGCCGCAACATACCATGTGACATAACATAGCATGAAAGTAAAATAAAAAATGTTGCGCTAAAAATTACGGTATGAAGTGCCTATCACATAAACAGTGATGTGAATTGAATATAATAAAGTTAATAATATCACAATATCAGTCTGTGATAAAAAAAATTGCAGTGACAATTACCAATGAGAAGAAAAAGGAAGGATAAAGTGCTGTGTCCAAAACCTCCACCAAGTGATCAAACTCGAGGCTTACCAGACCGAATTGATCACCCACTACAGATAGGTCAATTAGCACATATGTTGTGACAATCTTAAAATCCTTGATGGTGATAGACCGTTATGGGCACTACCCCTGCAAACTGAGAATCTCACATAGCGTAACCCTGTAGTGTGTAGTTTATTGGATACAAAGTATCACTCACATATCCTCCAGAAATAAAAGCGATCTCTACCGTATACCTGCGGTTTTTATATGTGGAGAGCTTTTATTTCTAGAGGATATGTAAGTGCTATTACTTTGTATTCAATAAAATACGCATTACAGAGTTAAGCTATGTGAGATTCTCTGTTTATCTCTATACAACATGCGGAGCTAACAGCTATCGAGGTCCCAGCGGTAGTGCCTATGACGGTCTATCACCATCAAGGATTTAAAGAGTGTGACAGCAAATGCGCTAATTTACCTATCTGTAGTTGGTGGTCATTTCTGTCTGGTAAGCCTCAAGTTTGATCACTTGGTGGAGGCTTTGGACACAGCATTTTCTCCTTCCTTTTTCTTCTCATTGGAAATTGTCACTGTCATTTTTTATCACGGACTGATATTGTGATATTATGGACTCTATTATATACAATTCACGTCACTGTTTAGGTGATAGGCACTTTATATCTTAACTTTTAGCGCAACAATTTTGATTTTACTTTTTTATAAATAAAATAAATAGACATAATAACTTATGGGAAAATTGACATTAAAGACATAAGCTATTTGGCAATAAAGGCTTTTTAGGTAAAAAGTCACTATGGCAGCTGGGCAACTAGTGGTTTCAGAAGGAGAAATTTTTTTTTTTCAGTTAAAGTGTAATTTAATCAGTACACCACTAGATGGTGCTATGTCACACATTTTCAATAACACTGTTCATATACTGATTGGAAGAAATCAACTAGGAGCCAGAGGATTTACTGTTAACAAAATATGAATGAATTTCAGTTTACAAATTTAAAGTTTCTACAGTTTCAAGTTACAATTGCTTTTAAACCTATTGAGCTTGTTAGCCTTTAAGCGTTGTGTCAGTCACTAATAATTCACAGATTCAAGCATCTGATTCTTGTGGGTTTTATCAAGTCAGACAATAACAAGCTCGTCTTTATTATATTGATGACTCACAGATAAACCTTGGACATTGTGCTGTGCTGTGACCCAGTTACGATACAACTTCATACTGGCAATATAATACTAGATTCGTGTAAGAATTTTTTCCTGATGTTAAAGAATAGGTTACCCCAATATTTCTTCTTCTTGATATGTGCATGTTGTGCCATGTACTTGTATTAAAAAGTATCCTTTTCATTATGTGTTGCTTCCTTTGTGTGAGATACCTGCTGATCCTGCCAGTCCCTCTGCCTTCCTATTTCACTATGACCACACTAGGCATAGAAGCACATCCTTCCCACCGTGGTCCGTCTTCTGGTGTTGGGAGCAGTCGTACTTTCCATTGTTCAATACCACCAGGGTTTCCATGTACATAATATTGACTGGAGGGATAGTGTCCTTTCAATGTCTTTGTTACCCAAGCTTCTAGTAAGCAGTGACAAAAAAATTGCTTTTTAAAAATACTTCAGGAGCATAGACAGAAGGGTGGTGTGCAGGGAAGCCAAAACACGTATGATAATACTGTAGGTTAGGAAAACCTTAACTCAATAGGAAAGTAATGAGTCTAAAAAGCAAGTGAAAAAAGGAGATTGATACTCACAAAGTGTATGAAAGTGACCTAAACTTAAGGTCCAGCATGGATTAATGCTAACGACACAGTGGAATATATTACTATTCAAAATAAAAAATATATTACAAGAAATACAGTTCAAGAAAAATATTGCGATACAAATAAAAGTCCAATGTGACAATTCCCTAAGACCAAGGTTAAGTGCTTGGGAATTATCACATTGAACTTTTATTTGTATCGCAATATTTTTCTTGAACTGTATTTCTTGTAATATAATTTTCATTTTGAAATGCAATTAATTACACTGCATCGTTAGATTTTATCCATGCTGGACCTTATGTTTAGGTCACTTTCATACACTTTGTGTGCGCCGATTTCCTTTTTTCACTTGCTTTTTACACATTAGAGGTGATTATTCACTCATTTAGAGGGGCAGCTACACATCAATACTTTATTCCAAATTTTATAAGGGCGCCTTCATTTGCTGTATTTTTCTAAGTAACGAGTCTAGCAACAACAGCTACAGATGAGATAAGGACTGGGAAAGATGCACATAAGCTCAGAGGGCATCCTGTACCACGAGGACTGAATTTCATAGTTTTTTTGTTTTTTTTCTTGCAGTCATATAAAAAGTATCAATAAATGCAATGCTTTTCCTTCATTCAACCTCAAAGAAAAGTTTCCCAAACGTAACTTTCCACTTAGTCATGAAAAAATTACTTCCCAAGGATACAACCCCACCCTCAGCAGCACAAATCTTTGAGGAGTGAGGCCCAAATTTACTAGAAACAAAGAACACAGGCAGGGATTTTGCTACAAGAATTAAGAGAAATTGCAGCAGGTCTAACTTGTGTATGCCTAATTTTCATTTTAAAGGATTATTGGGATAGGGTGTACGGTGAATGTAAGTGACTTAATGTGAGGTGGTTTAGGTGCACACTGTTCTTGCATTGTAGCTTTTCTTTTAATTTAAACCTATGCAGTTGAATTCTATAAGGAAGCCCCAAAAACAGATGGTCAGTAACAAGTGAATGCTTCACAGTCAGCACCTGAACTTCCAAAAAAGGCCCCTTAAACATAAAGTAAAATATTTAAAAAAGCAACTAAAGAGATAAAAACCCCAACATGTTTTTTAAAGGAGAGCTGAAGAAAAGCAGTTTAACTTAAAATAAGATAAACTAAAAAAATAAAATAAAAACCATCATACCCCCATAATAACTAAAAACACAAAAATACAACCCCCTGCAAAAAACTTTTTCTTTTAAAAGAGAAGCCTTGCAGCAAAAATAATATTATTAATATTAATAATACAGGAGGAACCAGTACCAAGTAATTATGGTCCAATCTCTGCCATTAAGGTCCAGAGTCCTCAAATCCTACTGTGCCCTAGACACCTACTTAAGCTGGCTAATGGTTATACCAGCCCTAGTTTTTGTAATTCCTTAGATGCTTGTAGAAAAGATGAGTCCTTTTCTGTTGAAGGGGCATGGCTTCTATTTTTCTGGTTACTTAGTCTAGTAATAGTCTACATTTAGGTAGGTCAAAACAATTGGCTATGTCACTGAAGTTGTGTGAGACCCTTTTTTTTTTTTTTTTGCTTGTCAAATTTGTTTATTGAATTTTAACAATTAGTATACATAAGCACATATGGTGGCAGCAAAAGAAAATATCACATATATGGTAATAATAGTGAGTTGTAGTTCCAACATAAACTAAAAGTAGTTTAACTAAAACAATTTTAGCATGGATCTAACTATTTAAAAGATTGTGTCATGCATTGTATAAGAGAGGATAAAACCAACTTAGACCAGGTTAATATAAGATGACCTCTGATAAATAAAAAAAAAGGTCTTAATTATTATCAAGAGTATAGTTTTTAAATAAATAAAAATAAATAAATCATTTATTATAGACTCTAAAATCTTATACTACATATTGGAACTATGTACAGTTGGTATAATGATAACCAAGAAAATAAAAGTTCTGCTACCAGAACCATATAAAGAGTAAATTGAAAGAGGAGAGTGAGAAAAGGAGTAAAAAGTAGAAGAGAGAAAGAAAAGAAGATAAAAGAAAAAGTAATTTTAAGTAGGAGAAAAATAGATAGGGAAGAAAGAAATGAGAGGTATTAGGGGTCCCCGGGGTAGTTACATGGTAATAAACACATACAATGAATGCCGAGAATGGAAGTATAAAATCAAAATTACCAAGGTCTTCGTAGGGAAGAATCAAAATTGGAAGGCAAAAAGTGAGTCATCCAGGGATTCCATATATTCTCAAAGTTGGATATTTTACCTTGAGTTATAGCCTCTGTTTTGGCATGGATTATTGCTTGATTGACTCTGGCTTTGGCAAATGTTTATTTTGTGGCTGTAGTGATCTGTAATAGGAGTTTGAATTGGCGGTAGGAGAGAGTGGCCGGTTTTAAGTTTAAAAGTGCTATTGTAGGATCAGGATTGATAGGGATTTCAAACATTATTGCCAACAGATTGGCTTTAATTACACCTCATCTGATAGGACTAGACCAGGTGGGCTTTGTGAAAGGGCGGCAAGCACCAGACGGCACGCGAAGATTGTTTAATCTATTGAAGGTGACTGAGTCCAGAGAACCCCCACTGTAGTGCTGACACTTGACGCCGAAAAGGCATTTGATAGAGTGCATTGGGGTTCCTGGATGCGACTCTATTAAAATTTGGCATGACAGGCACAATACATAAAGCTATCATGGCGCTGTACACAAAGCCCACTGCAAGAGTCTTTACTTCCAATGTCTTGTCGGATGTTTTTCGTATAACTAATGGCACCCACCAACAGAATAGCTGCTATCAAAATGACTTTGTTACCTAAAATAATATATTTTTTTAGAACGGTCCCCATAATAATTCCAGATAATTTCTTTACAGAAGTGGACAAGCTGTTCAGGAAACACATATGGGGGGGGGGGACTAGCAAAATAGCGTACCCTATGCTACTAAAACATAAAACTAATGGAGGAGTTAACCTGCCGAATATTAAAAATTGCTATTATGCAGCACGCCTAGATCAAGCTAGTGTTGCAATGGGTGGGGATCGAGAAAAGCATGGTGGGGAATGGTAACTTGCCCGCTCTGCTCTTAGCGACTTTGACAGGGAAAGTAGTAACCAGCCAACCTCTTCCCGCTATAGAGGCTACACTTGTAGCATGGACATACCTACACAAAACAGTACCACAGGACACAATGGATAATTGCACAGACTTGCCCTTGTCAGTATTTGTACATATTATACCCAACCTCAAAACTCATCAATGGACAAAAGAAGGAATACAAACTTACAAAGAATTAACGCTTAAATACCCACATCCTGCATCATACGCACATATACAGCTTAGCTACTTCCAAAGGAACAATCCCAATATATCTTATCAACTACATAGGGAATCTTGGTCACGCTTGCGGTCGGATCAGGACAGTACAAAAGGGCTGTCTTGGTTCTACAGGAAGCTACAATATTGTAAAATCTTTCAGAAATCCTCAAATATGCATAACTGGGAAAAAGAACTAGGAATCACATTTACCCAGCTAGAATGGCGACAGGCCTTGCAATCATATCAAAGATACTCTCACTGTGTAAATCATTGGGACTTAATGCTTAAAGTGCTATATAGGACATATCTAGCCCCCGTCAGGTTGGCACAGATCTACCCACAGTCCTCTCCTGATTGTTGGAGGGGATGTGGGGGGAGAGGTGGCATCCTCCATATTTTATGGCATTGCAGCTGCTTAAAATTTTTTTGGAAAGATGTATCTTCCCTATTAAGCAAGGTGATTGAGCAATCACTACTGCTTAAGCCCCATCTAGCAATCCTCAATATAGGGATAGGAACCATCCATAAACAACGAAGGGCACTTGCCACCCATATTCTGATAGCAGAGACCATTCTACTATCTCAGAGGTTATATACAAAGTATTTGACACCTATTGGGACACATGGACCAAAAATTATCCTGCTTGAATATTGTTATTTGGTGGACCGAAGGGCATTCAATAAATAGCTTTTTGTATAGAAGGTACATATCGTTAAAATGGCATGAAGATTGCTACTTGCTTTTTTTTTGTATTTAATTTTCTTTATTTTCTTTGTTGCTTTGTGTTAATTTATTTTATTCTTCTTAATATTACATGATAAGGTTCGACTCCTGGTAAAATCTACTCATTCCATGGTCAAAGGTCACAGGTAGGATATGTAGCATGGGGAGCCGACGCTGCGGGCACAGTGTGAACCCAAGGGGGTGCCCGTGACGCCGGATCGCCGCATATACGACATATTGGAGTACTTAGCAAGTGACCGAGCATCTATTAAATATCTTTATACTAAACCAGAGGTCTGTTTGAAGTGCACTTACCTTTTTCATTTTTGTACAACAAATCTTGTTCAAGGTCAATGTTTACGACCTATTTGTTCTGTATTACCTGTTAAAACTTCAATAATCTTGAGTTATAGCCTAGAAATATTGCTTGATTGACTCTGGCTTTGGCAATTGTTTGTTTTGTGGCTGTAGTGATCTGTAATACATCTTTCTAGAAATTATTTGCTACCGGGCATTCCCGTCAAGTATGAAGATGTGATCCAAGATCACTACAGCCACGAAAACAAGATGGGGAATAATTTGGAGCATATATCGCAATTCTGACAGGGACCAAATACCACCATGTGAGTACTTTGTAATTTCTCTCTAAGGTAGCTATGTTTTGTGAGGATGACTTAGTTGTGATCCAAATCTTATCCCAATCGGCTACTTCCAACGAAAACCTAAGATTCATCTCCCACCTAGCCATTTATGATAGTGGGTCTGAGTTGGGTTTAGTAATAAGATGAGTGTAAAGAGTTGAAATAAGTCCCTTAGTGTATGGGTCACATAAAATTTTTTTTCAAAGCACGTTAATTTATCTAAATTAATTCTTCCTTGTATATAGGGCATTAAACACCTTTCTTGATTTCTTATGGCTATTGATGTTTTATGTGCCAAGGAAAATGTTCTATCCCATTCTACTGGTGTGATCAAGCTTCCCATTTCCCTTTCTCATTTTTTCATATACATTAGTTCATGTAGCGTTTCCATAGGAAGTAGGAGCTTATATATAGTTGATAGATAATTAGTCAGTCTTTTTTACTTTATTAATAATTGTTCAAAAATGGTTAGTTGTCTCTCAACTAATGGAAGTTGTATTTTAGTCCTAATATATGTATCTAACTGTTGATATTGCATCCAATTATGTTTATACTCAGCTCCTAGTTCTGACAATTGTGGAAGCTTACTGTCTACTAAGATCTGAACAAGCCTTACATTTTCATTTATTTTCCATCCAAGGAAGTTCTTAGTCTCTAATGCAGGAGGAAATTCTGGATTTGAAAACAATGGAGTCATTGCCCCCCCCCCCGTCAATTTGGATAAATCTGCCCTACTTAAAATTGTATCCATATCTTTAGAGTAGATACTGTAAATAGAGTTAATTTTTTTTACTCTGGTCTATATTGGGTTTACCCACAGGAGGAGATTTAAGTTGCAACCCAACAATATCTTCTTCCAACCTAACCCATTGTTTATGCTCCATATTATGATACCAGTCTATAATCCTGTCTATTGATGCAGCTTGTAGATAATTTGTAAAATCAGGTAGAGCGAGGCCTCCATTCTTTGTTGTCCTAATTAATACATCCCTTCTTATTCATGGAGTCTTATATGCCCAAATAAAACTTCCAATATCCTTATGTAGCTGCGTCATTAAATTATTTGGGGGTATCAGAGATATAGCTTGGAACAAGTACAGTGTCAGGGAAATACCGTGCCTCACCGCCGGGTTCCAGGGTTGCGCATGCGCGGTAGAGCAGCGCAACGAATGGTACAGGTATGCCGGGTAACGGGTGCGCATGCGCGGGTCCGCGGCACTCGGGTATCTGACACAGCCCAGCCAGTGCGGCTCACCGCTGTGCGCGGCGCTGACAGAAGACGAGTGCGCATGCGCACTCGTCCGGGTATCCCACCTGACCACTCACCTGGCCTATAAAAGGCTTCCCCTGTTTGCTCTCAAATTGCTGGTTTGTTGTCTCTTTCTGAGTCCTGGCTCCAGTCCTGGATCCTGTATCCTGTATCCTGTATCCAGTACCCTGTACCCTGTACCTGCTTGACTACCTGTGCCGACCCGGAATCTGTCTGACCATCGCTGCCGTTACTTACCTGTGTTTGACCCCCGGCTTGCTTCCTGGATACTTCTACTGCCTGATTACCTGTGCTTGACCCTCGGCCTGCCTACTGGACATTCTCTGAGTTACGTACCTGTGTTTGACCCCTGGCTTGCTTCCTGGATACTTCTACTGCCTGATTACCTGTGCTTGACCCTCGGCCTGCCTACTGGACATTCTCTGAGTTACTTACCTGTGTTTGACCCCTGGCTTGCTTCCTGGATACTTCTACTGCCTGATTACCTGTGCTTGACCCTCGGCCTGCCTACTGGACATTCTCTGAGTTACTTACCTGTGTTTGACCCCTGGCTTGCTCCCTGGATACTCCTGCTGCCGGATCACCTGTGTTTGACCCTCGGCCTGCTTACTGGACTATCTCTTGCTTCTTGTGCTTGACCCCCTGCTCGGTGTTCTGGACTTTCAGTTCTCTCATGCTCCCGAGGGTCCTCCTTCAGCATATGCTCTGGTACCTCTTTAACCTCTGCCTGATCACAGCCCTGCCAGGTGTCTACTTCCAGTGCAGCATCAGCCTCTCCTGGTCAACGTTGCTACTGCACACCACCTGCAACACTCCTGCTGGCAACCCGTGCATCTTTGTGCCCGGTGTCCTCTGTACCCACTCCAGAGGCATCGTGCGCCTAGTCGCAAGGGGAGCAGCTCTCAGCATTTCGGCCCGGGTGAGTACCTGTGACAGTACAAACCAGCCAATGTCCGAGGCCGACAGAGCTGGTTCACCCCTTGAGGCCTTATGCCAGCAGGTGACAGCCCTTACTCAGGCTGTACAACGCCTCCAGGATGGGTACTTTCAGATCGAAGGACGTCTTCAGCACTTGACCTTGTCTCCAAACCAAGCGGACCAGTCACCCCCTGCAGCCAGCACCTACACTCTCCCACCAACACCTGGAGGTGCTCTTCCTACCTATGACATGTCTAATCCTGATCCCAGGGTCCCCACACCAGAACGTTTTTCCGGGGACCGAAGGAAATTTCGCTCTTTTAAAAATTCTTGTTTACTACACTTGGCACTACAACCCAGGACTTTCCAGTTGGAATCCACCAAGGTGGGTTTTATTATCTCCCTGCTTTCAGATGACCCTCAATCCTGGGCATACCATTTAATGGAACAAAAGAGCCCGCAGCTGAATTCTGTAGAGACTTTCTTTTCCGCTATGGCAGCACTCTACGAGGACTCCCAACGCACAGGTACGGCAGAATCTACCCTGCACACCCTATCCCAGGGGAGAAGGCCCGTAGAGGACTATGTAGTAGATTTTCGCAAATGGGCTGCAGATACAGATTGGAATGAGTCTGCTCTAAAGTACCAATTCCGTCTGGGGCTATCCGAAGTATTGAAGGATGAACTGGCCCGAGGAGAGATCCCAACCACCTTCGCAGACCTCTGCCAACTTGTCATTAAACTTGATCGTCGGTTGCGGGAACGACGGGCAGAGAAACTTCAGAGCCCCCGGCCCACCTGGATGATGCCCCGGGTTCCTCCGGCACCTGCTCCTTCTTGGAACTCCCGCTCTCCTCCTCACGGGGAACCTATGCAGTTGGGCCTGGCACGGTCCCCCCTATCTGCTGAAGAAAGGCTCCGCCGTCGACAAGCTAACCTCTGTCTCTACTGCGGGGGCACAGGGCACTACCTACAGAAATGCCCCGTAAGACCCAGTAAGTGCCCTTCTCGGTCCCTCTCGAGTTCACACACTGCTGGAATTCCGCATTTTCACTTGACTGTTCCATTCTCCCTACAGGTAGCGGGAGAGGCCTTCCAGTTGGGAGCCATCCTTGACTCCGGAGCCTGCAGTTGCTTTATGGACCTGACCCTGGCACGACACTTGAACCTTTCTTTAACTACCAAGAAGCAACCTCTTCAAATCCAGCTGGCTGATGGCTCTCCACCCTGCTCAGGACCGGTCACCCAGGAAACCGCTCCCATCCTGACCTGCACCAAGTCGGGTCATCACGAACTTTTACGTTTTGATGTAATCAACTCTCCTATGTTCCCCATCATCCTGGGGTACCCCTGGTTACTGGCCCACAATCCTCGGATCGATTGGGTCAACAGAGAAGTGGAGTTCTCCTCCCCTTACTGCCTGCAGCACTGCTTTCCGGATAAGTCCGCAGGACCTCTTACTCATCTCGCCATGCAACCCAGTACCAAGGACCTGCAACATGTTCCAACACC
The DNA here is from genome assembly GCA_028564925.1 of Lithobates sylvaticus. Classification (NCBI taxonomy): domain Eukaryota; kingdom Metazoa; phylum Chordata; class Amphibia; order Anura; family Ranidae; genus Lithobates; species Lithobates sylvaticus. Next base: position 282,003,078 of record CM053028.1, read on the forward strand.
CTACCGAGATCTCATGGACATTTTCGATGAAAGAAAGGCCGAAGTCCTTCCCCCTCATCGCTCATATGATTGTCCGATTGATCTCCTACCAGGGGCTGAGATCCCCTTCGGAAGAATTTTCCCCTTGTCTGAAACTGAGCTTGAAGCCCTACGGGTGTATATTGATGAAAATCTCGCTAAGGGGTTCATTCAGCCATCTTCTTCGCCAGCAGGGGCTGGGATTTTCTTTGTTGAAAAAAAAGACGGTTCCCTCAGACCCTGTGTGGATTACAGGGAACTCAACAAAATTACTATCAAGAACAGGTACCCACTCCCACTCATCCCCGAACTTTTCCAGCGGCTCAGGACTGCCAAGGTTTTCACCAAGCTTGATCTCCGTGGGGCCTACAACTTGGTTAGAATACGCTCTGGGGATGAGTGGAAGACGGCTTTTAGGTCCAGATTCGGCCATTTCGAGTACCTGGTCATGCCGTTTGGACTTTGTAATGCCCCAGCTACCTTCCAGCACCTTGTCAATGACATTTTCCGTGAGTATCTGGATAACTTCCTCATTGTATATCTTGACGATATTTTGATTTTCTCCGACTCTCTAGAAGCTCATCGTCAACATGTCCGGAAAGTTCTTCTCATTCTACGTAAACACGGGCTCTACGTCAAAGGAGAGAAATGCGAGTTCGAGACCGACACCATCCAGTTCCTGGGCTTTATCATAACCACCGGAGGAGTACTGATGGACCCGCAAAAAGTGAAGGCTATCCAGGATTGGCCTGCCCCCACAGACAAAAGGTCAGTCCAACGTTTTATCGGCTTTGCTAACTTTTATAGACGGTTCATTCAGGGGTTTTCTGCCATTGTGTCCCCAATCACCCAACTTACCCGTCAGCAAGTCAAGTTCCAATGGACACCCCAAGCGCAAGGCGCATTTGAGAAGCTCAAGGAACTTTTTTCCTCTGCACCCATCTTACAGCACCCTGACCCTGAACTTCCTTACGTCCTAGAAGTGGACGCTTCAGATTCTGCTATGGGAGCAATCCTATCGCAGAGAAGTGGCCCAAAGGCCCTACTCCACCCGGTCGCCTTTGCCTCCCGAAAATTGAGTCCCCCTGAAAGGAATTACGACGTAGGCGACCAGAAATTACTTCCGATTAAGTTCGCTCTTGAAGAATGGAGATACCTGCTAGAAGGAGCCTCCCAACCCATTCTTATCTTCACAGATCATCGCAACTTGGAGTACCTCAGGGCTGCAAAACGCCTTAGACCCAGACAGGCCCGCTGGGCCTTGTTCTTTTCCCGATTTAACTTCCACATCACTTACCGTCCCGGCTCCAAGAATGGCAAGGCGGATGCCTTATCCCTAATGTTCCTGGACACTGAATCCTCTAAGGAACCTGCTACCATCCTGTCCGCCCACAATTTCCTCCATGCTATTCAACCTGACTTGACTGCAGCCCTTAAACAAGCCTCCAACCAATTCTCCTCTCCTACATTACCTTTTCTTGAAAGGAAACAGGACTTACTTTGGGCCCATGCCCGAATATTTGTTCCTCCTCCTGTCAGACTCCAAGTCCTGCAGATCCTTCACGACCACAAGATGTCCGGCCACTTCGGAATACAGAAGACAGTGGACTTGGTAGGTCGGTCTTACTGGTGGCCGGGCTGGAGAAAGGACTGCCAAGAATATGTACTTTCTTGTAACACTTGTCAGAGGAACAAGGGGTCCAACGTCAAGTCCTGGGGTCTGTTACGACCGCTACCCGTCCCGGAACGTCCATGGAAGGAGATCTCCATGGACTTCATCGTAGACTTACCTCCCTCAGATTCCTTTACCACAATTCTGGTTGTCATAGACCGTCTTTCAAAGATGGCCCACTTCCTGCCCATGAAAGGTACCCCTTCGGCTTCCGCTACCACAGACATCTTCATCAAAGAAGTTATAAGATTACATGGAGTACCAGCTAACATCACCTCAGACCGGGGGGTACAGTTCACCTCCAGATTCTGGAGAGACCTCTGCAAATCCCTTGAAATCAGGACTTCCATGTCTTCAGCATACCACCCACAATCCAACGGCCAAACTGAACGCACCAATCAGACCCTCGAACAGTATCTGAGATGTTTTTGTTCATACTCCCAAGATGACTGGTCAGGCCTGCTACCCTACGCGGAGTTTGCCTATAATAATTCCCTGCATTCTGCCATTAACCAAACGCCCTTCTGGGCAAACTACAGTTATCACCCTTCTTTTCTTCCAGATTCCATCCCAGACGTCCCTACTCCAGCTGCACAGGATTTAGTCAAACATATCCAGGACAACTTTCTCCAGATCCAGCAGGCCATGAAGGAAGCACAAAGGGGGTATGAGGTACAGTACAATCGGGGCAGAAAAGAATGCCCGCCTTTCCAGATTGGTGAGAAAGTTTGGTTATCTACCGCTAATTTGAAACTCCCCTGTCCTTCTCGGAAACTTGGTCCCAGGTTCATCGGCCCCTTTGAGGTCAAGAGGGTGATCAATCCAGTGACCTTTGAACTAGATCTCCCCAGTTCCTATAGGATCCACCCAGTTTTCCATGCTTCTTTGTTGAAACCTGTAATTGCCAATTCTTTCCCTGACAGGCAGATGCCACTTCCTCCACCCATCACCATCCAAGGAGAGGAAGAATTCGAGGTTGAAAAGATTCTGGATCTCCGAAAAAGAAGAGGTCAGGTTCAGTACCTAGTCAAATGGAAGGGTTATCCCCCGGAAGACTGCTCCTGGGAGCCATCTGAAAACATCCACGCCCCTCGTTTAATACGAGAATATCACCAAAGACATCCTGAAGTGGGCATCCGGAGGCTGCCCCTAGGAGGGGGGCACTGTCAGGGAAATACCGTGCCTCACCGCCGGGTTCCAGGGTTGCGCACGCGCGGTAGAGCAGCGCAACGAATGGTACAGGTACGCTGGGTAACGGGTGCGCATGCGCGGGTCCGCGGCACTCGGGTATCTGACACAGCCCAGCCAGTGCAGCTCACCGCTGTGCGCGGCGCTGACAGAAGACGAGTGCGCATCCTTGTGCTTGACCCCCTGCTCGGTGTTCTGGACTTTCAGTTCTCTCATGCTCCCGAGGGTCCTCCTTCAGCATATGCTCTGGTACCTCTTTAACCTCTGCCTGATCACAGCCCTGCCAGGTGTCTACTTCCAGTGCAGCATCAGCCTCTCCTGGTCAACGTCGCTACTGCACACCACCTGCAACACTCCTGCTGGCAACCCATGCATCTTTGTGCCCGGTGTCCTGTGTACCCACTCCAGAGGCATCGTGCGCCTAGTCGCAAGGGGAGCAGCTCTCAGCATTTCGGCCCGGGTGAGTACCTGTGACATACAGTAATTTTGGTAATATATCCATTTTCACTGTATTTATTCTCCCCATCCATGAATAGACCAATCTATCATATTTTGGGAGTAATTTTAGAACCTTATGTATCATTGGGGAGTAATTCCATTCCTGTAATTTAGTCATATCAGTTGGGATATATATCCAGAGATATTTAATTGCCACTTTTTGCCATTTAAAAGGGAAGTTTTTCCGAATTAGTTCCTGATCTTTATTTGGCAGTGATATGTTTAGCATTTCAGACTTATCATAATTGACTTTAAAATTACTTAAACTCCCAAATCTCTTAAATTCCTTCACAAGGTTTGGTATAGTCATTATTGGATTGGTAACATAAATTAATAAATCATCTGCATATACTGACATTTTGTAATCCTTTCCTTTAACTCTTATCCCTTGAATATCCCCATTATTTCAGATAGCTGTTGTCAAATGCTCCATAACTATAGTATACAGCAAGGGGCGATAGAGGGCATCCCTGTCGGGTACTATTTGATATTTTAAGGTAGTCTGAAAGTATCCCATTTTTTTCTTATTTTAGCTCTAGGATTAGAATACAATGCCATTATCCTATGTATCATCTTAGGTCCTATCCCCAGTTGGATTAAGGATTTTAAGAAAAATCTCCATTCCACAAGGTCAAATGCCTTCTCAGCATCGACCGATAGAAGACATGCTGGAATAGCTATTTTTTTGGGCGTATTCTACTAATATACATGTTTTCATTGTATTATCCCTTACCTCCCTGCCCATAGTGAAGCCAGTTTGATCTAAATTAATATGTGCAGGTAGAATAGCTGTTAATCAATTTGCAAGAATCTTACAATATAGACGTAAGTCTACATTCGTAAAGGGAAATTGGTCAGAAATTACCACATATCGTATGATCCTTTTCTGGTTTGGGAATCAATACAATATGGGCGTCCATGCTCTGGGGTGTAAACAATTGAATATCAGATATGGAGTTAAATGTCTTTCTTAAAATAGGAATAAGTACATCTTGAGATTTCTTATAAAATATTGTAGTATATCCATTTAGGCTCGAGCTTTTGCCGAGGGTCAAGGCGGATATAGCTTGCTGTACTTCTTCTACTGAGATATCCTTTTCTAGATCTTCCATTGTTTCGTTAGACAGACTAGGTAATGCTGTTTCTCTCATATATTGGCATATTTCCTCTAAATCATTTTTCTCACCTTCACTTTCTTGTTGCTTCGGTAGATTGTAAAGCTTAGAGTAATATGTATGAAATGTTTTGGCAATTTCCCCAGGATCATATGTTATTTCCCCCGACATCTTTTGAATTTTAATTAGAGGGGTCAAAGGTTTCTGTTGTTTTAAGTTTCTTGCTATTAATTTCCCTGGTTTGTTCCCATGCTGATAAACCAAGGTTCTATTTCTATCCCTTATCCATAGGGATTGTTCATTCAACATTGTTTGTAGTAAAATTCTTTTATCATTTAATCTTATTCCATCCAATGGGTTAGGGTTCTGTTTATGGACATTTTCCAATACAGAAATCTCTCCCATCAATTGCATCATTTTAGATTCTCTCTTTTTTTTTCAATCTAGCTTCATGTTTAATGAACAATCCCTGCAATACACATTTCACTGTTTCCCATTCTGATGTATTATCTATTTCACAGGTTTGCAGGAACTATTTTATTGTCTGCCGAACATCCTTTTCACATTTATCATCTTTAGGAGGTTATCATTTAATCTCCAAGGACCCTTGAAGTTTCTTGTGTTGGGTCGCTACCAGTTCCATAAATATTGGAGCATGATCTGACCACAGAAAATTGCCTATGTCGGACAAAGGTGTCATCATTAATTCTCTTTGACTAACTAGGAAATAGTCTATTCTATGATATGTATTATGTATATTCTAATAATATGAATATTTTTTGTCTGTCTGGTGTTGGACCCTCCATATGTCTATAATTTGAAGTTCCTCTAATAATTGTTTAAATTCCTTTAGTTGACCACTATTCCTATGTATTCTATTCGATGTTGTGTCCAATTTTGAATCCATTACAAAATTGAAGTCTCCTCCAATTATTACCACTCCCTCTGCTTTTCCCATTGCCTCCGATAGAAATTGTATTCCCATCTTAATCTGATCATAATTTGGGAGGTAAAAATTAATAATTGTATATATTTTCCCATATATCAAAATTTTCAGGATTATAGATCTACCATCTCCTCCTTTCCAAATTTGCAAGATTTGATGGGGTAAAGTCCTATGGATTGCAATTGAAACACCTTGTGATTTAGAATATGGAAATGCAAAATGAATCCATGTTGGACAATCTTTATGTTGTATATTGGTAATGTGATCCTTCCGAAAATGTGTTTCTTAAAGCAGTATAATTTCAATTTTCTGTTTGTGAAATGAGTTTAGAACCTGGGCTCGTTAATTGGAAGAGTTAAGTCCTCTAGCATTAAAGGAACCTAATTTTACCATACCCACCCCTCACCCACAAACAAGAAACACACAAAAAAAGGGGGGGGGGGGTAGCCTATCTGACTTTTTTTGTCTATCTTACTATAGTAAGATCCCTATGGGGGGGGGAGATTAGGGGCCACTACCACCAGATCTACGCACAATATGTTCGGGCCAGCCACAATAATACATTATTAACTTTGACACACTTTTAAGCCCCTTTTTCCTTTCATTTATTTTTCATTTATTTTATAGATCCCTCATTTAAAGAACACTAATGCTGCATCTCCGTCCATTTCAGCCCCTAGGCCCATTATAGATCCAGGTTCCCAAGATTCAAAATTGGAAAAACAGAAAAAAGAGTGGAGGGAGGAGGGGGTGGGGGAAGTATGAGGAAGAGGGAGGAAGAGGGAGGAAACCCCCCCACACACCTTCCACTCCCCATTGTTAAAAATACTTATATCATGTAATCAATTACTTAGGGAGAAAGGGGGGAACATTCCAATTCTATTAGCTTATCCCATCTATTCTGTATCATTCCTTCTCTAAATCTAAATAGTGTGTTTATAGGTATAAATTATAATTGTGTACTCATAGTGTCAGGAAAAAAAGGGGAGTGATACTATAAATACTTAAGATGAATAATTCATACTGTATGTGTAGTATTATGTTAAAAATACCTGTGATAGTGTCACCTCTATTAAGTGTTACTTTCCCCTTCTTTTACTCAACCTCACTTCCCTATTCCCCCTTTCCCCCAAAGCCCCCCCCTCCTCCATCCCTCTTCAACTCCAAATGTTATTGTCTTGATCTTCTCAATTTTATGTTCTTGAAGATAGTTTCACTATTTTCTCATGAACCTGGTCATTGATTCGAAAGATGTCTTAGGCCATTCTGGTAAATCTTGGAGAGTGTTCAAAAATCCAGGTAAATCATCTATATCTCACAGGATTACTATAGATCCCTTATATTGTACCTGCAGTTGAAATGGAAATTTCCATCTTTAATGAATATCTCTCTTTTGAAGAAGCTCCGGAACAGGTTTTAATGCTCTTCTCAGAGTATGCTAAGAGAGATCTTGATACAATGTTATATGTGCTCCTTCAAACTCTATATTCTTCCCCTGTCGGGCTGCTGACATAAATTTTTCTTTTATTCGATAATAAATAAATCCTACAGATTACATCTCTTGGCTTTGTAGGCTCAATTTTCCTTGGCCCTGCTGCTTTATGGGCTCAATCAAACATAATGTCCATGGTCGGTGGATTTTGCAGCAGAGTATTGAATATATTTTCCATATTGTTGGTATTAAATCCTCTGGACTTATACTTTCAGGAAGGCTCTTATATTGTTTCATTTATTTCTATTCTCTAGATCATCCATAGTGCATATAGCATTTTTTATGCTTTGGTCTTGTTCTTGTATTTTAACCACTATTTGTGCTAATTTTTGCTCCATTATCTCCAATCTGGTGTCTATTGTTTCCATCTTTTACTGCGTGTTTTGTACAGATATTTTAAGATCTTGAATTTCTGTTTTATATATGGATTCTAACCTATACACAGATCAATCCATATCTTCCCTTGTGGGAAGAGAGCAGATGTATGCTTTCATATCCCAGTTTTCCTTTTCTCTTTCCTTTGTCTCCTCTGTCAGTCGTATTATATTAATTGGAGATCATAGACATAAATAGCCAATTAAAACTCCGGGTACATAATATGGCATATAGTAAAACAAGCAAAGTGCATAACGTGATGTGATAAAATCAAATCATATGATAAAATCAATCCTGGTTAAAAATGCATCATAAAAGTCGCATGATGTGACTGAATAAATAACAGTGCATCCAAATGTGTGTATAAAAAACAGTGATGTGATATATAAAAGGACGTGATGGAAATCCTTAAACGCATGTGGTGTGCATCCAAGGATGTGAAAGAAGAAGTGATCCAAACGGATAAAAACAGTATATCATATAAGTGATATAAGAAATAAGATAATATATAGTGCAAAAGAGCAGAGGAGACTATAAGATCTCATGTAAATTAATATCCAGATTAGTAGCAAATCCGTGCCACCTAAATCATAATGACAAACTAGAGTGAAAGAAATTGTGAATAGCGATTAATAGATTGCAGAATATAAAAGTCCAAGTGGAAAGTCCATATATGGCATAAATGCAGGGTGACTTTGATATCTTCTATCCAGCAGGGGGCGAGCTATCAGTGCTGAGGTATCCAGTGGTGATCAGGGATAATCTATAAGTCCTGTGCAGTGATCCGTGTGTTTCTCTCGTGAAATCCTAATAGGGATATGGGTGGCCCCTTACCTTACAGCTGTAAGGTTACAGCAGTGTAATTTAGGTCTTTGTGGTCGTAAGAGACCGTCCTCCCTGGGGTGTCTTTCCGTTTTTTTCAATGTCTTTCCCAGGTGGTTCCCTTCAGCTATCCTCCTTATCCAGGCAGGGGCAGGTCGGGGGGGGTTGGGGGGGTTTTCACCTCAATGTGCACATGTAATAAGATAGCCTCATAGTGTAGTATGTAAATGGTAAACAAGTATTTATTGCAATCAAAACAGTATATCAGATAAAAATGGGTACTCACATTCAAGCAGTGAGTACAAATACAGGGTAAAAACGAGCCTCGAGCTCGGTGGCGTCACTTCCGGTAGGTCACGTGTCCCGACGCGTGTTCGTCACTTGTCACGTGACTTCATCATGAAGTCACGTGACAAGTGACGAACACGCGTCGGGACACGTGACCTACCGGAAGTGACGCCACCGAGCTCGAGGCTCGTTTTTACCCTGTATTTGTACTCACTGCTTGAATGTGAGTACCCATTTTTATCTGTTATACTGTTTTGATTGCAATAAATACTTGTTTACCATTTACATACTACACTATGAGGCTATCTTATTACATGTGCACATTGAGGTGAAAACCCCCCCCCACCCCCCCCCCCCCCCCCCCCCGACCTGCCCCTGCCTGGATAAGGAGGATAGCTGAAGGGAACCACCTGGGAAAGACATTGAAAAAAACGGAAAGACACCCCAGGGAGGACGGTCTCTTATGACCACAAAGACCTAGATTACACTGCTGTAACCTTACAGCTGTAAGGTAAGGGGCCACCCATATCCCTATTAGGATTTCACGAGAGAAACACACGGATCACTGCACAGGACTTATAGATTATCCCTGATCACCACTGGATACCTCAGCACTGATAGCTCGCCCCCTGCTGGATAGAAGATATCAAAGTCACCCTGCATTTATGCCATATATGGACTTTCCACTTGGACTTTTATATTCTGCGATCTATTAATCGCTATTCACAATTTCTTTCACTCTAGTTTGTCATTATGATTTAGGTGGCACGGATTTGCTACTAATCTGGATATTAATTTACATGAGATCTTATAGTCTCCTCTGCTCTTTTGCACTATATATTATCTTATTTCTTATATCACTTATATGATATACTGTTTTTATCCATTTGGATCACTTCTTCTTTCACATCCTTGGATGCACACCACATGCGTTTAAGGATTTCCATCACGTCCTTTTATATATCACATCACTGTTTTTTATACACACATTTGGATGCACTGTTATTTATTCAGTCACATCATGCGACTTTTATGATGCATTTTTAACCAGGATTGATTTTATCATATGATTTGATTTTATCACATCACGTTATGCACTTTGCTTGTTTTACTATATGCCATATTATGTACCCGGAGTTTTAATTGGCTATTTATGTCTATGATCTGCTATCTTTTGTCTTTTAAATACTTAGTGTAATTTTGCGCGCCACTACCTCTTCCTTTTTATTCCACTTGGGTTCAGACATTTCCTTTTAGTGTGCGCAGCATCCCTCTAGTTAGTTTCGGTGTGCTGGCGCAGGATTATTTTACCCCATTTTTTATATTAATTGGAGAGCTGTTCCTAAAATGTCCCATTTCTTCCTCTGTTGTACCTGAGGTTATAGATGTTTATGTTGTATTAGACAGACCCTGTCTAGGTTGTATTTGTTGAAAATATTCTTTAATGTCTGTGGTTTGAGTTGATTGTGCCCCTGTAGTGTTTTTATTTGCTTCATTGATTGTTCCCTTCTCTGGGATTGAGGGTTTTTTGTTTTTTTGGTGCCATACCAAGAGATCCAAAGATCAATGTGCCAGGTGTATTCAGCCGCAGTCACCCACAGTCAAATATTTGGTGAAAGTTTATATCGTCATTAAGCCCTAGTTAATGTAACACTAGTGAGGGTTTTTCCTTATAACCTTCTCCCTCTCTATATTAGGGAGGACATTGAAAAAATCAGGGACGTTCTATTCAGAGAGATAACTCATGCAGATGCCTGCACAGACAACTTATTTTATGTTTATATGTTTATACAGTCTTTCTACTCTGTGCTTTATATTCAGGGCATATTTAAAATGTATATGGATACCTATATAGATATCTGTTTTAACATGTTCACTCAATTTTTACTATTGATACTATGCCCCCATATGACCATCCATGCAGGCAAATACCTGGGTCTTTAAATATTCTGCTCCAAAACACTCTGGGGCTGATTTACCAAGATGAATGCGCTGCGCCGGTTCATACCACAATTGGTGCGCCAGATAAATTATTACTTGAGCGTATGAACCGGCGCACACATAAGCGCAACACATAATATACCGGCGCACCGCGAATAGCACACGCCGTTTTTATTAACAGTCCATTCACACACGGGCAACGCGACTTCCAGCTCGACTTACAACGCGACTTGGGGCGACTTTACAACACGACTTTCAGCGCGACTTACAACGCGACTTGGGGCGACTTTACAACACGACTTCCAGCGCTAGTTACAACACGACTTTGGGCGACTTACAACACGACTTTAAGTCGCCCCCCAGGCCAAGCGACTTTAATTAAAAAAATGGCATGGGTTCCCCTCCAAGAGCATACCAGGCCCTTCAGGTCTGGTATGGATATTAAGGGGAACCCTGCACCAAAAAAAAAATGGCGTGGGGGTCCCCTTCAAAATCCATACCAGGTCCTTCAGGTCTGGCATGAATTTTAAGGGGAACCCCGCGCCAAAAAGAAAATGGCCTGGGGGTCCCCCTCAAAATCCATACCAGACCCTTATCCGAGCACGCAACCTGGCAGGCCGCAGGAAAAGAGGGGGGACGAGAGAGCGCCCCCCTCCTGAACCATACCAGGCCACATGCCCTCAACATTGGGAGGATGCTTTGGGGTCCCCCCCAAAGAACCTTGTCCCCATGTTGATGAGGACAAGGGCCTCATCCCCACAACCCTGGCCGTTGGTTGTGGGGGTCTGCGGGCGGGGGGCTTATCAGAATCTGGAAGCCCCCTTTAACAAGGGGACCCCCCAGATCCCGGCCTCCCCCCTGTGTGAAATGCATCAGAGGGGGGCGGGGTCACCGGGTGGCCCCGGCCTTCGTTATATAAGACCTGTCAGAAGAAGAGAAGCATCACACAGCGGGAGCCTCCCATTGCGAGGAGCGGCCCAATAAAGAAGAAGATACGCCGTGGAGGAAGATGCCGGACGAGAATACCGGAGATAGAAGCGGATCAGAGGAAGAAGAAGATGGAGGAAGAAGATGAATAAACCGAAGGATGAAGAAAAGAAGAAGGAAGAAGACCAGAAGAAAGAAGACTTTAATAAAGGACTTGTCAAAGACCGTCTCCTGTCATTTTTAACTCTTTTGTCACCTTTTTTGGTGAAATGGTAGGGGTACTATTGTACCCCCTTACCATTTCACACAGGAGGGGGAGGCCGGGATCTGGGGGTCCCCTTGTTAAAGGTGGCTTCCAGATTCTGATAAGGCCCTTGTCCTCATCAACATGGGGACAAGGTGCTTTGGGGGGGACCCCAAACCATCCTCCCAGTGTTGAGGGCATGTGGCCTGGTATGGTTCAGGAGGCGGGGCCGCTCTCTCATCCCCCCTCTTTTCCTGCGGCCTGCCAGGTTACGTGCTCGGATAAGGGTCTGGTATGGATTTTGAGGGGGACCCCCGCGCCAATTTTTTTCTTTGGCGTGGGGTTCCCCTTAAAATCCATGCCAGACCTGAAGGGCCTGGTATGGATTTTGAGGAGGACCCCTACGCCATTTTTTTTGGCGCGGGGTTCCCCTTAATATCCATACCAGACCTGAAGGGTATTTGCAGGCGCAGCCAGCCTGCTCAGAGAAAGATAATTTTCGGTTCCAATCTAGGCATGTTTGTTAGTTGGACAGTCATATCTATACTTCCTCACATCACCCACATCACCCCCATAATATTGCCACTTCAAGCTTCTTTTATTTTCTGAGTTAAAGAATGCTTGCGCCAGGTCTATAGCGGCGCACAGATTGCGCACGCCCGTGCGCCGGCAACGTGATAGTAAATGGGGAATTGCGCTGTGTTACAGGCGCAAATGCTTTGTGAATACGAAAACGGCCGTTGCGCGGTGGCGTGCGCCTCAACTCATGGCGCAAATGCTTGGTAAATCAGCCCCTCTGTCTCTCACCAGAGATTATCTGGCCTCCTCGATCCTCCACACAGCCCCCAAGTCTTACTGATCCAGGGTGGTGTATTCCGGGTCCTCAGCTACAGCGACGGGTCTCCGCCATAGGAGACCGGAAAGAGCCGTAAGGGGCAGAAGAATTCCGAGAGCTCCCAAATCTCCCGAAGCCGCCAGCCACATCACCGACCAGGGACAACGACCTCCTCCTCCACTCCAAAGCCGTGGAAACAGCCGAAAGTACCCAAGTATCCGATCCTGAGAGTGTACACAGACACGGAGCTCTAGCAGTGATCCAAGCTTCAGGTCCTCCCACTCTCTCATGTGGGCAGCACTCAGGGCAACATCCACAGTCCGTCTCTCAGAGGAAAGCGGCATGCGCCGGGACCACTCCAGATCAGGGTATCGTCTATTATATCTTCCAGAAGAATTTCAGGGGATACTCTTATCATCTAGTTGCAGCAGACCTCAGTAAACAGAGCTACAGCTTCAGACCTGCATAGTCGTGGCTTCACCCATTCATTGTGCAGACATCTTGGCTAGCAGCTCCTCCCCCCCCCCCCCGCCATTCTGGAAGTGTCCAGTTGTGGAGAACTTTAAAGCAGGGTTAGGTTATAAAAAATATCCCAATCTGAACATCTCACAGAGCACTGTTCAATCTATCATCCGAAAATGGAAAGAGTATAGCACAACTGCAAACCTAAGACGTGGCCATCTACCTAAACTGACAGGCCGGGCAAGGAGAGCATTAATTAGAGAACCAGCCAAGAGGCCCATGGTAACTCTGAAGGAGCTGCGGGGATCCACAGCTCAAGAGAAGGTGCTCTGGTCTGATGAGACCAAAATTAAAATTTTGGCCTAAAAGCAAAACGTTATGTGTGGCGGAAAACTAACACTGCACATCACATTGAACACACCATCCACACACTTTTTATGTTGAAAATTCTGACGAACCTAGAAAGAGAACATGTTTTAAATTTTTCCAAAGGAACCAATTCCTATCGGGAAAATGCTCGTCTGTATGCTGTTCCGACGTACCAAAAACGACGCATGCTCGGAAGCAAGTACAAGACGGAAGCTATTGAACTTCCTTTTTCTAGTCCCGTCGTACGTCACCACGTTCTTGATGGTTGGACTTTGGTGTGACCACGTGTATGCAAGACAGCTTGAGTGGAAATCCGTCGGAATTCAATTGGAGAAACCTTCAGAGTTTATTCAGACTGAAAAAACGCTCGTGTGTACACGGCATTAGAGTCTGCAAAAGACTTGAGACTGGGGCGGAGATTCACCTTCTAGCAGGACAACAACCCTAAACATACAGCCAGAGCTAAAATGGAATGGTTTAGATAAAAGCATATTCATGTCTTAGGATGGCCCAGTCAAAGTCCAGACCTAAATCCAATTGAGAATCTGTGGGAAGACTTTGAAAATTGCTGTTAACAGATGCTCTCCATCCAATCTGACAGAGCTTGAGCTATTTTGCAAAGAAGAATGGGCAAAAATGTCACTCTCTAGATGTGCAAAACTGGTAGAGACATACCCAAAAAGACTTGCAGCTTTAATTGCAGCAAAAGGTGGTTCTACAAAGTATTGACTCAGGGGGCTGAATGCACGCCACACTTTTCACATATTTATTTGTAAAAAAAATTAAAAAACAACATTTATCATTTTCCTTCCACTTCACAATTATGTGCCACTTTGTGTGGGTCTATCACATAAAATCCCAATAAAATACATTTACGTTTTTGGTTGTAACATGACAAAATGTGGAAAATTTCAAAGGGAATTATACTTTTTTAAGACACTGTAGTAAGTAGCTCAGAGACAAGACTCAGGAGGGCAAGAAATTAGAATGGGCAGGCACACACACACATGAAACTGTCCATCACAGTGACACTGATAGCAGTGTACAGCAGCACAAATGATGATGACAGCTCCTCGACACGAAATGTTCCCTCCTGAGTCACAGTGACAGTGTCTCTCCATGCCAGGTGGTCCCTTCAGTCCACTCCTTTTCAAACAGCACTGACAGTACCGCTCCCGGCTTGCCTTGTTCCCACAGACCCACACACGAGGCTCTGGTCACTCCGCTCAGCTCCCTTGAACCATGACATCACACAACACACTCATGCACTGCCTCCACCAGACCCCCCACTGGCGCCACCCGAACACACTGTAGCAAGCACTCGCATGGTCTTGGATAGGTCCAAATTGGAACAGCTCATGCGCAGTCTTGAGCCGAGCGTCACAGCCATATTTTTTACTGGCAACCTTTTCCTGTCACTGGCATTTACTGGCAGGAGGAAACTGCCCGCTTTTTACTGGTTGCCAGTAAAATACTGACGGTTGACAACACTGGCACATGTAGATAAAAGTGTGGGATGCAGGTGACATCAGGGCCCTTACATGGACATATGCCCATATTCAGTCAATGACATTGAAGTTTGGATAGAGCTAAGTTTGGAGAAAGCAAAAGCTCCTCTCTAGTAGTCAGTTATGTTTGTGTACCAAAACCCTCAGATATAAACATTTAAATGATTACAAATACACAATTTTTATATCTGTTGTATCTCTTAACTATTTATAGCCTGTGTGAGTCTGATGTTTGGCTGGGAGCAGACAATCTGGAAAAATCTAAAATTCAGTTTCATAACTCTATCATTTGTGTTTTTCAAAAAGTAGAATCATTCTTGAATACCAGCTGAGCGCATTCTAAATCATTATCAAACCGGCACTTCACATCAAACACCTAGTACTGAAAAGCATTATCATATGACAAAGATTTACTAAATAGAACAGGTTTGCAAATAAATACCTGGTATTGATATTAATATTAGAAGGCTTTTTCAAACACTATTGCTAGCTAATTAGGCAAAGTAAAGAGCTTTTGGTTATTTTATATGTAAAAAGGTCTTCACCTAAAGCATAAAAAATGATGTGCTTCTGAAAATGTTTGATATGGGTGAGTTGGTAAGCAGCCTGGTTTGAGACATGTGGTTCTGCATATGGATCTCGAAAAACAAAATATATTTAGATGTCTTGTTTATAAAAGTAACATCGAATTACATTTAATAAAATGAAGTGAAGAGGATACCAATCAACTATCAACTATTTAGTAGATTCTTTGCTCCCCCCAAGAAATAAAAATATCTAGCTGTTGAGGTAAAAAATGCCTTATATGGATGCCAATTGAGGGTTCCTCTGGTAGCTGTATCAGGTATGTGCAACCAGGAGTGCCCAAGGCAATCCCAGAATAGTCTGGAAAGATTATAAAATACGTGAATCCTGGTTTCTCCTTGACTTCTCCAGTAAGAGTCAGTCAATTATGGGCTACTGAACTTTGTGGGCTTCCTCAGTAAGGGAAAGAACAATGTGCAGTAACAAGATCAACCATCAGAATGAGTCTTTTATTGGTCTGCATATATACCTATATAAAAGCCCATTAATTGCAAAACATAAGACTGTTTATTCAAACATAGGTACAAAGACATATACACTCAGGGAACAATCCCCCCTCCTTTGCATAATGACACAGGGTGGGGTAAACATTACCTACTTCAGTAACAAGACACAAAGGTACATTCAAACTTTCAACAGACTTTAAAGACAGTCTTTAGGAAAGGATGCAGGAGAAATCCCCCTCCCCTCTAGCAGCTAATACACATATACATCCCATAATAGGTTGCTCCCAAGGCAGACAGAAACAATAGAACAATGGAATACAGCCAATTAACAATAAAGACATAGCAACCCCCACCTCTCTTCCAACTATCTAGCAATGGTCTATGGGACACTCTTACAATACTCCAGCAGTCTAAAAGGTGACATTTTTTATTTTCATATATTTCCTGAGAGAGATTGTTCATAAATATTAATGTCCCAAGTGAAAGAACCCCTTCATTCTTTCAACACAAACCACATATATAGAGCCCTGGATAACGGAGTGTCATGAAGATCCTGCCAGAAATCTAAACCCGGGCCGTCCTGGCCCTCAGATTCCATTGCGCATGCGCATGCGCGCCCGGGCGCGGGCACGTGCACAACCGCGCACAGGGAGAGGGGCGCGCGCCCTAGTTAGCACCAGCCGGCCTATTTAAGCCTGACTTGAGCAGACGGTCTTTGCTGTCTGCTCTACAGCGTTGTGGTGTAGTAAAGAGAAACCTGATCCTGTTATACCTGTCCCTTTGACCCGGCTTGCCTTTAAGACTATCCTGCTTTCTGCCTGTACCCGACCCCGGCTTCCAGTGACCATCCTCCTGCCTGACCCATTGTACCTTGCCCTGGTTCAGATCCATTACCTGACTTCTTGATGAACTTTGGTTCCTTGTTTAGCCTTTGTCCAGTCTGCAGTCTGACCCTCTGTAACGAGCCTGTTCACCTGTTGGTTCCAGTCCAGTCTGTGGTTCCGTTTCCTGTGTCCAGTTCCTGTCAGCTCTGCTATCCAAGCTTACCTGTGAACCTGCTTGCCAAGCCGTTGTCCAGTTCCTGTCAGCTCTGCTATCCAAGCTTACCTGTGAACCTGCTTGCCAAGCCATTGTCCAGTTCCTGTCAGCTCTGCTATCCAAGCTTACCTGTGAACCTGCTTGCCAAGCCGTTGTCCAGTTCCTGTCAGCTCTGCTATCCAAGCTTACCTGTGAACCTGCTTGCCAAGCCATTGTCCAGTTCCTGTCAGCTCTGCTATCCAAGCTTACCTGTGAACCTGCTTGCCAAGCCGTTGTCCAGTTCCTGTCAGCTCTGCTATCCAAGCTTACCTGTGAACCTGCTTGCCAAGCCATTGTCCAGTTCCTGTCAGCTCTGCTATCCAAGCTTACCTGTGAACCCGCTTGCCAAGCCGTTGTCCAGTTCCTGTCAGCTCTGCTATCCAGCTTACCTGTGAACCTGCTTGCCAAGCCGTTGTCCGGTTCCTGTCAGCTCTGCTATCCAAGTTTACCTGTGAAACTTACCTGCCAAGCCGTGTCCAGTTCCTGTCAGCGCTGCTATCCAGTTTACCTGTGAGCCTGCTTCCTGTGATCCTGCCAGCTCTGCTATCCAGTTTACCTGTGAGCCTGCTTCCTGTGATCCTGCCAGCTCTGCTATCCAGTTTACCTGTGAGCCTGCTTCCTGTGATCCTGCCAGCTCTGCTATCCAGTTTACCTGTGAGCCTGCTTCCTGTGATCCTGCCAGCTCTGCTATCCAGTTTACCTGTGAGCCTGCTTCCTGTGATCCTGCCAGCTCTGCTATCCAGTTTACCTGTGAGCCTGCTTCCTGTGATCCTGCCAGCTCTGCTATCCAGTTTACCTGTGAGCCTGCTTCCTGTGATCCTGCCAGCTCTGCTATCCAGTTTACCTGTGAGCCTGCTTCCTGTGATCCTGCCAGCTCTGCTATCCAGTTTACCTGTGAGCCTGCTTCCTGTGATCCTGCCAGCTCTGCTATCCAGTTTACCTGTGAGCCTGCTTCCTGTGATCCTGCCAGCTCTGCTATCCAGTTTACCTGTGAGCCTGCTTCCTGTGATCCTGCCAGCTCTGCTATCCTGTTTACCTGAGAGCCTGCTTCCTGTGATCCTGCCAGCTCTGCTATCCAGTTTACCTGAGAGCCTGCTTCCCAGAGATCCCGCCTGCTCAGCTAACCTGTTTCCTTCCCGCCGGTCTGTTGATCCTGCCAGGCACCCGTGCTCCTCCTCACTCCTGGCTCTCCTGTTCCCACACCAGGGGACCAGGAGTGGGAGACGCAAGGGAGGCCTCTCCCTGCAATCTCGGGCTCGCACCACCAGGTACGTGACAGTAGCAGACAGCCATGTCTGAGCCCGAGCAGGGAGCCCCCGCCATGGAGGGGCTATGCCAACACTTGGCAGGTCTGACCGAAGCGGTGAAGAACCTCCAGCCGGGTTACACCCGGCTGGAGGAACGGGTACTGGCCCTGTCTGGTCCATCCAGTACCCAAGGAACTCCTCACCCAGCAATACCCCCAACGGGGCCTGCACCTACCCAGACTATAGTGATGCTACCACCTGAGCCCAAGGTACCTACTCCAGAGAAATTTACGGGTGCCCGTGGTAGCTTCAGAACTTTCCGTAACTCTTGTGAACTCCATTTTGCCCTGCAACCCAGGACCTTCTCTTTAGAGACCACCAAGGTGGGTTTTGTGGTAGCCCTACTGACTGGGGATCCCCAAATCTGGGCCCACCGTCTCGTGGAACAAAAGGATGCAGCATTGGCCAGTCTCTCCACCTTTTTTGATGCCATGGCGCAGCTTTATGAGGACCCCCAACTCTCAACCACTGCGGAGGCCGCCTTACGTTCTCTCCAACAGGGTCGAAGACCAGCAGAGGACTATGTGGCTGAGTTCAGGCGTTGGGGTGCCGACACCGACTGGAACGATGCTGCCCTCCGTCACCAATTCCGCATGGGCCTCTCAGACGCACTCAAAGACGAGCTCGCTAGAGTGGGGGTACCCCAGACCCTGAATTCCCTCATAGACCTAAGCATCCAAATTGACCGGCGCCTACGGGAGCGTAGGGCCGAACGAACCTTGGGGTCCCCAAAACCTACCTGGATGCTCCCCAGGGGTCCAAGTCACTTCCGCTCTGCTCCCCCTGTTAAACCTACTCATGCCTCTTCAGCATCAGAACCTATGCAACTTGGACTCCTGCGGCCTTCTCTCACCCCAGCAGAACGCCAGAGACGCCGCAGCAACAATCTGTGCCTGTATTGTGGAGAGCCTGGTCATTATGTCCGGAACTGCCCGGCTAAACTCCGTAAGTTCCCCACTATTCTCTCCAGTTATGTGGATCCTGTGACCGGGGTTTCATCTCATCTTGCCCTTTCTGTCTCCTTCCAGTTCTCAGGAAGGACCCTACAAACCACAGCAATCATTGACTCTGGTGCCTGTAGTTGCTTTATGGACTCTGCTTTTGCTGCCCGGCATCGAATTCCTCTCCGTCTGAGAAAACAGGGCCTGTCTGTCCACCTGGCAGATGGATCTACCATCAAATCTGGCCCAGTGACTCAGGAGACTGCCCCACTGCACACAGTGATCTCAGAGTCACATCATGAACTGTTATGTTTGGACATAATTTCTTCCCCCTTGTTTCCAGTCATTCTAGGGATCCCCTGGCTGCAAGCACACAACCCGGTCATCAACTGGTCCACAGGAGAAGTGGCCTTTTCTTCTCCCTACTGCCAAAGGTCCTGCGGCTCCTTGGCCCCCGCAGGACCCTCTGCTCTGCTCTGCCTCGAAAACGAGGCAGGTCTACGCCAGTCCATCCCTGAAGTCTACCATGCATACCTGGATGTGTTTAGTAAACAAAGGGCAGATGTGCTGCCACCCCATAGGCCCTATGACTGTCCCATTGAACTCCTTTCCGGGGCCAAGATTCCTTTCGGTAGGGTCTTTCCATTAACAGAGGTGGAGCAGGGAAAACTAAAGGACTATATTGATGATAACCTGAAAAAAGGGTTTATCCGCCCGTCTACGTCTCCTGCAGGTGCAGGAATATTTTTTGTAGAGAAGAAGGACCATTCTCTCAGACCCTGTGTGGACTACCGTGCCCTAAACGAGGTCACAGTCAAAAATCGCTACCCGCTTCCCCTGGTACCTGAACTGTTTCAGAGGCTTGGCACGGCCTCCATCTTTTCTAAACTGGACCTCAGAGGGGCATACAATTTAATACGTATAAAGGATGGGGACGAATGGAAGACGGCATTTCGGTCTCGATTTGGGCACTTCGAGTACCTGGTGATGCCGTTTGGACTCTGTAACGCCCCCGCTACCTTCCAGTCCTTCATAAATGATGTGCTTCGGGACTTCCTTGATGTTTTTGCTGTTGTATATCTTGATGACATACTAATTTTCTCTTCCTCCCTAGAGCTGCATCGTGGACATGTTAAAAGTGTGTTGGGCCGTCTTCGGCAACATGGCCTCTATGCCAAGGCAGAAAAATGTCTCTTTGAGGTGGAAAGCATACCCTTCCTAGGTTTGATCATCTCCAGTAGAGGCATCCGGATGGACCCCCAGAAAATCTCAGCCATCCTGGACTGGCCAGTTCCTGCAGATAAAAAGGGGATCCAGCGATTCATTGGCTTCGCCAATTTTTATCGCAAATTCATCAAGGGATTCTCGGCCATAGTGGCACCCATTACTCAACTCACCAAACAAGGTACCCGTTTTCATTGGTCCCCTGAGGCCCAAGGGGCCTTCGAGGCCCTCAAGGGGCTCTTTACCTCAGCTCCTATCCTGAAGCATCCAGATCCTTCTCTGCCCTTTGTCCTCGAAGTGGATGCCTCAGAGATAGCTGTAGGGGCCATCCTGTCCCAGAGACAGGGCATCAAAGCCCTGCTACACCCCGTGGCATTCTTCTCACGGAAATTGTCCCCAGCCGAAAAGAACTACGATGTGGGGGATCGGGAATTACTGGCCATAAAGACCGCCCTCGAGGAATGGCGTTACCTGCTAGAAGGGGCTACTCACCCAATCCTGATCTTCACAGATCACAAGAATCTAGAGTACTTAAAAACTGCCAAGAGGTTAAAACCTAGACAGGCCCGTTGGGCCTTATTTTTCTCTCGTTTTACTTTTCACGTGACATATCGTCCGGGTTCCAAAAATGCGAAGCCGGACGCTCTGTCTCGTATGTATCACAAATCCCAGGATGGTTCCCCTCCAGACACTATCCTTGCCCCTGCAAACTTTCTCCTGCTACAGGAAGACCTACGGTCCCAGCTCAGGCGGGCATCCAGTGGCCTCATATCCACTCCCGGTCCTGGGTTGCAGGCCAAGGATGGGCTATTGTGGCATGGGGATAAGATTTTCATTCCCGAGGGTCTGCGGGTAACCGTCCTGGAATTGTGCCATGATCACAAGCTTGCTGGACACTTTGGTGTCACCAAGACCACTGAATTGGTACAACGTACCTTCTGGTGGCCCCAGCTAAGGGAAGACTGCAGGAAATTTGTGGAAACATGCACTGTGTGTATTCGGAGCAAAAGTCACAGAACCAAAGCCTGGGGCTTACTCAAGCCATTACCAGTCCCAGATCGCCCCTGGAAAATGCTGTCCATAGATTTCATTGTGGAACTGCCCCCAGCAGAGGACCACACTACGATCTTCGTGATAGTTGATCGTCTGTCAAAAATGGCACACTTTGTTCCCATGAAGGGCACCCCTTCTGCCTCAGAAACCGCACAAGTGTTCATCCGAGAAATCATCAGACTCCATGGGGTACCAGCCAACATAGTGTCCGACCGAGGGGTACAATTCACCTCTCGGTTCTGGAAATCACTCTGCAAGGCCCTCAACATTGAGCTATCGTTTTCTTCCGCTTATCACCCTCAAACCAATGGGCAGACCGAAAGAACCAATCAGACCCTGGAACAATATCTTCGATGCTTTTCTTCCTTCTCCCAAGACGATTGGATCTCCCTGTTACCAGTTGCCGAGTTTGCATATAACAATGCTATCCACTCGGCCACCCAACAGACACCTTTCTTCGCCAACTATGGCTTTCACCCTTCATTCCTGCCCAATTCTCTTCCTGAATGTACTGTGCCCGCAGTCCAGGAGAAGATTGACTTCTTTGCTTCCAATAACCAACTCCTGCAGGATACCATGGCCCGGACCCAGGAACATAACAAAACAGTCTTTGACCGAAAGAGGCGTGGAGAATTGATACTAGCACCGGGTGACACAGTGTGGCTCTCCACCTTGAATCTGAAGTTGGCTTGTCCCTCAAAGAAACTGGGCCCTAAGTTCTTAGGTCCCTTTCCAGTCAAACGAAAGATTAATGAAGTAGCCTATGAGTTGGAACTTCCTGATTCCCTCAAGGTCCATCCAGTCTTTCATGTTTCCCTGTTAAAACCCTCCACTTCCAACCCCTTTTCCAACAGAAGGACGGTACCCCCAGACCCAGTCTTGGTAGATGGCGAGGAAGAATATGAGGTAGAGGCCATACTAAATGTTAGAAAAAGGAGAAATCAGAATCAGTTCTTAATCAAATGGAAAGGATATGGTCCTGAAGAGAATTCCTGGGAGCCCGAGTGTAACATCCATGCTAAGAGTCTAGTTCAAGCCTTCAAACGAGCTCATCCTGAGAGATTTGCCCAGAGGGGCACCCGGAGGTTGCCCCTAGGAGGGGGGCAATGTCATGAAGATCCTGCCAGAAATCTAAACCCGGGCCGTCCTGGCCCTCAGATTCCATTGCGCATGCGCATGCGCGCCCGGGCGCGGGCACGTGCACAACCGCGCACAGGGAGACGGGCGCGCGCCCTAGTTAGCACCAGCCGGCCTATTTAAGCCTGACTTGAGCAGACGGTCTTTGCTGTCTGCTCTACAGCGTTGTGGTGTAGTAAAGAGAAACCTGATCCTGTTATACCTGTCCCTTTGACCCGGCTTGCCTTTAAGACTATCCTGCTTTCTGCCTGTACCCGACCCCGGCTTCCAGTGACCATCCTCCTGCCTGACCCATTGTACCTTGCCCTGGTTCAGATCCATTACCTGACTTCTTGATGAACTTTGGTTCCTTGTTTAGCCTTTGTCCAGTCTGCAGTCTGACCCTCTGTAACGAGCCTGTTCACCTGTTGGTTCCAGTCCAGTCTGTGGTTCCGTTTCCTGTGTTCAGTTCCTGTCAGCTCTGCTATCCAAGCTTACCTGTGAACCTGCTTGCCAAGCCGTTGTCCAGTTCCTGTCAGCTCTGCTATCCAAGCTTACCTGTGAACCTGCTTGCCAAGCCATTGTCCAGTTCCTGTCAGCTCTGCTATCCAAGCTTACCTGTGAACCTGCTTGCCAAGCCGTTGTCCAGTTCCTGTCAGCTCTGCTATCCAAGCTTACCTGTGAACCTGCTTGCCAAGCCATTGTCCAGTTCCTGTCAGCTCTGCTATCCAAGCTTACCTGTGAACCTGCTTGCCAAGCCGTTGTCCAGTTCCTGTCAGCTCTGCTATCCAAGCTTACCTGTGAACCTGCTTGCCAAGCCATTGTCCAGTTCCTGTCAGCTCTGCTATCCAAGCTTACCTGTGAACCCGCTTGCCAAGCCTTTGTCCAGTTCCTGTCAGCTCTGCTATCCAAGCTTACCTGTGAACCTGCTTGCCAAGCCGTTGTCCGGTTCCTGTCAGCTCTGCTATCCAAGTGTACCTGTGAAACTTACCTGCCAAGCCGTTGTCCAGTTCCTGTCAGCGCTGCTATCCAGTTTACCTGTGAGCCTGCTTCCTGTGATCCTGCCAGCTCTGCTATCCAGTTTACCTGTGAGCCTGCTTCCTGTGATCCTGCCAGCTCTGCTATCCAGTTTACCTGTGAGCCTGCTTCCTGTGATCCTGCCAGCTCTGCTATCCAGTTTACCTGTGAGCCTGCTTCCTGTGATCCTGCCAGCTCTGCTATCCAGTTTACCTGTGAGCCTGCTTCCTGTGATCCTGCCAGCTCTGCTATCCAGTTTACCTGTGAGCCTGCTTCCTGTGATCCTGCCAGCTCTGCTATCCAGTTTACCTGTGAGCCTGCTTCCTGTGATCCTGCCAGCTCTGCTATCCAGTGTACCTGTGAGCCTGCTTCCTGTGATCCTGCCAGCTCTGCTATCCAGTTTACCTGTGAGCCTGCTTCCTGTGATCCTGCCAGCTCTGCTATCCAGTTTACCTGTGAGCCTGCTTCCTGTGATCCTGCCAGCTCTGCTATCCAGTTTACCTGTGAGCCTGCTTCCTGTGATCCTGCCAGCTCTGCTATCCTGTTTACCTGAGAGCCTGCTTCCTGTGATCCTGCCAGCTCTGCTATCCAGTTTACCTGAGAGCCTGCTTCCCAGAGATCCCGCCTGCTCAGCTAACCTGTTTCCTTCCCGCCGGTCTGTTGATCCTGACAGGCACCCGTGCTCCTCCTCACTCCTGGCTCTCCTGTTCCCACACCAGGGGACCAGGAGTGGGAGACGCAAGGGAGGCCTCTCCCTGCAATCTCGGGCTCGCACCACCAGGTACGTGACACGGAGTAACACGAAATGCTGAGACATAAGAGGACCCGGGGGAGCTGGAAAATGGGTTTCCAGAGCTCTCTAAGGTAAGCTGTGTTCCACAAGCGGCCTGCCCAAAGTGACTAAAAAGTAAGTAAAAAACCTCTGTGTGCTGCGCTCCACCCCCCCCCCCTTTCAGCCCCCCAATCTTTACATGAGCTCTCTCCAATCTAGCAATGTTCATGATGTTCAGGATAGCCTCAGCTGTCCCAGAACTCTTCGTCCTCAATAAATAATTTGTAATGTATAACAAATAATCCAATTCTTTCATCCACTTAATTTGAGTAGTCATCTTAAACTTATTAATGTTGCCCTTCTGTGATAAATCATAGAGAGAAACAACAAGATAAGTGGAATTCTGACAAATTATTAAGTATTGAATGAGAGGTAAATCCAAGAATGTCAAAGCAAATATTTGATGAATAAAAGCAATAGGAATATTTCCTGTGCACAACTGATAACAGCTGGAGCCTGCGTTTCTAACTTTTACTAAGTCCTAGCCTGCAGGGACCTCATACCAACAGAGATCTGGTGATGCATTTACTGTGTCATGCTGCTGTCTCTACATACATTATTGCTTAGCAAAATGAACTGTTGTGGTTATTTCTACACTATTGCCTAGTGCATACGATGAGAAAATTGGATGAAAATACCACTTTCAAAGCAATCGTGGGATAATCTGGTTGTTAGTATACAGCTTTTGAGAGCCGATCATAGGAGTTCATGCAAAATTATACAAAGGGAAGAACACAAAAAAATTTCTGGTACTATACCAAAACTAATGATTTTCGTTTAATCAGTTTGGTATCTATCCAAAAAAAAAATCAGAAGACCAAGACTACACATGCTCAGAATTGAAAGAATACATTATTGTACAATACAATACATTACATCATTTCCAAAATTGTAATCTGATGTACAGGAATTTTCATAAATTTGGTAACCTATTGATTTTGTATATGAGACTAGCATCCAAAAAAAAAAACCGACCATTCATCTGATATTCTCATTGTGTGTATGTGGCTTATGGCATCCCCTTCTCTTTTTTAACTACTCTTTGCTGAGCATATCCATTCCGGATTCTAAAGTTGTATTTCTATGGCCAGAGTATGTGGTGCTGCGGGGAAGCAAGGCTCTACAGCCATGGCCAAAAGTTGAGAATTACACAAATATTAATTTTCACAATGTTTGCTGGCTCAGTTTTTGTGATGCCAATTTGCATATACTCCATAATATTATGCAGTGTGATAAGATAAATTGCAATCAATTACAAAGTCCCTCTTTGCCATGAAAATTAACTTAATTCCATGAAAAACATTTCCACTGCATTTGTGAAGAAGGCTTCAGGGTGCTCAAGAGAGACCAGCAAGCACCAGAAACCGTCTCCTACAGTTTATTCATCTGTGGGATCTAGGGAACCACCAGTGCAGAGCTTGCTCAGGAATGGCAGCAGGCAGCT
Source organism: Lithobates sylvaticus (assembly GCA_028564925.1). Classification (NCBI taxonomy): domain Eukaryota; kingdom Metazoa; phylum Chordata; class Amphibia; order Anura; family Ranidae; genus Lithobates; species Lithobates sylvaticus. The sequence goes on from CM053028.1 coordinate 282,028,820, forward strand.
GTGAATACATAGATGGCCTGGTGTCAATAAGGGCAGCAAAAAAGCCACTTCTCTCCAGGAAAAACATCAGGGACAGACTGATATTCTGCATAATGTACAGGCATTTGACTGCTGAGGACTGAGGTAAAGTAATTTTCTCTGATGAATCTCCTTTCCGATTGTTTGGGGCATCCGGAAAAAAACCTTATCTGGAGAAGAAAAGGTGACCATCAGTCCTGTGTCATGCCAACAGTAAAGCATCCTGAGACCATTCATGTGTGGGGTTGTTTCTCAGCCAAAGAAGTGGGCTCGCTCACAATTTTGCCTAAGAACACAGCCATGAATAAAGAATGGTACAAAAACATCCTCCGAGAGCAACTTCTCTCACCCATCCAAGAACAATTTGGTGATGAACAATGCATTTTCCAGCATGAAGGAAACCCTTGCCATAAGGCAAAGTGGAATTCATGCAACTGTTAAAACCTAAGTTTGAAGCTTCCAGTTCCAGCACCACTTGGAGTAGCTGCTGAACACGGCAGCTCCCGCTGACCTATGGGAAAATCACTTTACAAAGCCTGCCTGCAGCCCTCCCACTACTCAGTCTTTCTCCCATCACCTACATCAGCACAGCATGGAACGATACCTAGAAAAATGCAGGTTCCACTCTCACCCGCTCTCCCGCCAGCCCAGTCTCTCAGAGGCAGCTCCTGATAACAGCATGGTGGACAGAGTGGACATGGAGCAGGGAGACAGCAGCCTACAGTCCCTTATTATACGTGTTACATGGGATGATATGGCTGTGGAGAAAGAAGTCCTCACAGGAACAAAACAAATCAAAAGGAGCTAGGGGATCATTCCCATCACGTATCTGAGGCTGAAATCAGGATCTTCATGGTAAAGGAGTAATTTTACCAAGTTTTATCCAAGATGCAAAAGTGGCATTAAACTCCGGCTTTTCACCAACTACAAGGTCTCATGCAGATGCACAGCTTTCCAGAATATCTGCTTCACGTTATTCCAACACTAGATCAAATTTTCCCTGACATACCCTATTATATTGCATCTACGCTCACCTAATGCTGATCAACTCTACTTTCAATATTCCACAGAGGCAGAGGCTTTCATTCAATCACCTAACGCACAGGCCCTTGGCAACCCTACCACATGGGATCCAAATTCTCTTTGATCTCTGGACCAACGTAGCCCCAAAATGTTCTAGGTTTTCTACCCTAAATGGAGGCTCTAAACCTTGCTGATAGTGTATACAATCACATTTGGTCTCCCTCACTATGGTCCCCATGCATTATTTAAGTATTTCTCTGTCTGTTTAATACACTGTCTACATTCCTCATTGTGAGGAGTTTTCACTTCTTGTTTTAGTGCACTTTTTTACCCAGGATCTTAATGCACCCCATCAGATCTGATATAAGATCCCTGTGGGGGTAGACTGTCCTTTTCGACCTTAGTAATTCCTTGGGGAAATATTTCAAGATCGGGAGGCTGCTAGACACAGACTTTCCCACTTGAGCTTTTGGGATCTGCCTAGAGATTTAGGTTTCATGTGGAAAAACGTTAATCCATGGCTTTCTCAGTGCTTCTTTGTTGTCATCGTTTCTGTTGCAATATGGTTTCTTTATTGTTCTCTCTAGTCCTCCCTATCATTCTTTATTATTCTCCATTCTTTGATTAGACCACACACCCTTGTATATGCCCTAGGTAATCCAGAGCCTAGCCTTTCTTGTCACTCCCCAATTCACACTAATGCCGCCAATCATAACCGTCTTTTCACTTCCCCAAATTAAAGTTACCTCTAGAATTTTAAAGGTTTAGTTCCCTTATGAAATTATTGACATTTCTTAGACATTTAAAATATCTGAAAGCAGATACTGCCCTATTACATAAAACACATCTCCACACATTCCCCTAATTTTAACCACATAAAAAAAGTCTTGGTGGGTACAGGTATAAACCGGTGAATCAATCCATATAAATAGATCTCATATATCACATCTACATCAAGACTAGGAAATAGATATTAGGGAGCGATGTGAGATAAAGTTATACGCCAATCCCCTTAAATATATACAGTAAATACATTGTGAAAAAATCTAAGTCCATAAATCACATTGTAAAAGTGCCCATTTCAAATACAATGTCCAATAGCACCCATGACAAGTGCAAAAGATATTTCACACCAGGCTTGAATTGACTTGTGTATATAATGCTTTCTGTGAATAAACTCCTCCAATTCACCACATGAAAAGTGCTCAACCTCTCCCTGAAATCCAGTCTCATAATTAAATGATCAGCAAATATTGCTCACAACAAGGTGTCATTTCAATTCAGTAATGGGCTATCTAGGATCCAGTCCCCTTTATGGGGTTGCCAAGCAGTCCGCATCCAAAAGAAAGAAGACTTGGATAGTGCAATACCATCACTCAATCACAATTTTTTAACCCAGTTAAAAACATACTCACAAACAATTTAAAATATATCACCCATCAATCATTCACAATATACTGTATTACTCCATTACATCAGGCCCTCATCCCTGCCACAGTGCCAAACACTCAGCATCTCACCCAGTCCTCCAACTCCCAGAGCTTTGGTACATCACTGCCAGGATAGGGTCTGATGTCACTTCTGTTTGTCATGTGGCCCGACCCTAATATTTTGTGCTTATGACTTTGTCAAAGGGTCAAATTGCTCTGGCAACTTGGCAAGCATGTTTTACTAGGCATGCGGTGGAGGAACACTGTGGTGTGGTGTGCATAAGTGTGAAGAACTGCACTGCTTTTCTGCTGAGGAAGGATATATCGCAAGTTAATTGTTTCACATATTATTGGATGGTGGACACATACACTTTCATTTGGACTTACTGTATATTTGAGTGGATCTATTAGATTGTAAGCTCTTGTAAGCTCTTCTGAGCAGGGCCCTCTTAACCCTCTTGTATTTTATTGTATTATAACTGTATTGTCTTTTATATTGTAAAGCGCTGCGTAAAATGTTGGCGCTATATAAATCCTGTAATAATAATAATCTATTGCTATGATCTAAGGATTTTATTTTATTTTTATAATTTTTATTTTTATTTGTTTCTCTGAGCATAGCATTTATTTATATAGATTGATTCACTATATTGTGTGCTAGTAGCTGAGATTGTATTGCATCCGGTGGTGCGATTCAACTTTCTTATTTACTGGGCACAGTTATAGGGTTCTTATTTTGATACATAAAGATCTTCCATGCAAGCTCAAATCAGTAAACACAGATGATCAGGGATGCCTAGTATTCTAGCTTATAACAATATCTTTCAAGGTACGATTAGAAAGGCTTGGTCCGAATATCAATCGTTTCAAATACCCACATAGAGGCAGAGCCAATCTCTAGGGAACAGGGAAATTTAGTAAAAATGGGCGACACCCTAATGGGAATGGTACAGCTCTATTGGGAAGTACAAAGTTGGAAGGGATTTTAAACTAGGTGTTGGGGGTGAGGGATCAGTGAAAGCGATAGCCGACAGGAAGCGGGTGACAGAGGGTGATAGGAGAGTCAGCAGTGGTAATAGCAGTGATAATACAACCTTAACAACTAATCCTGGCGCAAATGAGTGGGCAATTCAAATTCAGAACAAAGCCAGGAGAAACAAAGGGGGAAATAAAATGCACTCATACAACATAGAGGCCAACAGCTCCCACTGCTGTCTTAGCCAATGAGAAGGGCGGGACCCGGGAGAGCCACTGCTCTCATGCACATTGTTGGATCGTGATGGGGCTCGGGTATATATTATGGGGTCTGGGGGGGGGGGGATGCTGCACACAGGTTTTTATACCTTCATGCCTAGAATGCATGAAGGTAAAAAAACACTATTATCATTTACAACCACTTTAAGCCTAGGTTCACACTAGTGCTGTTGCATAATCGTGTGTTATTTTTTCCCCCTCTCCTCCCTCTATGGTCTTCTTGGTCAAAGTTACTGTCTGTATATTGTAAATGTATACCTTTGCATTATATTCATTGTATACCTTTTCTTAATTTTAGATTTAAGATGTTTCATGTTGGATATCTGTATGTACGAGTATTAATGTCTTGAAGAAGAGTCAATAACAGCGAAATGCGGCAATGACTTGAAACATATGGCAGTAATTCATTTTTGTATGATATAATTGTATTGTATGTACCTTTGTTCTTAATAAATAAATGTAATAAAATCCTATATGTAAACCTTTTTATATACATCTGATTGTTTTGAGGTGTAATTTAAATACCAGTGGGCCACCCAGGAACACCCTTTTTCTTATCTTTTTAATTTTTGTTGTATTTATAAGTTGGTGACCCCCCCCCCCCCCCCCCCCCTGTATAGAGTTGTTTAGCCATTAACCAATGACCCCCACTGCTGCTCTGCGAGCCTCACATTATTTTTTTATCATTAAAAAAATGTATATTGTTTGATCAAACTATAGCCAAATGTAGCCTTTATCTATGCTCGAATAGGTTCTAACTTTATATATATTTTTACATAAAACATAGATATCGAAGATAGCTAAATAGACAAATGATAGATAGATAGATAGATAGATAGATAGATAGATAGATAGATAGATAGATAGATAGATAGATAGATAGATAGATAGATAGATAGATAGATAGATACTGTAGATAGATATTACACAGCTTATCCACTTGCATTAATGTCACAGAGACATCCCATGTTCCTGTAAATCTTCTGTGATTTATTTATTAAACTAGTATATCAAACTTGCAGTCATGCCTTTTGTCACATATGCAGTTATTAGGATACATATATATAACTTCAATGGATTTCTATTCATTTTGGGATTTCACTAAAAATAAATGTATTGGGGAAAAGTACTGCTAAACAGCATGAGCTTTCTTTAGTTGTATTCTTCAGTTTTCACATGTACACTTTCTGACAAATGATTTCATTGTTGTAGATGATAATAATGAACCTGATTTTGATTGTTGTAATGGATAATAATAAAACCCATTTTGATACGGCACTATATTTAATTTCTATAAACATGCCTTACAGGCCACCGTCTTCAATAAGTGTTTTCTGACAGCTGAATCATCCCTTAACCTTTTCACAGAAGTGAATCAACTGAGCCATTGTTATAATTTCTCATCCAGCAGCATTCCACCATTCACATTTACAATAATACAGTTCAGTGCAATGTTGTCAAATGAAGCTCCTTTTCACTTTCTCTCAAGAGTCTCAGAGCTTTGCTCATATTTTTATCATTCTCATTATTTTGCCTTTTTTTGTCCATGCAGCAGAGCAAAAAAAAAAAGAATAACGTGTGTGTGGAACAATTTTTTTTCCACTGAAGAATTAGCCATTATAAGAATTATTATAATTGCTAAGATGTTTTTGTACATCCAAGAGTCAGGGAGTGAATAACCTCTCTATTGGTTACAAACAAGAGTCACGTACAATGAGATAGTATATAACCACACTCATTTTTTTTTCCAAGGTTTATGTTCATTTCTATGTATTCTATAGCTAGGAAGGTTCTGGGTCCTTGACCTAACATTTCCATTATCTTTTTTTTATAATACTAACAATGTTATATGATCAAAATGTACTGTATTTTCAGAAGATGTACAACAAGATGTTGGATTAAGTTATACTTGCTAATCCCATAAGTGTGACTTTCAAAAAGAGTCACATTGTAAAAATGTGAAGGTTCATCTAATGCTAAATGCACAAGCACAAAAAGTATGCTGAAGCTAGTAGAAAACAAAATTTTACTTCTCAAAAAGTTTCTAAGGGGCTCAATAATAATGCAGAACTGATTTCACTATACACTCTCTGTACTCTGCCGGGGTGTGCTCCTGGTTATTCTTCTGTGGAGCCCACAGAGTAAAATGCACATTTGCAAAGCTCATCACTTTGCTTTATAAATGTGCAAAGATTGTTTTTAGGCAGCAAAATGGCTGCAGCACAGGCATATTAATTATTTTTCATAGGCCTCTAGGGGGCCCATCCCACCATCCTATTGCCAGC